>CM072771.1:60002500-60602500 GCA_036936925.1 Cenchrus fungigraminus | reverse complement strand
AGAGGTGCATACCTGATCTACCAAGTAGTTCAACGCACTCCTTGCGGGTGTGCTCTAAGATTCGACTGCGAAGAAAGGGGAACATCGTGACAGGATGTTTGTTGACACCGAGTACGGCGGGGCGACTTAGGGGGTTTGACCGAAGGTCAAGGTTTAAAGACGCTTTCAATGAGATTCGTTTTACTCTCTCTTCTATCTTGCTCGGAACGACGACATAAACACGATCTAGATCCCTCTAGATCGGTACCTCAATGCTTTCTCTTGCTACCTCTTTTGATCTTAGTAGATTAGATGCATTCGAAACCTCTTAAAGAAGCAAGTGTTTCTCGGTTATTGGATTGAGTCTTGCGTTACACACTGTTCCACGGATTCGATACCTTGGGTGATACTCGAGGGAAAAAGGTACTACATGATCCGTAAGCTTGCGGTGAACCTTGGCGCGTTATTGAACCATCAACAGAGGATGAGATTCCCTTTAAGTGGGGTAGATTTGTCACATCCCGAATTTTCAAATCCTTAAAAATCACTCCAAGTTAAAACTTTTTAAAAAGAAATCAAAACCCTAAATGAATTCTTAATGAATTTAAACCCTAAAACCCCTCCCAAATAAATCTTGTTCAAGTATATGTCTATGCATCATATGTTTGTGCATTTGAGTGCTTTAGAATCTCGGAAAAGTCCAAATCCCCAAATCTAGCTCAAATTTGAAACTAGTTCAAATTTGAATTTAAAATCCTTTTCAAACAAATATCAAAACCTCCTATGCACTGGTGGGCCGCCAACTTTGTTTTTAGCCCAGCAGCCAAAGCGGCCCGGCCCTTCTCTCCCCCCTTTTCCCTTTTTCCGTTGTGAGGCCGAAGCAGGCCGTTGGCCCAGAGTAGCCCAGCCAGCCCACGACCCCCCATCGTCTCCGTCGTCATCCTCTTCCTGGCGACGCGTCACGTGCTGCCCTGCCCCGTCGTGCCCATGTCGTGCCCCACCGCTCCGCCACACCTTTTGACCTACGCGTGCGCGCCTTGGAAAGCAGAGGGCTTCCGCCGCCCATCCCCCGCACAGGTGCACACCCTCCCCCCTCTCTAGACCGCACGACATTCCCGCCATGCCCTGCACCAGAGCTCTGCCGTGCTGCGCCGTACAGCCCCGCCGCACGCTCCCTCACAGCCATCACGCCCTGCTCCTGCACGCGAGCGCCAGGAGAGCCAAACCCCTCATCCTTTTCTCCCCAAAGATGGAAAAGCGAGTTGCTTTTCCCACGCTGCCGCCGCGCACTCGCTCAGCCCCGACGTGCCACCATTGGCATGCACCGCCGAAGTCACCTCTCCACTCCTCCTCTCACCCCACTGGCGCGAGCCCCGTGACCACTTGCACCACCCCAACATTCCGCGGCCACTTGAACTCGTCGCCTGGCTTTCACTGCCGCGCCGTACCCGCACCACACGTACGCACCCAGAACGCCGCCGTACCCCGTGCCAGCTAGATCTGTCGTCCCCGACCATCCCTCCTCCGCGCCAAGATACGCGCTGCACTCACCTCGACCACCTGCACCCTTTTGACGCCCTGCCACAAGCACCTTGGCAGGCCTCTGCCATGCCGTGCCAGCGCTCTGTGCGCAGCCGTGCAGAGCTCTGCCAGCCTCACTGGCCGGCGAGCTTATCCGTCTGCCCGAGCTCACCTAGAGAGCTTGAGCGAGCTCGCCTCGACCTCCCGGGGCTATAAATAGCGCCCCGGGGCACGGCCACACACCACACCGCCACCACTACCCCCTCCGCCATCCAAGCGTGCCGCCGCCGTAGTTAGCAGCCCCGCCGCCGCGCTGTTAGAGCTCCGGCCGTCGAGAAGCTCACCGGAGGTGCTCAGGTACCTTCCTTGCGTCGCTCTTCCTCCTCCTTTCCTCGCCGTAGCCCCTAGCCTTCTATCCCCTGTCTCCTGTTTCTGCCGAGCTCCGGCGAGCTAGCGCTGCCGCACAAGCACAGCTCAAGCCACCACAAGCCCACGTAGAACTCCACCGTGAACCTACCGTCACGCTGCCCAAATTTCTCGGGCCGCCGTCAAGTCCCCAGCCCCTTTCCTCATCCGCCGAGCGCCGCCGCACTCCGGCGACTTGCCGCCGCCGCTCTGGCCCCTCCCACTTCTGCCCGAGCAACTCAGGAGAAACTCATTTCTCCTTTTCCACTAAAACCCTAGGGCAGGCCTTGTACCCAAGGCTTGCAACCTTTTAAACATGTTTATCTTATGTTATCACCTAGAATGGATAGTTAGGTGTGAGTTTGAAATATAAAACTTGCCTTAGACACATCCTAGAGAGGATGTAAGGGAAGTTGGGTATCCTTGGGGAAAGGCTCCACCCAACGATTTCCTTAGTCCGTACAAGGACCGGATCAAGGAGAAAGTCTTTCTAGTGTTTAGTACGACCATACGTAGCCAAAAAGGTACAGCCTGTCGGGAGTACCTACTCATGTGAGGCCTTGAATCAACCCCACTACTGAACCTAGTAAACCATCCCAAGGGGCCATGGTGGGCAATAGATGCGCTGGAGCAGGACCTTCGTATAGTCCCAGGTCTGGCTGGTACGGGTTATCGGGAAAGTCTTGGCATCTTGGTGAAGCGGTGGTACATGTGCCACACTTTATATGCATATGCTTTTGTTCCAGGACGTGGACCCGCGAGGTGGGTGGTGGTGGATTAACCCCTACTTAGGCCCTAGTGTGGACGTGGATGGAGCTAGGGAATGTTGTCTAGGAGTGGATGATAATGTAATCCACGAGTGGACGCCGGTGGGTATGGTTCTTGCGGCCAGTACCGCCTATACGTAGGGTATGGGATGGTCGGACGTATGGGTACAGTGTACGCCTCTGCGCAAAGTATGATTTATCCGGATAGCCGTGGTTCTCGGTTATGAACGCCTCTGCCTGAAAAATGTGCTCATAATCATGTCTTTATGCTTTGATGTATATATCTTGGGTGCTAAACCGTTGCATGATGTCTACCATGAGAAGTCTCATTTTAAGAAGTAGACACATGGCTCGGTGGTGTTGACATGACATATAGTAGCTTATGGGCGTTTGCTATGATCTTGTGATGAGAACTTCTGATCTTGTATGAGCTTTGTATGATCTAGTTTATTTTTGCTCAAATTGACCATGGATAGGGCTTTGCTCATTGTTGACATTTCTTAACGTAATCACCTAAGAACAGGTTTGGAACCCATCCTGGTAATAGTGCCAGAAATGCTGGTTGGTAATTCTTAACGTTACAGGAGTCCACAAGCGCACGGAAGTACCATTGTACCATTTCCCCAAAGGAGTATTCCAAAGGGTATCGAATCCAAGGAAGGCATTGGCGGAATGACAAGATCAACTCTATTGCATTGAGTATAGATCATAGACGGAAATAAATCTGACACTCAAGTGTAGGGGTAAAATATGGTAATAGGGGTAGTGTGATCACACACACACTCACTCTCTCTCTAAGGGGTCCTAGGCATAGGAGGCGACATACGAGTTAGTTCTAGGTTCTTATGTACTATACACATAAAGCTGGTAGGAACGAGTTAGATACACTAGCGTTGAAGAACATTGACTTAAGCACCCAGGTACCATGGGGAGATAACCTCCCGCGTTGCTTCTGCACAACTCCGGTTGTTATATTTTAGACTCCTACAGCTTATCCGAACGTGGGGGATTTCAGAGGACCAACGACTGTCACTACCGCGGCCTACCCCAAGACAAACCGTGGGATAAACTCATAAGTAAGGTATCTACGCAACCCAAGCACCATGCTTACGTTGTTAGCCGGACTTGACCGGCCCGGGCTATTGTGACCCAGGTCAAGCCACCAGATAAACCAGCCAAATACACCGAGTACCGTAGCTTAAGCACAGACTTCATACAACACAATCATGTCATCTAATTAGATCAAACCAGGTTAGGTACACAAACGGATTCGTGTTTTCCTATGTCTGTTCAACTGGATCAAAGGGTCATGTTCGTGAAGAACACGAGCCTCTAACTTATGAACAAACACCAGAAACATGTGAAAGTTACCCGTCAAGTGGATCGAAAGGCCTTGTTCATCAAGAACAGGAGCCTCTAAATGATGAACAGGTGAAGAACACATGAACAAATCACTCATGTATACTAACACAACTTTATATGAAATAGATAAATAACTGAAGTAGATCAAAGTCATACAAATGAAATAAGATACAAGAGAACTCATACCTAGATCCCAAAGTAGACTTGGAATCTGAATTAGAACTACTCTAGCCTACCTCCTAACCTTGAGACTAAAAGTGAGAGAGGTGTTGCAACTGTGGATGGTTCATAAGTGAGCCCCCTCGCCTTCTATTTATAGGCCCGTGCACCGGCGAGGAATGGCTGCAAACACCCCTGGAATGGTGCCTAGGACCAATAGGGAAGCACCACGTGGATGCTCAGGAGAGGCCGAGCCAAGGTCGGTTCGGCCGACCTGTGGGGTCGGCCGACCCCCTGGTGGGCCCCCCTGGCTCGTGCTTTCTCTTGGTGGCTATCCTGTGGGTCCTTAGGTCGGTTCCCGGTGTCCACCCTGTTTTGGCGCGGTTTGCATGCCTTTGTGGGCTCATGGATCCATGTGATGTCCACGTGTCACACTCTGATTCGTCGGGGGTTGCTTCACTTGGATTGCTTGCATGGCATGCATGCATGGCTCCCTAGTTGGCAGGTGTGCATGCATGGCATCCTTGTTGGCAGCCCACCTAGGATGAGGTGATGTGGCATGGACCATAGAAGGTGAGTTTGTCACTCTTTTCCTGCTTATTTTCCTGCAATCAAATAATCTCCAAGGACAAGTGGAACTACATTATTCTTAACTAAATACGTGTAAGAAATGCCTTATGCTCCTTTATTCATGAGTATATTGACGGCTAAAGTAGGTACTTAACAGCTGTCAACAACTCCCCCAAGCTAGCCTCTTGCTCGTCCCGAGCAAGAGATCAAGGACTGAGGTTGGTTGATTAGGAGTTGCTACGATGTTGTATTCCTAATGTATAACAAGATACAGCTAGGTACTCTATCAAGAGTTGAAGAAGTTGGCATTGATCTTACCTTACACTCGATTGATATGGGGCGTGTAGCTTCACCTGCCTTGGGCGGTTGAAAGATAGAATGGTTGTATAAAGATTACTAATCACATGTACCTTGATCAGTTATCAATCCGGAGGTTTTGCAGGTTTTTCAATAAGAAATCAAAGTTCCTCAAATGATACTCTCGGATCGCTCAATGTGTATGATTCCTCACCAAGGCTTTGATTTGCCTTCTTTCACTTCCTACTCCTAATAAGCTGATATGTGGAGCTGTAGGTAGGGAAAACATGTGGCATACCTGTTTCTCATATATTATCGAGTCAAAAACCGGATCCTTGGGAGAACAAGTCATACACCCTGATCAAGATGTGCAAAAGTGTGTGTATGGTGGATGGATAATGAACTCCTATTTGCATTATTTTACTCTCCTCCTTTTCGAAAATTTTGAGACTTGGGCTATGTCTCTTTATTCTCTTTTTTTATGCATGCCCTTGAGCATGTTTCTCTTTTTTTTCTTTTTTTACATAGCCCATAGTCCTTGCTGAATATTTTTGGAGGGAGAGTAATCATGGAACATGCGCGGAGCTTTATTTTGTGGAATGGATGGGAAATGGATGAAATGATGGTTGCTAACTTCCAGTGTAGAAGTTTCGCATATGGTGGTGTGTATGTGATCTTGATCATAGGAGTAATGACAAGTTTACTCGCCGAGGGTCACAATAATTCGACAAGACTCAATGAAGAAATCAAGTAGCATATGTGGAGGTTAACAGAAGCTAAGATCTACATATGGCCTTGGATAGGAATTTCTTATCATTGAGGAACTTATCATTTTATCATTTTTCAAAAAAAAAACTCCGGATATCAACATCACTTAGTACTAGCTCATAGCAACTCTATTATACCATATCATACCTCGCAACAACTTAGGCAAAGATCATGCTTTTTGCTACCCACAACTTCAAGCTCAGGTTCGATCATACTAGGCAACAAACTCAAAACTTGGATAGGATACTAAGTTGTAAACAAGGCATACAAGAGGAATAAACAGAGCAACTATTCATCATTTCAACCATGGAGAATAAGAACACTCTTACCGCGCATATGAAAACAAACTAATTTAAGAAAGCAAATAAATATTTTTGGTCTTTTTAAATTTTTTCAGATTTTTATGTGTTTTTAGCATATGGGGTTCTGAAAACAAATAGAAGATACAAGTTACCTCAGAATGGGGGTCCTCCCCCAAGCTAGCTTCAGGCTCACTGCTGTGGAGGGTGGTATCCCATCCACGCGTAGTAAGCCCTCTGCTCCTCTAGCTATCTCTAGTACAGTTTAGGCTCAAGGGAGTTGTCCGGATGGAGTTTTCCTATGAGCTCGTATTTCGACAAAGCGCGAACAGAATGGAACAAGGATATCTTAATTCTTTTTAGAGGTCAGAACTTTTATTGAATAGGATAACTTACCGATCTTACCTGTCAGCAAAGGGCTCAGTGTGCAGGTATAGGTTGTGGCTTGACTCGTGTTGGTGCAGGTGAAGAACAAGCACAAAAGGTGATGGGAATGGGGGTGCCTGATCTTCCGTCAGGAGAAGGATAACTCGTTTTGGTGGAGTGCGACACACCGATCCGGCTTCAGATCCAAAGTCCCGAACTCCTGCAACCTTAGCACCACAACTCCTCTGGTTATCGACCATGTCACAATCCGGTTGACCTCGCCGCGAAGGCTAATCCCTGCCTGCGAAATGAAGAACACAAGCAAGAACTCGAAAGATATGCAGCTCTAAAAAGATAGTGACGTCTGCAGATGAATGATTGAATCACACGAATGTTGGGGTTTCACAAACCGATAACGACGACTGTTTGACGACAGAAAACTCTAAGTAAAATCCGAACCCTAACGATGGTGTGGCAGCTGCTAATAAAGTCCCTAGGGTCATGCAAGACCCCGTGGACGCGCCCATACTGGGCTCCAACATGATACAAAGCCCAAAGACCAAAAAACAATGTCGCAGCGCCGGGACAGATTCTGGACATCAACTTGTTGGGACGATCCCCGTCGACTTCGAATGAATTTGGTCCTGAGACTGGTGCCATTGGAAGTGTAATGAAATTATCTTTCCAACCATATAAAGAACGTCTAAAACTGAAACCATATGCGACTTGGGTGTCCGTTTTAGTGAACGCTGCTCTTGGACTCTGAGACGGACTCGAACTTGAATTGCTTTAGGCCTCCACCTTGGGGACTCAAACCGAATTAGCCTCAGGCCTCCTTCTTGACTTGGAAACCCTTGTTGGACTCTCTCCTCTCCATTGCATGCACCACTCATGAACATATGCATGGGTTCCATGCCCTCATCAAAAGGCCGTAGCCGTGGTGGCCTCCGGGTGATGGAGAGGCATGTAGGCTTGGTTCGATGGACCCGGTGGCCGATGAGGTCAAGTGTGAGCCGTGCGGTGCAAGACGAGCAAGTTGAAGTCATGTACATGGGCCGGTGCAAGGTAGCGGTTCGAGGTCGAAGCTTGCACGCGGGGTTTGGTGGTTTGCCCATAAAACCATCGGTGGAGGGTTTCTTGGTTTGGGCCTCAAAACCAAGTCTGGAGGCCCGACGCAATGGAGATAGTGATCCGGGAGCGTCAGGAAGCTTCAAGGCGGGGGGCACGTGGCGTGATCGCGGGGCTTGCGTCGAGGCTAAGCCAGTCCGCGGTGGAAGCGTGTCCGCTCGATGGGAATATCCGAAGACTTGACCAAAATACCTCTGAGGGGTGTGTATCTTAAGTTTAAGTTGTAGAGGTAGCGTGGTCATTTGCCTCCTCCGGTGAACTTTATATATAGCGGAGAGGTGGATGGCATCCCTCTCTCTGGCTCTGGACTCGCTCTGGACTGATTCTTTTCCCAATATTTCCTTAGGCTAGACTCTTGTACAGACTCTGACCTCTGGATGTATGGAAGCATTTGGCGTTGTGGTTCGATCCCTCTCTTAGCTCTTTGTGATTTTCGTGTCATTTTCGGAGCTATTTTCGGTTGCTTTTGTTCTTCGCTCAATTCGTTGATTTGAGGGTGTTTTTCCTCGGATTTCTTTGAGGGGATCTTGGGTGGATGCCTTGTGCATCTTTAGGTGTGATCTTGACCTCTCAAATACCGGGAAATCCCTTCGATTTGCGAGTTCTTGAAGGAACCCGAGTTCTTGAAGGTTGTTTGTAACACCCTAAATTCCATCACCAAATAAATATTAGCAACATGGTGTTTTAGATTTAATCTTCTAAGGAAATAATAATTTATCAAATAAATTTTGCTTTTAAAGTATTTAAATATCACTTTTGAATAATTTTAGAAGCAGTAAGTGCTTGTGCATCATATTTTGTTTGCATGATTTATGTGTGGTGGTGTAAAGTTTTAAAAGTTTTAAAGTTTGTTTGAATGTTTGAAAAGTGTCTAAGTTTGAAAAGGTTTAAAAGGTTTAAAAGGAAAAGGTTTGAAAAAAAAGAGAGAAAAAAAACCAAACCCCTCAAACCCTTTCCCCTCTCCCTTTTCAGCCCACCCCGACCCAGCTCTCCCCGCCAGCCCACCATTCCCCCCCCCCGCCGGCCTCTTTTCTCTCCCGGCCCGTCGTCCCTTCCGGCCCATCATCACACCGCGCGGCCCACTTCCCCCTCCCCTCTCTTCTCCCTGCCAGCCCAGCCCCACACGTCAGGTCCACCTTCTTCCTCCGGCTCCAGCTCCCCTGCTTCGCAGTACCGTGGCCGCCAGCCATTTCCGTGCGCCGCGCGCCCCTCCTCCTCCTTTAATCCGCTCTTTAATGCGAGGTGAAGCACCAGCCGCCACCTTCCTTCATTGCTCCCCTTCAATTTCTTCTCCATCAAGCCCCCCCTCTTGAATGCCATCAAGACCGCTGGGCCGGCCGCCATGGCCATCAATGGCCAATTGGCCCCAGCTGTTGCTTTCCCCCTCCTCCCTAGCCTTTTAAGGTCGTGCTTGAGCCCCTATGCACCTCCTTTCCTTCTCCCGAGTGCCTCATCCCCCTCTCACCTTGGCACACGCCACCGCCCGATCAACCTCCGCCGCTGGGCCATTGCCGGCCGCCAAAGCACCTCGCCATCGGTGGAGTACCCCTAACTCTCTCTCCCTTCTTCTCCTTCGCGTGCAAAGCTCACTCGAGCTCTAACTCGTGTCACAGGGCCGCCATCTCCTTCACCCGAGCACCGCCGCCGCCGTCTTCTACCTCCAGCCGCCGGCGTCGATCTCCCTCACCGCTACCTCTCCGTCGCCCTTTCCTTCGCCAAATCATCGCCGTGTGGTAAGGGAACCGTCCCCACTTTTTCCCCTTACATCTTGAGCCCGCAGCACCCACCGCCGCTCGCCGGCCGTGCGTCGTCCACCCCCAAGGACATGATGCCTTGGCCATAGCTCGAGCCGCCTCCTAGGGTCCCTGGGTGAGTTCGCCATCGCTCAGGCTTCGTGTAGGACCAAACCGCCAGCCAAACCGAGCCTTGTAGCTCATTTTTCGGCGAACTCCGGCGAGCCTGCCGCCGTCTGCCGCCGGGCGCCGCCGCACGTCGTCGTCTTGGCGCTTGCAGGCCACCGCGATCGTCCGATCGCGAGCGAACGGCTAAGATCGCGCCCAGCCTCGGTCAAAAGGACCAGGTACCGGTCAACCCTGTGCTGGCCGCCGAAACTTTGCATAAAAGTCCTTGAAGTTCTTAATATCACATATATACCCTTCCACCGGAATAAATCCTTTCTTTTAGGTCCTTTTCTTTTCGTATAGGCCCCTGAGTTTTCCTTTTTCTGTCAGCCGTCCATGTCCTGATCGACGGCCCAGATCCGTTCCAACCGTGGGTCAACAGACCCAGTAACGGTCAACTTAGGCCGTTTTTCTAAAGAGCTCCCCAGTTTCTTTAGTTTCGCAACCAGATCCTTCCACCTTATAAAACTCTTCCAACCAGGTCCTGTTTTCTTCGTTTAAGCCCCTGAGCTTTCTAGTTTTTCCACCCAAAGTCCATCTTTGATCTTTTACACTATAAACCTTGGGTTTATATGTGTAATTGTGTTTTAGTCCCTGGTTTCTTGCAGTTAAGCCCCTGGAAGCCCTGTTTCTTCACAGAAAAGCCCCTGAACCTTGTTTTGGCCGTATCTTTTGCGTTTTAGCTCCGTTTCCACCGTTTCAAGTTGCGTTAAGTTCATATCAACTCAAACTACGTGTTAGGTCCAATGTTGAACATGTTCTATGTTTTATAATTTATTTAAATATTAAATATTATTAAATCCTTGTACACATGCTTTTCTAATTAAAATCCAATTAGAGTTTAACACGTGTTTTCATAAGAAAGTTAATATGATTAATACTAGTTAAATATTTCTTTCAATTAAAAGCTAATTAGATGTATACCTCGGTTTTCATAATGAAACTTAATTTGATTAATGATTATGCAATTAGCTTTCTAAATAAAAGCAACATAGGCTATATCCCGAGTTTTCTTAATTAAATGTTAATTTGATTAATACGAATATAAATGTGTTTTTGAATTATAATTTGTTTAGTACAACTCGAAATATTATGTTACATACCTAGATGCTTCTACATGCTTCTTTTGAATTAAATGTTTAATTTGCATAAATCATACTTGAATATTTATAAATTAAATTGGACTAAGTTCTACATCGTCTTTTTAATACAAATATAACTTGCTTAATTCTAAATAGGGTATTTCTCTGAAATAACCTATGCACATCTTTATTTAATTAAAATATACCAAGCACATAGCTAGCTCTTGTATGTGATCATCCAAGTCTCCCGATAGTTCCGAGTGCTTTTACGTTCGTAGAGCCAAACCTTGTCCTCTCTTTAAACTTTTCATGATTGATGTGTTGTTTTATTTATTAGATGTATTCTTGTGTGCTCGTAGACATCGTGCCAGTTTCAAGTGAGCAGCCAGTTGAAGTGGATCAAGAGCAAGTTTTTGAAGAAGAAGAACGTCAGTGTTTAAGCAAGGAAGGCAAGTGGACTTCTCCCTCTGCATATTCCTCTTTGACCTAGATAATTGCATGTTAATTAATATGTACATTTAAATGTTGTATTGCATAAATTTGATGGGAAATCACCTTTTTAAGGACATGACTAGATTTTATTCCCTTTACCTTGAACAACCCTTTTTAATAAATGTTTTGGGTAGAAATGCTTAGTTGCTATACCTTGGGATGGTTCAAATGAATCTTTGCAATATGATGAATGTTGATCATGATAACGTTGGTGAAGATGATGCTATGTTGATAACAAGATCATATATTTTAATCGGAACATGGAGAACCACCCAGGAAAACAGTGCAACCACAGTCCATATGGCTCTGGCTTAGCCAATTAATTAGGTGTGTGAATGTACTGATGACCTTATCCGAAAGGAGCAGAGGGGGATCGGGGTTGTAGGGGTATAGTCCGGTTCTTTTGGGGTAGAACCATTTGTTATGGTGCTGACCATTAGGGAGGGTTATGGTCCGCCCTGATCTGTAACTATGCGGGTTATTGGTCTTTTGCATACCTTTGTAAAGGCTTCGTAGTGGACCCCTAGCCACTCACCTCGGAAGTGTTTAAGGGTCTGATCAACCCGGGCAACATGGGGAACACGAGCTGTGGTGAAAGTGTACAACCTCTGCAGAGTTAAAACTGATCGATCAGCCGTGCTCACGGTCAAGAGCGGCCTGGACCCTCACATGATTAATGAACTTGAAGATGGAATTAAATTGTGGTTTAAGTATGGGTTGAGATGGAAAGTTTTCTAAAGTCTTTTTTAAGTGGGATGGTATAAACTTACACCTAGTAAATAGGTGCTTGCTAATAAAATTTGACCAACATTAAAAATGCTAACTGCTCCAAACTCTTAGCCTATCCTTGATAGCCTTGCATCTTCCCCCACTTGCTGAGCTCCAACCATAAGTGTGCTCACCCTTGCTTACCACTGTTCAGAGGAGAACACTAGAGAAGAGTACTTCAGCGACTACGATGAGTTCTGAGGCTTGCGTGCCCCCAGTCATGTGCCTGTGGAAGCTGAAGACGGAGATGCTTCGTCTAGTTATCGTTTGTTCGTTTTAAAGACCTTCGAGTCTAACGTCTGAGTGTAATAAAAGATAATGTAATGGTTTAACTCTTGTACGTTTTGACTACTATTTATGATATTTCACTCATGACGTCTATCATATGTGTGTAAACTTGATCCTGGCGCACATATGAGATGCATTTGGTTTTCTTTGGAAAATCAGGTGTGACATTGTTCATGTGATTCGCGATTCCCGATGATTTAGTGAGTTAGAGGTCGAGATTTTTGGGGCATAGCTTCACCTACTGACGCTTCACATCTCCCCCAAATCTTGTCTCAAGAGCTCAAGTGATTTGGGAGATCTGGTGATTGCTTGGAGGAGTTGACTTGGCGAGTGGGCTGTTTCTGGTTCTGTTCGCGCGTGGCGGACAGTCCGCCGGGTACACACGGACAGTCCGCTGGGCACAAGTTCGTCGCCGTTCTTCGCGTGTTCGTGCGAGCTCGTGTTTCGATCCTTCGAGTGCTTAGGGTTTTGTTGCAGGAGGTTTTGCAGATAGTCCGCTGGTCAATGACGGACGGTCCGCGTGGGCAAGTTTGAGCGAAGTTTTTCTGGAGTTTGGCCGAACGCTCCGCAGGCTCTTCACGGATGGTCCGTGACACTGGCGGATGGTCCGTGTGCCTAGGCCGGACAATCTGAATTTTTGGGTGCGTCTCTGGTTGCTCTACTCCCATTTTCGGACAGTCCGAGCGGACAGGCCGCCCAGGTGCTGCGGACGGTCCGCCCGTACTGCACGGACAGTCTGCGCCTAGCCTTCGCAGCTTTGGCTAAGTGCTTTGATTCTTGTCTAATGTTTCCGCTCTTTGATTCGTGACTTGTCTCTAGGACTAGTAGGCTTGTGTGTACCTAGTCTAGAGCTTCTCTGGTGTGTGCGAGTGATTGGAGTGGCAATCGGGGTATAGGCCGAGTTCATCCTTCGGGAAGAATTTTTATCGGCTCCCATTCACTCCCCCCCTCTCTGGTCGCCTATTCGGTCCTTCAACTACTATAAGAAGGAAAACAAAAAACCTACCATATTTTATTTTTTAAGAAATATGTCATGATTCCTATGTTTGCTTTAATTTTACCTGATATGTAACCCATTTTTATTCTAGGATTGCCTGCTGTACACAATATAAATTTCTAACTATGACATATTGTGGGTTTGTAATGCTGCAACAGATTTTTTGGTGTAAAAATACTTATTGCTTACTTATTTTCTGTTTTATTCTTTTGAAAATAAAATAATTATCATCGCAATTTTATTGCTTTATGGATTTGGCATTTCTCATGAACAAAGCTGAAAATAATAAAAATCTTGTTACAATCAATTTATGTTTGCCATTGTAAATACATTAACATATAATTGATTTTTGCCCTCTGTTGCAAAATCTTTTCTTTTTTAAAAATATGGTTGTTGCACAATAATGGAACCTTAGCTAATGTTGGTGTTTCTTAATGTCACTACCAACGACGCTGAGTTAGCGTGAGCATCAAGACTTGCCAAAGGTAAATCTAACGATCATGAACGAATCCGCAAGCGCACAGATAGACCATTGTAGCATTTCCCAAGGGAAGTGAGTGTTCCAAGGGTATCGTATCCGTGGAAGGCAATGGCGGATATCAGGACTTATGCTTTTGCACTAATTGTAAACCAAGAGATAGATATAGAAGACAACAGCTCAAAGACAGGGGTAAGATAAATGATATGATAGGGGTAGTGTGACACACACTCTGATCTATCTCTACACTTAGCACACTACGGCTTAGGGGGGACATACGAAGCTAGCTCTAGGTTCTATGGTACTAAACATACAGAGTTGGATGATACAAGAGATAAGTATAAAGCATTGCATGAAAGGTAAGGTTCAACACCCAGGTACAAACGGGGAGATAGCCCGCGACGACCAGCACTCTGCGAAACTATCCTTTAGACTCCTACAGCAATACCCCAGCGCGGAGGGTTTCAAAGGGTTCAACAGCTGTCACCACTGCGGCCTACCTCAATCGTTACGGGGGGCAAGCTCATAACTAACGTAGCCACACAACCCAGGCACCATGCCTGCGTTGCTGCTAGACTTCACCCGGGCCGGGCTATTGTGACCCAGGGTGAAAGCCACCAGAAGACTGGTCAACTTAGACCGAGTACCGTAGCTTAAACACAAACTTCATGCAACACAACAATGCTATCAAACAAGATCAAACTAGGGCTAGTCATACGAATGGATACGAACTCTCTTATGTCTAGTTAACAAGATCAAAGGGTCGTGTTCGTGAAGAACACGAGCCTTTAACTTATGAACAAACACATAAGGAATGAGTAAATCATCCTTCAACTGGATCGAAAAGTAGTGTTCATGAAGAATACGAGCCCCTAAATGATGAACAATGGATGAACTCAAGAACATATCAATCATATGATCTACCACAACTTTATATGAAATAGCTGAATAACTGAAGTAGATCAAAGTCATACATAGAAATAAAGATACAAGAGAACTCATACCTAGACTCCCAAGTAGACTTGGAATCTGAATAAGAGCTACTCTAGCCTACCCCCTAGCTTTGAAAACTAAAAGTGAGAGGAGAGTCAAGAGAGATGTGTGTGAGAAATGGAGCCCCTCCCCTTCTATTTATAGGCAAGGACCAGGCTTGCTTCGGGCACCAAATGGCCTCAAAACACCCAGGGATGTAGCAAGTGACTAATGAGGAGCAACCACGTGGAGGACCAGGATCAACCGACCATAGGTCAGTTCGGTCGATCCTAGGGTCGGCCGGCCCCCTCGGGTCGCCTCCTGGCTTGTGTTTCCTCTGGGTGGCTGACATGTGGGTCCTTTGATCACTCCCCCGTACATGCCATGTTTCCTGATAAATTGGAGCTCTGGTGGGCCCATGGATCCTTGTGAAGTCCATGTGTCGCTCTCTGATTCGTCGGTGAGTGCCTCCCTTGGATCAGTGACGTGGATTGCCACATGTTTCCTAGGTGACAGCCATCTCCTCAGCTGAGTTGGCATGGATCATTCCATAGAAGGTGGGTTTCCATCTCTTTTTATGCTTATTTCACCCACATACAAATAATCTCCAAGGACAAGTGGAACTACATTATTCAAACCAAAATGCAAGTAAATAATGCATATGCCTCCATTGATGTGAGAATATTGATGGCTGAAAGTGGTACTTAACAGCCGTCAACAGCTAATAAGTTATTGTATATAGTAGGACATTTGTCATTTTAGTTTTGATAAGAACCATATTTTTCATTTGTTGTCTGACTTTTGAGTGATTGTATAAAAATATGATTTTGTGTTCTTGAGGGCTATCTACATTTTTATAAAAAATTGATAAAAACAACTCTATTATCTAAGCTGAAATACTTTATATTGGCCTGTATTTTGAAGAATTAATTAGTATTTTGTCTACAATGTGGTGAAATCTCTCAGACTTTGTTTTTTAAGAATTAATTGATATTATATCCTTCACAGTTTGTATAATGTCTACTTTGTTGTGGTTCAAATTTTTAGTATGTACATCTAATGCATGCTACCTAAGGAATTTGTTGTATTGTGCATGTTAGCCTTTTTGTAATGGAGGAAATAATATGAAAGATTATGATGCTTTTCTAATTCGCTCTAGGATGTGCTCTTACCATGATGTGCATATTTTTGGACAATTATTCTCCTTTTCATGGATTTGAAGTTTAATACAATGAGTTTATCCGCATACACGTTGACTTTGCTTTAAATTGGAATTGTTCATTTGTCCTTCATAGGATGAGCAATTTGAACAAGTGGATTGTGGTTAGTTTAATTGGTAATCAGTTGGTTCCAATGTTATTGCTATATAATATTATTTTCAACACTTGGAATTGGTGTAGCTTTAGGACTTGTTTGTTATATTTTAGCTTTAATTCCTAACTTCTCCCTGCCAAGTAATATCAGGAATGCTTTTTATTGGTGAATTATTAGTAAGTCTTATAATAGGAAAGATTTTGAGGTGACTCTTTGTATGATAAGGAAAGATTTTCAAGATTAAACATGGTACATGAAGTGCCTTTGCAGCAAAAAGAAGCTTATGCTCCTCCCCAAGCAAGCAAAAGGGCTAAACATCTACAATGACAAAAAGGTCTTTGACCCCAAGCAAAGAGAATATGATCCTCAAGCACAAACTGAGCATGATATAAGCATTTAAGCACAAATTGATCATAGACAAGCATCTACTCATGAGATAGGCAGTTTTATCAATTTCACAACAAAAATGCTATCTCATCATACATATATAGCAACACCATCAAGAGCGTAGCATTTACATCCACAATTTACCAAACATGCACAAGTCTCACAAATAGCACATCAGTGACCCATGTATATAAGAGAAGCTCATTTCTAGCTCAAGTGATCCAAAGATGGCTATCCTACCGGGTTTTGTACAGAAAGTAAAGTGCATGAAGGAAATGCAACAAAATGAACATATGACAGAAATATACATGAGAAGCTCCAAGACCCAAGCTAGAAAGGAAAGCACACCCCAAGCTCACCTCGCAAGCGAGTGAAAGTGACTTGGTCAAGCGGTTTGGTGAAAATGTCAGCTAGCTGGTCTTGGGTAGAAACATAGGACAAAGATATGTTTCCCTTTTCCACATTGTCTCTCAGGAAGTGGTACCTCACTTCTATGTGTTTCGTTTTGGAGTGGAGGACAGGATTTTTGGCTACACTTATGGCACTGGTGCTGTCACAGAAAAGTGGAACCTGGGAGCACTCCTCACCAAAGTCACTCATGGTATAGGTCATCCAAAGCAGCTGGGAACAACAACTAGCAGCAGCTACATACTCAGCCTCGGTGGTGGACTGGACTACACTCGATTGCTTGCGAGATGACCAAGAGACCAAAGAAGAACCAAGGAACTGACAACACCCAAAAGTGGACTTGCGATCCAATCGACACCCAGCGAAATCCGCATCAGAAAAACCATGAAGCCTGAGTGTCGAGGAGGCAGAGTACCAAAGACCAAACTCAGGAGTGTAGTTCAAGTACCTGAAGATCCACTTGACGGCCTGCCGATGTGAAGTTCTCGGTGAAGCCTGAAAACGAGCGCACGGACACACGCTGAACTGTATGTTCGGCCTCGTCGCCGTCAAGTAGAGGAGGGAGCCGATCATGCTCCGGTACTCCTTCTGGTCCACGGGTTCGCCATCCTCGTCCGCATCCAAAGCCGTAGTTGTACTCATCGGGGTAGTCAGCGGCTTGGAGTTGTTCATGCCAAACTTCTTCATCATGTCCCTGGTGTACTTCGCCTGATGTACAAAGGTCCCGTCGTTGCACTGCTTGATCTGGAGACCCAAGAAAAACTGCAGCTCGCCCATCACGGACATCTCAAATTCCCTGCTCATGTCATCTGCAAATCTGGCAACAAGATCATGAGAAGAGCCACCAAAGATTATGTCATCCACGTATATCTGAACAATCAAAAGGTCATTTCCATGCTTAAGGAGGAAAAGGGTCTTATCAACTGTGCCCATCACAAACCCCTTACTCAGCAAAAACCCTCTCAACCTGTCAGACCAAGCTCTAGGTGCCTGTTTCAACCCATAGAGTGCTCTCTGGAGTTTGTATACACGGTGTGGGTATTTTTCACTCTCAAACTCGGGGGTTGCCTCACATACACTTCTTCCTCTATCACCCCATTCAAGAAAGCACTCTTGACATCCATTTGGTACAACTTGAACCCTTTAGCCACGGCAAAGGTTAGAAGGAACCTAATTGCCTCCAAACGGGCCACAGGAGCAAATGTCTCCTCATAGTCTATCCCCTCCTTCTGGTTGAACCCTTGCGCCACCAACCTCGACTTGTTTCTCACAACCATCCCATTCTCACCCTCTTTGTTCTTCCACACCCACTTGGTACCTATGGGACGGCAATTTGGCGGTGGATCAACTAACACCCAGACTTGGTTTCTCTCAAAGTTTTCCATCTCCTCATGCATGGAATTCACCCAATTCTCATCAGACAAAGCGTGTCGAATATCTTTGGGCTCGAAAGAAGCAACAAAAGCAGAGTGAGCGAAATGAGAAGTATTCCTTGACCTCGACCATGTAGTGCGTTCATGAAGGTCACCAATGATGGTCGTCGGCGGGTGATCCACTTGTACTCGCCGGGGAGCCTCTCGCCTGGACACAACCTCCCCCTCAGTAGCAGCCTCCACTCGAACAGCCTCAGTCGTAGTGGGTGTAGGGGATGGTCCATCCTCGATCGTCATCGTAGTCGTGGAAGTAGCACGTACACGATCAGCCGCTGGAGCATCACCACCACCATCGTCGTCGTCTCCATCTCCGTCCTTCTCATCCTCAAAGATCCTTGCCCCAATCTCCTCGTCACCTGCACACTCAAAAGCAGAAGAGCTACATGGCTGTGTCTCGTCGAAGGTAACCTCGCAAGTCTCCATGATTCGGTTAGTGTCAAGGTTGAGCACACGATATGCTCTAGAATGAATTGCATAACCAAGGAAAATCCCATCCGAACATCGAGACTCAAACTTATCCAACTTACCCTTGTTCAGAATGAAACACTTGCAACCAAAAGCTCTAAAGTGACTCACCTTGGGTTGTCGGCCATGCATCAGCTCATAAGAGGTCTTCTTCTTAAAGGCACGAAGGAAGATGCGATTTGAGACATAGCAAGCGGTATTGACCGCCTCGGCCCAGAAATGCCTAGGAGTCCTATGCTCATCGAGCATCGTCCTGGCCATCTCACAAAGGGTCCGGTTCTTCCTCTCCACTACGCCATTCTGGCAAGCGACGTATGGAGAAGAGTACTGATGATCGAGACCAAGATCACAGCAAAAGGCATCAAAATGAGAGTTCTTAAATTCTATGCCATTGTCACTACATATAGCTCGAATGGCATCACCATGTCTCTCATTCTTCAACCTCAAGATCAGGTCTCGAACAAAACCGAATGTCTCACTCTTATCCTCCAAAAAGAAAACCCAAGAGTACCTCGAAAAATCATCAACAACCACAAGAACATACCACTTCCCACCAGCAGAGCGAACACGAGTTGACCCAACCAAATCCATGTGCAACAGCTCACAAGGTCGCTCGGTCATGACAGAAGTCAGAGGGGCGTGAGAAATGACAACCATCTTTCTGTGCCGACAAGAAGCACAAACCAAATCCTTCTCGAATTTCAACTTAGGCAATCCTCGGACAAGATCAAGACCACTCAAGTGGGAAAGCAACTCAAAGCTCAAGTGTCCCAATCTCCTATGCCATTTCCAAAGCTCAGCCGAAACGCCAGCAACAAAGCATCGAGGAGGACCAACAGACTGGGAAAAATCGGCACGAAAGATTTGACCCTCGGGGACGATCGTACAGACAAGATCGCCTCGAGAATCAAGCACACGAGAAGCACCCGACTTAAAACGAACCTCAAAACCTTCGTCAAGCAATTGAGATACTGACAACAGGTTAAAACCAAGTGACTTGACCAGGGCCACACTTCTTAAGGTCACCTTGCTACTCACCTTCACCATACCTTCAGCAAGCACTCGTCCTCTCCCATTGTCCCCGAAAGTGATGTACTCCCTCGTACTCACTGGGGTGAGGCTGGAGAACCACCCACGATCTCCGGTCATGTGTCGTGAGCAACCGGAGTCGATCAACCAAAAGTTCTCTAATCCTCCCACCTGCAATCAAAAACGAGAACGAGAATGAGCAAGCGACTAAACACTGGGGTTAGTACCAAAAGAGTCAAACTAGTGCTGAACCATTTGCTCAAAAGAAGGGTTAGCAAAATCCATCCTCCCAAAACCTCTAGGCGGAGCCCTCTCACGCCTACCACCAAAGGACCTGTCACGTCTCACTGGAGGAGTACGCGCACCACGAGGGGGAAAACGTGGCCCGTAGTCCATCTGAGACCCAAAGCTCCGATCGTGCCTCCCAAACTCGTAACGGTCACGAGAAGGAGCACGTCGAGCCAACTCACCACGCCCAAACCCAACATGCCTGTTTCTCTGAGGGAACACACCTCCACCTCCACGAGTGGGAACTGTACGCACATACACCTCACCCCTAGGTAGAGGCCCTCTACGAGGCTCAGGCACACCACGAGCATGGTGGTACCTGTCCTTGTTTGCCATCTCCCTAGCAAACCGCTCATCCCTCTTCCTCCGAAAACAGAACTCATCCTTGTGTCCATCCCTCCCACAATACTCACAATGAAAGCGGATTGGCACTGGCTTAGGCGGTGGCTTCTCTGTGGGCTTCTCAACACCTTTCTCTCCTGACTTCCCCTCAAAGACATTACCCAGGTTGCTCACAAACTTGATGGGTTTCTGGTAATTCTCTGTTTTCTGGGGGAACACTGGTGGGTCTGGAGTTGTGTCAAGTTTGTTTCTCAAGTGGTTTGGCTTGGGTGCATATTTGTTCATGGGTATGGTGTGTGGTTGAGTAGGGATCTCTCCAACTTTCTCTTCTCCCTCACCACTCTTCTCACCACACTTCTCAGCCCCCAACGCCTGACCATCAAATCTCTTGAACTGAGCCAACATCAAACTCAATTGTGGCTCATGCCCAGACAACCAACTCATCAATTTCCTAAGCTCATCATTTTCATCCTGCAGACGATCAACATAGTGTGCAAGTTCCATGTTCTTCAAAGCATGCATTTCACAGGTTGAACATGATGTAGGAAGAGGAGCTTTCAATGCCGCCTCAAGAGAAACAATCCTAGTGTGAGATTCATCTAGCCTAGCATGCAAAATAGGACATGATGTACAAGCTCCTAACAAAGCTGGCCTAGACTTCAGTTCATCACACTCAATCCTAACCACATCTAGTTCCTCCAAAGTAGAGGCATGCTTCTCCTTGAGAGCAGTCAAATCAGCAAGAAAAACTGAGCAATCACCACAATCAATTTCATCAGACACCACAGGAGCAGATTTCAAAGCAGCTATCTCATTTCTAGCATCCACAAGCAAGGATTCAAGTTCAGCTACCTTGTCCTTAGCATCACCCAACAAATACCTGAATTCCCTCTTCTCCTTGTTGGTCTTTCTAAGCACATACGGGATTGCACTTGGGCATTGCCAACATGAGCATTCTTCAACTTGAGCCAAATCTTTCCTGCCACATCCTCTCCGTACACTCGATCAAACTCCGAGGCACAAAGAGCACGGAACAAGTAATCAACGGCCTTGATGTTGGCCTCAAACATGTCCCGCGATCCTGGAAGCAGAAAACTATCTGGGATGACATAATGTGGATTTTGAGTGACCTCCCAGATAAGAGTTCCCTTCCCTCGCAAAAACGCGCCCATGTGCCTCTCCCACATCGGGTAATTCTTGCCATCAAAGTGCGGAGGACCTGACCCCTTGCCGTAATCGCCCATCTTTGGATCTTAGACTGGTTAGAATCAAGAAGATCCGTAACCGGCTCTGATACCGATTGAAGGACCGAATAGGGCGACCAGAGGGGGGGGGAGTGAATGGGAGACGATAAAAATTCTTCCCTTAGGTCGAACTCGGCCTATACCCCGATTGCCACTCCAAACGCTCGTGCACACAAAGGAAGCTCCACACAAGGCACACACAAGCCTAGAAGATCAACCAACAAGCCTAGGAGCAAAGAGCGGAAGCAACTGGACAAGAATCAAAGCACTTGGCACAATCTGGAAATGCCAGGCGCGGACTGTCTGTGCAGTACGGGCGGACCGTCCGCTAGAGTACGGCGGACTGTCCGTAGGTGCTGCACGGACTGTCCGAAATGAACACCAAAGCTACCAGAGACAAACCTGAAAATATGGACTATCCACCTAGGCCTTGCGGACCGTCCGCCAGTGTCACGGACTGTCCGTGAGGGCAGCACGGACTATCCGCCCAGCTCTTTGGAAACCCCAGACAATACCCCAGACAAAACTTCACCACGCGGACCGTCCGTGATCAACATGCGGACTGTCCACAAACCTCTTGCAACGAAACCCTAGGGCTAGAAAGGATCGAAACGAAGACGCGCAAGAACACGAAGAACACACGACGAACTCCTAGACGCGCGGACTGTCCGCGGGGTCCTCGCGAACTGTCCGCTAGCCCCAGACAGAGCTGCTCGAGCACGAGCTCGCGAAGTCAACTCTCCCAATCCATCACCGGATCTCCCAAACGCCAAAAGCTCTTGAGACAAGATTTGGGGGAGATGATAAGCAACACAAGATGAAGCTATGCCCCAAAAATCTCGACCTCTAAGCCACTAAATCGCCAGGAATCGCGGATCACACAAACTCCACCAAGAACACGAACTCCGGCCAAAAACTCACGAATCGAAGGCTCTCCACGGAGTTTGAGGGGTCAAGATCATACACAAACATGCGCAAGGCATCCACCCATGATCCCCTCAAAGAAATCCATGAGGAAACGCCCTCAAATCCCCAAATCGAGCGAAGAATGAAACTCCTCAAAAATAGCCCCAAAAATGACATGAAAATCATAGAGGACTAGGAGATCACCGGGACGCCGAATGCTTCCATACATCCAGAGGTCAGATTCTATACAAGAGTCTAGCCTAAGGAATCCAAAGGGAAAAGAAGCAGTTCAGAGAAATCTACCGGGTGAAAAAGCCCTAGAGTCCAAGAGAGAGAGATGCCATCCACCTCTCTGCTATTTATACGAAGTCCATCGGAGGGAGGTAAATGACCACGCTACCCCTACTGCTTGAAATGAAGATACAACCCCTCAGGGGCATTTTGGTCAAGTCTTCATCGGGTGGACACGCTTCCACCGCGGCCTTGCTTAGCATCGACGCAAGCCCCGCGATCACGCCACGTGCCCCCCGCCTCGAAGCTTCCCGAAGCTCCCGGATCACCGTCTCCGTCGCCTCGAGCCTCCGGGCTTGGTTTTGAGGCCCAAACCAAGAAACCGTCCACCGATGGTTTTGTGGGCAAACCACCAAACCCCGCGTGCAAGCTTCGGGCTTCATCTGCTACCTTGCACCGGCCCATGTTCACGACTTCAGCCCGCCAGTCTTGCACCGCACAGCTCGCACTTGACCCCATCGGCCACCGGGTCCATCGAACCAAGCCTACTTGCCACTCCATCACCCGGAGGCCGCCACGGCTAAAGCCTTTCGCGCTTGTTCTTCACCTGCACCGACACGAGTCAAGCCGCAACCTGTACCTGCACACTTAGCCAAGCATCAGTCCACACAACATTGTCAATCACTCATCACTAAGGAGCGACCCTCCACTGGTCCTCGGACACACCTGGTCCTCAGCGAGCAACAGCCGAAGCCAAGTGCGGAAGGCGTGAGCGACCAAGGGTCGCAGAAGAAGCCATGGCGGGCGCCGCCTAGGCTGGTGTCATTTAAGTTGAAGACCGGCGGTGGGCATGTTATTGAACTTGATTTTATGCCGTTCTTCATCATTGCGGCTTGTTGAGTACGTCGGTACTGACGGATTTGTGCACCTTGGGTAGGGGAACTCCTGCTGCATCAGGTACCAGCAAGAACGCCTCAGGCCAAGAGGCCTTTGGGTAGAAGATTGAGAAGGTGCCGATAGGGCAGTCGCCGGAGACCTCAGGTGGGGACGTCACCAGCAGGGTCCCTGAGACCGTGGGGGTAACATCGGCGGCGGCGACCAAGGTTGCTGCTGAGAGCACTCAGCAGGAGGAAGGCATACGCCAGCAAGACCCGCCCGAGTCAAGCCTATCGGAGACGAGGTTGGCAGAGACCGGAGGTGGAAGTGAGGAGGACGAGCGGCATCAATGCCTCTACACCGGCACTCCGTGGGAGGATGAAGTCATCGCTGACGCCAAAGACCTTGCCGACTTCAAGACGGCACAGGCGACCATCAAGGAGGTGGCGAAGATGATTGGCAGGACGCTCATGGTAAGTCAATATTACCTTTTAGGGCTAAGACTTTTTAATTCCCTGAAGCGCATTGACTTGACGATCTTTTATAATGTGTGGATACAGACCCTTGCCGAGCGGGCGCAGGGTAGGGCGGCCCTGCTGACGGAGGGCGCCAAGCTTCACACAGAGCTGGCCACGATGCGGGAGGCCGTGCTCCAGGCCAAGATTGAGTCCGCGAAGGAGGTACATCGCCTCAAGGACGAGGCGACCTTGAAGGACAAGGAGAAGGTGGCCTTGAAGCAAGAGCTGGAGACTGCCAAGCTGAAGGCGAAGAAAGCGGAGGACGAACTGAAGACCGCCACTGCGGGACATCGTAGGACGCCCTTGGTCTTTATGTTTTTGCGCCGTTGTGAACCCATGCTGACCTTGGCTTTTGCAGATGCCAAGAAGAGGGAGACCACCTTGAAGAAGGACCTCAAGGATTCCAAAGAGCAGGTGAAGATCCTCAAGGAGAAGCACAAGGAGGTTGTCGCCAGTGAGTCTTACTTCACTCATAAAGCTGCATATGAATTTGGCGTGCGCAGGGATCTAGAAATCGACCTCGGCCGGGCGATGCAAACCCTTATTGATCATCAAGAGATGACTGCAGATCTTGAGAAGGAGCTAGACGACCTCAAGGAGGCTGCCAAGTACCTTGTGGACGTGTACGCCCTGAAGGTCGAGGGCGGTCCACAAGAGCTCGTCACGTGGTTGGAGGACGCGGAAGGTCGCATAAAGACCTTGCTGATAGACAGCAGCAAGCTCGCTGCTGCTACGGCGCTGGCCACGGTGAAGCACCATGAGCCGACGTTCGACCAGGAGAAGGTCAAGGAGGAGCTCGCCTTGTCACAGCTGGTGGGTAGCGAAGATATCCAGGGCGCTGCATATGAAACATGAAGAAGATAGACCTGGAGATGTAACTTAGGACGTGGCAAACTGTTAGACACCATGGGTCCTGGACCCTTTTGATGTAATATAAACCTTGCATGAATGAAAAAGACATGTTTAATTAACGTGATCCCTTATTTTGACTTCGTATACTCCTTATAAGAACGCAAAAGCAATGAGGTTGCAAGAACCCTTTCCCCCCGCTAACCCAACTCAGTGGAGGAACAGCTTACCGACTACACGGCTCGGCGTGGAGGCTTACGTGCAGCCGGCACGCGGAGGGGGGTCAGGGTCCCAAGGTCGAGCAACCCCACGACCTAGGAATGCTTATAAGGGGCACAAATAGTTGAGGTAAGGGAACACTGGTAAAAAAGAAAAGGTAGAAACCCTAGGTCGAACGACCTTTAGGTTGGCGAAGCCAAGCCCCCGAGCGTGAAGGGCCGATCTTAAAGCCAAGCCCCCGAGCGTGTCGAAGGGGAGGGGTGAACAGAAGAACAAGCAGATCGAAAGAGGGAACTTTATATATATATATTGAATTACAAAGGATAGAGTACATAACTTTATTGTGATACAAGGCTCCTAAGGGTAGAAGCGATGTAAATGCTCGATGTTCCAGGGGTTAGGAACGCCCTAGCCATTGGCCCATTGGACCTCGTTAACTATGAAGGGGCCTTCCCAAGGCGCAGAGAGCCTATGCATGTCCTTGGTGTTCTGGATCCGCCGCAAGACTAGGTCGCCAATGTTGAAGGAACGCTCCCGCACGTTGCGGTCGTGGTAGCGACGTAGCTACTGCTCGTGGCAGGTGTGGTGCATGAGCGTGGCCACTCGATGTTCCTCGACGCTGTCAAGGTCGAGCCGGCGTGTTTGCTCTACTTCTCCTTCGTCGAAGTTCTGGATGCGAGGAGCACCGAAGGCCACGTCGGTGGGGAGGATAGCCTCTAACCCGTATACCAGGAAGAAGGGTGAGTACCCTGTAGCTGAGCTGACCTGGATCCTGAGACCCCAGAGGACATGAGGAAGCTCTGAAAGCCACCTGGTTGCGTAAGGCGCTGAGCCATCGAAGATGCGATCTTTGATGGCCTGCAGGACCATGCCGTTGGCCCGTTCGACCTGGCCATTGCAGCATGGGTGCGCCACCGAGGAGTAGTATACGTCGATCACGCTGTCTTGACAGAAGTCCCAGAACTTGACTCCTGTGAAGGTCGTGCCAAGGTCGGTGATGATCCTGTTTGGCACCCCAAAGCGGTGGGTGATCTCCTCGATGAACTTGGCCGCCTCTTTGGATGTGACGCTGGATACAGGACGGACCTCGATCCACTTGGTAAACTTATCCACCGCCACGATGATGTGCTTGTTGCCGCCAGGGGCGGTCTTGAAGGGTCCCACAGAGTCGAGACCCCAAACTGCGAAGGGCCACGACGGAGGGATGGTCCGCAGGGCCTGAACCGGGACATGTTGTTGTTTAGCGAAGAACTGACACCCCTTGCAGCGACGTACAAGTTCCTGGGCATCAGCCATGGCCGTGGGCCAGTAGAAGCCAGACCTGAAGACCTTGCCCACCAGGTTGGAAGAGGTGGCATGGTTGCCGCACTCGCCACCGTGGATCTCATCCAAGAGCCTGAGGCCCTCAGATCGTAGGATGCACTTCATTAGTACTCCGGTGGAGGCGGACCTCCGGTAGAGTTCCTTGCCGCCGATGACGTAGTTAGCGCTACGCCTTGCGATCTTTTCTTGCTCTGCCTTATCCTCAGGCACTCGGTGCTCGAGGAGGAAGGCGATGAAGTCGAGGCACCAGTCATCTTCCGCGTCGATCATGAGGATGTCGCGACCCGCAGGCGAGGTCACCTCGTCGTCAGCCGACTCTGGGTTGGGGATGAGCTTGATGGACGGCTTGCGTAGGTCCTGGACGAACACACCGTTTGAAACTAGTGCGTGCTTAGAGCCGAGCTTGGAGAGGACATCGGCCGCGACATTATTGTTGCGGCAGACGTAGTGAAACTCGAGTCCTTCGAAGTGACGCTCGAGCTTGCCACCTCGGCATAGTAGGCATCCATTGTGTCCTTCCTGGCTTCAGAGTCCTTGCTGACTTGGTCGATGACGACCTTGGAATCACCGTAGGCCATGAGGCGCTTGATCCCGAGGGAGACAGCGATGCGTAGCCCATGGATTAGGGCCTCGTACTCGGCGCCATTGTTGGATGCTTTGTAGTGAATCTGCAGGACGTACTTGAGGTAGTCGCCCTGAGGAGAGATGAATAGGACACCTGCACCGGCTCCTTCGAGGTTCAGGGAACCATTGAAGTACATTTTCCAGTGCTCAGGTCGCTCCAACGGTGGAGGCTGCTGGATCTCTGTCCACTCCGAGACGAAGTCGGCGATGACTTGGGACTTGATGGCCTGCCTGGGGCAGAACTCTAGGTCGAACTCCCCTAGCTCGATGGACCACTTGACGATGCGCCCAGTGGTGTCGCGGCTCCGTAGGATCTCGCCAAGGGGAAAGGCCGAGACGACCTTGATCTTGTGGGATTGGAAGTAGTGCCAGAGCTTGCGGGGGGTCATGAGTAGCGCGTAGAGCATCTTCTGGGGTTGGCTGTACCTGGTCTTGCTATCAGACAGGACCTCACTGACATAGTATATAGGTCGCTGAATGGGCTAAGGTTGTCAGTGTTTTAGACTGGCAACTTACCAAGGGGAGTACCCGAGGTAGATGAATGTGGCCTCGCCGAGATCGGTAACTCGAAGGAGAGACACGTGACACACAATTTAGACAGGTTCGGGCCGCGAGGTGCGTAATACCCTACGTCCTGTATGCTGCGTAGCTCTGGATTGATTGGGTGTGTTTACAAGATGATGCGGATGATGAGATAGGGGTCCCTGCCTCGCCTTATATAGTCCGGGAGGCAGGGTTACAAGTCGGTTTGAGGGGAGAGGACTAGTCGGGTACGGCTAGGAGTCCTTTACATGGATCCGGACATGTGTGGCTTCCTAACCGAGTACTATCCCTCTGTAGTCCTTGCGCCCCACGCCAGCAGGTGCCGTGTTGCCCAAGTTGAGTAGTCCCAGGGGCCCACCGAGTAGTCGGTCCTGGTACCCACCAGAGTAGTGGGCCCAGGGATGTCCATACGACAAGCCCCCGAGTACTTTGTAGTCGAGCAGGATGTCTTCGAGTAGTCTTATGGCCTTGGCGAGTAGTCCTTGAGCGTCCCCGAGTTCCACAAGCCGAAAGTCCTCAAGAGTGCTTGAACCATCCCGAGGCTGGAAGGTACTCCAGCTGATCTTTGAGTAGTCTTGAAGTCTTCTCGAGTAGTCCCCAAGCGTCCCCGAGTGCTTCTCTCGAAGGTCTTCAATAACACTCGCGATGTCTTGATGAAGAGACCATATGGAAAATGTGATTCGGAGAATCACATTCCATATGGAATGTAGCCCCCGAGCCTTAGGTCGAATCACAGATTCAAGCTGAGGGTCAATCTGAAGTTCTGCCAATCTTATCCCGAAAAATCCAGAGAAAAAACCGAAGGACACGTGGCACGGAGCCCTCGAGCCTTGAGTCGAGTACTTCCTCTCGAATTAAAGGGTCATCTTGACTGTAGAATGTGTCCTGAGTGGGTCTTGTATCTGGTTGTGTCCCACGGAGGTCATCTGAAGTAGTCGAGCCCCCGAGATGGAGAGCATCGAGTACTGGAAGTTGAAGAGTCACGCTGCTGTCGCTAGGTCACCCGTCTGGCGCCGTATCTGCCTGCTGAGAACTGAGCCGCCAGGGCTGGTTATAAATAACCGGGGAGTCCCTTAGGGTTTTTCACTCCTAGCAGTTGCATTCCTCAGATTAGATCTGAATCGCCGCCTCCTCTGCTCCTCCGCTGCCGCCGCCGCCGCGCAGAGACTTAGATCCATTTGCTCGCGCCGCCGCCGTTCACCCGCCACTGTAGCCCCCGAGCGAATGCGAGTGAAAACACCCGTCACTTGGAGAATGAAGGGATCCCCAGCGAAGGGCAAGAAGACCGGCGCATCGAATAAAAGGAGCCACGATGAAGAAACCGGTGATGCCGGCCAGTTGTCGACGTCGCCACCTCCGTCCCCTCGCCCCAATCCGGCGAAGGAGTGGAAGAAGGCGAAACTGAAGACCGAGGACCTCCTCGCCTTAGTCAACAGTGGGTTCCTTCGTGAGAAGGAGGTGGATCTATGGCGCACCGCCACCGGCGATCCATACCCGATGGAGAAAAACCCGGACGAAATCCCAATGTTCACCCGGTTCGTAGAGCACGGATTGGCGCTCCCCGCTAGTGATTTCTTCAAGGGCCTGCTCAGGTACTACGGCATCGAGTACCTTAATCTCAACCCCAACAGAATCTTCCATGTTTCTATTTTTGTGCACTTCTGCGAAGCATTTGTGGGTATCAAACCCCACTGGGTGCTGTTTCGGAAGTTCTTCCGGTTGAAGCCGCAACCGAGCACCAACGATACACGAGTAGTAGGAGGTGCCGGTATCTAGATGTGTGAAGACACCGCCGACCAGTACCTGCCATACAAGTTGATAGACTCCAACCAGGACTGGAAGCCCAAGTGGTTCTACATCAGCAACCACCATCCTGAGCTGCCGAAGCCGAGCGGGTGCCAACCGAAGCACAAGCCGTGGTGGAACACAGAGCCCACCATGCAAGAGGGTATTCAGCTACCCGAGTTGCTGAAGAAGATCAAGGCTTTGCGAGAAGCCGGGCTGAGGGCCGAACACGTGGCCTTCAGCTTCATGAAGAGGAGGGTGCAGCCACTGATGGCACGAGACACCCTCGGGTACCAGTACACCGGCGACAAGGATACGTCCCGGTTGCCTGGCTTCGAACTCGAGGACCATGTCATCGTCGAAAGGCTGGGCAAGATCTTCAAGGATATGCCCCCGTACACACCGTGCCCGGTGCCAGAGTACTCTGCGGCACGACCACCAAATCAGGTCAGTAGTCGTGACATAAGCCTCTGAGTACTGATTTGCTTGAAGTAGTTGTACTCATATGTGCTACATGTTGTAGGATGATGTGGCGAAATACGTCTCAGTCCCGACTTCCCCTCCGCGACTTGTGGAGCAACCGGAGGAGAAGGGCAAGAAGAAGGAACGCCGCGAAGTCGGTGAAGGCAGTGACGCTGTTGTCATCGAGTCCGGCTCTGATGACGATGAAGATGAAGAAACACTGCAGCAAAGGTTCCAGCTGCGCTCCAGGTTCAGCCGAGCTGGGATGCCAGACGTCCCAGTCATCATCGAGAGGCCGTCGAGTCTCGAGGCTAACTTGCCAGTGCCGCCGAGGAGGCCTCGCAACGTGGCGCGGAAATGCGCCGTCAAGAAGCTGAAGGTCTCTGAGACGACCAACCAAGAGGTAAACACCGCGACTAGAGTAGTTGAGCACAGCTGATAAGTAGTCGTGTGCTGATGAGTTGTCTTGTAATGTTGCAGGATATCCCCTCCCCAGACCCCGTAGACCAGGGCGACGAGGGGGTCCTGGACACCATGGGGGCGGCAGCTGAGAGGAGTATCAGCCTGCCTCCGTCAACCGAAGAAGTCGTGCCAGCAGCGGCACGGCAGGAGACCGGCGCTGCCGAGCCGCAGCCGTCGGTTGAAGAAGGACGAAACCCTCCACCAGCTGCAGCTATGGAGCAACTAGGGGAGGCATCTGTTGAGGCCGGAGCTGCCGCCGAGGCTGGCATAGTTGATATTGCCAGTATACTAGGTGCTCCGACCATGACCGTGGTGCGGTCAACACTGTAAGTGCTTATGAACTTTCAAGTAGTCGTATAGACGACAGACTTGTATGGCTGACTTGATTACTTCATGATGCAGGAAATCCACGGGCCTGTCGTGGGACGGTGGGGAGACCAGCACTCCAGCCGACGAATAGGGCCGCTCGGCGGAGGAGCGCGAACCCACGCCGCCGCCACAAACTGAAGTCGTGGTGGATTCGACGTTGAAGGAAGCCACCTTGGTTGAAGGTATGTGTCCTGTCACCACTGGTAGTCATCATGCATAGTAGTCATAGCCACTGAGATTGGCTGCATGTACTCATTGTGCTAGGAGCACAAGCTGAGGGAACCTCGATTCCTGAAGCCGTGGCCATGGAGACGGCTACTGTGGAGTCGGAGCCCACAGGACCGATGGCCGGGACGGCGGAAGAAACAGCCCCCGAGCTGGGGACTACAGTGGCCCCCGAGTCGGGTGCGGAAGTGCAGGACGATCCGCTCCACGGGACGAGCACGGACGTAGTCGTCTGCTCGCCCATCATAGAGGAAGCCGCGCCGATCCGTTCGGCGGCTATGGCTGAGGAGGCATCTTCGAGCCGCGGGGGTCTTGAGCTGCTGGAAGACAATCTTGTCGATCCGGCCGTTGTTGCTCTGAACATGGAGTCATGGCGGCGTACCCAGCAGTGGGTCAAGGTACGTTGCGAGTACCTCGAGTAGTCTTGTACGACGAAATACAAAGTACCCATTTGACTTTTTTGTCTGCGCAGGATATTATTGAAAGATCCCGTGAGAAGTCCGAGTTGCTGAAGGGGTACGGCGACACAGTCCTTCATGCCGAGGCCTTGGAGAAGGAGCTTGATAAGTCGAAGAAACATTCTGCATTGCTCCAATCCAAGCTTGACGGTGCCTTCGCCCAATATCATAACGAAGTGCAAGAGATGCAGGCGAAGAGGGACGACTTGATTCGGAAAAACAAGTCGCTGCGCTAGAAGAATAAAGGTATGCTTCCCGCCAAAGCCTTTGAGTACTTATTAGGGTACCTTGGTGTAATCTGACAGTGTGATGAGTTGTTTGCAGAGCTTGAGGAAAGGGTCGACCAGCTGAAGGCGTCGGAGACGGACTTGAAGAACATCGTGTACCGTGAGACCGACAAAAGAGAGGTACTTGAGTATGAGTACGCTCAGTTGCGCCATGAGTGTATCAAGCACATGGAGCTTCGTGAAGCCTCAGACCGTGACCTTGTCAATAGCTATAAATCTCTGCAGAAGCTCAATGAAGATTGCGAGAAGCTGCGGGGCCAGCTGAAGGAACTTGAGGAAGCCGCGCTACCCATTACAAGGCTGCTGGTGCCACACCCGGGCGGGCCGAAGATTGCTCCACTGGTGGACCGGTTGAAGGAAGCCCCCGGGCGTCTGGCGACGTATGTCAAGCACTTGGCGAAGTCGATCCCGAACCAAGTCTTGGCATACATGAAGTCATATTTCCCCAAGGCTCCAGTGAACGTAGTCGCCGGTGGACTTGCAGCGAACGGTACTGACGATCAGTACAAGGCCCTCCTGGAGGAGATGGCGCCCATTGCTGAACAAGTGGCGGAAAAGCTCAACCTTCAGTAGGAGTACCTGTAGGAGTAGCTTAGAGTAGTTGATGTAAAACAAACAGAGTTGTTAGTAACTTGTTTGGGTTATCAATGAAAGTTGTCCACGATATATCTGTGAAATAAGTACTCGTAGCCGCCACTTGCAACGAAGTGTGCAGAGTACCAAACCGTGGTGGAGCTTGTGAGTAGTAGTACTCAGTAGGAGATGCCTGATTGGAAGGCACAGTAAATAAGTTGAGTGAAAATCAAACTTTATTACTGATGAATAAGTACACCTGGATGGGCAGGGCCGTTTACAAGTGTAGTCGCCAGGACCCGGAGGCCGCCTACGGCTAAGTGGCGCTAGGACCCTTAGGCCGCTTACAGCTAGAGATCCATTAGTAGTCTATAGACTGGATCTAGAGTACATGGTCTTGCAGACCGCCGCTAGAGTCCTCAGCGCTCTAAGTAGCCCAAGATCCGTTAGTAGCCGTTGACGCTGGATCTTGGAGAAGAGTAGTTCGGAGACTAGTGCCAGGACCGGAAGGCCGCTTACAGCGAGGAGTCCGTGAGTAGTCGTGTAGACCTGGACCCGTAGAGTAGTCGATTAACTACGCGTAGAAGCGACACAGTTGGTCGACGTTCCACGAGTTGTTGATGTCGTCGCCTTCAAGTGTTTGGAGGCGGTAGGAGCCTGGTCCGGTCACCTTGGAGATTGAGAAGGGACCTTCCCATGGTGAGCTGAGCTTGTGTAGTCCATCCGTGTTCTGGATACGACGGAGGACTAGATCGCCGACGTTGAAGGAGCGTTCCTTGACGTTGCGATCATGGTAGCGTCGGATACCCTCGAGGTACCTTACTGATTGGACGAGGGTGGCGCAGTGGGCTTCTTCGAGACCGTCGATGTCAACCCATCTGCTGTCTTCTGAGATGTTTTCGTCGTATTGTTCTACTGCCGGGGATTCCCACATCACGTTGGCAGGTAGAATAGCTTCGAAGCCGTAGACCAGGAAGTAGGGCGACTGCCCCGTCGGCTTGGTAGGCTGAGTACGAAGCCCCCAGAGTGCATTGGGTAGTTCCTTGATCCACTTGCCTCCTTTGGTGTTAGCTACGTCGTGCAATCGCTTCTTGAGGGCGTCGAGTACCATCCCGTTAGCGCGCTCAACTTGGTCGTTGGCGTGGGGATGGGCGACTGAGACGTACCGGACGTCGATTCCGCTGTTCTCGCAGTACTCCCAGAACTGATGGTTGTTGAAGTTGGAACCCAAGTCTGTGATGATGTGATGGGGCAGCCCGTAGCGATGCACGAGTTCATCCAAGAAGTCGAGTACTCTGTCGGCCTTTGGGCAGGTGACCGGCTTGACTTCGATCCACTTGGTGAACTTGTTGATGGCCACCAAGACTCTGTTGAATCCTCCTGGCGCAGTTGGCAGAGGCCCAATCATGTCGAGCCCCCAGCAAGCAAAGGGCTAGGTTGGTGGTATGGTGACTAGCTTGTAGGCCGGGACGTGTTGCTGCTTGGCGAAGAATTGACATCCTTGGCACTTTCTAACGAGTTCTTCAGCGTCGGCCAGAGCTGTGGGCCAGTAGAAAGCTCATCGGAAAGCCTTGCTCACCAGCGTTCGAGAAGACGCATGGTTGCTGCAGACGCCTTTGTGGATCTCCTCCAAGATATTCTTGCCTTCTTCTCGAGGTATGCACTTCATGAGTACTCCAGAAGTGGCACCTCACCTGTAGAGCTTGTCTCCGACTAGTACGTAGGCCTTGGCTCGGCGGACGAGTTGTTCGGCCAAGTTCTTGTCGGATGAGACCTTCTGCTCGCGGATGTAGTCGATGAAGGGTTGTCTCCAGTCCACGTCAATCATCATGACCTCCTGGCCAGACTGTAATGGCGCAGGGTCAGTGGCCGTTGGCGCCGACTCCGGGATGGATGGCGCGTGAAGCTCGTGGACGAAGACTCTAGCAGGTACTTGCACGCGAGTAGAACCAAGCTTCGACAGGACGTCCGCGGCAACATTGTTGTCGCGGATGACGTGGTGGAACTCCATACCGTAGAACTTGTTCTCGAGCTTGCGAACTTCCAGACAGTAGGCGTCCATGTTCTCCTTGTTGCGATCCCAAGACTTGTTGACTTGGTTGATGACCACTGCGGAGTCATCGTAGACTAGTAGCCGCTTGATGCCCAAAGAGATTGCGAGGCGGAGCCCGTGAAGTAGGGCTTCGTACTCGGCTTCGTTGTTTGAGACCTTCCAGAAGATCTGCAGGACGTACTTGAGTTGTTCGCCCTTTGGAGAGATCAATAGTACCCCTGCACCTGCCCCTTCGAGCTTGAGTGAGCCGTCGAAGTACATCACCCAGTGTTCTGGGCGCTCGGTTGGAGTTGGTAGCTGATTCTCCTGCCACTCTGCCATGAAGTCGGCTAGTGCCTGGGACTTGATAGCAGTACGTGGCTTGAAGTCGATGTTGAGGGCGCCGAGTTCGACTGCCCACTGGGAGATTCTTCCAGTAGCATCCTGGTTGCGGAGTATGTCACCGAGCGGGTAGTCGGTGATAACAACAATCGAGTACTCCTGGAAGTAGTGTCGTAGCTTCCGCGAGGTGATGAGCACTACGTAGAGTAGCTTATGGACCGACTGGTACCGTGCCTTGGACTCTGACAGAACCTCGCTGACGAAGTAGACTGGTCGCTGGACTGGGTAGGCGTGGCCTTCTTCCTGTCGCTCGATGACGATGGCAGTACTGACCACATGAGTAGTCACAGCGAGGTAGAGCAGTAGCTGCTCCTTTTTGCGAGGAGCCGTGAGGACCGGTGGCTTAGACAGGAAGTCTTTGAGCTGCGCCAGAGCTTGATTAGCCTCCGCGGTCCACGCGAACCTCTCTTGATGCTTGAGTAATTTGAAGAAGGGTAGTCCCCGTTCTCCAAGCTTCGAGATAAATCTGTTCAGGGCCGCCACGCACCCGGTCAGCTTCTGGACATCCTTGATGCAGGTTGGAGCTTTCATGTTGGTGATGGCAGAGATCTTCTCGGGGTTGGCTTCGATGCCGCGATGGCTGATGATGAAGCCGAGTAGTTTCCCAGATGGTACGCCGAAGACGCACTTGTTGGGATTGAGCTTCCATTGGTACTCTCGCAGGGATGCGAAAGTCTCTTCAAGATCGGCGATGAGCGTATCGAAGTTTCTGGTCTTGACGACCACGTCATCCACGTAGGCTTCGACGTTCTTGTTGAGCTGCCTCTTGAAGCAGGCCTGGATAGCTCATTGGTAGGTGGCGCCAGCGTTCTTCAACCCGAACGACATTATCGTGTAGCAGTAGGCGCCGAACGGGGTGATGAACGCGGTCTTCTCCTGGTCTTCTTCTTTGATAGCGATCTGGTGGTACCCGGAGTAGCAGTCGAGGAAGCAGAGCAGGTCTCAACCCGTCGTGGAGTCGATGACTTGATCAATCCACGGCAATCCGAAGGGGTCTTTGGGGCAGTGCTTGTTGAGGTCGGTGTAGTCGATGCACATCCTCCACTCATTGGTATTCTTCTTGCGGACGAGGACGGGGTTGGCGAGCCACTCAGGATGGAAAACTTCACAGATGAAGCCCGCCGCGAGTAGTTTGGCGAGTTCCTTCTTGATGGCATCCCGTCGGTCGTCGGCGAAACGGCGAAGGTGTTGTCGTTTGGGGGTAGCTTTAGGGTCGATGTTGAGTGAGTGCTCGATCAGCCTCCTGGGCACCCCTGGAATGTCCGCTGGCTTCCATGCGAAGATGTCTTGGTTAGCCCGGAGAAAGCTGACGAGCGCCGTCTTCCTATTTCGGGTCAAGACCCGCCCCGATCATGGTAGTCTTGCTACTGTCGCCCGTCCCAAGGTCGATGGCCTTCACTTGGACCTCCTCTAATGGCTGAGGCTTGTTTGCGGTGTCGGTCTTCTCGGGAATCTCGAGTTCGGTTGGGGCGAGCTTCTTGGACGCAGCAAAGATCTCCATCATTGCATTGGGTACTTGGTTGGTCGCTGCGAGTTCCACGGCTTCGGTGTCGCAGTCGAACGAAATCTTCAAGTCCCCTTGCAGTGTGAGTACTCCGGCAGGACTTGGCATCTTGAGTACCAAGTAGGTGTAGTGTGGTACCGCCATGAACTTGACGATAGCTGGTCTGCCGAGGATGGCATGGTAGGAGGTTTCGAAGTCCGCAACCTCGAACTTGATGTACTCGATGCGGTAGTTCTCCCTTGTCTCCCCGAAGGTAACTGGCAGGACCACTGAGCCCAGTGGAATAGCCGCGTTACCGGGGACAATGCCGTAGAAGGGTGACGCGCTCTTGGTGAGCATGTCGGTGATGTCGAGCTTCATCTTCTTCAAGGTCTTGGTGAAGAGGACGTTGAGTCCGCTCCCGCCGTCGATGAGGACCTTGTTGAGTCTGGAGCCCGCGACTACAGGTTTCAGGACGAGTGGGAAACGTCCTGGTTCGGAGAAGCTTGTCCATTGATCCACGCGGGAGAAGATGATGGGTACCTCCGACCACCTCAGAGGTGTCGGCACCGCTGGTTCGATGTTCAAGACTTCCCGTCGGGTGGCCTTCTGAGACCGTCTGGTGGGTAGTCCGCCGAAGAGGACGTTCACCGTCTTGTCAGGTTCCTCGAAGTCACCGTTGCCCTCATCGACTTTTTTCTTGCCCTTCTTGTCGTGAGGAGGCCGTGGGTCGGGAGTATCCTTGAGTGCTCGCCGGAGCTGATAGCACTGCTCGGTGGTGTGATTACCATCCAGATGCCACAGGCACTTCTCTTTGAGCAAGTCTCTGAAGCCGCCTGAGGTCTTTTTCGAGTTGTCCTTTGCAGGGCGCTGTATAGCCGCGACTGTGTTGTCTGGCTTGCGCTTGCAGTTGGAGCTCGAGTAGTTGTTGTGGCGACCCCCTTGATTTTTGTTGTTGTTGTTGTTGCCGCCCGTGTTGCTCTTGTTCTTGCCGCGAATGGAGTCGTACTTGGCGTTCTCCTTGTCCTCTTCGTCGGCCCATGACGTGATCATGTCTTTGAGCTTGGTGATGGAGCTCGGGCGGCGGCGACCGAAGTCTTCGAAGGTGCGACGGTGATAGAGTCCGTCTTGGAAGAGGTCGATGACTTCTTTGTCGGTGACGTCGACTACGGTCGCGCGCTTGTCGAAGAAGCGCCACATGTACTGGCGAAGGGTCTCGCCTTGTTCCTGTTTGACCATCGCCAGGTCCATGCGAGTACCCGAGCTCCCCATGGCGCCCGCGAAGTTGCTGGTGAACTGAGCCTTCAGCTGGTCCCACTGGTCGATCGAGTTCTTTTCAAGTGACTCGAGCCATGTGAGTGGAGCCTGATCCAGACAGAAGGGGAAGAAGAGGCACTTCGCGTCGTTGTTGCCACCAGCATTTTCGATGGCCAAGGCGTAGCACCTGAGCCACTGAACTGGATCTTGCTTCGCGTCATACTTGGAGATCCCGAGAGGTTTGAATTTCTCGGTTGCGAAGTCTTGCAGAGTAGGCGGGGAAGCCGTCACTGTCGCTTGCTTCAGTAGCCTTCTTGCGGCGGATCTCGTCGATCTTGTGGCGGGCATCGTAGCCGCCACGTGCGTTGCCAGTGGCGTGGCTAGTCGTGTGGCCTCGGCCGCCGCGATCGCCACTGCCACCAGCTCTTCTACCGGCGTCATGGGATGAACTCCCGCCGCTGCTGCCACCACCGCCACCGCCGCCGCGACTACCTCCGGTGCCACCCTGGCTGATGCCGCCCTGTGAGGGTCCTCCACCCGAGGCCCTAGAGCGGTTGGGATTTGGCTGGTGTTCACCACAGACACGGTTGCGTCCGCCGTCTGCCGGGCTGCGGCTAGTGGCTTCGTTGTTTCTGGCGTCGTGAGTTCTGACGGGGGGTACTTGAGCAACCCTGTTGTCGACCCGCATGAAGTAGGCGTCTTCAGCGAGTTTGGCGATGACTTCGCCCGCGCGGATCCCCTGGGCCTGCCGTGCTATCATAGTGATAGACATGAGGCACTGCTCAGGAGTAGAGTGTACCCGGTTGGCAACTTGCTCCAGGGCCTCATTGAGGTTCCGGATAGGGAAAGTTTCCCGGAGACGTCTGCGTCGATCGTTCCGCTTCCTGTTGCGGTCACGCCGAGCGTTCTTGCCTTCGGTCGTCTCGTTCGGAGGTGCGTTGGTAGACAACTCATCTTCTGAGATGTCGTCAAGGTACCGGTCAGGTCGGTTCTCAGAAGTCTGAACATCTGTGGCCGTCATGAAGACTTCACGGTCGGGAGTGCAGAGACTGGAGTCAGCAGTCGCCACCTCGGTGGGGGTGTGCTCGTCATTTAGAGCCAGCAGGGTCCCCTCCTGGAAGGGGAGTGAGTCGAGGTAGGCGACGCAGCGTGAGTTGTCGTCCGTCAGGTCTGCAGGCTTGCGGTCGGGCCAGTAGACGAATCTGCCGGCGGGAGTGGATGTAATGACCAGGCTAGTGGCAGGACCTAACAGCGGTTCCTCAGTCATGTTGAGCTCGGACTCGGACTCGATTGGGTCCGATCCGAAGTCGAACTCGTAGGAGGAGTCCGAGTAGTAGCCGGTTACGGTGTTGGAGTCCGAGGAGTACTCGGAGGCGATCTCCTTGCCGGCCCGGCGTGCAGCGAGAGCTTCCGCGTGGGCCCTGCTAGAATTGCAGAGGCCGTATGGGAAGTGCTCGTGGAGGGGGGCCGCTTCACACGATGGCTCAGGAGCCGGCTCGTATGAGGCGATCCAGGGTGACGTCGAGTTCGAGTTGGAGGCGGATCCGAGCTCGAAATCGGCGACTTGGTTGTAAAGCAAAATTTCGCTGAAATTTTCGATGAGTGGGCCCGTGGCGACTTCGGGAAGCGTCACGAGCCCGATCTCTGGGTCCGAGGTCATGGTGAGGTAGCGCTGGAACGATCCAGCGCCGTCAGCGGTGCAGACCTAGGAGCCGAAGACGAAGGTGTCACCGCGGTTGAGGCGACGGTTGGCTTGATGATGATCGAAGCCGTCGAGTTCGCCATGTGATCTTCGGTGAGATCCCCTACCTGGCGCGCCAGCTGTCGGTGTTTTAGACCGGCAACCTACCAAGGGGAGTACCCGAGGTAGATGAATGTGGCCTCGCTGAGATCGGTAACTCGAAGGAGAGACACATGGCACACAATTTAGACAGGTTCGGGCCGCGAGGTGCGTAATACCCTACGTCCTGTATGCTGCGTAGCTCTGGATTGATTGGGTGTGTTTACAAGATGATGCGGATGATGAGATAGGGGTCCCTGCCTCGCCTTATATAGTCCGGGAGGCAGGGTTACAAGTCGGTTTGAGGGGAGAGCACTAGTCGGGTACGGCTAGGAGTCCTTTACATGGATCCGGACATGTGTGGCTTCCTAACCGAGTACTATCCCTCTGTAGTCCTTGCGCCCCACGCCAGCAGGTGCCGTGTTGCCCAAGTTGAGTAGTCCCAGGGGCCCACCGAGTAGTCGGTCCTGGTACCCACCAGAGTAGTGGGCACCTCTTCAGGTCGCTCAGCCACCAGGACGGCGCTGACCACAAGGGTGGTCGCCGAGATGTAGAGCAGTAAAGGCTCCTTAGGCGCCGGGGGCACCATCACCGGGGGTGTTGTGAGGAAGGTCTTGAGTTGCTCAAGAGCTTGGTCCACCTCCTCGGTCCAGACGAACTTGTCCACCTTTTTTAGTAGCTTGAAGAAGGGCAGGCCTTTCTCTCCGATCTTGCTAATGAATCGGCCTAAGGCCGCCATCATGCCGGTGAGCTTCATGACGTCCTTCTTGCCAGTAGGTCGCTTCATCCTGAGGATGGCGTCCACCTTGGTGGGGTTGACCTCGATGCCTCGGTTGCTGACCATGAAGCCCAGGAGCTTGCCAGACGGGACACCAAAGACGCACTTCTCTGGATTAAGTTTCCAGCGGTAAGTGCGGAGATTGGCGAAGGTCTCCACGAGGTCAGCTATGAGCTTGTCCTCGTGGATGGTCTTGACGACCACGTCGTCGACGTAGGCTTCTACGTTCTTGCTAATCTGGCTAGCAAGGCACTTCTGGATGGCCTTTTGATAGGTCGCACCCACATTTTTGAGGCCGAAGGTCATGGCCGTGTAGCAGTAGATGTCGTGGGGCATTATGAATGCCGTCTTGTCCTGGTCAGAGACCTTCAAGGCTATCTGGTGATACCCTGAGTAGCAGTCGAGGAAGCAGAGGAGGACGCTTCCGGCCGTGGAATCCACGACCTGGTCGATGCGCGGAAGAGAAAAGGGGCCTTTAGGGCAGTGCCTGTTGAGGTCGGGGTAGTCGATACACATTCTCTATTGACCGGTTTTCTTTGGTACAAGAACCGGGTTGGCGAGCCAAACCGGGGTTTTACACTCCCGGATAAATCCGGTAGCTAGGAGCTTTATTAGCTCTACCCTAATGACGTCCTTGCGATCTTTCGCAAAGTGGCGAAGCTTTTGCTTGACAGGCTTGGTCGTCTTGCTTACATCCAAGGCGTGCTCAGCCAGCTCCCTGGGGACACCCGGCATATCCGATGGACTCCAAGCGAATATGTCGGCGTTATCCCGGAGGAAGCTGGTGAGCGCGAGTTCCTATTTGGGGTCGAGCCCATCGCCGATCACCACCGTCTTCTCTGGGTCAGCAAGGCCGAGGCAGACCTTTTTCGTCGAGGGAGCCGCGTCTAAGGCGGTGTCGGTGCGCTTCTGTTCTGGGACAGACTGGTCGACAGGGTCGACTTTGTCGGCCTCCGCGACCAAGACTGCGGATGCGTCGGCAGCAGCGGAGGTCGCGGCGAGGTCAAGGGCCTCCGTGTTACACCTGAAGGAAATGATGAGGTCCCCCTTAACGGAGAGGACCCCATGTGGAGCCGACATCTTCAACACCAGATAGGTGTAGTGCGGGATGGCCATGAACATGGCCAGCATCGGGCGACCTAGGATCGCATGGTAGGAGGACTTGAAGTTGGCGACCTCGAAATTGAGGTATTCCGTGCGGAAGTTTGCCTCCGTACCAAAAGTGACGAGGAGGGAGACCCGACCCAGGGGGTAGGCCGCCTTCCTGGGGACGATGCCGTAGAAGGGCTCGTCGCACTCTGTCATCTTGTCGAAGTCGAAACCCATCTTCTTGAGGGTCTCAACAAAGATGATGTTGAGCCCGCTGCCTCCGTCGATCAGGGTCTGGGACAGCAGGGCTCCGTCCACCATGGGCTCGACAACGAGCGGATATGACCCAGGATCCGGGATGTGGACCCAGTGATCGTCCCTGGAGAATGTAATCGCCTGCTCAGACCAATACAGAGGCACAATTGGCTGAGTGTGGACGAGGTGGACGTCGTGCTTATCCTTCCTGTAGTGCCTCCTACTGGCGCTGGACTTGATGCCACCGACGATCATGTTGATCGCGCATGTTGCGGCCTGGAAAGGCCCATTGGGGTTGCCTGACGCCAGAAGAGGGGGCAGGTTCGTCTCGTCGCGGGGAGCCGCTGGAGGAGGGTCGCTGCGAGGTGGGTCGCTGCGAGGTGGCTCGCGGCGATCGTCGTATCGCTCCTCGCGGCGGTCGTCACGCCGATCACGCCGATCGTCACGGCGGTAGTTGTTGTTGTAGGGGCGGTTGTCGCGACGCCCACCATCGTTCCTGGGTTGCTTAGGGTCCGCGGGGGCGCGGAAGGCCCTCTTGAACTGGGAGCACTCGCGGAGAGTGTGGGTGGCCCCCTCATGGAACCCGCAGATGCTGTCGAGCGCCAGGTCGAACTCCTCCTGGTTGAAGGTCGAACCTCGGTGCCCATCGACCGCTAGGACCTTGGAAGGTCGCTTGCGGAGCTTGTCTGCTGCAGTACCAGATGTACCAGCGTTATCAGCGTCGAACTGATTCTGGAGTGCATCCTCCGTGTCCATCAGCTTGTTGATGATGACCATGAGCTCCTTGACGTTGGTCGGGCCAGCCTCATGGATCTTCTCAAAGATCTTGCGATCTTTGATGCCCTTCTTGTAGCTGTCGACGATCTGGTCGTCCCTAACACCAACGCACTCGTTCCGGTTCTTGAAGAACTGGGTGTTGTAGTCGTGGAGCCGCTCCTTAGGCTTCTGCATGACCCACCCCAGGCTGAAGGCATTTCCAGGGCGATCATAGGTCGCCTGGAAGTTCGATGTGAAGGCTTGGGACAGATCGGCCCAGGTTTTGATGCTGCCAGGCTCGAGATTGTTGAGCCACAGCGAAGGGGTCTTGCCCATCACCAGTGGGAAGTAGGCCGTCATATGGTCGAAGCTACCACCAGCCGCCTTGATGGCGACGTAGTAGGTCGACAGCCAGATGTTAGGGTCGGAGCGCCCATCATACGGCTTGATGTTGGCTTGAAGTTGTCGGGGTACTCCACCCTCTTGAAGCGGGCATCCAGCGCCGGGAAGGCGTTGAGGGCTAGGTCGTCGCCGGAGCCTCTGGCCGGGGTGGCCTCTCTTGGTGCGGAGTGGACGCTGCGCTCCGGGATGACAGCCTGGGATCGTGGCTGCCGATCCCGGTTGGTCTGGACGATGGCGGGATCGTCGTGATCGGCGTCGTACTTGGCACGTCGCCGATTCTCGATCTCGTGTTGATCACGGAGCTCGCGCTCCATGATGCGGTGAACGCCCCCGGGTGCGCCGTACTCGCGGTCGTAGTTCAGGCGGCGGCGGAGCTCGCGCTTCTCGCGCTCTCGGTGGCGCTGGTCGACGTAGCCGCGGGCGTCACGAGCGCGCCTATTGGCGTCGAGGTTGACGCGAAGGTCGCGGGCAGCAGCGGGCTGCTGGGCGGGTTGCTCAGGGTTGTGCTGAGCGACCTCCTCCCGGATGGGGGAGAGATGGCTGCGCGCAGGTCGATGAGATCGACTGCGCGAGTGGCGGGTCGACGAAGACGCAGCGGACTTGGAGGCCGCGCTCTTCTCTTCCACCAGGGCATTGGCCACCCGGAGGTACGCGAGGGCCTGCTCAGCTTCAGGTGTCTGGACTTGCTGGAGTCGGGTAATGGCCGCACCCAGGTTGGCCTGGGGCTGTTGAAGGTCGGGATCCCAGCTTCCTCGAACTCCAGACGCAGGTCTCGAGCGCAGGGCAATACGCGCCGCTGTTCCTCCGCACGTCGCTCAGCGCGACGAGCGTTGGCTTGGATCCGGGCCGCCTGCTCAGAGTTGGTCGCACCCGCGCGGGGTGATTCGTTCTCCGAGATCACCATCACCTAACGGAAGACGATCTTCGAGTCGTTGGTGGAGATGCGAACCGGGACCTTCTGGAACTCCCCGCAGTCCGGAGACTAGGTAGGTCGCTTAGCTCAGCGAGGGAGCTCGTTGTCGATTTCTTCCGCAGGCGGCACCCGCGGAGAGTATGCTTCGCACCCTTGTGATAGGTGCAGGGCACGTCGAGAGGGTCGCGCCTTGCGCGAGGTGCAGGTCTTGAGACGCGAGAAGGTCGCCGCCCAGATTGGATCTGGGGAGGCTTGAGCAGCTGGCTGAGGCAAAGGCCGGGTGCTGACTTCAGGCCGAAGGGGAACGTGTCATGGCGTAGCGCGATCTGCGCCGAGCGCTGAGCTCGCTCGCAAATCTCCAGGGTGTCCCTCATCGAGCCGATGACGCTTTCCATCCCCTGGACAAGGTCACAGGGTCTGGGTGGGTGGGTCTCCGATGCTAGATCGGGGACAGAGACGGCGGTGCACGCCATGATGACCTGCTCGGAGGTCGCCGGAGGAGTGGAGGCTGTCGGAGCAGGAGAAGTCGACGTGAAGGATCCGAAGCAGATCTCCACGGGGTCGGCGAGGAAGGCCGCCATGCTTGCCGGGAAGATGACACCAGATTGGGCCACCATGCTGCACAGCGAGTTCCCGATCGCCTCTACCTGGCGCGCCAACTATCAGGGGGTGAGACCTGGACAGATCCGCTAGGCGGTTGCCCTAGAGGTTTACATGTTAATGGAGGATCGGGACCTAAGAGCGTATGTGGTTATGCACGGGATGCACACATTTCTTTAGAAAAAATATGGTTGGTTTATTTGTTTTCGTTCTTATAGTAGTTGATGATGTTACTTCATTATTACAATGTCCGACTCGATGCCTGACTCTAGCGCTCAGATATGGGCGTTAGAGCAACTCCAAGAGTTGTCAAAAAACTACTGCCAATATTCATGAATTTAGGAACTTCCAAACCTGTTTTGGAAAGGAAAAAAACAGTAACCTCCAACAGTTTCCAATAAATCACTTCTAATAACTAAATTTGGGTCCACCTGGAACTTTTAGTTGGGCCGGTAGTTTACGTTCTTTCTTCTCGCGTCATCGTCGTGCTATTCTGCCGCCGCCGGCAGAACCCTTGCGGGGCTGGACGTCACTGCCGGCAGAACCCTCGCGGGGCGCTGTTCCTTCATCTCCCAGGTTTGAACCCCTCCATTTGCTACATGAGCAATAAACTTCCATAGATCGCAGGCTACTACGACGAGAATATGACCTCCGTCTGACGACCTCTCTATAGGCAGCGCGGTAGAGAGAAGGGCACATCTGGACCACGCGCGCGCCTTCGTTCTTCGCCTGCATGATGGTCGGCGTTGGGTTGGATCATTCGCAGGTGAGCCACGCGATGGAGGCGCGAGCTGGGATGCTGCTGCTGCGCGTGGTGTTCCAGTAGAGAGGAGAGAATCACCTCGAGCTTCAGTATCAAATGGGCAAAGCGGACTGCTGTGAACCAGATTTACACTTGCGCGGTGATGATGGCTGCTTCCAGGGGATCGCAAGCGGGGAACACGACCTCCGTCGAGGGGAAGACGAAGCGGGGAAACTTCACGATGCCGGCGCGAAACAAACTAGGCACGCGCGGGCTGGGTTTTGGCATTGCGATCGTGCCGGTGGGAGCTGCGGATATTTACGAAGTGGACCGACGAATCTTGGAAGTGCCAAAAGTATTGGAACTCGATTTGGAAACTGTTGGAGGATGATTTTTCTCATTATTTCCAAAAACATGAGATTGGCAATTGTTTTTGGCAACTCTTGGAGTTGCTCTTAGCAAAACCTTTTTTTATATGACTACCACAACGCATGTTTTTTCTACGGTAAAATCAAGTTTTGTGATGTTTACCGAAAACATCTGACATCTTTTTTAGAGTTTTGTTCCCAACATGTAAATGTGGATGATTTGTAAATTTGCTTGACGTTAGGAATTAAAGTAATTCAGTGCATGCTCTACTTGCCATGCAGTCGTTTTTACAGCAAATTCTGGAGAACGATGGGTCGGTCAGTACGCCGGAAGTTGCACTTCAGAAAGATAGTAGGCATGGCAAGGAGGTGGCGTTAGTCAGCTTACAAAGTTACCGGGAGCCACCCCCTCCTGGTTGGACAAAAATTAATGTTGATGGCTCTTTTGTGTCTCAATCAGGTGCAGCAGGTGTGGGTGTAGTGGCAAGAGATAGCAATGGGAAGATTGTGTTCACTGCCTGGCATGTTTTGTCTAGATGTGCAGGTGCAACTGAAGCAGAAGCGATGACTATTGCCTGGAGGGTTTTCGATCTGCAGTGCAATGGGCTCCAGGGTCGGTAATCCTCGAGTCTGATTGTGCCCGCCTTGTTAATGCAATGAGGGGAAGGAGCGACAGATGAGAGCTTGGCTTCATTGTAGCTGAAATCAAGGCACAAGCACAGCTGTTGGTGGACTGGAAAGTAGTTCACGTAAAGAGAGAGGGTAATTTAGTTGCTAAGGGCATGTACAACCCACAGACGGTAAGTCGTCTGCAGAACCTCGAATTTAGCATATAGACAGATGTACAGACATCTCATACAACCCATAGACAGAGAGAGTGTATGTAAGCTGTTTAATGCTTTGTATGTAGATTAAGATCAAATATAAATATATCTTTGTATACTACTGTGTGGCTGATTAGATCCATCTTAAATTGCAATACACTGGTCGATTGTTTGATAGCTGAATTTTTATCACAAATAAGTTTACTATGGAGTTTTCTCTCTCCTCTTTCCCCTTTAATTTTTCCTTTGTTCTCTTTTCCCTTATTCCCTTTTTCTCTTTTTTTAATTCGGTAATGCTTGACTCTGCGTAGGCGGTGAAAAAATCAGACGGAGTCTACTGCAAGTCTACGACACGCTCTCCACCACTCTTTTCCAGCAAGCACGACACCTCATCCTCTCCACCACTCATTTCCTTCTCTTCACCACTCGTTCCTTCCTCAGAGGTTCGTCCGCACGGTGCAGAGCTTCGGCGAGCTCGAGGCTTCTTTCTCCCTCGAATCTCTTCTCTCTCCAACGGCCGGCTCCTACCTCCCCAACAGCGTGCGCGGGCAGATCGAGCTCCTCCTCGCGGCGGCGCTGCAGGGAGAGCTGCTCCTCCGAGCTGAAGCGGAGGACGGGCCATGACGACCTCTTCCTCCCCGTCACGTCCATGCTTCTTCTTCGGGCCGGATCCGGCGGTAGGGTCAAGGCCAAGCTAGGAGGAGCGGCACGAGCGCGGCAATGGCGCCCTCCTCCTCCCGGCGGCGGGGGCAGATCCTTTTCTCTCTCACCGGGAGCAGAGCAGTAGCGCCGCCGGCGCGCGGAGGCGGCGGGCCACCGACGGGGGCAGGTCTTTGCCTCTCTCGCCGGGAGCAGAGCGGTCGCGGCGCGGGCGCACGGAGGGGAGGCGGCGGGCCGCCATGGCGCACGACGGAGTCTGGCGAGGCGCGCGCGCGGAGGCGGCGGGCCACCGACCGACGGTTTTTGGCGGGAGAAACTCCCGCGCGCGGCTGGCGGAGGGATTGAGGTGCGCGCGCATGCATGAAGGATCCGAGAGGGGCGTCTCCAGGAAGAGACGGCGGCGTACAACCCGTTCGCTGGCGTCGCCTCCGCCTGGGAGAACGGGACATGCCCGTCGTCTCGCGAGGCGACGCCCGCCCCGTCGGTAGGCTGATGCGGGGGCTTTTTTGAAAAAAATCATCATACAGACGGGGGCAAATCGACGGGTTGTACATGCCCTAAGGCCGGTCTCAATAGGAGTTTCATGGACATTAAATAAGCTGTCATGTCAACACTTTTGATTATGTGGCAATGTATTAATGATGAGAGAGATGAAATGAGTTTCATGAGGATGACACTCTCTCTACACAGTTACCTAGACAACTCGTGTCTTGCATGCAACCTAGAAAACAACAATAGATGAAATTATGCATTGAGAGAGAGGTGTTTCATTATAGTCTCAAACGTTTTTAGATGATGTGTCACTCTAGGTAAACGTGTGCATGATATCTCCATTGAGACTGGCCTAATGAGTTAGCCCATCTAGCTAGACGGAGTGATCATTTGGCAGTGTTTTTGGGTGATGCGCCACCTGATCACGAACGATTGTGGCCTAATGAGTTAGCCCATCTAGCTAGACGGAGTGATCATTTGGCAGTGTTTTTGGGTGATGCGCCACCTGATCACGAACGATTGTAACCCCGCAGTCTAGTTAATAAAGCTCTCTTTTTAAACGAAAAAAGAATTAAAGTAATTATAAAATAATATAAAACATACAAATAAATCTATGGCACGGCAAATTGCGTGTGTTCTCACTGTCCACTTAGTATGGCAGCGGCCATGATCCTATTCGCTGCCTCGGTGAAGTGGATCCCATCCCACGAGATGGACTTGAACGGGTCGGCGCACGCCGTCGAACCCGGCAAGCCGCAGAACGTCGTGAAGTTGAAGTTGTACGGGCCGCCGCCGCCGCCGCAGCACGCGGCCAACGGCAAGTCGCCCAAACCTGCGACGACAGGCCAATCGATACCCATGAGTCTTCTTGTTAATTAGCGCACGAGCAACGACGGAGCAAGCGCACACGGCAAAATGTCTGCGGAATACCAACTTTAGAGGTTTTGGTCTCTGTACCGTATCTGGCCGGCGAGGTGACGGCTCTGACGATGGGTCTGTAGACGTCGGCGTAGAGGAAGGACCTGCGCGGGTGGGCGCGCCGGAGCTTATCGAGCGTCCGCCTCAGCTCACGGTTGTGCAGCTCGGCGATCCCGTTGAGCCGCGTGTTGCAGCCGGTGACGCGGTCGTAGTCGCCGGGCGCGCCCGGGAACAGGGTGAGCTGGTACGGCGCGCAGCCGAGCGGCGGCATCCCTGTGGCCACCACCGCCCTCGCGCCGGCGGCGAGCACTGCCTGTTCACGGATTGAATATACAATTATTACTTTATTATTAGACAGAATAAGCAATTGGACGACGACGACAACGAGTACTTACGGTGATGGCTGAGCGGATAGCGCCGACGACGTGCGGCACCAGGCTCGCCGTCTCGTCAACGGTGCGGTTGCTGCTGAGGGAGAGGAAGTAGTCGTTGATCCCCATCTCTCCGAAGAAGAAGACCGACCTCGCTGCGATACTGACCTGCTCTGTAGTTTCGCGTAATGGGTTTGGATTTAGGAAGATCGTATCGTGTGGTCAAAAATTGTTTACATGATTTTCGTTTTGTGGTATATACCGTGGTGTGAGGAGCCAAGCAGGTGCAGCACATCCTCGAACCACGTCGTCTCGTTGCTGAGCGAAACCGGCACGAACGCAGTTAATCCCTTGGTCGCTAGGAACGCCGGATCAAGCGCCGTCGCAGCGCCGACGGCGAAGTTTGATCCGTTGAGAAAGTCAGCGGCCGTCCTGCCGGCGAGGTACGGTGTTGGCAGCGGCACCTTGAGCTTCTCCACTATTTTGGTGGATACACAAGAAAAACGTCACAACTCTGGAAGCACGATATGAGAAGGGAATTGAGAATGAACAGGTTACAGCCGCCGCGGTTACCTAGGAAGTCGGTGATGATCCGGCCGTCGGAGGCCCGGCCGCTGGGATGGCCGAAGAAGGTCTCCCCGTACGGCAGCTTGGTGAAGGTGCCTCCGGCTGTGGGCGGGAAGATGGCCGAGTTCCCGGTGTCCGTTAGGGAGTCGCCGAATGCAAAGACGCGGGTGTAGCGGCCGCCCTTCAGGCCGCAGCAGCCGGTGTCCGGATCGCCATCGCCAGCGGCCTTGGCGACGAGGACGAGGACAACGGTGAGGCTAACCTCAGCGATGAGGCGGCGTTGCAATTGAGCCATTGATAGTCAAAGAGCTACTTGCCGTGGGGTTTGTAGACTACTTGTACCAGCGTGGGCCACCATTTGAGGTGCGTCAGTGCGTGGTAGAGATTTCAATCTTCGGACACGAATTATAAATATTAAATATGGATTAATGACAAAATTTGTTTCGTGACTCTTCTAATTTTTTGAGACGAATCTAACGAGTCTAATTATACCATGATCAGATAATGTCGTGTTACAGTAAACAATCTCCAATAACGAATTAATTAGTCTTAATGAATTCATCTCGTGATTTGGCGTCCATCCGTGTAATTAATTTTGTAATTAGTCTACATTTAATACTTCTAATAGACCTTGAAAGAAGACTCTACTTTTAATACTTCCTTATAATACTACATTTAATACTTCTAATACTTCTTTTTGTATGATTAGGGGAGAATTTGGGAGATTTTTCATGCATTGGAAGCTTTTGTGAAAAATTGGTATGCATTTGTGAGATGTTGCATGTGAGGAGAAAAATTTGAGAAGAGGAGGTTGCATTTGCTCAGGGGGAGTTTGCATTTGTGCAGGGGGAGCTCCTTTGGTGTGCCTGAGTTTTGTGCTTTGTGGTGTGCTCCTTGTGAGCTTTGTTTTGTCTCGGCTGTGTATGAGCTTTGTTTTGTCTCGGCTGTGTCGAGCCGTTGCCCTTGTCTTAGGGGGCCGAGACATGGATTGACGAGTGATCTTGTTTTCGCTTGTTCTTTGGCTTTGGATCACTTGCTTTGGAGGTTTGTGTTCGTAGCTGTTTTTTTTCTTTCTCTATCATGGTTACTATGGGTGTTGTCAATGCACTCATCAAGGGGGAGATTGAGGACTAGGTGTGTCCGAGGACCAGTGGAGGGTCGCTCCTTAGTGATGAGTGATTGACAACATTGTGTGGACTGATGCTTGGCTAAGTGTGCAGGTACAGGTTGCGACTTGACTCGTGTCGGTGCAGGTGAAGAACAAGCGCGAAAGGCCTTAGCCGTGGCGGCCTCCGGGTGATGGAGTGGCAAGTAGGCTTGGTTCGATGGACCCGGTGGCCGATGGGGTCAAGTGCGAGCCGTGCGGTGCAAGACTGGCGGGCTGAAGTCGTGAACATGGGCCGGTGCAAGGTAGCGGATGAAGCCCGAAGCTTGCACGCGGGGTTTGGTGGTTTGCCCACAAAACCATCGGTGGACGGTTTCTTCGTTTGGGCCTCAAAACCAAGCCCGGAGGCCCGAGGCGACGGAGACGATGATCCGGGAGCTTCGGGAAGCTTCGAGGCGGGGGGCACGTGGCGTGATCGCGGGGCTTCGTCGATGTTAAGCAAGGTCGCGGTGGAAGCGCGTCCGCCCGATGAAGACTTGACCAAAATGCCCTTGAGGGGTTGTATCTTCATTTCAAGCAGTAGGGGTAGCGTGGTCATTTACCTCCCTCCGATGGACTTCGTATAAATAGCGGAGAGGTGGATGGCATCTCTCTCTTGGACTCTAGGGCTTTCTCACCCGGTAGATTTCTCTGAACTGCTTCTTTTCCCTCTGGATTCCTTAGGCTAGATTCTTGTACGGAATCTGACCTCTGGATGTAGGAAGCATTCGGCGTCCCGGTGATCTCCTAGTCCTCTGTGATTTTCGTGTCATTTTTGGGGCTATTTTTGGGGAGTTTCGTTCTTCGCTCGATTCGGGGATTTGAGGGCGTTTCCTCACGGATTTCTTTGAGGGGATCATGGGTGGATGCCTTGCGCATGTTTGTGTATGATCTTGACCCCTCAAACTCCATGGAGAGCCTTCGATTCGTGAGTTTTTGGCCGGAGTTCGTGTTCTTGGTGGAGTTCATGTGATCCGATTCCCGGCGATTTAGTGGCTTAGAGGTCGAGATTTTTGGGGCATAACTTCATCTTGTGTTGCTTATCATCTCCCCCAAATCTTGTCTCAAGAGGTTTTGGCGTTTGGGAGATCCAGTGATGGATTGAGAGAGTTGACTTCGCGAGCTCGTGCTCGAGCAGCTCTGTCCGGGGCTAGCGGACAGTCCGCGAGGATGCGCGTCCAGGAGTTCGTCGCGTGTTCTTCGTGTTCTTGCGCGTTTTCGTTTCGATCCTTTCTAGCCCTAGGGTTTCGTTGCAAGAGGTTTGCGGACAGTTCGCGTGTTGATCACGGACGGTCCGCGTGGTGAAGTTTTGTCTGGGGTATTGTCTGGGGTTTCCAGCGAGCTGGGCGGACAGTCCGCGCTGCCCTCACGGACAGTCCGCCGTACTCTAGCGGACGGTCCGCCCGTACTGCACGGACAGTCCGCGCCTGTCATTTCCAGATTGTGCGAAGTGCTTTGATTCTTGTCCAGTTGCTTCCGCTCTTTGCTCCTAGGCTTGTTGGTTGATCTTCTAGGCTTGTGTGTGCCTTGTGTGGAGCTTCCTTTGTGTGTACGAGCGTTTGGAGTGGCAATCGGGGTATAGCCCGAGTTCGACCTAAGGGAAGAATTTTTATCGGCTCCCATTCACTCCCCCCTCTCTGGTCGCCCTATTCGGTCCTTCACTCGCCTACAACACCGAGCGCGGTGTCATCTCCTCCCGCGGCCGCTACGTCGCCCGATCTCGTGGCGACATCGTGCGACCGCGCATCGTCCTGCTCCTCGAAGACGACCTCGGTGCTAGTCGTTGTCGTCCCCGACGATGCAGTGGTGTCCTTCCTCTTCCTCTTCCTCTTCTTCTTCTCCGCCTCAATGGTGGCGGAGATGATCTTGACACCCTTGTGCGCCGAGATCTTGCCAGCGACGGACCGCGTCCGCCGGGTCGGTGGCGCGGAGCTCACCACGGGTGGATCCTCATCATCGCTACCCCCACCGATGAGTCGGAGAGATAGTTCTCCAATAACTCCGGCTGTGGAGCCTGGACGTCCTCCGCCGCCCGGACCTTGAAGCTACGCTCGCCCTCGTCTACGAGGGGAGCCGGGCTCCAGAACAAGCCTTCACGACCCTGCAACAGGCGACCATCATCTCAGAAACAGGGGAATGCAAAAATAACAAAGGAATCAAAGTCGATCAGCGACGTACCACGTCGGCGGGCCGCGTAAGGGAGAATGCCTTGGGGCACATCCGGTTCTGGATCACCTCATTGAAGAGCTCCCTCACTCGCGCCACCATCTCCTGCTTGGAGACTGTTGGCACATTTTATCTATAAATATTTCCCCTCACATTTACTGGAAAAGGGACTAAAATATAATTAGATCACCTTATTAGGGTTTATATTGACAATTTCCACGAGTTTTGGTGAATCTATGAATTTACAGGGACTATTCAGAAAATATGCAAAGAAACACTCTAGAAGACTCCAGAAGGCTCCGGAACTCAACGTGACTTAGCACCTAAGAAAGAAGCATCTAGAAGGATCAAGGACCCACCTGGCCGAAGTGGACCCCGAGGGGGCCCACCCCAGCCCGATCGGCCTGGTGGTGGGGCCGGTCGGCCCCCCTGGCGCCAAATGGGCCCAGCTTCCGGAATGTTCTTCCACTGCCTATGAGGATCAATCTAAACCACAAGTTAAGGTCAGTTTGATCGTACGGTGCACGTCATCTCCTCCGGGCTATATAAGCAGACCCCCTGACCCCAGGGCAGACAACAATTCATTCTATCAGATCCTCCATGCCTATCTGAGATTAGAGCTCTAGATTAGAATTAGAGTTGGAGAGTTAGTATCAAGTTGAGAGATTAGAGCCATGATCTATTTAGATCTAGCTAATCTTCTTCGAGAGGATTAGAGAGCGGTAGAGGCGAAGCTGAAGGAAGGCCCGGACCTGTCGGTGTCTCCACTTCATCTTCTACCTCTGGGATCAACTCCATTGGAACCTGATCCTGAGACCTTGTGGAAAGATCGACTTCTTATTCAAGTGAGTAACATTGTTTTTATTGTTCTTACGGTTCATAACTCTCTGAGTACTTTAATTCCTGTCGCTCTTGAGTTAAAGTTGCATGTTTAGTGTAAGCGTGGTGCTTAGACTAGCTAGCTTATGAATGCCATCTATATTCCGGATCGTGTGGTAGAAGCGGGAAGTGACCTTGTTCCCGTCTGTCCTTTGCAGTCCACCTCCCGTCTATAGAAACCGTAGGACTCCCCCCATAGATTCTCGGGAGGTTCCCTTTCCTAGGTGTGCCTTCGGACAATCACCCCATAAGAACAATATAGACATAGCTTGTGAGAATAAGATCCAGACATCCTTAAGTTTTCCTTATCTCTCTTTCTGTCAAGTCCTTGATAGCTACTCAGTGATTAGTTGTATACCTCAGATACTCTCTTTACCATTCTCCTTGTGGATTCGATATTTAAAACCCTCTCCCGGGTGGAATGCTCACCGGTATCCGTGCGCTTGCGGATTATCCATCATAATATTTCTGTAGGCTTAACAAATACCAACAAGCATTTCTGGCGCCGCTGCCGGGGAGAACGGTTAAGAGAAAACTCTTCGAGTATAACTAATCTTGTATCTTTCTTTTTTCTTTTTAGTTTTAGATTACCTACTGTCCTTATGGACACTACCCTCATTAAAGACTTTTCGGCACCCTCAGAGCTCAGCCTTAGGCCTATGCCATCATCGAAACCAATCCTATCTGATGCCTATGAGCTGCGCCCACGGTTAATAGAGATGGTCCAAACCAACACTTTCTTAGGAATAGAAGACGAAGACCCTTATCATCATCTCCAGCAGTTTGAGCAAACTTGTGACTGCCTGCACATTGAGGGTATGTCAGACGAGACTATCCGTTGGAAGCTTTTTCCATTCACTCTGAAAGGAAAAGCTCGCCAATGGTACGACCGGACCAAAGAGAAGATGAAAGGCGATTGGGGAACTCTCCGTGCAGATTTTTGCATGGATTTTTATCCCTTATCTAAAGTAGTCGACCTCAGAATCAAGATCATATCCTTCAAACAGGGGGATAATGAGTCTATGAGTTCATCCTGGGAACGTTTTGAACTCCTTTGCAAATCCGGACCAGATCTAAGCCTTCAAGACCATATTCTCCTTCAACATTTCTATATTGGTCTTAATAAGGAATCTAGAGCCTATTTGAATGTCTCCTCTCATGGATCATTCATACACCTTACATCTAGTGAAGCTAGAACTGTCCTATACAACATTCTAGCCAGCACTAATGATGGTCCTTTAGAAGAGAAAACTTTAGAAGAAGAGATTCCAGAGATAGCTACACTAGAACCTATGCCAGAAACATCTCAACCTATAGCTATCCAACATATAGAATCACCACAGGAAGAAATTCCTCTACCTGATTTTATAAATGATATCGAGGATGATTTATTTTCCGATTATGGAAACACCTCGAAATATCATAAAGAGAAGAGGCCTCGAAAGCACACATCTTCTTCACATGAGAAGATAGACACTTTTGAGCAAACCTTCTCAAGAGAACACACTGTGGAGCTTGCATCCATCATGAGTGGGGAATGGTTGGAAGAGTCAGAGCTTTCCTCTGATGTAGTCCATCTGGATTCACCTTCTACACCAATTCAATGTACAATCAATGGAACCCCCTTTGATGCCCTTTATAATCCAGTTGTGAGAATCAATATAATGACCTTATCCTTTTTCCATCAGTTTATCAAAAACAAGCCATTATCTCCCACAATGAAATTATTAAAGTGCTCCTCAGGACAAATTATTCAAAGTTAGGGAATTCTCTATGTCTTACCTGTTTCAGTTTACGACATGTCAATTCACCTGAGCTTTCACATTTGTGATATTAAGGAGTTTGATCTTTTAATAGGCTATCCTTTAGAAAAACTCCTTAAAGAAGGACACACAGGGAAACTTGATGTTTGCCTAGGCAAAACCATTAAAGTTCCCTTACACTTCTCACATTCGATCCATACTAAGACCGAACCCAGTCCTGAACCTGACCCAATGGAAGAGGTGAATGAAGCATCTCTAGAACATTTCGTAGAATCCAACCAAGAAGATGTCACTGAATTCTTTATCGAGGAGGAAGAAGAAAATCCTACAGAATCTGAGGCCCTCGATGAAACCGAGGAACCCTCGAGACCTCCCATTGAGCTTAAACCTTTACCACCCGGTCTTAGATATGCCTTTTTGCACAATGATTCTGAGTCTCCTGTGATCATTAATGACCAACTCACTCAGGAAGAGACTCATAGGCTGATAACCATCTTAGAACAACATCGCTCAGCCTTTGGCTACTCGCTCCAAGACCTTAAGGGCATCAGTCCTGCCCTTTGCACTCATCGCATTCCTACAGACCCTGATGTTCTACCATCTAGAGAGCCACAACGAAGACTCAACAATGCGATGAGAGAGGTAGTGAAGAAAGAAGTTCTGAAACTCTTACACACCAGGATTATATATCCTGTGCCACATAGTGAGTGGGTGAGCCCCGTGCAAGTTGTGCCTAAAAAGGGAGGCATGACAGTTGTGAAAAATGAGAGGAATGAATTAATTCCTCAGAGAACCGTCACTGGTTGGCGTATGTGTATAGATTATAGAAAACTCAACAAAGCCACAAGGAAAGATCACTTTCCACTGCCCTTCATTGATGAAATGTTAGAGCGGTTGGCAAATCACTCTTTCTTTTGCTTTCTTGATGGATATTCTGGATATCACTAAATCCCAATCCATCCCAGTGACCAGAGCAAAACCACTTTTACATGTCCTTATGGAACTTATGCTTATCGTAGAATGTCTTTTGGGCTATGTAATGCTCCAGCTTCTTTTCAAAGATGTATGATGTCTATATTCTCTGATATGATTGAAGAGATCATGGAAGTTTTCATGGATGATTTTTCTGTTTATGGAAAAACTTTTGATGATTGTCTAGAAAACTTGGATAAGGTTTTGCAAAGATGTGAAGAAAAGCACTTAGTCCTTAATTGGGAAAAATGTCATTTCATGGTTAGAGAAGGAATAGTGCTAGGCCATCTAATTTCTGAAAGAGGAATTGAGGTAGATAGAGCTAAAATAGAAGTAATTGAACAACTACCTCCACCTGTTAATGTCAAGGGAATCAGAAGTTTTCTTGGACATGCTGGTTTCTATAGAAGGTTTATAAAAGATTTTTCTCATATTGCTAGACCTCTTACAAACTTGCTTGCCAAAGATGTTCCTTTTGACTTTGATGATGCTTGTCTTAAATCTTTTGAAACTCTAAAAAATGCTCTTATTTCTGCACCCATTATACAACCCCCTGATTGGTCTTTACCTTTTGAAATTATGTGTGATGCAAGTGATTATGCTGTGGGGGTTGTTTTGGGGCAAACAAAGGACAAGAAACATCATGCCATTGCTTATGCTAGTAAAACTTTGACAGGACCTCAACTCAATTATGCCACAACTGAAAAAGAACTGCTAGCTGTTGTTTATGCCATTGACAAGTTTAGATCTTACTTAGTAGGAGCAAAAGTTATTGTTTACACTGATCATGCTGCTTTAAAATATTTGCTCACTAAGAAAGATGCTAAACCTAGATTAATAAGATGGATTCTGCTTCTCCAAGAATTTGACTTAGAAATAAAAGATAAGAAGGGAGTAGAAAATTCTGTTGCCGATCATTTGTCTAGAATGTATTTTGAGAAACCACAGGAACTACCCATCAATGACGCAATGAGGGACGACATGCTCTATCGGATCGCCCGGTCAGACCCCTGGTACGCAGATATTGTTAATTTTATGGTTGCAGGGTATGTACGGCCAGGAGCCGACAAGAAAAAGCTTATTTACGAGAGTCGCCATCACCTGTGGGATGAACTATACCTTTTTCGAGTATGCTCTGACGGGTTACTCAGGAGGTGTGTACCGGCAGAAGAAGGAATGAAGATCATTGAGAAGTGCCACTCATCACCATATGGAGGTCATTATGGAGCTTTCCGCACACATGCAAAGATCTGGCAAAGCGGATTTTTCTGGCCAATCATGTATCAAGACACAAAAGATTTCGTACAAAGGTGCAACTCCTGTCAGAGGCACGGAAACATCAATTCCAGAAATGCCATGCCACTGACAACCAACCTTCAGATCGAGCTCTTTGATGTCTGGGGAATTGACTACATGGGACCATTCCCAAAATCTGGAAAATTCGAGTACATCTTAGTGGCAGTTGACTATGTCTCCAAATGGGTTGAAGCCCTGCCATGCAGATCTGCTGACCACAAAAGCTCAATAAGAATGTTTGAAGAGACAATATTTCTGAGATTCGGTACGCCAAGGTTAGTGATAAGTGATGGAGGATCCCATTTCATCGACAAGCGCTTCGAGAAATACCTCATGAACCATGGGATCCAGCACAATGTCGCTACTCCTTACCTCCCGCAAACAAGTGGTCAAGCAGAGACGTCCAATAAGCAGATCAAGAACATTCTACAGAAGACGGTGGACCAAATGGGGATAAAATGGAAAGACAAGCTACCCGAAGCACTTTGGGCTTATCGGACAGCTTATAAAACCCCCATTGGAATGTCTCCCTACCAACTAATCTATGGGAAGACATGTCACTTGCCGGTTGAGCTAGAATTCAAGGCTCATTGGGCAATAAAGAGATGGAACATGGACTTTGAAGCAGCCGGAACAAAACAGAAAATGCAACTGTCTGAGCTAGAAGAATGGAGAGAGAAGGCGTATCACAGTGCCAAGATCTACAAGGAAAGAACCAAGAGATGGCACGACAAGAGAATCATAAAGAAAGAATTCAACCCAGGCGATCAGGTATTACTTTTTAACTCCAGGGTACGACTCTTTGGGCACGGGAAGCTACGAAGCAAGTGGGACGGACCATACAAGGTGGTGAATTCATCGTCACACGGAGCCGTCACTCTTCAAGACGACGAAGGTACGTTATTCAAGGTAAATGGTCAACGTCTTAAAATATTTTTAGAGCCCAATAAAGAGTCTAAGGATTTAGATGAAATAGATTTCTTTTGTTTCCCCACGAATATTAATTTTAGGCCGTAATGGGCCGTCTTAGGGTTTTTAAGGATCAGCACACGGTTAGAGCACCCCGCGCCAAAGATCGTCGCGAGACGACGTGGTGGGGGGCCGACCGGCCTCCTCACTGGGCCGATCGGGCCCTGCCCGCCGCCTCGCGCCGCCAGCTTTCGCCCACGCTATCTCTAAGGTGCTCAGTTTTGGAAAAACTTGTTCGGGGATCTTTTATGAGATATCCCGTAGCCTTTCCAAGCTAGGTCAACCCCCTCTGCAAGTCCGTGACCGATATATAAGCAGGGGCAGACCTCCACCTTTTTCTCATCCCAAAGCCTCCAAGTAGCAGCAATGGCCGACAAGCAGCTTATCCCCTTTAGCTTTGAAGCCAAGGCGGTTGTTCCTTTCGAGAAGGAAGCAAAGCCGCTAGCCTCCTTGCCTCCTGATCTCAGCCCTCTCTCGTTGTTCCCGCCTAGTCGTCCACGTTCGCCGCCACCGCCTAAAGAAAGCAGGCAGGCAATGTACGCTCAGCCGTACGATCACCATCGTGAAGCAGCTCAGAAGAAGCCGATCCGTGTCCCTAGCTACATGGATCTAAAGAAACCAAGGGATGGAGAGCGACTCGCTGACGTGCGCATGGACAAGCATGGCAACACAAGGGTGCATAAGTACACCACCTTCTCAAGCCGTGTTACCATCGACGGAGTTCGTGCCAAAGAACCTCAAATCAAGAGAATTCCGGTCATCGAAGCCAGCCAACGGATGCCGCAGAAACAGAAGACCCAGAAGACCGTAGCTGAGCTAGCGCAGGAAGTAGCAAGCCTGGCAGAAACTTGCAAAGAGATCCACCACGTCAACACTTCCCTCACCAAGACCATCCTCAAACTGTTAGAATCAAAGAAGCGAAGGGACGATGAGGAAGACCATAGCCGCGACCTTAAGAAAACACCTTAGTTAGAGAGCACATTAGTGATAGTTAGTTCGAGTTAGTTAGTTTGCTTTAGTTGTTAGAGTTGTTTAATAAAGTGCTCTCTCCTTTAATAAAGAAGTATTCCACAAGTTGAGCTATTTTTGCCTATATATATATTTTCTAGATATGTTTTTGTCTCCACCATACTGTGCATGCAAGATAACAGAAAACAAGTGTGGGGGAGAAGAACAGACGACCAAATGGCATCTTCCACGACCAAAATCAAGAAAAACGGGAAAAGCACAGAACAAACGACTCGCACGACGAACCACGGCAGAACCCAGTTCGGCCACGTCTCGTCCACCACTCGGTTTGCTTCCTGAACTTTTTAAATTTTTGTAATTTGCTTTCCATTTCGAATTTAAATAAAGATGCCCTGCTAAAATGTCCTGATAACCTAAAAGATAAAGTTTCACATGTTTATGCTCTTAGAAATATTTATTGCTTTTGGGATGATCAGAATGAGGTTAGAATAATGAGAACCATCTTTCTTTTATCTTGTCTATGGAGAGTGCTTTAAAAATCATTAGCTAAGTTTCTCCTTTGTGATCAATAATATATCTCAGCAGAGCTTTCATTGAAAATAAATTTGATTAAATGCTGCTTACTTGTATTGAGCTTTGTCAAATCTAGAGCTATGTTGAAGTTTTGTCTAAGTCTATGATCAAGATCACGTACACTGCTTTCACTAAAGTATCTATGCTCTAAGATTTTTGATCTCTGTCTCCCATATCATGAAAAAAGGTACAGCTAAAAAAAAGAAGAAGAGAGAAAAAGCCAAAGAAAGAAAAGAAAAAAATTATGAGTGGAGAGAAAAGTGAGAGAGAGGAGAAAATGGATAAGTGTTCTACGGGTCAGAAGAACCCCCCTCTCAGAAAAAAGGCATAAAAAAGAGAAGAATAATGGACATGTGTCCGAGGGTGAGTAGGGCCCACTTCTCTAAAATAATAAGTGAGAGAGTAATAATGGACGCGTGTCCGAGGGTGAGTAGAACCCAACTCTCCACAAAATAGCTGAATACCTTGTTCTAAAAAATGGGAAAAGATAGAAGATTCTAAAGTCAGAGCAGTGGTTTTTAAAATTTGACACACGCACATATCTTGATCTACGACCTATGACAAGCCTTTTCATGGATACAGATTTTGACCCAGCAATATATGCAAAGTAAGTCTGCTACATCTTTACATTCTAAAAACTTCACATATATTTGAGAGTATCACAAAGGAGTAAGCAAGGCTGCATTTTCTTTTCAAAACTTATTCAAAATCTCTCCATTGACTTGATTTGAGAAATAAAGGTGATCTATTTCTAACTATGCTCAGATATTCCCTAAGTACAGATATGACTAAGGAGTATAATTATGTTGATTCTTGTCTCCACGGTTGTAAACCATCCTTTTATCGAGGACGAGTAAAAGCCTAAGTGTGGGGGAGTTTGTTGGCACATTTTATCTATAAATATTTCCCCTCACATTTACTGGAAAAAGGACTAAAATATAATTAGATCACCTTATTAGGGTTTATATTGACAATTTCCACGAGTTTTGGTGAATCTATGAATTTACAGGGACTATTCAGAAAATATGCAAAGAAACCATTCTAGAAGACTCCAGAAGGCTCCGGAACTCAACGTGACTTAGCACCTAAGAAAGAAGCATCTAGAAGGATCAAGGACCCACTTGGCCGAAGTGGACCCCGAGGGGGGCCCACCCCAGCCCGATCGGCCTGGTGGTGGGGCCGGTCGGCCCCCCCTGGCGCCAAATGGGCCCAGCTTCCAGAATGTTCTTCCACCGCCTATGAGGATCAATCTAAACCACAAGTTAAGGTCGGTTTGATCGTACGGTGCACGTCATCTCCTCCGGGCTATATAAGCAGACCCCCTGACCCCAGGGCAGACAACAATTCATTCTATCAGATCCTCCATGCCTATTTGAGATTAGAGCTCTAGATTAGAATTAGAGTTGGAGAGTTAGTATCAAGTTGAGAGATTAGAGCCACGATCTATTTAGATCTAGCTAATCTTGTTCGAGAGGATTAGAGAGCGGTAGAGGTGAAGCTGAAGGAAGGCCCGGACCTGTCGGTGTCTCCTCTTCATCTTCTACCTCTGGGATCAACTCCATTGGAGCCTGATCCTGAGACCTTGTGGAAAGATAGCTTGTGAGAATAAGAACCAGACATCCTTAAGTTTTCCTTATCTCTCTTTCTGTCAAGTCCTTGATAGCTACTCAGTGATTAGTTGTATACCTCAGATACTCTCTTTACCATTCTCCTTGTGGATTCGATATTTAAAACCCTCTCCCGGGTGGAATGCTCACCAGTATCCGTGCGCTTGCGGATTATCCATCATAATATTTCTGTAGGCTTAACAAATACCAACAGAGACCTTGCGCTGCTGTACGCGGGTTGGGTCGGTTTGGCCCCAGTACTCGTAGGCTGGGTGCACCCGATCCTGGATTGGTTGCAACAGCCTCCGGCTGAAACTGATGGCCACCGCGCCGCCCGTCAGCCCTTCTTCCTTCCGCGTCTTGAGGTCCTCCAACAGCGGCTTGATGGTGTCCATCTGCCGCGACGTTAGCTGGTTGGTCCACTCCGGCACCGGGACCGGCGTGAGCCCCGACCTAGTGGCTAGCGCTGGCTTTGGGTTGTCGATGTAGAACCACCCTCGCCTTCAGCCCTGGGTGTTGTCCGGCAGCTCCATGTCGATGTACACCGTCTTCATGTGACGGCGTAGCATGAAGCCGACGGCCCCGACGACGCCATTCTTCCCCGTCTTCTTCACCTCGAAGAAGTACCGCCACAGGTCGAAGTGTGGCAGTATCCCCAAGTATGCCTCGCACAAGTGGATGAACGAGGAAATTGTGGTGATGGCATTGGGGATGAGGTGTACTAGCTCAATGCGGTAGAAGTGGAGCAGCCCGCGGAAGAAGTCGCCCGCCGGGACTCCAAATCTGTGCTCGACGTGCGTGATGAAGGCGACGGTCTCCCCGGTCCCCTCGGAGGGGAAGGCTTCGCCGGCGGCTGGCCTCCAGCCCACTTGCTCCCTGGGCTTCAGCAGCCCGCGCTCCACCAGACTCTTCAGCTGCGCCTCCGTCACCGTCGAGTGCTCCCAAACCTTCTCCGGCGGCGGCGCAAGCTCTGGGGCCATTTCTTCTTCGTCGAAGCCTGTTGATCTAGTTCTAAATACCACCAGGGACTTCTGGCACATACGGCGGCGCTGAGCTCGGTGGATCTAAGCACGGCGGCGCCGGCGAACTGTGCGCTAAAGCTCTTGGCGGCGGATCGAAAACCCTAGCTGCTGCGGGGAATGGAAGGGAGTGGGGTCCTCGACCCCTCACTCGGCCTTTTATAACTGGGCCGCACCAGTGCGGTGGGCTGTGGTGCCCCAAACGTCCCTTCGGATTCGGCGACATTCACGGCAACCCAATGGCTACATCGCCCAACGGCTCTTTCGGCCTAACGGTCCCAGGCAGTAACGACTCGTGCCGTACGGGAATCTATGTTCGCCGGCCTTCTGCCCAACGACCCGGCGTCCATGGACTCGTTATGCCCTACTTCAAGCCCCTTCTCTGTCCTTTTCTTCAAGGTCTTCTGGCCCGCGGTGACCTTCGGGTCCATGATAACACCTTCTCAAGGTCGACAGGCACTACCGCTTGGTAGGTCGCCTCAGGTGTCAATCATGGGTTCACACACTCATTCACGACCTCCGGGTCAAGTAGCACCTCCCTGAGGTTGCTAAGGTCCTGCTACCTACTAACATTGCCTTAAATGGCTATACCAACGACCCTGTGCTTAATGGCTCTACTGCCCGTTGGCGACCTCTTGGTCAAGTAGCACCTCCACGAGGTCGCTAAGGCCCTGCTGCCTTCTAGGTCGAGTAGACCTAGAGTTTCCAGGCTGACTACCTGCGTTGTGTCACTACACAATGGCCGTGCGACCTAGGTCGACACGGGTTCCTCATCTCTACAAAAGGCCTCCCGAAGGTCGGCGTGCTATTACAGCCCTGCTGGGCCCTTGGTATCCGTACCATCACGGCCTGGGCGCCCTTACAATAACCAAAATCATGATACTCTTCATGTAAAACTATATTTACAGCTTCATAAGCTACAAGAATTGGCCCTTGGCCAAATTACAAGATACAAAGATATTAAAGGTCCTGAATTACCATCCAAAGTGCTCACGACTCAATCTACACTAATAAGGCTTGTCGTAAGCTTTCTCCTAGCTTCATGACCTACTCGACGACCTCTCCAGCCACTGGGGAGGCGGCTGCCACACAGCCACCTCTACTCACGCACCAACCGGTCTCCTGCAGCACCCAGCATCAAGTCGGTGCTTCGCCGCAAGATTGCAGAAGGTCCGAGCTTTAACACCAACCTCGCCAGGTGGAACGCAGCACCCACCAACTTCACCTCAGGCCCGAAAGTGTCAGGGCCGACGATGTAGCTGCTGCTTCATACTCCTCCTAGGTTCTTCGGCGGGACTGGGAGAAGAGGCCCATCGAGTTCTTCGAGCCTCACAAGCATTCTTCTAGCTCCAAGCATGAATTACATCAACCCTACACTCTGGCGGGCGGACGCACGCCCATGGCGTGGCCATATTACTACATTGGATCATCTTGCATCACCTTTGAACATTGGCACGGTTTGCTTCAAGCCTTGGGTACCTATTTATACCATCAAGCACCTGCCATTCAGTCTTCTCCGCAAGCCAACTTGCGTGGCACCCTTATCCTCAAGAATCAATGTACCCTCGTGGAGCATGAGGTTACTGTTCGCCCGTGGGAGGCACTGGCGTGCTTGTCCCCTACCTGACCGCGTCCCAAAGTGCCTTCGTCTTCAGCGGCCGACAGCAACCTGTGCTATGTCTGCAAGCTGGCCCGTGACCGTACAGTGTACGCGTGACTCTGGTTGCACCAGACCTAGTGCCTGCTGCCCTCTGCAAGATTCCGGAGCTCTTGTCCTCTAGCTTCGACATTACAAGCGCATCTGTTTCCTAAGCAGAAGGTCGTAGGTTCGGATTATTTCTCTTGTTCTTCTTTGGAGCATCAAACCGGCCATCTTGGTCGCTTTACTGCTCGGGGGCTACTACACTAGTGCGTCTTCGACGCCCTATTTTCTTCAGGTCGCCTCGACCTAATGGAAGCCCGCTTCCATCACTTCTCTGCTCGACCTACCCTTGGTAGGCTTGTTGACCATTCTGAAGGTCATGACTGCTACCACAACACCCCTGACTCAGATCAGGTCAGCGATTCTGCAAGATCTACGCCTTGCCTTCACTTCGACCTTATGGTACTTCGACCCAGAAGCTCGATGTTCAACTTCGTGCATGCATCGGAGGGGTTTCTTTTTGATCCCCGTGCACCCTTCATGACCTCGACGGTGCCGCGCCTTCGCTACCCTTCGACACGACCTCGCCTCGGCCGTTACGCCTACACGTCGATCGGGGGCTTGAGAGACATGGGTACCCATGGGTCCCCACCGGTCAGGGTCCCAGGGGCCCTTGACAAGTGGACCCGACCTTCCCGAAGACCCGCTGACCTTACAAGTGGTCCCAGCGACCTGATTAGGATCACGGAAGACCCACGAAGCCTTGGCGTGCAAGTCAAGACACGGCGACCTGGTGTGCCGCCGCCTGTAGCTCCGAGTATCACGGGATACTCCTTGTAATCCGGGAGATAAGCCTCCCACAGTTGTAACCGCCCCCGACACGGGTCAACCGACCTGCGCATGCAAACCCTAGCCCGTCCCCCATATAAGGCGGCCTAGGAATCCATGCACAGGACAACTCATCCTCGCATAATCCACCACCAAACTGGACGTAGGGTTTTACTCTCCGGAGGCCTGAACCAGTCTAAAACCGCTTGTCTCCTTGTTCTTCACCTCCATACTCACCTAGTTCCGTATGCATCACGTGCATAACCACCTACGCTCTTAGGTCCCAATCCTCCATTAACCTGCAAACCTCTAGGGCAACCCCCTAGCGGATCTGTCCAGGTATCACCCCCTGACACCCGGGGATCCGCCGGTCCATGGAGGTGGTCGTGGTCACTGTGTTAGGCGGTTAGGTGACGTGACTAGGCTTCTAGGCCGGTGCCACACAGTGCACTCGCACGAGCCGGAGCGCGCACACCGAGGCCGCCATTGGCCGGCCACGCCACCCCACATCGTCATCGTTGTAGCCACACCGCGACCCCAGCCAATGCGACGACCTGGGCGGTTACCGCCTCCGCACACCGCGCCTCCAATAAAACCCCCTCCCCTTCGCTAGCGCGCACGCAGACACCGCCGCCGCCGTCCGCCATTGCCGTCGCCGGTGAACCTTGCCCTCCGCATGTGCCCGTGACCGACACGTGACTCAGACCCCCTCTCTAGCACCCACACAAACTTCCCCGGCCACACATGGAGTAGCCCAGCCCCTGCATTCGCCGAAATCCGAGTCAAAGCGGACGCGCTGCTACTGCCTCGCCGCCGGCCATCACCGGAGGCTTCTCCGACCCAACCGAGACCACCATTCGAGCTTAGGTGAGCATCCACGCCGCCCTGTGCCATTTGTTGGCCAAGTTCGGCCGGCTATCGCCGCCGGCGAGCCCCCCCCCTGCGGCGGAAGGGTACACTTGTGAAGATTTCAATCTTTGCGAGGACCTTTGTGCAAACCAGGGGCATATCTGTGACACTTTTAAAAGTTCTAGGGTTAGCACTGAATGAAGATTCTTCATCTTTTTATTCTTTGGTCCAGAGACTTGGAAAATGGCTAGAAAATCGTAGAAAAATCAAAAAATGCAAAACCAATTTTGTTGGTTTTCTTGTGAGTAGATCTACATCTTTTAGAAAGGCTATATATACTTTTGATGTGTAGATTTTGAATGAAAATTCAAACTCAGTTTGAGTAGGTTTATTCATAACTTGAGTTGTACTTTGTGATTATCTAGACTGAAAATGGTGATTTTTGTGTAGCTTGGTAGAATTAGTTTTTGGAGCTAATTTTTGGTGTGTAGCCTAGTTTTAGTCCTTAGAGGCTCTGTGTAAAATTTGAGCTCCAGTGCATGAGTAGTTTTCTCTGTATTAAATATTCTTGTTTTTGCTAGGAATAACTCGTCGTATTTTTCATGCTTAGTATATAGCTCTGTTGGCTATAAAAAGTTAGCAGTAGCTCTGCGGTAGTACTGTGTGCTCATACAAAAATTTTCACTGTAATTTACTGCATGGTTTTACCAGAAAGATTTTTGGAAGAAACTAATAAGTATATTAAAAAGGGAAATAAAGAAATCACTTCTTATTAGACTTGTGTGTATTTCACTTTAGGAAATGCTACTGTTGGACCCCTAAAAAATAATGTGGTGGTTTTTTTTGAGGAACAATAATGTGGTGGTTTGTGAAGTGTTTCTAATTCATTTGTATAGATGTGCACACAATCACTATCAAAATGATAATTAATAAATGATTGTTTGATTTATCTTTATGGAAGAGTATGCTGAATATATTCTTGTCTAGGTGAATGTGGTCAACATGACACCCTATGTTTAAAAATGTGATGTTGTGTTTATTATACCATCTCCACCAATTAATTCTTGCGTATGCATTCCTTCGTATAGAAGTCCCTGACGGTAGCTACACGCTCGTACCGGCTGACGAGGACGAGGGAGCAGGAGGAGACGTGCACTTCGTGACCATTGATCAAGACCCGGACCAAAGTTCGGAAGATTGTCTGACTACTGGAGCTGCCGAAGGCAAGCCCGGTTTAACATTCACCTATGTGTTTCCTTTTTACATTTCTGAATTTATGCTTGATTATCTTTGTGCATTTACGTTCAGGAGTTGAATGGAAACCCTAGAGGCATGATCCATAAGTACCTATGATCTTTTACTAGTATGCTAGGTCGCTAGTGGCTATGTACTAAGGACCCGGTACAAGTCGAGTGATGTACTTCGCTCGCGAGAATAGGTTCTTATGTTCGAATCATAAGATTTGCTAAATGGATTGCTCACGTGATAAGAGCATGGGATTTTGGGCTCCGGTCCAGTGGTTAAGAGATTAAGCGTTTGAACGTACTAAACATTTGTAGGAAATGGGTACGGTAAGCCTAGTACCTGAATGATGCGGTGCGGGAACTTTGCGCTACTAATCTTGGGTTACGGCCCCAGTCTTGCAAACTGTAGTGCATGTGTGACGCTGGATGCTAGTGTGAGGCATGCCAGCTAGCCTTGTACTTAGGACTGTGGCATCCGATCCCAATCCGAGGAATGACGGGAACCCTTTGGTTGAATACACTCGTTGTGGGTGTTTTCTCCCGTATGTTTAGGTCCACCTTGCAAGGTTATTAATCGATCGATCATCGGCCTCTCACCGTTATCCGAGAGTGCTTAATTATCTGGCCATGATAATCCCTCTATGATGAAATATTGTTAAACTTGATGTTTGATTAATTGTTTGCACAACTTATGCTTGCAATAGTTGCTTATCTAGTAATAATTTGACTTATTAGAACTTGAGCTAAAATATTGAAAGTAAGGATTAACTCCTTAGTCGCTTTTTGGCAAAACAAACCCACTAGCCAAAAGCCAAGCATGATCAGAGGTTAAGTCTTTTATTTTAGACGGGTAAGCCTTGCTGAGTATTAGTATACTCAGCCTTGCTATAAATGTTGTTTTCAGGTGATAATGTTTGTCCTGGTGAAATCCCACCCGGCTGGGAGCTGGAATGGGTGGATGACGAGGAGTAATGGCATTATGGGTGGCCTCCCATGATGCCAAGTTATCGTTTAGTTTAATTTCCACTGTATTTGAAACTCTGAACCATTTACCTTTGATGCAAGACAATGTTTGTAATAAATTGACCCTACGGGGAACTTGGATTAATTTGTAAGGTACTCTGGACTCTCCTTCGTGGGAGTTTTAATGTATACGTGTTTGATCCTCTGTGTGTTTACAAGTGATTTACCGGGCTTTGACCCGGCAACACTCAACGGGATGATTCTTTATTATCACTTAATGATCAAAGTGGATTGGTTTAGGTGATAGTATGAACTTATCTCGGGTGGGGTTGTCACAGTTGGTACCAGAGCATCCGTATACACTAGAGTAATTAGTTTAATACTAATCACATGATTTACAATTAAAACTTACCAAGATTGATTAGATTTTGAAAATACGTTGGATCGTTAAGGAATGATTAGACCGAAGGGCCCTAGAGGGAATTTTTGGGTTCTTTTAAGGTGGCTAAGTATTTATGATTTATTGATGCTAACTTGCAGCACTTCTCAAGCCATGTGTTTCATACGTGTGTTGTGCCGCATCAGGAGTATGCGAGGGTTGATAGGGCAATCCATTCAACGGATCCTATCTTCTCAGTTGGATGTGCACGTGTCTCATACGTGTGCTACCGTATGCAAGTCATACGAAAGATGCCATGTTCTATTCAAGATGAACATGTCATGGGTTGTGATGTCGCCACGTTTTGCTATACGTGTGCATGATTCCTCATTACGAACGTGCGAAGGGGGACACCCTCCATTCAAAAGGGGTGTGTCTCAGGTTGGGCGCCGTCCATGCGGTGCAAAATGCATGGGTATCATTCCTATAGTGAATGGTAATGTTTGTGAACACTTCCGTGACGTGCTGGCACAGAAGGTTCTTTTCTGCAGGTACACTAACCACGTTAGTGCGATCGTTATGAACGACGTGTAGCTCCGACTAGTTATTATAGGGAGAGTCGTCTAAAAGCTTGCCACCGGCATTAACTACGTCTTTTTAGATCCATAAGTGTGAGGTCGTTTAAGACGTGTGCATGCATCATAAAATTTTGTTGAACCTAAAAACTTGCTGCTCTACACTTGTGATATGCTTCTAAATTGTTGCTTGATCTTAGAAAGGGTTTTCTCTCTCACTTTGATCCTAGTGGTTTCCTGTCAAGTTTGGATGCTGTCAGGTCTTGAATTTTTAGAGCTATTTCTAAGATGTTTCTAACAGAGACTTTTACGAAAGTTATTCATCCTCAAGTCAAGCATCTACTGTAAATTTTTCACGATTTTAGGATTCCTCAGTCTAGAGTTATGATCAAATTAGTGAACCTCTGTTCTGCTGTTTTTCCTGTGAACCTTTCTCTGGAAGTAGATTTTTTTCGAGCATGTTCCTAGCTGATCCAGTTCTATCCTTGAATACCAAAAATGTGCTCAATGATATCACTGAGTTGCTGTAAAAATTTGGGAATTTTTGGGGCTCTGGTTGTCACGTTATGAAATTTTGTTCATACCTACCAGATTTTTGTACCATATTCATGTTATACTCGTATTGAGTTTTAACATGTTGTACCCATTTTTATACAGATGGAGTACCCGGAGTTTTTCGAGATCGACGTGGCGGTACCTTGCGTACCAACAGTCTTCACTAGGAGGGTTTTCCCTGTGTTCTCTGGGACACCCTTCGTGAGGTCGGCTACACCGCTCCACCGGTGTACGAGGTGCTTCACTTCTGGGACCTTGGTGTTCCCTACGCGCGTACCGTCACGACGGTGCCACCGCATCCTGAGCACCTTGAGTGGCCCGACTTGAGCATGGTGTTCTATGGACATCGTGGTGTCGAGTCACTTGAGTCTGCGGCGATGAGGATTCTCCACACTTTCTGCGAGCAGCACCCGGAGGAGGTGATGCTCACCGCTCTGGGGTTGTTTCCTGCACTGGACCACTAGGACTTGGCTTGGCGTGAGCACGTGTCGCTCACCGACGTGTTGCTCACGGCCGACCCTCCTGAGGTTACCGTGCAGCAGCTCTTGAGGCTCCTCGAGACACTATACAATGTGCAGGTCTTCCGCCTCGCCACCGAGGCTATGCTTGCTGGTTTGATCCATGACACTACCGCACTGAGCGACGTCATCTTCCGTGACTTACAGCTTGAGCGTCAGACTTCCGCTCACTTGCAACAGGAGGTTGTGTTCTTCTAGGACCAGTGTACTCAGTGGCATGAGGAGCGTGCCCATTACGTTGAGCAGTTGTACGCCCGTGACAACAACAATGACCTGTTGCGTGAGGAGAACTACAGACTACAGTCAGACTTGGTTCACTCTGAGACTCAGCGGTTGGCCTTGGTGCAGAACATGGCGGAGATGCAGAACTAGGTTATTGACATGAAGGTCGAGGTGGAGGTGTGGCAGGCGACGACACACCAGTTGCAGCAGCCACCAGTTGTTCCTCCAGCAGCACCTGCCGCTCCGGACGAGCTGCAGAGAGCTTCAGGCTTGGACGAGGATAGCGTCGACGGACCACCCCCAGCTTCCCCTCAGTCCAGCGCTGGCTCCGTTGCGGGCTACTAGTTGCCTAGATGATGTTGTAGGAAACCGACATGTACTCTTGGCTTAGCCTTTTCAGCTAGATTTTGTGGAGGGATTAGGCTGTACGGAGAGTATGTGGGATGTGTTTCATTTCCATGTAGTTCGTGTTGTTGTAGGTGATCCACAAAACTATGCATCTTGTAATGCTATTGGATGAACACCTTGTGATGTTATGTTTCATGAATTAATTCGGGTTGTCGTGATCAAAATCGGATCTTGCGCTGAATACCAAAGTTGTGTGAAATGTTCTCAAGATCATGCTCACCAAAATTCATCATATTTGCATAAGCGTACTGAGAGTTATATCAATTTTTGTGCATCTCGGCCTCCTGTGAAAACAGCTAGGCAGAAGCTCGGTTACGGAATTTTTCGAGCATGATAACCGTCGAATTCGACCCTAAGTTGAATATCAATGTTGGAGCTTACAAAATTCTACACTTACTGACAAAAAATGAGAATTTTTCAATGAATGGGAAGAGAGTTATGAATTTTTCACCAAAATCAGCTGCGCTGTCCGGTTCCTAAACTATGGATATTTATGAGTTTTCGTTTTGCATATTCTTCTTGTGGATTGATGTAAGCAAGCTTGCGAATATCTGGCTAATGAAAACTCCATGTCTTTCAGATGGTGGACAGACACGCACCTACCCTAACAGTTTCGGTGCAAGTGGGAGTGATGCTCCACCACCTCCTCCCAACATGACGATCCAAGAGTAGTTTATCGCCACCCAAACCGAGGTGATGCGACAGATACTGCAGACACAGCAGCAGATTGCTCAACAGCTGCAGCAAGCTCCACGTGGGGGAAATCAGGATGGCCAACCCTTGGTCACCAAATATGAACATTTCTATGGCATGAAACCCCCGACGTTCGAGGAGGCCAAGGAGCCTCTAGCTGTTGAAGCATGGATTAGGGCCATTGAGGCAAAGTTCTCAGTGTTCATCCTACTGTGCTCAGAAGAGCGTAAGGCTAGCTTCGTCGCATTATACCCCCGTGGTGCTGCACTACTGTGGTGGGAACACTTCAAGTCCATGGTTCCAGCTGGACATCAGGTCACATGGACTGAGTTCAAGCGAGCCTTCAAGGAACATCACATTCCTAAGGGTCTCATGGACCGAAAAATGAAAGAGTTGCTTGCGTTGAAGCAGGGTACTGACACGGTGTACGAATACGCCAAGAAATTTAATTCCCTGTGTCAGTACGGTGGGCATCATGTGGACAATGATGCTAAGAAGATAGAGCATTTCCGTGATGGGTTGGACGGAGATCTCTATGAGAGGCTCAACCTCTTTGAGCCGAACAACTATCAGGACCTTGTGAACAAGGCCATCTCCCAGGAAGATGCCATGAGAAGGGTACAGAAGGATAAGAAGAGGTAGGCCAGATTCACCACTTCTGGTGGGTCAGGCAAGAAGTTTCGCTTCATCAAGAAAAGTAACCAAGGGCATTCCCAGTCATCATCATCTGGACACTGGAGAGTGACCCAGTATCAGAGCAAGCCCTCTGGAAACTTCCAGTATCGTAAGGCACAACAGCTACCTTACAAGCTGAATGCACCCCCCGCCAACAATAGCTCTGTCAAGGAGCGTCACTGCTACAATTGTGGACAGCCAGGGCACTATGCCAATGAGTGTCCCAAGCCGAAGCAGATCAAGACCTACCAGCAAGGTGAAGGGTCAGGGGCCAAGCAGGGCAATCAGGGCAAGAAGCCCACTGTGCAAGTGAAGCAGGGCAAGCTGCACTTCACGTCCCTAATGGACATGCAGAAGGAGCACCAGTGCTGACGGGTACCTTTTCTATCCGAAGCTATTCAGTTAAAGTGTTGTTTGATTCTGGTGCTACCCATAGTTTCATAAATGGGAAAATTCTGCACAAATTGGGATTAGGTAGTTGTCGCACGAACCGACCTTATCTGATAACAACACCTGGTGGAAGAGTTACCACTAGGGACCTAGCCTTGAGAGTACCACTTGAGCTAGGTAGCAAAGTCTTTCCAACAAGCCTCATTGCCTTGGGCCTAGAAGGTATTGATGTGATTCTAGGGATGGATTGGTTGACCCAACATAAAGTCATCTTGGACCTTGCTACAAGAATGATAGAAATCAATTCACCTACTGTGCGCACATCTACTCTATACTTACCTCCCAATGGCAGTGGAAATTCGTATGCTTTCGCAGCCATCACTTCTCTACTTGAGGACATTCCGGTAGTCTGTGAATATCTGGATGTGTTTCCCGATGACTTGTCTGGCATGCCACCAGACAGAGACATCGAGTTTGTGATAGAACTTCAACCGGGCACTGCACCTATCTCCAAAAGACCTTACCGTATGCCACCTAAGGAGTTAGCCGAGTTGAAGAACCAATTGCAAGAATTGCTTGATAAAGGGTATATTCGCCCAAGTTCATCTCCTTGGGGAAGTCCCACCCTTTTTGTGAAGAAGAAAGATGGTAGTCTGCGGATGTGCGTGGACTATCATCCTCTCAATGCAGTGACAATCAAGAACAAATACCCCTTGCCCCGCATTGATGTTCTCTTCGATCAATTGGCTGGTGCCAAAGTCTTTTCTAAGATCGATCTTCGATCGGGATATCATCAAATTAAGATTCGACCAAGTGACATTCCAAAAACAGCCTTCTCCACCAGATATGGTCTTTATGAATTTTTGGTGATGTCTTTTGGTCTCACAAATGCACCTACCTACTTCATGTACCTTATGAACTCTGTCTTCATGAATGAATTGGACAAGTTCGTAGTGGTCTTCATTGATGATATCCTCATTTATTCCAAGAATGAAGAAGAACATGAAACACATCTTCGGATTGTTTTGCAACGTTTGAGGGATCATAAGCTTTATGCTAAATTCTCCAAATGTGAATTTTGGCTGGATAGTGTGAAATTCTTGGGTCACACTATTTCTAAGGATGGTATCTCCATGGATCCTAGCAAAGTGCAGGAGGTCATGGATTGGAAGCCACACGAGTCCGTGCATCAGATTCGCAGTTTTCTGGGTCTAGCTAGCTATTACCGTCGGTTTATTCTGGATTTCTCCAGAATAGCTAAACTCATGACTGAACTGTTGAAGAAAGGTGTCAAGTATGTGTGGGATGAAGCTTGTGACAAGGACTTTCACACCCTAAGGGAACATCTCACATCAGCCCCAGTGCTAGCACAACCAGATATGATGAAACCATTTGATGTGTATTGTGACACTTCAGGCACTGGCCTTGGTTGCGTGCTTATGCAAGAAAACCGGGTTATTGCCTATGCCTCGCGAGCACTTCGACCCCATGAGAAGAATTATCCTACCCATGACCTTGAGCTAGCAGTGGTTGTGCATGCCTTAAAGATTTGGCGGCATTATCTGATGGGAAGTCGCAGCAATATTTTCACCGATCACAAGAGCCTTAAATATATTTTCACTCAATCGGATCTGAATATGAGGCAAAGAAGGTGGTTGGAGTTGATAAAGGATTACGATTTAGAAGTCCAATATCACCCCAGCAAAGCCAACGTGGTTGCAGATGCGCTTAGTCGCAAGTAATGCAACTGTGTGACGGTGGAGCCGTATAATGAAGCTTTATGTGAAGAGATGAGGAAGCTCAACCTAGAGGTGGTCGAGCATGGAAAATTATATGCCATCTCCGTTGAATCCCCTCTCCATGAGAGAATTGCTTTAGCTCAGCTCACTAATGAAGGTGTCCAGTTAATCAACCAGAAATTATCTGAGGGAGACCCCAAGTACGCTTGTTTCCGAAAGGATGAGAGGAGTGATATGGTTCGATCAGAGATTAGTCGTTCCCCAGGATCTGGAAATAAGGAAGGAGATTTTAGATGAGGCTCACCTCTCTAAATTCACCATTCACCCTGATAGTACCAAGATGTATCGAGACCTTAGGGGGAATTTCTGGTGTCCAATATGAAAGGTGATATAGCCAAGTATGTGTCCGGATGTGATACATGTCAGAGGATCAAGGCTAGCCACCTAAAGACCGCAGGTCAAATGCAACCCTTGTCTATACCCGCTTGGAAGTGGGATGACATCAGCATGGATTTCATTGTAGGTTTGCCCCTCACTCCCAAGAAACATGATTCCATCTGGGTTATAGTGGACCGACTTACCAAGACCGCTCACTTTATCACTCTCCACACAACTTATTCAGCTGAACGTTATGCAGAGATTTATGTTGATCTCATTGTGCGCTTGCACGGTGTTCCAAAGACTATCCTATCCGATAGAGGCACTCAGTTTCTTGCTCGCTTTTGGGCACAAGTGCATGAATCCTTGGGTACCAAGTTGATCCATAGCTCTAGCTATCATCCTCAGACCGATGGTCAGACCGAAAGAGTAAATCAAATAGTGGAAGATATGTTGAGAGCATGTGTCATTCATTTTGACAAAACTTGGGACAAGTGCTTAGCCTTGGCAGAGTTTGCTTACAACAACAGCTATCAAGCTAGTTTGAAGATGGATCCATTTGAAGCCTTGTATGGACGAAGGTGTCGCACCCCCTTAATTGGTCACAAGCGGGTGAGAGGACATTATTTGGCCCTAAACTAGTACAAGAAGCCGAAGAGAGAGTGGAAGTAATTAGAGAAAATTTGAGAGCCGCTCAAATGCGACAAAAGAGTTATCATGACAAGGCTAAGGCGCCCAGAGAATTTGAAGTTCGTGATTATGTATACTTGAAGGTATCACTAACCAAGGGTGTACAAAGATTCGAAGTAAAATGGAAGTTAGCGCCACGCTATATCGGCCCTTATGAAGTCACTGAGAAGTTCGGTATGGTTGCATATCGTATCAGACTTCCAGACAGACTCTCTGCAGTACACGGCGTGTTTCACGTCTCACAAATTGAAGAAGTGTGATCAAATACTGGAAGAAAAGATAATCGACGAAACCAATGCAGAAGTAGAGCCTGACCTATCACTAGTGGAACATCCTATGAGAGTGCTAGATTAGAAAGAAAGACAAACCAGAAGGTAAACAGTGAAGATGTACAAGATACAATGGAGTCACCACACGGAAGAAGAAGCCACGTGGGAAACCGAACAGTTTCTCAACACCAAGTATCCGGGTTTCCTTCAAAGCCAACATCGTACGTAATCTTTCCCAGCTATCTTTTGAATTTGAATCTCGGGACGAGATTCCTTTTAAGGGGGGTAGGCTGTAACACCCCGTGTTTTTAATCAAGTGTTAATTAGTTCTAATCATCTTCCTAATCACTTCTTGATCATTTGTTCTTAAGCACTTAGTCAAAGTTAGGGTCAAATCCTAGTCAATCCCCTTTGGTACTTAAACCTTGTCTGGAACTTTTAGCACGTTCTCCAAATTTCATCTAAACACTTCAAATTCTGCCAATACAAAAGTTGTCCAGTTTTTGAAGACCAACAACTTTGCTTTTGGGTGGCATGTCTAATTCGAAGTGTAAATTGGTGAAATTCCTTGGTCAACGTCTGTTGTCCCTGTTCATGAGCGCCGAGAAAATCAGGAACTTTGCCTGCAATTTGTGCTCGATCTGTTGAGTAAAACACCTATCGACCTTTGTAAAACTTGTAGAGTGTTAGCTGATCTACAACTTTGTCAAATGGACCGTGGCACACTTCTATAGTGAAATTTCGAGTTTGAGCTGGTCAAAGACAGGTACTCTGAAGCAAAAACACGCCGGAACGCGTCCTCGCACGTCGCCGTTGTGCGCGCGCGCCACGTTAGTTCGCCGCCGAGCGACCGGGCACGGACGCCGATGCACCCAGGGATCCGCTCGTCCATAGAGGTGGCCGTGGTCACTGTGTTAGGTGGTTAGGTGACGTGACTAGGCTTCTAGGCCGGTGCCACGCGGCGCACTCGCATGCGCCGGAGTGCGCACGCCGAGGCCGCCATTGGCCGGCCGCGCCACCCCACGTCGCTGTTGCCAGCCAATGCGACAACCTAGGCGGTTACCGCCTCAGCCTGCCGCGCCTCCTATAAAACCCCCTCCCCTTCGCTGGCACACACGCAGACACCACCGCCGCCGTCCGCCATTGCCGCCACCGGTGAACCTTGCCCTCCATGTGTGCCCGTGACCGACATGTGACTCAGACCTCCTCTCTAGCACCCACACAAACTTCCCCAGTCACACATGGAGTAGCCCAGCCCCTGCATTCACCGAAATCCGAGCCGAGGCGGACGCGCCGCCGCTGCCTTGCTGCCGGCCATCGCTGGAGGCTTCTCCGACCCAACCGAGACCACCATTCAAGCTCAGGTGAGCATCCACGCCGCCCTGTGCCATTTGTTGGCCAAGTCCGGCCGGCTATCGCCGCCGGCGAGCCCCCCTGCGGTGGAAGGGTACACCTGTGAAGATTCCAATCTTCACGAGGACCTTTGTGCAAACCAGGGGCATATCTGTGACACTTTTAAAAGTTCTAGGCTTCGCACTGAATGAAGATTCTTCATCTTTTTATTCTTTGGTCCGGAGACTTGGAAAATGGCTAGAAAATCCTAGAAAAATCGGAAAACTGCAAAACCAATTTTGTTGGTTTGCTTGTGAGTAGATCTACATCTTTTAGAAAGGTTGTATATACTTTTGATGTGTAGATTTTGAATGAAAAATCAAACTCAGTTTGAGTAGGTTTGTTCATAAGTTGAGTTGTACTCATGTGCTAGGCCTGATCTTCGGATATGTTGTTAGTCATGACTAGTCTAGGCTATACCTAAGTTTTTGCACAAAGTTACTGAGTGAATCTCTAGTTATGATTTATTTGGCATTTATACTAGATCTGTGTATATCTTTTGTACAGCTTCACATGAATGGTTTCTGTGGCTCATCTTGTAGATATCATCTTGTTAGGCTTAGATGTGCTTCTGGTAAATTTATCATATATTTATGAACTGTCTATATATCTGTTTCTGAATGATGCTTTTTTATAAAGTTAAATCTATAGCTCAGTTTCTATTGCTCCAGTGATGCTTGTCTTTGAGATAGATGGTGTTTGTATCATGGTTGTGCTGTGGTAGAAAGTTGGGCTACATTTAGGTATAAATTTCTATGTGTAAATACTTTGTGATTATCTAGACTGAAAATGGTTATTTCTGTGTAGCTTGGTAGAATTAGTTTCTGGAGCTAATTTTTGGTGTGTAGCCTAGTTTTAGTCCTTAGAGGCTCTGTGTAAAATTTGAGCTCCAGTGCATCAGTAGTTTTCTATGTACTAAATATTCTTGCTTTTGCTAGGAATAAATTGTCGTATTTTTCATGCTCAGTATATAGCTCTATTGGCTATAAAAATTTAGCAGTAGCTCTGTGGTTGTACTGTGTGCTGATACAAAATTTTTCACTATAAGTTACTGCATGGTTTTACCAGAAAGATTTTTGAAAGAAACTAAGTATATTAAAAAGGGAAATAAAGAAATCACTTCTTATTAGACTTGTGTGTATTTCACTTAAGGAAATGCTACTGTTGGACCCCTGAAAAATAATGTGGTGGTTTTTGAAGTGTTTCTAATTCATTTGTATAGATGTGCACACAATCACTATCAAAATGATAATTAATAAATGATTGTTTGATTTATCTTTATGGAAGAGTATGCTGAATATATTCTTGTCTAGGTGAATGTGGTCAACATGACACCCTATGTTTAAAAATGTGATGTTGTGTTTATTATACCATCTCCACCAATTAATTCCTGCATATGCATTCCTCCGTATAGAAGTCCCTGACGGTAGCTACACGCTCGTACCGGCTGATGAGGACGTGGGAGCAGGAGGAGACGTGCACTTCGTGACTGTTGATCAAGACCCGGACCAAAGTCCGGAAGATTGTCTAACTGCTGGAGCTGCCGAAGGCAAGCCCCGGTTTAACATTCACCTATGTGTTTCCTTTTTAAATTTCTGAATTTATGCTTGATTATCTCTGTGCATTTACATTCAGGAGTTGAATGGAAACCCTAGAGGCATGATCCATAAGTACCTATGATCATTTACTAGTATGCTAGGTCGCTAGCTAGTGGCTATGCACTAAGGACCCGGTACAAGTCGAGTGATGTACTTCGCTCGCGAGAATAGGTTCTTATGTTGGAATCATAAGATTTGTTAAATGGATTCCTCACGTGGTAAGAGCATGGGATTTTGGGCTCCAGTCCAGTGGTTAAGAGATTAAGCGTTTGAACGTACTAAACATTTGTCGGAAATGGGTACGGTAAGCCTAGTACCTGAATGATGCGGTGCGGGAACTTTGCGCTACTAATCTTGGGTTGCGGCCCCAGTCTTGCAAACTGTAGTGCATGTGTGACATTGGATGCTAGTGTGAGGCATACCAGCTAGCCTTGTACTTAGGACTGTGGCATCCGATCCCAATCCGAGGAATGATGGGAACCGTTTGGTTGAATGCACTCGTTGTGGGTATTTTCTCCCGTATGTTTAGGTCCACCTTGCAAGGTTATTAATCGTTCGATCGTCGGCCTCTCACCATTATCCGAGTGTGCTTAATTATCTAGCCATGATAATCCCTCTATGATGAAATATTGTTAAACTTGATGTTTGATTAATTATTTGCACAACTTATGCTTGCAATAATTGCTTATCTAGTAATAATTTGACTTACTAGAACTTGAGCTAAAATATTGAAAGTACGGATTAACTCCTGTCACACCCTGAAATTTTCAATTTCAGGATGTGAATAGAAAGAATAATTAAACAATGATTTTCTCTCAATTTTAAAATTTTTCCAACATTTATTTTCTTTACAGGAAATATAGTATAGGAAAAAGCCATTGATTGTTTTTCTGAATCAAATAAATGGTTATGTGTGAGTGTTGCATTCATGCCGATGCATCTCGGTGTTTATGAGTGCAAAAGGTTTTAAAATCGCCTAGGTGCTGACCAAACCCTTCCGAGAATTTTCCAGCTTTTTCTGGAATTTATTCTCACTTTTCGTGAGCTATTTCTATTTATTAGAATGCTCTAAAATCCTTTTTCATGAGCTCCAAATATTTTATTTGGATTCCTCGTGTCCAAATCATCTCTAGTAATTTTCCTAAAATTTTCTGAGCTTTCGGAGTATTTTTCGTGATTTAATTATGATTTCAGAATTTCCTAGAATTGTTTTTAATCCGAAATTAATTCCCGAAATTAGAAAAAGAAGGGAAAATAAATCAGACTCTATCTTGGCCAATAAATAGTTGCCGGTTATCTCCTTCACGTCCTCTTTCCAACGCCGCCAACCTCATCTCGTTTCGAGAACCCTAACTCCCACAAACCGCCGCCGAACTTTCGGATCTACTAAATTCCGACGAACTCTCCGGCGAGCTTTTCCGGCGAAACCGTGGACTTCTGGTGCAAACGGACACCGCCATGGAGTTTCTCTCGTCGAGCTCTACGCCGTGGTGTGGTAGATTGCTCGATTCCGATGTCGGCTCCGTCGTCTTCCCCAACTCCGGCGATCTCCTCTCCAACTCCGGCGAGCTCTTCCATCGCCATCGTTCATCTATGGCCGAAGGTGAGCACACCATCGCGTTCACCTCGTCGTTTCCTTTCCGTTTTGTCATTCCCGTGCACGTTTGGAGGCCAATCCCATCTAACCCTAGTCTCTCTTCCTCTCTCCTCTCCTGTAGCAGTCCGCTGTAGCTCTCTGTTCGGTTGTTCGGTCCGGTCGGCTCTCTGTCCGTTCCTGGACGGAGGTAGAAGAAGACCTCATGTTTTGCATCTAGGCTCCTGCTGATGCATGTAATCTTTATGTTAGTTCTTGTGTCTTGCAAGTTTTCAGGGAACTCCCTACAAAAATCCTACCTTTCACACATAAAGCCCACCCGAGTCTTTTATAGATCTAACCTTATCTTTTATTCTTTTCGTGGGCACTGTTTGATGTGTCTTGTGAATCTTTTCTGTCAGCCCTTCAACTTTATAAATAATCGCAATTAGGTCTTTCCAATCTTGTTTTATCCATATCTTTCTTGTTTTAGCTCTGTTTTAATCCGTTCAAGTTGCATTAGGTTCATAATGAGATAAAGTGCACGTTAGTGTTGAGTTTTCTTCATACAAGTTTTCTGAAAATTAATTTAATATTAATTTTGATTAATGCTTAGTTAAACATGTCTTCTTTAATTAAAAGCTACATAGTGTTATACCTCGTTTTTCATATCAAGGTTAATTTGATTAATGTTTATTTCACATGCTTTTGTAAATAAAATCTAATTAGATCTTTACCTCGGTTTTTCATGAACCAAATGTTAATTTGATTAATATTTAATTAACCTTTCATAATTAAAAGTTGCATAGGCTTTTACACCAGCTTTCATAATAAATATTAATTTGAACAATATCAATATAATGTTGTTTTCAGTAATAACAATATGATCCACTTGAATCATAAAGTTGCGTTTAGATGTCTCACATAGTTTAGCCTTTTCAAAGCTAAATGCTTAAAAAGTATAACTTATACTTTAATCTTTCTAATTAAAAAACGGTTAAGCTATAACTCGGTTTTCATAATTATTTGCTAAAATGACTAATGTCAACGTGCATGTGTTTTCTAAATAAAGTTTGTCTAGCTCAACACGATATATGCTTTAATTCGAGTAGTTGTTTTAACCATTCTAAGTTAAATGTTTAAATGGTATAATTTATACATAAACATTTATAAATAAAAGTTGACTAGTTCTTTACACCGGTTTTGTAAATAAAGTTTAATTTGCTTTAATTACAACTTAGGGTATTTTCTTTATGAAATATCCTTTACATATGTTTTGCTAATTAAAATAGACTTGAGCTTATAGTCTTTCATGTTCATATATGCAAATCGTTCGTTAGACGTTCTCTATCAGCTCTATCTCAGTGTGTCTCTGTTGTAGAGCTAGTCTTCTTTCAAGCTCTATATCTTTCCGATCGTAGTTCATGTCACCCTCTCATAGTTGTCTTTTTGTAAATCAGATGTACTCTTTCAGTTCTAGTCGTGCTCAAACCTAGTATCTTCAATAAAGCTAACCCAGCCTTAGAGCTCCTGTTCTGCTTAATAGCCTTGTTTGTGTGAGTAGTTTGCACTGCTCATTTGCCTACCAAGTAATCATATCATGTTTCTCTTAGAATCTCGTTTATCAAACTATAGTTCATGTCTATCCTATCTCAGTTAGGTTGTCTCTTTATGAATCAGCTACGTTCTTGTGCCTAATCTTCCATAGCTACCTTTCTGTAGAGCTTACCTTGTTAACTGTTTCTTTTGCCAGATCAGTTTACCTTTGGTTAGTGTGTTAGTCGTTCAGCCTAGCTCTCTTTGTAGACTAGTTCTCCTAGACCCTAGCCTAAGGTTTGCATGTGCGTTATAGTTCATTTCTACCGTCCTCGTTCGTTTCACCTCAACTTGTACGTTAGCATGTGTATCACCTGTTACATGTTTTTAACACTAAAGTTGCATGTTAATCTTGACTAATTCTTATTCCAATGCTTTTCTAAATAAAAGTGATTAGGTTCTATTCTGGTTTTCTTTAATCATGATGTAAATGGGTTAATTCTTATTTATAACTAGTTTTTGTTAAATAAAAGATGTTAGATACAACGGTTTTCATAATAAAGTTAATATGCTTAATGATATTATAAATGCCTTTTTAATGTTAATATGCTTAGTTGAACACGTCATACAAAGTTATTCGATTAGATGTTTATACATGCTTCGTGTTTCTAAAGTAACTGTTAATTTGATACAACTTGTACTTAAATATTTACAAATAAAATATGATTAGGCTTATCATGTTTTTATAACTAAATGTAACTTGTTTAATTGCAACATAGAGTATTTTTATGAAATATTCTTTCCACATGATTTATCATTAAAATAAATCCAGCATCTAGTCTCTTGTTGTTTGATAGTAATCTCTCGATAGCTTTGTCTTTTCGACCGTAGTACCGTTTTCAGTGTTCCTTCGTTCATGCGTAACCATAGAATCAAGCCTATCCTTTAGTGCGTTCTTTTAATGCTTTTCTCATGATTGGTGCCTTGTTCTTAGTTGTACTTGTTTGTTTTCCTTGTATGTTTGTGCCCGACGTTTGCTTCGAGTAGAAGAAGTGTTGTTCCTTCGCTTTGAAGATAAAGAGTTCCAAGAAAGCAAGAGCTGAAGAGCAGTAAGAGTAACTTTTCGTTGGAGAAAGGCAAGTGTCCCTAACCACCTTCTACCTATGCTTTATTTACAAGATTACTATGTTATAATTGGAACATGGAGTGACCACCTAGGAACCAGGTGCAACCACAAGACAAATGGCTCTGTCTTGGCTGAATAATTAGAAACTTTAGTGTGTGGTATGCTTTACCTGATAAGGGTTAGGGGGTGCCGGTAGTTGGGGTATAGCCCGGCCCTCAAGCTGATCTGCTATGTGGTAGCTTCGCAATTTTGAGAGAGGGTTATGCATTGCGCTATCATGAAACCTAGCAGCAGCCCATACTAGAGAATCTTTGTAAAGGCCTCGTAGTGAAACCCATGCCACTCACCTCGGAAGTGTTTAAGGGAGTAATTAACCTGGGCATATATGGGGGACACGACTTGTGGGTAAAGTGTACAACCTCTGCAGAATGTTAAATCTAATCGATTAGCCGTGCTCTCGGTCATGGAGCGGCCTGGACCCTCACATGATTAATAAACTTAAAGAGTAATTTAATTTGTTTCTGGTTATTTCTTGTGGCCTTGCTGAGTACCAACCATAAGTGTACTCAACCTTGCTAAACTGCTGCTCAGAAGGAGAAGAGGTGTGAAGCTGTTGAAGATGGTGTTGTTGCTAGGCGTACGCAGCCCCCAGTCGTCTGCCTGTGAAGTTTGGTGCCTTCGTTTCCAGGATAAAGCGTAAACCTCTGATAATCTTTGTTTTTCTTACGTGATATTGTTTCTGTTATTCACTTATGTCAACTATATGCACGAAACTTGATCCTGGTATGCATATAGAACTGCATCTGGTTTTCTTTGGAAAAACAGGTGTGACAACTCCTTAGTCACTTTTTCGCAAAACAAACACACTAGCCAAAAGCCAAGCATGATCAGAGGTTAAGTCTTTTATTTTAGACGGGTAAGCCTTGCTGAACATTAGTATACTCGGCCTTGCTATAAATGTTGTTTTCAGGTGATAACGTTTGGCCTGGTGAAATCCCACCCAGCTGGGAGCTGGAATGGGTGGATGACGAGGAGTAATGGCATTATGGGTGGCCTCCCATGATGCCAAGTTATCGTTTAGTTTAATTTCCGCTGTCTTTGAAACTCTGAACCATTTACCTTTGATGCAAGAACAATGTTTGTAATAAATTGACCCTATGGGGAACTTGGATTAATTTGTAAGGTACTCTGGACTCTCCTTCGTAGGAGTTTTAATGTATGCGTGTTCGATCCTCTATGTGTTTACAAGTGATTTACCGGGCTTTGACCCGGCAACACTCAACGGGATGATTCTTTATTATCACTTACTGCCCAAAGTGGATTGGTTTAGGTGATAGTACGGACTTATCTCGGGTGGGGTTGTCACAATACTCGGAGAAGATGTTGCCTGTGGTGTGCTTGGTTCTTCAACGAGTGTTCCGACTCCAGCGTTATCCATAGCTACTGCAATTTCCGTGAACATATTAGTTTCTACCAAAAGAAACATGAGAAGTAAAGAAAATCGCGGAGTCCATGGCTCAGAAACTAACCACGTGATCAAGAGGTCCCGGAGTTCATGGCTTGGACAGCGGACGGCCGGTGCTCCTGGGCCTGGCGTGCCTGAATTGCGGGCGCCATTGGACGGCGGTCCTGAACGGCGGGCGCAAGGCGGCTGGCGTGTGAGAAGAACAGGCGGCAGCTGAGGTGCGTGAAGTGGGGGTGTGCCGGCTGCAACTGCGGGCGACGGCTTCCAAGCATCCGAGCCCAGGCCGTGAATCGCAGCCGATGTCTGGTGGGCGCCTGAGTTCATGGCCGGCGGGCGCTGAGGTCCGGGCGTCTGAATGACGGGCGCTTGGGTCCTGCCGTCCGAGCTGCTGTCGTCCACGGCTTGGCCGTCGGGCTTTAAGGAGGCCCCTGAGTTCGTGGCCAGCAGGCGCTGGGGTCCACCCGTATGAACGGCGGGCGCTGGGGTCCGCCCGTATGAACGGTGAGCGTTGGGGTCCTGCCGTCCAAGGTGATGCCGTGAGCGGCCTGGGCGCCGGCGCTAGGCTTCATGGCGGCGACGATGACAGAACGGGGTGGTGAAAAACGAAATGTCTGTCTGGGTCTCGGCGTCGCGGTGATTAGGGGGCGCGGGGCCGCGGGGAGCTAATTGCAAGATGCACAGGACCAGAATGGGGGCCGGTGGGCGGTTGTTTGAAAAATGCCACCACCTCTCTCGCGAGTCATCAGATGGGGATCCAACGGTGGAGATAGGAGTTTCTATAGTTTCCACAGGTGGGTTGTATCTCTAAATTACTGTATATGTATATAACCTATATAGATGCATCCAACTAAGGATCATAACTCAATTTCTCTCAACCTTAAAAAACACAATCTCTCTCAATATACAAGCTATCCACGTCAGTGCCACATCATCATCCATTAGAGCATCCATTTATGTCTCATACCCATTTTCTATGACTAATAACATCCATGCATACGATTTATAAGTCTTTGCAAGTACCACCCTACAAAATTCATAGTAGATCAATAATTTAAGATCAATTCTCTATAAAAAGTGAACATGTTTTTATTTATAATGTCATTTCCAAAATAATACTGCCTTGAAATCACCTTCTTTTCTAATTTCAAATCCAGCTTAAAAAATTTACTTAAGAAATTCTCGCAGCAACACTGTGGTATCACCTAGTTGATTATATTGTTGCAGTGTCTTTTGTCTAGTTCTCAAGTTATATAGATGCACCCCACTAAGGGTTGTTAATTCTATTTACCTCAACATTCAAGCTATCCACCTCATCTAGAAACCAACTACTCTCTGTCCCAAAATATAAGATCCTAAAGCATTCAAACTCAAGAAACAACAGTCGGAGGAAATAACCTCTATACCCCTCATTTTACACTACCTACCAACTCTCTACCTACTCACCAACCTCATTTAATTTTGTCCTATCCCTCCATGACCTTATATTTGGTACAAAATATGAACCTTTCAGGACCTTATATATTGGGACAGAGGGAGTACATTACACGTCACATCACCATTCACGTACTAGGACAATCTATTTATGACTTCCACCAATTTTCTGTGACTATGCAGGCAGTTTATTAGTCTTTGCGAGTACCACGATACAAAGTTTTCACATTAGAAATACATGCATGATCAATTATTTAAGACTTGTTCTTTTTTTAAAAAAATGAACATGTTTTCATGTACAATGTCATTTGCAAAAGAATTTCAAATTTTAAAGAATGTTTCTATGGAATCGTCTTAGGATGTGTTTGGTTGGGTTGTGGCTTTTGAAAAAGTAGCGGTGGGTTGTGACTTTCTGAAAAGTAGCTTTAGAAAAGTAACAGTGAAGAAGCCAAAAGCCTGTTTGATTACACACAGGTGGCTTTTGGAAAGCTTCTTTTCCTGACAACTAGACCCCACATGTCATGTGTCCAGGCATCTTTCTCCTTCTTCTAATCCTCTCGACACAGCAGGGGAAGGCCGCGCAAGCCACGACGGCAGGTGCTCGCCACGCTCGCTAGCTGGGGCTCGCCACACCCGACGGTCGGTGCTGGCCGCGCCCGCCATCCGAGGTCGCGAGTAGCTGGTCACCACCGCCGTCTCCCCTCCCTCCATCCACAGCACCGTCGGGGAGCTGCTGAAGTCAGGCAGGAGCAGAGGCGGACAGGGGCATCGAGACATAGCCGTCGGTAGGGCCAGGAGCCACGCCGCCTTGTCGCACCGCGCTGGATCCATCATGGGCCGCTGGCGAGCTGCGCGACCTATAGAAGGGAAGGGGAGGAAGAAGCTCTGCCCACTCCGGCCGGCTCCCGTGCCGGGAAGGTAGGTCGAGCCACCTCACCGCACTGGGGAGGGGAGGGCCGCGCGCCCGGGATCTCGATGGGTGGGGAGGGCAGGTCCGCACTGCCTCGCCGCGCCGGGGAGGGCAGAGCCGCGCGGCCGGAATCTCACCGGGCAGAGAAGGCATGTCCGCGCCGCCAGGAGGGCAGGGCCGCGCCCGCCACCGTGCCGGGAGCTCGCCTGGCTACGACGCTGGACGGGGAAAGGCTCGCGACGGGGAAGACACGAATAGGAGAAAAAATAATGATTCGTTTCATAACGAGTGGCAGGTGGCTAATTTTGTGGCCCAAAAGTAGCTGAAAGTAGGGGATCAAGGTGCTTTCAAATTTGTACTAGGCAAAAGCTACTTTTGGCTGTGGCTTTGAATAACAGCCACCAACCCTTTTGGTTGGGTAGTTGGCTTTTGACAAAAGCAAAAGCAGATAAAAACCCAACCAAACACACATTGTTTTCAAATTTGCACACATATTAGCATGCAATCATCTTAGTGTTTCTACTTTTAAATTTGGAAAAAGTCCATTTTTGACCATTCAACTTTTGCCTCAGTTTAGTTTTGGCGATCGAACTTCAAAACCGGACATCTTTGACCATCCAACTCTTAAAACCGTTCACAATTGGCCATCGGGCGGTTTTGATGGGTGGTTTTAACATTTTTTATTTACAATTTTGTCCTTAGAACTTAAAATGATCATTAATTTTTGCTTGTAGCTCCGATTTAGGTGATTCTTACGGTCACGTGTTCATAACAATGAGTTTTATCTTCTAAAATGTTCTTTATACTATTTTATCACTATTTGTTATATTATCCTTATGTTGTTGTGTAAAAACAACAATATAAGAACAATAAAACAAACAGTTACAGAATAATATGAACACATTTTGAAAGATAAAGCTCATTGTTATTAACGTATGATTACAAGAATCACTTAAATTAGAGATACAAGAAAAAAATAGTAATCATTTTAAGATCTATGAACTAAATTGTAAATAAACTGATTAAAAATAGTCCTTGAACCTTAAAATGATTACTATTTTTTTTCTCGTATCTCCAATTTAAGTGATTCTTGCGGTCATGTGTTCATAAGATGAGAACTTTATCGTTCAAAATGCTGCTCATATTATTTTGTAACTGTTTGTTTTACGTTTCTTATATTATTATTTTTACACAACAACAGAAAAATAATATAACGAATTTTTATAAAAGTTGTATAAAAACATTCTAAAAGATAAAGCTCACCGTTATGAACACGTGACCGCAAGAATCACATAAATCGGAGCTACGAGCAAAAAGTAATGATCATTTCAAGTTCTAAGGACTAAATTGTAAATAAAAAAAAGTTAAAACCTCCCATCAAAACCGCCCGATGGCCAATTGTGAACGGTTTTAAAAGTTGGATGGTCAAAGATGTCTGGTTTTGAAGTTCGATGGCCAAAACTAAACTTAGGCAAAAATTGGATGGTCAAAAATGGACTTTTTCCTTTAAATTTCATCTTCAAATTTTGTTTAAAAAATTCTCGTAGCTACTGTAACATCCCTCAATTTTATAGAGGAATGTTAAATAGTAAAAATGAGGATTTAAAATTTTTGAAGAATTGTTTGAGTGATTATCAAATTAATTAAGGATGTCTTCCTTTTCTCTCCTTTAATTCCTAGATTTAATTTTTGAATTAAATAAAATTCCTAGGAAATATAAAATGCTAGTGTGAGAAACTTGGAGTTCATTTGGTTTTATTTGGAGTTTATTTGTGTGGGTTTCAAATTTGAATTTATATTCAAATTTGAAACTAAAATAGAAAGGGGATTAGGAGAATTAGAAAAGGGGAAAGGAATAGCACAGCTGGGCTCCGGGCCCGAAACCTAGAAGTCCGCCCGACCTCCTCCTTCTTTTTCTTTACACACCCCACGCCCTCTCCTTTCCTTCACAGCAGCCCATCGCGGCCCACGCGCGCGCGGCCCGCTTACCACCTAACCCCGCCGCACCGAGCCGCTGACGACCGGGTCCCACTCTGCGTCATGCTCACGTCAGTGTGACGTCGCCGTCGTCATCCCCCTCTTTACCCCTTTCGTTGGCGTCGCCGCGCGCCAAAGCGCTGGAGTGCCGGCCATGGCGCCGATGCGATGCCGCCGCGCGCCCTCCTTCGCATCGGAGCCGTCCACGTGCCCCCGCACTGCTCCCCGCTATAAGTAGGCCGCGCCACAGCCCCGGGGAACTCCCAACCCTAGCCGCCGGGGAGTTCTCCCCTTCCACCGCTCGCCACTGCTTGCCGGAGAAGGAGAAGGTGGGGGAGAGGAGAAGAAGCCGGAGGCCGTCCGCGGGAGAGACGCCGACGCCGCCGCGAGGACCGGAGGCCGTCCGTGGAGCCGCTGGACGCCGAGAAGCCGTGAACACCGATGACGCCTTCTTCCCCTGCTTCCTCTGCTCCGCGCCGCCGTCTCCCTCCTCGCCGACGAGCCCGCTCCACTCCTCTTCATCGACGCCTGCACGTCGGCCCGTGGCCACCGAGGTGAGGCCGAGCTTCCTCGCCCATCTGTGGACGCCCCAGCCTTTGAGCCGAGGCGGAACGTGTGCTCGCCGACGCTGCCGCCGCTGCGCCGCCGCGCCGCCGCGCACGCCGCATGGTGAAGCCGGCCTTCGAGCCGTGCTGGGATTTTCTTGCAGGTGCCGCTGTCTTCGCCTGGTGCACGCGCACGCCTCCACCGCCTCCCTTGACTCGCGTAGTCACGCACACCGCCGGAACGCCGTCGCCATGCTCGCCGCGCCGCCATGGCCGTCGCCATGGAGGTTTTGCTCTATGCACGCGGTAGCAGGGGGAAAGGCGCCGCCCTTGTGGCTGATCCGTGCTCGCCTCGCCGCCGGCATTCGCGTGCCCCCACACGCGCCCATGCCCAGCCGCGGGAGCCCTGAGCTCTGCCGCCGCATGCGCCGGCCCGAGCTCCGCCATGGCCGGCCACGCCGTGCACGTCTGGGCAAAGGGCAAAAGCCCCAGTTTTTGGGTCGTTCCGTTTCGCTAGATGCTCACGCACGCGCGTCTGGCGTTTTGGCGCACCCCAGTGCCCTCGCCGGCGATCCCCGCACCGCGCCGCCGAGCCTCACACCGCGCCGTCACCGATAAGGTCGCCGCCGGTCCCTAGGTATCCCCTCGTGGTCTTGACCGACGCGCAATCACCACCTGAGCCGAGCCACATTATTTGTTGACCAGCCCCGGCCGCACCTCGCCGCCAGCGACCCTCTTCCCGCGCCGCCGCCCCTCTGCGGCATTTGGCCGAACACGTGCCGGCACCGCTGCAAAACCCCAGCGGTTTTGGCAACGAACGCACGCACACACACACGACTCCTCGCAGAGGATCCGCCGGGATCCCGTGCGCTGGCCCCCTCATGGGCGCACCACGCACACGCATGCACGCCGCCGCGCCGCAGCGGATCTCCCCGGATCCCACGCACGCAGCCACGCGCGCAGCCACGTGGGCTGCCACGTGGGCAGGCGCCGGCCTATAGCCACCCATGTGGCGGCCGCGTCAGCACAGGAGCTGGCCAGCAGCTAGCTATAGGACCCCTTAGAGCTAGCAAGAGTTAGTTTAAAGCCGGCCTAAAGTATGTGATATTGTAATTACGTATTTTAATTTCAGAAATGTATTTTACCTTTGGAAAATCATAATAAATCCGTTTTAGCTCCGAAAATATGAACCTTCTTCTGAAAATCTTCTAAAAATCCAAATTCTGTGCTAGACTAGAGTTTGCCTCTTTTTGGATCTTATTGGCTCTTCATCTTGGATTTATTGCTGTTAGTAGCCGAGTTTATTTACTTAAATACGCTTCTAGGAGCTGCCGGAGCCGGAGAGCTGAACCAGGACTACGACAACGACCTCGGCTATGACGACTACTCGTACCCAGGTTCACGCCCGACCATTCTTTGGATGCCCATTAGGCATGGCTATTAGAATTGCTAGTGCTTTACTTACTGCATAGTGACGGATATGATGAACCCGTGCATAGCCTCTTTTACATACTTGTCCTTGATTGACCTACTACTACTGTTTACTTAAGCTAGATGATGTGCTGAGCTTGCTATGCATGTGTAGGGATTATTGTGGTAGTTTCTTGGCGTGTGTTGGGAAAACCGACAGGAGAAGGTGTTTTGGGATACTTTGGCGGGGGTGAGCTCGAGATAACCCGGTCTGGGATCGGGGGCCAGGGATCGTCTTCTTGGACGTTGCCCAATGTGGTGCCTATGGCGGGTACATTGTTTTAGGAGCACAGGTGATGGGGATTTTGTGATGACTTGGAGGATATGAGCTCGCCCCGGTCTGAAACCGAGTGGGTCGCCTGTTACACGGGACTTTCGTACACACCACCTCGCCGAGAGTGGGGATAGGGCCGCCCGACCCTAGCAAGTGCGATGCCATACCTGCCAGTAGGATAGAGGGTATCAGTGAGAGGGTTAGGGTGAAGTCCCTTCCCTTTGGACGCTCCCCGTGTGGCCACACGGGGGCATTTTCACAGTTTTGGGGTGGACCTTTGCGAAAGACCGCATCGAGACCCGGATGCAGGATGGAATCGTAACTCCTAGGTGTTCGTACGATAGGGTAGGCTCGGTCGGCCGTACACCGTCTGGGTACTATTCCGAGTTGGGTACTGGTGTACACGCTCTGCAGAGTTTAGATCTATACGTATAGCCGCGTCCTCGGTTATGGACATGCCCGTTGTTTCTCTGACTCTTACGATTTGGGATTTCTAACTCCCCCCTTATAGGATGAGTGTGATTGGTGAGCCGTGGTTGTATTCGGGGAGAGGAGAGTTGCTCCCTCTGCCTCGCGGATCCGGGTGCAACCATTGAGGTGCGAGGAGTGGGAGTTCTCGCACCGACCCTAGATGGAGATAGGTGATGGTGACGGTGATCTGGGTGACCAGATGTATCCGTTTGCGGATGAGAGATATGGGTCATGGTGGAATTATGGAGATATTACTCTATTTATTGCTGCTGCTGCATAGGAAACCCTGCTACTACCTTGATATACTATTTTCCCCTTAGGAGTAGGCCACTTAAAGCTTGCATACGGTTGGTGACGTGGACCTATCCCGATCCTTGGGGATAGCCCCTGAGCTTGCAGGGTACGAGTCCGACTACGACAACAACGCCGACGGATGGTACGACTGAGGGGGCACGACGCTTCGCTCAAGGATGCCTGTGGGAGATGCCTGAAGATGGAGACACCTTTTGGGAGATAGCTACCGCTGCGTAGGCTCTTATTTCTGTTATTCCGCCAAGAGGCGGGTATTGATGTGCTCCGAATAAACAGGACATGTAATAATCAGATAATTATTCGTACTCTGATGTTTTATTTCGATGTATGACTGTGTTATTTATCTATGATGAATACCTGTGCGTGATAGCGTCTGATCCAGGGACTATCACGAGACAGAATGCTGGGTTTTTCTGATTTTGAAAACCCAGGGCGTTACAGATGGTATCAGAGCCGACTCTCGCGGTTTCACGGGCGCGTGCGGTTGCAGTTGCGCAGGCATGGTGTGCATGGCTGGTGTGGGCCCTAAGTGGTCACACAGCATGGCACATGCGCTGGCACTGGACCCACGGACGTGGCCAAGAGAGGACGTTCCTGGCTTGGGGTTGATCGACGAGGACGTCGATCTTCTAAGGGGGGTGTATGTGACATCCTGGCCCAAGGCTTAATAGGATTGATAAGGATACTCATACCAACAAGTTGCAACTTCTTTTCCGGAAGCCCGTCTCGAAAAAACTCCAAAGTTAAGCGTGCTTGGCTTGGAGCGACGGGTGGCCGACCGGGAAGTCCTTCCCGGGTGCGCACGAGTGAGGACAAAGTGCGCAGAAAAGACATGTGTTGGTCTGTGAGGAGATTCTTGGGGTCCTAGAGAGCTGCCAGGTGTAGGCGGGCCCGGCCTCAGGGAGGCGGGTCGTTACAATTGGTATTAGAGCCATACTTGACCGTTAGAAATAGTCGTTAGAAATTGGGACTCCGAACGAAACTCTTTTGCTATATACCATTCTTGACTTATTTTACAAAACTTATCCTTCTCTTGAAAAGTTCTATCTCACCTGCGCTAAATAGAAATTTCTTCCGTGTCACAGGAGATGGCTCATCAGGAGGTGGAGTTACTCCCGGAGCACATGGGGGGACTCGCCCGTTGGGTTGACAGGGTCGTCCTCAGGCTGGGGATTCCCCCTACGCACGTCACCTACCGCGCTGAGGACGTCCGCACGCTGTCGGGACCACTAGTGCTTTGCACGGTGACCGTCCTACCCCACTCGGCGCATCCAGGCTTCCCCGGGATGCTCGAGCACAGCACAGGACTCAACGTCAGGAACGCTGTGGACACCGCCTGCAGCCACGTACTTCGCCACCTGCTGGCTAGGTACTGCGACGTCTACAGGACTGGAGACCTGAGGCTGATCCCCCAGGACTACTACAGAGTGGCTCCGATCGTGAACGGACTGCCAGACCCTTCAGCACTCTACGAGGAGGAGGTTGTTCAGGGACCTCTACGTGAGGCCGACGACACGCTCGTCACCACTGGGAGCTACCTCGTCGACCTCGACACTCACGCTCACCGACTGAGCGAGCAGACGAGTGGACTCTTCAGCAGACTGGAGTACACCACTCTGGAGCTGAAGGAGCTTCAGCCCCGCACCCAGAGCCTGCTCGTGGAGAACCTCACCCTTCGGCAGCGAGTTGAGCAGCTCGAGCGAGGACTTCACCACGCCAACTCTTTGGCACTTCAGGCTGAGGCTGAGAGGGTGACCGCTCGAGAGAAGATCTACGCTCAGGAGGATCTACACAAGCAGGAGGCTAGGTTCACCCGTCTCTTCGCCAAGCTGGATCAGAAGGATGCTCAGTTTGCCGCCCAGGGACGCAACCTGATCCGTGAGAAGGCCAGAGTGACCGAACTGGTAGAGGACCACTACAACAACACCGCCAACATCGCCGCACTCACTAGGACTTCCGTGTTCCTGCTGGACAAGTGCAAGAGGATGCTGAAGACTTGGGAGGGCGCGGACTCACTTCGTGTGGACGAGCTTCAGGAGCTCAACAGTCTGCTACCCCCCGAGCGTCAGCAGGCGATCCGCAAGGAGACCTTCAGGCTCCACCCATCCGCCCTCAAGCTTCACCTATGTCCCCTGGCCGATATGGCCACTCCGGTTGAGACCGACGAGGTGAGGGCCGCTCACTCCAGGCTGTCACGGATGTTCCCCAGGGACTTCCCCGAGGAGGACCGTTTCCCAGTGAGGTACAAGAAGGCCCGCTTCGAATAGCGTGTCGGAGCATGAAAATGCTAATAAGAGTAGAGTTGTAAGATAGGTAGTCTCCATGATGTGTTCCATGCAGCCGAGAGCTTGTTCCGGTGCATGTTGAGTTATGAGTCTTTTCACACCTAGATGTGCACACCCTTTTGAGATCATGTAACGCTATATTAGATCGTTATTGTGTGTGACCTCCAAGGCTTGAGTCAGCCTCGAGGAAACTTATGTACTCATAATGGATGCTGATTGTTTGGTCTTAATGGAGTTGTTTGTTCTTATTGCTTCTTCTCATTGAGTGTAGGATTTATATTAGTAGAAATATTTTCATGATTGTATATCAGACTCAATTTATTGGTGAGTGACGTATCTGAGGCTTTCCTATATCCTTGGTCGTGTTTTCAGCAAGATGTCGATCAGGAGGTCCGGTCGTCTGTTGGGACGTTTTGAGGTTGCCGCGGAAGAGCAAGCCCCGCCAGCCCTGCCAGTCCGTGGCCGTGGACGTGGCCGTGCTCCCGTACGTGGACGTGGACGCGCTCGTGATCATGGACACGCGCCTGTCCTAGGACGTGGCCGAGGCGATATGGTGCCACCACCACCGCCTCCGCCCATCGGACAAGGCGCTGAGGAGGAGGAAGCCGAAGAAGAGCCTGCGCCACACCCGGCTCCCCAGGGTCGTGGGCGTGGTCGTGGCCGTGGAGGAGCACCGCCACCGCCTAACCTAGCTGAGGTGATGGCCCTGCAGACTCAGCTGATGCAGAGGATGGCTGACGCCGTCGAGAACCGAGTTGGTGGGAACCGCAACGCCCCGGTGGAGGAGGACTTCGCCAAGAAGATCGAGAGGTTCATCCGTCTGAAGGCCCCTACCTTCAGCTACTCAAACGATCCCCTCGATGCCGATGACTGGCTCTGCGTGATCGAGACGAAGCTTGACCTCACCGCCTACACCGACGAGGAGTGTGTCGCTCTCACCGTCCACTAGCTCGAGGGTCCTGCCAAGTCTTGGTGGGATAACTACTCCGGGACTCACCCGAACCCAGCTTTTATCACCTGGCTGGAGTTCTGCGAGGTATTCCGCGAGCAGTACCTGCCGAAGGAGCTCATGATCCAGAAGGCCCAGGAGTTCCGCACCATGACTCAGGGTGCGATGCGGGTGGAGGAGTACGGAAGGCACTTCATGAAGATGATGCGCTATGCCCCTGACGACACCACCACCGACGACAAGAAGCAGTTCTGGTTTCTGCGAGGCCTGCTCCACGGTCTCCGCCAGGGCTTGAAGGCCAGCGAGCACAAGTCCCTTCGCCACCTGGTGAACAGGGCTATCGCGCTCGAGGAAGAATGCAGGGGGCATGAGGAGCGCATGAAGGGCAAGAAGAGGTTCGGAGATCGGGACCAGGGCGACCGATCTTTCCAGAAGCCGAGGAGTGGGCAGAGCAACCTGCTCCGCGGAAGCTACCGCCCGGGGAACAACCAACCCGGACGTGGTTTCGGAGGGAACCGTGCACCATACCCAGGAGGAAGGAGCAACTACCAGCAGCAGGGTGGTGGCTACAACCGCCCGCAGCAGAGCGCGTCGAGACCCAGTGCCGGAGGTTTCACCCCGACGTGCTACGCCTGTGGCAAGCAAGGCCACAAGTCATACAAGTGCCCCAGCAAGAAGACCGCTGCTACACCTGCCAGGGCACCAGCTCCAGGAGGGAGGCCACCTCAGGCTGCTCCCCAGCCAGCCGCTGATCGCGGAAGGCTCAAGCTCCTGACTGAGGAGGAGGCTGCCGACGCTCCTGACGTCGTGATCGGTGAGTTTTTAGTTTGTGGCACTAAGGCTTTGATTCTGTTTGATACTGGTGCAACTAGTTCGTATGTGTCCTCTAACTTTGTAAACAAACTGTCTCTTCCCATGACACCCCGACCAAAACCCATTATAACGAGCTCCCCGCTCGGAGATATCAGTTGCACCCTACTTTGCAAAGGGGTGGAGATGTTCATCAAGGGTCACAAGTTCCTCGGAGATCTGACCGTGCTGAAGTCTAATTGAATTGATGTTATTCTGGGCGTGGATTGGATCACCGCTCACAAAGGGGTAACCTCCTCGTCACCCCGACAAGTGACCCTGATACACCCGAAGGGAACGAAGGTCACCTTCGAGCCGCTGAAGTCTCAGGAAGTACCAGTTGTGTACAACCTCTCTACCAAGACAGTGGCCGATGTTCCAGTGGTTTGTGAGTACCCCGATGTCTTTCCTGATGATCTGCCGGGGTTACCACCAGACCGCGACGTGGAGTTCGTGATCAACCTTGTGTCAGGTACAGCACCCGTGGCACAGAGTCCTTACAGAATGGGCAAGTTAGAGCTGGCAACCCTGAAGGAGGAGTTGGAAGCTCTCCATGAGAAGGGGTACATCCGACCAAGTGCATCACCTTGGGCTTCACCGGTGATGTTTGTGCCGAAGAAGGATGGGACGCAACGGCTGTGCGTCGATTACCGCGCTCTTAATGCGGTAACCATCAAGAACAAGTACCCGTTGCCACGCATTGATGACCTGCTTGATCAGTTGAAGAAGGCCAAGTACTTCAGCAAGATTGACCTTCGATCGGGCTACCATCAGATGAAGATTCGCCCGGAGGACATCTACAAGACAGCGTTTGTGACCCGGTACGGGCAGTATGAATTCACTGTCGTATCGTTCGGTCTTACGAACGCCCCTGCTTACTTCATGAACATGATGAACAAGGTGTTCATGGACGAGTTGGACAAGTTTGTCGTGGTTTTCATTGACGACATCTTGGTCTTCTCGAAAACTGTAGAAGAGCATGAAGAGCATTTGAGGATTGTGCTGGAGAAGCTGAGGCAGAATCAGTTGTATGCCAAGTTCAGCAAGTGTGAGTTCTAGCTAGAAGAAGTGGCTTTTCTTGGATATTTGTTGTCAGGAGAGGGAGTTGCAGTTGATCCCTCGAAGATCGAAGCTGTGTCAAAGTGGCAGTCGCCCAAGACAGTGACAGAGATCAGGAGTTTTCTCGGAATGGCAGGATACTATCGCCGTTTCATCGAGAACTTCTCTAAGATTGCGAAGCTGATGACCGAGTTGCTGAGGAACAACACACCATTCATGTGGTCAGAGAAGTGTGAAGCAAGCTTCCAAGAGCTCAAGACCCGACTCACCACAACTCCTGTGTTGACGCTTCCCGATGACAACAAGGACTTTGTGGTGTACTGTGATGCTTCGAGGCAGGGTCTTGGTTGTGTACTGATGCAGGAAGGTAAGGTGATCGCTTATGCATCGAGGCAGCTTCGGAAGCATGAAGAGAACTACCCGACACATGACCTTGAGTTGGCTGCTGTTGTTCATGCTTTGAAGATATGGAGGCAATACTTGATGGGCAACAAGTGTGATATCTACACGGATCACAAGAGTCTGAAGTATATTTTCACCCAGTCAGAGCTGAACCTGAGGCAGTGAAGATGGCTAGAGTTGATAAAGGACTACGACCTCGACATTCACTACCACCCTGGCAAGGCGAATGTCGTGGCCGATGCGTTGAGCCGAAGAAGTTACTGCAACAACCTGATGGTGCGGAAGGAACAACCCGAGTTGTACCTAGAGATGGAGCGATTGCAGCTTGACATCAACGAGAAAGGGCAGCTCAACGAGTTGAGGGTGAAGTACAACCTAGAGGACCAGATCAGGCAAGCCCAGAAGAAGTGTCCTGAGATTGAGGAAGTGAAAGATCTTCTGACGAGGGGCAAGGCCCCTGACTACCGCATAGATGAGCAAGGCACGTTGTGGTTGAAAGATCGCATATGCGTGCCTAGTGGAGAGGAGATCCGGAAGACGATCCTAAAGGAAGCACATGATTCTCGGTATTCCATTCACCCCGGTTGCACCAAGATGTACCAAGACCTGAAGTGTCGATTCTGGTGGGAGAATATGAAGAAGGACATAGCTGAGTATGTTGCCTGATGTGACACCTGTCAGAGAGTGAAGGCGGAACATCAGAGACCCGCCGGACTGCTACAGCCGCTTGCGATACCTCAGTGGAAATGGGATGATATCAGCATGGACTTCGTGGTGGGTCTACCCCGCACTCAGAAGGGGAATGACTCGATTTGGGTGATTGTGGACCGTTTGACCAAGGTAGCACAGTTTCTTCCGGTAAGGAACAAGTACTCTGTGAGTTAGTTGGCCGATCTCTACGTTGAGCATATCCTGAGGTTACATGGAGCACCACGCACCATCGTGTCCGATCGTGGTGCTCAGTTCACAGCTCGGTTCTGGAAGAGTCTGCACGATTCGATGGGCACCCACTTGGACTACAGTACAGCTTTCCACCCTCAGACAGATGGACAGACTGAACGGGTGAATCAGGTCCTAGAAGATCTGCTGAGAGCTTGTGTGTTGACTTACAGCAATGATTGGGAGAAGAGTTTGCCCTACGCTGAGTTCTCGTACAACAACAGCTATCAGGCAAGTTTGTAAATGGCACCCTTTGAAGCTCTGTATGGCAGAAAGTGCAGAACCCCGTTGATGTGGTCTGAGGTGGGGGAGAGGATCTTTTTCGGTCCTGCTTCCATTCTTGAGGCTGAGGAGAATGTGGCCAAGGTTAGGGAGAACCTGAAGATAGCCCAGAGCAGACAGAAGAGCTATGCTGATCCTAAGCGAAGGGATGTCTCCTTCGAAGTTGGTGACTACGTTTTCCTGAGAGTGTCACCGCTTAGAGGCACGAAGAGGTTCCACGTGAAGGGGAAGCTAACCCCCAGGTTCGTTGGACCCTACCAGATTGTGGCAAAGGTGGGGAAACTTGCTTATAGGTTGGAGTTACCGTTTGACCTTACCGGAGTGCATCCTGTGTTCCACATATCGCAACTCCGGAGGTGCCTCGACCCAAAGCTTGAAAAGCATGTCTCCACCGATGCTATTGACCTGCAAGATAACTTGGAGTACTTGGAGTACCCGGTGAAGATTCTGGATTGGGCCGAGAAGGCTACCTGGAGTACCACCATTCGCCTCTGCAAGGTGCTTTGGAGCAATCACACCGAGCGAGAGGCGACGTGGGAGAAAGTGTCAGTCTTGAGAGAGAAGTACCCGCACCTCTTCGAGACGGAGGTAAGTTCTTAAATCTCGAGGACGAGATTCTTTTGAGGGGGGGATGTCGTATGGACATCCCTGGGCCCACTACTCTGGTGGGTACCAGGACCGACTACTCGGTGGGCCCCTGGGACTACTCGACTTGGGCAACACGGCACCTGCTGGCGTGGGGCGCAAGGACTACAGAGGGATAGTACTCGGTTAGGAAGCTACGCATGTCCGGATCCATGTAAAGTACTCCTAGCCGTACACGACTAGTACTCTCCCCTCAAACCGACTTGTAACCCTGCCTCCCGGACTATATAAGGCGAGGCAGGGACCCCTATCTCATCATCCGCATCATCTTGTAAACACATCCAATCAATCCAGAGTTACGCAGCATACAGTACGTAGGGTATTACGCACCTCGCGGCCCGAACCTGTCTAAATTGTGTGCCACGTGTCTCTCCTTCGAGTTACCGATCTCGGCGAGGCCACATTCATCTACCTCGGGTACTCCCCTTGGTAGGTTGCCGGTCTAAAACACCGACAGCTGGCGCGCCAGGTAGGGGATCTCGCCGAAGATCACATGGCGAACTCGACGGCTTCGATCGTCATCAAGCCAACCGCCGCCTTCAACCGCGGTGACACCTTCGTCTTCGGCTCCTGGGTCTGCACCGCTGACGGCGCTGGATCGTTCCAGCGCTACCTCACCTTGACCCCGGACCCAAAGACCGGGCTCGTGACGCTTCCCGAAGACGCCACGGGCCCACTCGTCGAAAAATTCAGCAAAATTTCACTCTACAACCAAGTCGCCGACTTCGAGCTCGGATCCGCCTCCAACTCGAACTCGACGTCACCCTGGATTGCCTCATACGAGCCAGCTCCTGAGCCATCGTGTGAAGCGGCCCCTCTCCACGAGCACTTCCCATACGGTCTCTGCAACTAAAGCAGGGCCCACGCGGAAGCTCACGTCGCACGCCGGGCCGGCAAGGAGATCGCCTCCGAGTACTCCTCGGACTCCAACACCGCAACCGGCTACTACTCGGACTCTTCCTACGAGTTCGACTTCGGATCGGACCCAATCGAGTCCGAGTCCGAGCTCAACATGACTGAGGAACCGCTGTCAGGTCCTGCCACTGGCCTGGTCATTACATCTACTCCCGCCGGCAGATTTGTCTACTGGCCCGACCGCAAGCCTGCAGACCTGACGGACGACAACTCACGCTGCGTCGCCTACCTCGATTCACTCCCCTTCCAGGAGGGGACCCCACTGGCTCTAAACGACGAGCACACCCCCACCGAGGTGGCGACTACTGACTCCAGTCTCTGCACTCCCGACCGTGAAGTCTTCATGACGGCCACAGATGTTGGGACTTCGGAGAACCGACCCGACCGGTACCTTGACGACATCTCAGAGGATGAGTTGTCTGCCAACGCACCTCCGAACGAGACCACCGAAGACAAGAACGCTCGGCGTGACCGCAACAGGAAGCGAAACGATCGACGCAGACATCTCCGGGAAACTCTCCCCATCCGGAACCTCAATGAGGCCCTGGAGCAAGTTGCCAACCGGGTACACTCTACTCCTGAGCAGTGCCTCATGTCTATCACCACGATAGCACGGCAGGCCCAGGGGATCCGCGCGGGCGAAGTCATCGCCAAACTCGCTGAAGACGCCTACTTCATGCGGGTCGACAACAGGGTTGCTCAAGTACCCCCCGTCAGAACTCACGACGCCAGAAACCACGAAGCCACTAGCCGCAGCCCGGCAGACGGCGGACGCAACCGTGTCCGTGGTGAACACCAGCCAAATCCCAACCGCTCTAGGGCCTCGGCTGGAGGACCCTCACAGGGCGGCATCAGCCAGGGTGGCACCGGAGGTAGTTGCGGCGGCGGCGGCGGTGGTGGCAGCAACGACGGGAGCTCATCCCATGACGCCGGCAGAAGAGCTGGTGGCGGCAGCGATCGCGGCGGCCGAGGCCACGCGACTAGCCATGCCACCGGCAACGCACGTGGCGGCTACGACGCCCGCCACAAGATCGACGAGATCCGCCGCAAGAAGGCTACTGAAGCAAGCGACAGCGACGGCTTCCCCGCATACTCCGCAAGACTTCGCAACCTGCTTCTTCCCGAGAAATTCAAACCTCTCGGGATCTCCAAGTATGACGCGAAGCAAGATCCAGTTCAGTGGCTCAGGTGCTACGCCTTGGCCATCGAAAATGCTGGTGGCAACAATGACGCGAAGTGCCTCTTCTTCCCCTTCTTCCTGGACCAGGCTCCACTCACATGGCTCGAGTCACTTGAAAAGAACTCGATCGACCAGTGGGACCAGCTGAAGGCTCAGTTCACCAGCAACTTCGCGGGCGCCATGGGGCGCTCGGGTACTCGCATGGACCTGGCGATGGTCAAACAGGAACAAGGCGAGACGCTTCGCCAGTACATGCGGTGCTTCTTCGACAAGCGCGCGACCGTAGTCGACGTCACCGACAAAGAAGTCATCGACCTCTTCCAAGACGGACTCTATCACCGTCGCACCTTCGAAGACTTCGGTCGCCGCCGCCCGAGCTCCATCACCAAGCTCAAAGACATGATCACGTCATGGGCCGACGAAGAGGACAAGGCGAACGCCAAGTACGACTCCATTCGCGGCAAGAACAAGAGCAACACGGGCGGCAACAACAACAACAACAAAGATCAAGAGGGTCGCCACAACAACAACTACTCGAGCTCCAACCGCAAGCGCAAGCCAGACAACACAGTCGCGGCTATACAGTGCCCTGCAAAGGACAACTCGAAAAAGACCTCAGGCGGCTTCAGAGACTTGCTCAAAGAGAAGTGCCCGTGGCATCTGGATGGTAATCACACCACCGAGCAGTGCTACCAGCTCCGGCGAGCACTCAAGGATACTCCCGACCCACGGCCTCCTCACGACAAGAAGGGCAAGAAAAAAGTCGACGAGGGCAACGGTGACTTCCAGGAACCTGACAAGACGGTGAATGTCCTATTCGGTGGACTACCCACCAGACGGTCTCAGAAGGCCACCCGACGGGAAGTCTTGAACATCGAACCAGCGGTGCCGACACCTCTGAGGTGGTCGGAGGTACCCATCACCTTCTCCCGCGCGGATCAATGGACAAGCTTCTCCGAACCAGGATGTTTCCCACTCGTCCTAAAACCTGTAGTCGCGGGCTCCAGACTCAACAAGGTCCTCATCGACGGCGGGAGCGGACTCAACGTCCTCTTCACCAAGACCTTGAAGAAGATGAAGCTCGACATCACCGACATTCTCACCAAGAGCGCGTCACCCTTCTACGGCATCGTCCCCGGTAACGCGGCTATTCCACTGGGCTCAGTGGTCCTGCCAGTTACCTTCGGGGAGACAAGGGAGAACTACCGCACCGAGTACATCAAGTTCGAGGTTGTGGACTTCGAAACCTCCTACCATGCCATCCTCGGCAGACCAGCTATCGCCAAGTTCATGGCGGTACCACACTACACCTACTTGGTACTCAAGATGCCAAGTCCTGCCGGAGTACTCACACTGCAAGGGGACTTGAAGATTTCGTTCGACCGCGACACCGAAGCCGTGGAACTCGCAGCGACCAACCAAGTACCCAATGCAATGATGGAGATCTTTGCTGCGTCCAAGAGGCTCGCCCCAACCGAACTCGAGATTCCCGAGAAGACCGACACCGCAAACAAGCCTCAGCCATCAGAGAAAGTCCAAGTGAAGGCCATCGACCTTGGGACGGGCGACAGCAGCAAGACTACCATGATCGGGGCGGGTCTTGACCCGAAATAGGAAGACGCGCTCGTCAGCTTCCTCCGGGCTAACCGAGACATCTTCGCATGGAAGCCAGCGGACATGCCAGGGGTGCCCAGGAGGCTGATCGAGCACTCACTCAACGTCGACCCTAAAGCTACCCCCAAACGACAACACCTTCGCCATTTCGCCGACGACCGACGGGATGCCATCAAGAAGGAACTCGCCAAACTACTCGCGGCGGGCTTCATCCGTGAAGTCTTCCATCCTGAGTGGCTCGCCAACCTCGTCCTCGTCCGCAAGAAGAACACCAACGAGTGGAGGATGTGCGTCGACTACACCGACCTCAACAAGCACTGCCCCAAAGACCCCTTCGGGTTGCCGCGGATTGATCAAGTCATCGACTCCACGGCGGGCTGCGACCTGCTCTGCTTCCTCGACTGCTACTCCGGGTACCACCAGATCGCTATCAAGGAAGAAGACCAGGAGAAGACCGCGTTCATCACCCCGTTCGGCGCCTACTGCTACACGACAATGTTGTTCGGGTTGAAGAACGCCGGCGCCACTTACCAGCGAGCTATCCAGGCCTGCTTCAAGAAGCAGCTCAACAAGAACGTCGAAGCCTACGTGGATGACATGGTCGTCAAGACTAGAAACTCCGATACGCTCATCGCCGATCTTGAAGAGACTTTCGCATCCCTGTGAGAGTACCAATGGAAGCTCAATCCCAACAAGTGCGTCTTCGGCGTACCATCTGGGAAACTACTCGGCTTCATCATCAGCCATCGCGGCATCGAAGCCAACCCCGAGAAGATCTCCGCCATCACCAACATGAAAGCTCCAACCTGCATCAAGGATGTCTAGAAGCTGACCGGGTGCATGGCGGCCCTGAACAGATTTATCTCGAAGCTTGGAGAACGGGGACTACCCTTCTTCAAACTACTCAAGCATCAAGAGAAGTTCGCGTGGACCGCGGAGGCTGATCAAGCTCTGGCGCAGCTCAAAGACTTCCTGTCTAAGCCACCGGTCCTCACGGCTCCTCGCAAAAAGGAGCAGCTACTGCTCTACCTCGCTGCGACTACTCATGTGGTCAGCACTGCCATCGTCGTCGAGTGGCAAGAAGAAGGCCACGCCTACCCAGTCCAGCGACCAGTCTACTTCGTCAGTGAGGTTCTGTCAGAGTCCAAGGCACGGTACCAGCCGGTCCAGAAGCTACTCTATGCAGTGCTCATCACCTCGCGGAAGTTACGACACTACTTCCAGGAGTACTCGATTGTCGTCATCACCGACTACCCGCTCGGTGACATACTCCGCAACCAGGATGCTACTGAAAGAATCTCCAAGTGGGCGGTCGAACTCGGCGCCCTCAACATCGACTTCAAGCCACGTACTGCTATCAAGTCCCAGGCACTAGTCGACTTCATGGCAGAGTGGCGGGAGAATCAGCTACCAACTCCAACCGAGCGCCCAGAACACTGGGTGATGTACTTCGACGGCTCACTCAAGCTCGAAGGGGCAGGTGCAGGGGTACTACTGATCTCTCCAAAGGGCGAACAACTCAAGTACGTCCTGCAGATCTTCTGGAAGGTCTCAAACAACGAAGCCGAGTACGAAGCCCTACTTCACGGGCTCCGCCTCGCAATCTCATTGGGCATCAAGCGGCTACTAGTCTACGGCGACTCCGCAGTGGTCATCAACCAAGTCAACAAGTCTTGGGATCGCAATAAGGAGAACATGGACGCCTACTGTCTGGAAGTCCGCAAGCTCGAGAACAAGTTCTACGGTCTCGAGTTCCACCATGTTGTCCGCGACAACAATGTTGCCGCGGACGTCCTGTCGAAGCTTAGTTCTACTCGCGCGCAAGTACCAGCTGGAGTCTTCATCCACGAGCTTCACGCGCCATCCATCCCGGAGTCGGCGCCAACGGCCACTGACCCTGTGCCACTACAGTCTGGCCAGGAGGTCATGATGATTGACGTGGACTGGAGACAACCCTTCATCGACTACATCCGCGAGCAGAAGGTCCCATCCGACAAAAACTTGGCCGAACAACTCGTCTGCCGAGCCAAGGCCTACGTACTAGTCGGAGACAAGCTCTACAGGCGAGGTGCCACTTCTGGAGTACTCATGAAGTGCATACCTCGAGAAGAAGGCAAGGATATCTTGGAGGAGATCCACAAAGGCGTCTGCGGCAACCACGCGTTTTCTCGAACGCTGGTGAGCAAGGCTTTCCGACGAGCTTTCTACTGGCCCACAGCTCTGGCCGACGCCGAAGAACTCGTCAGAAAGTGCCAAGGATGTCAATTCTTCGCCAAGCAGCAACACGTCCCGGCCTACAAGCTAGTCACCATACCACCAACCTGGCCCTTTGCCTGCTGGGGGCTCGACATGATTGGGCCTCTGCCAACTGCGCCAGGAGGATTCAACAGAATCTTGGTGGCCATCGACAAGTTCACCAAGTGGATCGAAGTCAAGCCGGTCACCTGCCCAAAGGCCGACAGAGTACTCGACTTCTTGGATGAACTCGTGCATCGCTACGGGCTGCCCTATCGCATCATCACAGACTTGGGTTCCAACTTCAACAACCATCAGTTCTGGGAGTACTGCGGGAACAGCGGGATCGACGTCCGGTACGTCTCAGTCGCCCACCCCCACGCCAACGGTCAAGTTGAGTGCGCCAACGGGATGGTACTCGACGCCCTCAAGAAGCGATTGCACGACGCAGCTAACACCAAAGGAGGTAAGTGGATCAAGGAACTACCCAACGCACTCTGGGGCCTTCGTACTCAGCCTACCAAGCCGACGGGGCAGTCACCCTACTTCCTGGTCTACAGCTCCGAAGCTATTCTACCTGCCGATGTGATGTGGGAATCCCCGGCAGTAGAACAATACGACGAAGGCATCTCAGAAGACAGCAGACGGGTTGACATCGACGGCCTCGAAGAAGCCCGCTGCACCGCCCTCGTCCAATCAGCAAGGTACCTCGAGGGTATCCGACGCTACCATGATCGTAACGTCAAGGAACGCTCCTTTAACGTCGGTGATCTAGTCCTCCGTCGTATCCAGAACACGGACGAACTACACAAGCTCAGCTCACCATGGGAAGGTCCCTTCTCAATTTCTAAGGTGACCGGACCAGGCTCCTATCGCCTCCAAACACTTGAAGGTGATGACATCAGCAACTCGCGGAACGTCGACCAGCTGTGTCGCTTCTACGCGTAGTCGCTCGACTACTCTATGGGTCCAGGTCTACACGACTACTCACGGACTCCTCGCTGTAAGCGGCCTTCCGGTCCTGGCACTAGTCTCCGGACTACTCTTCTCCAAGATCCAGCGTCAACGGCTACTAGTGGATCTTGGGCTGCTTAGAGCGCTGAGGACTCTAGCGGCGGTCTGTAAGACCATGTACTCTAGATCCAGTCTATACGACTAGTAACGGATCTCTAGCTGTAAGCGGCCTAAGGGTCCTAGCGCCACTTAGCCGTAAGCGGCCTCCGGGTCCTGGCGACTACACTTGTAAACGGCCCTGACCATCCAGGTGTACTTATTCATCAGTAATAAAGTTTGATTTTCATTCAACTTATTTACTGTGCCTTCCAATCAAGCATCTCCTACTGAGTACTACTACTCACAAGCTCCACCACGGTTTGGTACTCCGCACACTTCGTTGCAAGTGGCGGCTACGAGTACTTATTTCACAGATATATCGTGGACAACTTTCATTGATAATCCAAACAAGTTACTAACAACTCTGTTTGTTTTACATCAACTACTCTAAGCTACTCCTACAGGTACTCCTACTGAAGGTTGAGCTTTTCCGCCCCTTGTTCAGCAAAGGGCGCCATCTCCTCCAGGAGGGTCTTGTACTGATCGTCAGTACAGTTCGCTGCAAGTCCACCGGCGACTACGTTCACTGGAGCCTTAGGGAAATATGACTTCATGTATGCCAAGACTTGGTTCGGGATCAACTTCGCCAAGTGCTTGACATACGTCGCCAGACGCCCGAGGGCTTCCTTCAACCGGTCCACCAGTGGAGCAATCTTGGGCCCGCCCGGGTGTGGCACCAGCAGCCTTGCAATGGGAAGCGCAGCTTCCTCAAGTTCCTTCAGCTGGCCCCGCAGCTTCTCGCAATCTTCATTGAGCTTCTGCAGAGATTTACAGCAATTGACAAGGTCACGGTCTGAGGCTTCACGAAGCTCCATGTGCTTGATACACTCATGGCGCAACTAAGCGTACTCATACTCAAGTACCTCTCTTTTGTCGGTCTCACGATACACGATATTCTTCAAGTCCGTCTCCGACACCTTCAGCTGGTCGACCCTTTCCTCAAGCTCTGCAGACAACTCATCACACTGTCAGATTACACCAAGGTTCCCTAATAAGTACTCAAAAGCTTTGGCGGGAAGCATACCTTTATTCTTCTGGCGGAGCGACTTGTTTTTCCGAATCAAGTCGTCCCTCTTCGCCTGCATCTCTTGCACTTCATTATGATATTGGGCGAAGGCACCGTCGAGCTTGGATTGAAGCAGCGCAGAATGTTTCTTCGACTTATCGAGCTCCTTCTCCAAGGCTTCGGCACGAAGGACTGTGTCGCCGTACCCCTTCAGCAGCTCGAACTTCTCACGGGATCTTTCAATAATATCCTGCGTAGACAGAACAGTCAAACGGGTACTTCGTATTTCGTCATGCAAGACTACTCGAGGTACTCGCAACGTACCTTGACCCACTGCTGGGTACGCCGCCATGACTCCATGTTCAGAGCAACAATGGCCAGATCGACAAGATTGTCTTCCAGCAGCTCAAGACCCCCGCGGCTCGAAGATGCCTCCTCTGCCATAGCCGCCGAACGGATCGGCGCGGCTTCCTCTATGATGGGCGAGCGGACGACTACGTCCGTGCTCGTCCCGTGGAGCGGATCATCCTGCACTTCCGCACCCGACTCGAGGGCCACCGCAGTCCCCAGCTCGGGGACTATTTCTTCCGCCATCCCGGCCATCGGTCCTGTGGGCTCCGACTCCACAGTAGCTATTTCCATGGCCACGGCTTCAAGAATCGAGGTTCCCTCAGCTTGTGCTCCTAGCACAATGAGTACACGCAGTCAATCTCAGCGGCTCCGACTACTATGCATGATGACTACAAGTAGTGACAGGACACATACCTTCAACCAAGGTGGCTTCCTTCAACGTCGACCCCACCGCGACTTTAGTCTGTGGCGGCGGCGTGGGTTCGCGCTCCTCCGCCGAGCGGTCCTCTCTGTCGGTTGGAGTGCTGGTCTCCTCACCGTCCCACGACAGGTCCGTGGATTTCCTGCATCACGAAATAATCAAGTCAGCAATGCAAGTCTACCGTCTACACGACTACTTGAAAGTTCATAAGCACTTACAGTGTTGACCGCACCACGGTCACGGTCGGAGCACCTAGTATACTGGCAATATCAACTATGTCAACCTCGGCGGCAGCTTCGGCCTCAACAGACGCCTGCAGCCGACGGAGGGTTTCGTCCTTCTTCAACCGACGGCTGCGGCTCCGCAGCGCCGGTCTCCTGCCGTGCCGCTGCTGGCACGACTTCTTCAGTTGACGGAGGCAGGCTGATACTCCTCTCAGCTACCGCCCCCACGGTGTCTAGGACCCCCTCATCACCCTGGTCTACGGGGTCTGGGGAGGGGATATCCTGCAACATTACAAGACAACTCATCAGCACATGACTACTTATCAGCTGTGCTCGACTACTCTAGTCGCGGTGTTTACCTCTTGGTTGGTCGTCTCGGAGATCTTCAGCTTCTTGACGGCGCGTTTCCGTGCCACGTTGCGAGGCCTCCTCGGCGGCACCGGTAGGTTAGCCTCGAGACTAGATGGCCTCTCGATGATGACTGGGACGTTTGGCATCCCAGCTCGGCTGAACCTGGAGCGCACCTGGAACCTTTGCTGTAGTGTTTCTCCATCTTCATCGTCATCAGAGCCGGACTCGATGACAACGGCGTCACTGCCTTCACCGACTTCGCAGCGTTCCTTCTTCTTGCCCTTCTCCTCCGGTTGCTCCACAAGTCGCGGAGGGGAAGTCGGGACTGAGACGTATTTCGCCACGTCATCCTACAACATGTAGCACATATGAGTATGACTACTTCAAGCAAATCAGTACTCGGGGGCTTATGTCACGACTACTGACCTGATTTGGCGGTCGTGCCGCAGAGTACTCTGGCACCGAGCACGGTGCGTACGGCGGCATGTCTTTGAAGATCTTGCCCAGCCTCTCGACAATGGCGTCGTCCTCGACTTCAAAGCCAGGCATCCGGGACGTATCCTTGTCGCCGATGTACGGGTACCCGAGGGTGTCTCGTGCCATCAATGGCTGCACCCTCCTCTTCATGAAGCTGAAGGCCACGTGTTCGGCCCTCAGACCGGTTTCTTGCAAGGCCTTGATCTTCTTCAGCAACTCGGGTAGCTGAATACCCTCTTGCATGGTGGGCTCTGTGTTCCACCACGGCTTGTGCTTCAGTTGACACCCGCTCGGTTTCGGCAGCTCAGGATGGTGGTTGCTGATGTAGAACCATTTGGCCTTCCAGTCCTGGTTGGAGTCTATCAACTTGTACGGCAGGTACTGGTTGGTGGCATCCTCACGCATCTGGATACCGGCACCTCCGACTACTCGTGTATCGTTGGTGCTCGGTTGCGGCTTCAACCGGAAGAACTTCCGAAACAGCACCCAGTGGGGTTTGATACCCACAAATGCTTCGCAGAAGTGGACAAAAATAGAAACATGGAAGATTCCGTTGGGGTTGAGATTAAGGTACTCGATGCCGTAGTACCTGAGCAGACCCTTGAAGAAATCACTAGCGGGGAGCGCCAATCCGCGCTCTACGAATTGGGCGAACATTGGGATTTCGTCCGGGTTCTTCTCCATCGGGTATGGATCGCCGGTGGCGGTGCGCCATAGATCCACCTCCTTCTCACGAAGGAACCCACTGTTGACCAAGGCGAGAAGGTCCTCGGTCTTCAGTTTCGCCTTCTTCCACTCCTTTGCCGGATTGGGGCGAGGGGACGAGGGTGGCGATGTCGACGACTGGCCGGCATCCCCGGTTTCTTCATCGCGGCTCCTTTTCAACAACGCCGACGGATGGTACGACTGAGGGGGCACGGCGCTTCGCTCAAGGATGCCTGTGGGAGATGCCTGAAGATGGAGACACCTTTTGGGAGATAGCTACCGCTGCATAGGCTCTTATTTCTGTTATTCCGCCAAGAGGCGTGTATTGATGTACTCCGAATAAACAGGACATGTAATAATCAGATAATTATTCGTACTCTGATGTTTTATTTCGATGTATGACTGTGTTATTTATCTGTGATGAATACCAGTGCGTGATAGCGTCTGATCCAGGGATTATTACGAGACATAATACTGGGTTTTTTTGATTTTGAAAACCCAGAGCGTTACAGCTATCACCTAGCATAGACAGATAGATATGAACAATTGCGAGCTTTTACCAGTCTCGGTGCCCTCCTTCGTAATTCAAAAGGAAGGTTTCTCAAAAAAAAAATAATAATTCAAAAGGAAGGAAAAAGGTAATTAAAAACCACAGCAGCATAGACATATCTACCACGCACTGCCGCATCTCATGGTGGTCCACACGCTGCACTAGTAGAAATATACTTATCCATGACCTTTTTCTTGTGACGATGGATACTTTCGTCACAAAAGACTATCTTTCTATGACCAAATTTTCATATTCGTCATAAGTTACAAGTGACGAAGTTTTGCCTTGATCATTAATAACGAAAATAAAAATATCGTCACAGAACACTAAAAGGAAATCGTCGTAGATTATGTTTTCGTATTGTGATGAAACATAATCGTCACCAATTAGATTTGGCATCGTCATAGTTTATTTGCCTCGTTAGGCACACCTAATGACGAAACAAATTGGTCACATATCAGTTTTAGTACTCGTCATAGATAATGTGTCTAGTTTCCCACACGTGTACCACTTGACGCCATGCCATGCGTGAGCAAATTGGTCACAGATCAGTTTTAGTAATCGTCATATATAACGTGTACCAATTGACGGCGTGCATAGTGGGCCACAACTCTGACTCGACGGTAGGTTGGGACTTGGCCACGCGGCCCGCTCCACCTTTTTTGAACAAGGTTGGGCCTTGCCCAGCCAGCCCACTCCACCTTTTTTCTGCACAATGGGCCACAGCTCCGGCTCAAAAGCAGCTTGGGCCTTGGCCAGGCGGCTCGCTCCAATGTTTTTTGCAAATAGGGACACAAGTCGACGTGGCGATTTTGAGGCCCACCTGTAAGGGTCCCCCGGACGACGCTGCGCAGGCATCTAGTGTTAAATTGTATTTGGCAAAAAGACTGCTCCCACGGAGTGTTGAACCCGCGACTTGGCAGTGCACAGGCAGGAGCGCTACCACTGCACTATGTGAGCTTTCATGTTGAAGGGATGAAGTTTTTCTATTTATAAGTGGAATAATAAATTGTGGGTCCCTTAACTGCATGGATCAAACATTATGGGTCGACCCATATGATCCAGCGAGCATAGACCCCGATCACAAATGATCTAACGATGCGGCGGCGAGGGCAGAGGAAGCGTTGGGCATTCCACATTAACATGGTGGCGGCGTTGCAGTCGCAGGTCATCGCTGGGACTCGTCACGAAGGCAGAGCAACGCCGGCTCGCGCGACGAGGGCAGACTTAGCGTCTGGCTTGGTAGATTTTTTAAGCAAAATTAGATGGTTTTAACATTTATTCTTTATTAAATCAACAAATATTTACAATAATAGGCAAACTTGGTTTGAAAATTTCAAAACTTCACACAACATCATAGTTTGGATCCATAAGCATCCCAAAAAAAAGTTTCGAATGATTTCGAGCAACTGGGACTATACAGAACATCTCTCGCTAAGTGATAATGACATATGTGAGACATGTATGCTTTAGTGGGGATGTGCATCATCATTTTCTCAGAATCACTTAAAACTTTTTTGACAACATAATACACTGAAAGGAGGAACTCATGCAAGTTTTGAGATTTTTTAAGCAAGAATATATGATTTTAACATTTATTCTTCATTATATCAACAAATAATTTTGAATAGTTCAAACAAACTTATAGTGTCGGATATAGATACGAATAAAAATAGTACACAAATAATCTCGACTTACGGATGGATACAGATCGAATACGTGATAAGCTGAATACAAGTAGTATCAATTATGAATATTTTCTCGGATATTGAGTACAAGCCACATTACAACAAATATTGTACATGTTAATATGTACGAAATAAATCGATACACTAAAAAAAACTATTCAATGCACCACAATCTAGATTTTTATTGAATGTGAAAATCTCCACTTAAAAAAAAATTGGCCGTGTCCCAGCCGCAAGAGCACCACGTCACTTGGACCCATGCGTCAGCAAGAGAATAAATTCTGCAAAAATGGTTGTGGTGGGAGTCGAACGGAGGTCCATGGGGACAACTTCCCACACCTTACCACTGAGCTACAGCATTGTATAAATCTTTTGCTGGTATGCCGTATTTTATCTTAGTTCTTTTGTGTGTACATGCCCCCACAAAGAACACATGTACCATGTATCTTTCTCTTTTTAATCCTCAATTAAAAAATGGAAATAGTATTTATCCCTCATATGAAGTCAAAATTCGATAATTTGTTTCCTAAATTTTTCTAAAATTATGACTTTTCATTTAATGGTATTTGTTTCTATGTTAATTGATATTTCTTGGAACTTTTACATATCCCATGTTTTCTTCCACCCAAGAAGAGAATATAGAAACATGTTTTTTTGTAATGGTTGGTAATGTAAGTTCATATTTTCTAATATTATGATCAACATATCGTTGTCTCCAAAATTGAGGTGCATATGACTTTAAAAATATTACGAGCCATCCAAATCTTGAAGTATGAGTTGATGTATATGAAACTATATGAGAGATGTATCCATGTGTGTACAACGTATGATGCCACTTTGTTACAATCTTTTGAAATTTTTATGGGAAGCTTATAGAACAAAAATATGTTGTTACATCAAACTATACAATTTTCTGACCAAATTTAGATATTATTGTAATTATTACGGGTAATTTGGACATAGGAGATTGAATTAACCCAATAAGATAATTGAATTTTCCATGTATCTCTGTTATATGGATTACAATGGAACATGCGAGTCAAATATATTTTTTATGAATTTGTTTGACACTTATTTGAGGTACACATAATTCAATTTGGAATTACTTTTGATAAGCATGTAGAAATTCATTTAAACTAGAGAAAATAGCAGACCAAATTAAAAAGTTAGCGATACTCATACAGGACAACTTACATGTAGTATATTAATTTTGAAAAATATATGGAGGTATACACGATATATTGTTTTGCAAGTTTCTTCGAAGGGTGTTTTAAAATGGAAAAAGATAAGAAAAAACATTAAACGATCAAGTTTCCTGTAATATACCCGAATGGAGATTACTTTGTATTGAGGCCCAACATTAAATTCAGCCCAATTTAGCCCAGCCAACAGCCCCCAACCCTACGTATATAAGCAGAGCATCTCTTCGTTCCTTCCCCTTCCCAGCCATCCCATCCGGCCGCCGCAACCCGCGCATGCACACGGCAGCGAGCACGCGACATGACAGCGGCGGCGGCGGCCGGGACCCTGCTCTGCTGCTCTCTGGCTCCTGCCTCCCACTCGCCCGCTATCCTACTCCACTGAACCAACGCGCGCAACGGCGGCGGCGAGCCGGCGGCCCCTCCCTTGAAGCTGAAGCCCCACGCGCTGCCTTGTTACGACGCTAGGCGGTGGTGCTTGCCGCTTGTTCCTCAGCTCCCTACACGAGAGCTAGGAGGAAGATGTCCGGCTGCACGACCTCCTCAGCTCGAGGCATCGATTTAATTTTGTTTGTTGCTTTTTACTTCTCGTGTACATGGAGGCCGATTGGATTTGGATTGATTTCATATTTGCATACGTGGTAGTTGTTGGTGGTTTGAATATACGATCTTTGCGCACGGGCGGAGGGCTGACCAGTCGAGGCCGCGAGCGGCTCCGGAGGTGCGGCCGAGGGGCCGTGCTGACGAAAGGAGCGAGGCAACGACCAGCGAGGGGTGCTGCCGTGTGGTTGACTGACCTTCTGATGTATTTTTCTGACCTTTCCAGTTTGCAGGACTAGCCTTATCATTTGTGTATGTATGCCAATATAATTCCTAATCAATTCTATTTGGGTGATTACTAAGACTATTCTTTTTTCAGGAACATCTTCAGGTGTCTAGTGTATGCCTATGGAGTAGCCACGGAAAACTCTTGTTAGAGGAGCAGGGTTTACATTCGTAAACTCTTACCAGTAGGAGGTAAGTAGAGCAATCCATGTGCCCCATCCTATGTAAGTTGGTTTCGACATACCGTTATTGTGTCAAATAACTAATAATTGGTTAATTAACTGAACCTTCAACTGAAGAAAATAATCTTTTCATTAGCAAATAAAAATCAAAATCTGGCATGAGCTCAACTAGATTCTTGCCTCTCTACATGAGCTTCTTACATTCCAATATTAGTTTATGTATGAGCTGCAATGAGGTATTGTATCCTCTTTGCTATGCAAATGATTGCATGTCTGATAATTACTTGGTTGTATAGATGGTTCAGCAGGCTAATGTGATTTCACTTGTGCAATTGTGCTAAGATTTCAGTAGTGAAGCTGTTTTCCACTGGCCACTCACTTTGATTTCAAGTTCATTTCCAACTGTTTTTTGTTATAGTCATTGATGCAAATAACACCTGTTGAGCTCATGCCTCCCCTCGGTTTTAAGATAACAACAGTAGCATTTGCGCTAGTGTTCCAATATTTTCTTGCAGGGGTTTAGTTTAGACATCAGTTTGTCTCTTTTCTTATATATTTTGTACTGCATATACTACTAATAACATGGGAATTTAGTATTTTGTGTTTTGCGTACTAGGTTGTCTTCATGTTCATTGGCCGCTTTGTGATTATCACGTACACGTCATGGCCTGGAATCCGGACTCATGCCATGCACGGTCGTCTAGCACTATGCATGAGCCCAACTACATGTTTCTCTTGGATTTTATCCAAAATGTAATAGCTACTAGGTACTTTGTTATGTGTACATGAATTTGTAGAAAGTGATTCTATTCAAAAATGAGATTTATGTACCATGATATACCATAATTGTCTCTGACAAATATATAATTGTTTCTATGGTGAATTTGTAATTACATCTGTGACCATAGTGATGGTACATCCATGACCATTTCATATCAAAGTGTGACAATGACAAAGAGTATTCTGTGATGATTTAAAAATGTATTATGTGACGATTCCTACACGATGACGTCAGCTGCATCGCTGACGTGGCAGCTGACGTGGCATACGCCGTCGAACGAATCCAAACGGCTAGTAATGACGAAAAAACAAGGTTATCTATGACCAAATCTGATCGTCATAGAACAAGAAACGCCGTTAACGGTGCCGTTAAGACGCTCAGCAGACGGGAGATTATGACGAAAACGGTGTTTCATCCATAACCAAATGCGATCATCACAGATTGAAACCACTTCAATGACGACACATCAATCGTCACAGAATAGCGACACATCTGTGACGAAAATTTGCATTTCGTCACCGATGGATAAATGTGACGCGACCATAATGACGAAACCCAAATCGTCACAAATTCGTCACAAATTACTATCTGTGACCAAAACAGCGTTTTCAGTGATGAAAGGTAAACGTCACCGATGCCAACATCCCTACTAGTGCTGGTCGCTCGTACAAATTTACCCCGCGTAGCTCTTTGACTTATCAATGGCTCAATTGCAACGCGTCATCGCGGTAATCATCCTCACCGTCATCCTCGTCCTCGTCGCCAAGGCCGATGGCGATGGCGATCCGGAGACCGGCTGCCGCGGCCTAACGGGCGGTCGCTACACCCGCGTCTTTGCATTCGGCGACTCCCTAACAGACACCGGAAACGCCGCCATCTTCCCACCCACCGCCGGGGGAACCTTCACCAAGGTGCCCTACGGGGAGACCTACTTAGGCCATCCCTGCGGCCGGGCCTCCGACGGCCGGATCATCACCGACTTCCTCGGTAACCGCGTGGCTGTAACCTGCTCTTCATTCTCATATCGTGAATCGTGATTCGTGAGTTGTGACTTTGTGACGTTCTTGTGTATCCACCACCGTAGCGGAGAAGCTGAAGGTGCCACTGCCAACGCCGTACCTCGCCGGTAGGACGGCCGCTGACTTTCTCAATGGATCAAACTTCGCCGTCGGCGGTGCAACGGCGCTTGATCCGGCGCCGGTGTTCGTAGAGACCAGGGTTTCGCTCAGTAACGAGACGACGTGGTTTGAGGATGTGCTGCAGCTGCTTGGCTCCTCACACCACGGTATATCACAAACGAAGATCATGTAAAGAATTTCTGACCAGACGATGATCTTCGTTCCTAACCCATTAGGCCGGCGAAACTACAGAGCAGGTCAGTATCATGGAGAGCTCGGTCTTCTTTTTCAGAGAGATGGGGATCAACGACTACTTCCTCTCCCTCAGCCACAACCGCACCCACCGTTGTCGTTAACGAGACGGCGAGCCTGGTGCCGCACGTCGTTGGCGCCATCTGCTCAGCCATCACCGTAAGTACTCGTCGTTGTCCATCAGCGGAGTCACCAAGTTCCCGGAACGACAGGGTCGTTGAACAGGATCGAAGAACGAGAAACACTGTGTTTAACATGATTTTACACTGTTGAAATGAAAATGGTCTCATGTTCACGGGACAGGGACGTCGTTCCCGTCCGGGAACGTGCGTGACTATATTCCGGCCTCCATCGCTAACGCACGCCCTTCCAATTGCTTATTCTGTCTAATAATTATACATTCAATCCGCTGTGAACAGACAGTGCTCGCCGCCGGCGCGAGAGCGGTGGTGGCTGCAGGGATGCCGTCGTTCGGCTGCGCGCCGTACCAGCTCGCCCTGTTCCCGGGCGCGCCGGGCGACTACGACGGCGTGTCCGGCTGCAACACGCGGCTCAACGGGATCGCCGAGCTGCACAACCGCGAGCTGAGGCGGACGCTCGACAAGCTCCGGCGAGCCCACCCGGGCAGGTCTTTACTCTACGGCGACGTCTACAGCCCCATCGTCAGTGCCGTCACCTCGCCGGCCAGATACGGTACAAAGACCACAACCTCTTCAGTTGATCGACAGACATTTTGCAGTGCGCGCTTGCTCCGTTGTTCGTGCGCTAATTAACAAGAAGACTCATGGGTATCGATCGGCCTGTTGTCGCAGGTTTGGGCGACGCGCCGTTGGCCGCGTGCTGCGGCGGCGGCGGTGGCCCGTACAACTTCAACTTGACGACATTCTGTGGCGTGCCGGGATCGACGACGTGCGCCGACCCGTCCAAGTCCATCTCGCGGGATGGGATCCACTTCACCGAGGCAGCGAACAGGATCATGGCCACTGACATACTATGTGAACAGTGAGAACACACGCAATTTGGCGTGCCAGCAGCTGTACCATCGCCTAATCGAACAGATTCCCTGGCAGATTTCTTATTTCTGTTCTTTGGCAATTTTCTGCTAGCTCTGTTAGAGGGGCCTTCCTGCACTCAAATTTTGTGGCCACCGGATCCACAATGAACGGCTGAGATGGACTCCTTCCCTCATGTCATCTCCTCTTCCCCCCCACACACACACGCGCGCGCGCGCACGGAAATCCCAACGCTAACCCATCTTGGTGCTCACCCCGGACCCCACCACCGACCGGTGCTCTCTGGTTGTCCGATCCACCAGCCACCCGCGGCCGGCAGCGTCCACGCCGCCTCGGCGCCCCGCCGGCACGAAGGGTCTATTTGGTTGCGATCCTGAACCCAGGCAGCTCCTCCCAGGCAGCGATCACAGTCCCAGGCTGACGAAATCGACGGCCTGAGAACACTGCCTGGCCCAGGCAGCAAACCACAGGCAAGAAGCAAACAAGCCCGAATTACCACCACTGCCCGTTACCATGCCACCCTAGAGCTCCGTCTAATGTCGTCAGATATAGGTACACCGCTTCTCCCAAACCTGGAACCCTAACACTAAAAACTTACCGGAGCTTGCCGGGGTTGAGCAAGACGAGACCGGGTGGTGTTTCCTCATTGGCTGAAAATTCAAGTGTACGGGTATCATATAGCTTTCCCCTAATTTAATTCTTCCTCTATACCCCTATTCGTGTGGCTTATCAACCACCAGCCAGCGGTATTTTTCTCTCAGAACAAATCAGCCACCAGCTACCAGTCAACGGTACTTTTCTCTCAGAACAAATCAGCACCAGCCACCAGTCGTCAGCCAGACGAACAGAGTGTATATATTTTTTTGAAATATTATAAGAAATTATTTAATCTGTGAATTTGTCACAGATCGCCGAAAAGTCATCATACAATGTCGGTAATGATTTCAGATAATATCATGTATTGAGCACCACAAATTAAATCGATCAATATTTTTTCATAATCATCACAGATGAAACGAATGACAGTTCTTAACCGTCATAAACGACTGTAGCCCCGCACAATCCAGACCAACAAATAACAAGGATGTTAGCGTGGCAGCTAACATGGATGATAATAAAGGGGACTGTGACGTTGACGTGGACGCTAACATCGTGATTATGTGACTCAGTTGTTAGTGGATCCATTTTAGAAATAGACCACTTTTGGTCCACTATACTAAGCACATAAAAAAAAATTCAGCCTATAAGCAATTTAGCCTATCAAAGGGGCCTATCGAAATTTCAACACATTCAAACAGTTAGCCCAACAACCATTTCAGCCCAAAAAGGTATACCAAGTTTTCATTTCATCCCAAAAGATATACTCCCTCTGTCCCAAAATATAAGGACTTATTGACTTCTGGTGATTGCGTTTGACCGCTTGTCTTATTCAAAAAATTTGTGAAAATATTATTTATTTTGTTATGACATATTTTTTCATCATATATACTTTAATTATATCATAATTGTTTTTACATTTTCGTAAATTTTTTGAATAAGACAAGCGGTCAAACGTGATCAGTAAAAGTTAACAAATCTTTATATTTTGGGACGGAGGGAGTACCAAGTTTTCAGCTCATTTATTTTTAGAAAAGTAAATATATTTTGATATTCCAGTCTCTGCATGAAACTATGCATATAGCTGTTTGTAATAACACACAAGCACATCACATATGTGAAGATAAAAGATCTAGTCTCTTGAACAAGTTCAAAATCAACCAAAAGCAAGTGATCTCCATAGATGTGGTCTCAAGCACACGACACCCCGAAAAAATGTAAGGTCGCTCGTCCTCCTTCTGCAGCGACACCCAAAAATGGGTCCAGTGGGTCCCTCGAAAGATAACCTGCATAGGAGTAACAACTCGAGTATTATTAAAAACCATGTCATTTCTACTTAACGAGATTGTCCAACATAAAGGAGATGCTCCAACCAAAATTTTGTACATAAGCTTCTTGTTAATTCCATTTAGCCACCCATAAACATATGAAAGAAGCTCACAAGCAGCGTTAAATTAAAGGAAACTTGTACAATCCTTCGTATAAATCTAGCCATTTAACACTCGAAGAAAAGATGGTTGAATGGTTTCGTCCAGATTACAGAAACAAGACTTTATACTTTCCTTCCACCGTCGACAATCTAAATTATCTTTGGTTAGAACTACTCCTTTTTTGCAAATACCAGATAAAAATCTTTATTTTTAAGAGCAGTTTTAACTTCCATATCAAATTTTTGTACTATGCAGGCAATTGAGCAATCATCACCCTATACACAGATCGAACTTTAAACTGACTATTTTGTTTTAGAGACCATAAAAAGGTATCTCTCTGATCTGTTAATTGGTCATTCACAATTTTAGCTACCTAATGTTGCCAAGCCTGTAAATTGTTGCCAACTAAAGATCTCTTGAAGGCCACATTCAAAGGGTTCGATCTAAGAACTGTTGTCACTGTTACACTCTTCTTCCGTACAATGTTATATAAGGATGAATATTGATTTTTAAAAGGGGTGTTATCCAACCAAGCCGCCTCCAATAAACGAGTTGGTGACCCATCACCCATCTTGAATTTGTCCATCCTCAATAGGACATTTTTCGCCTTCATAACACCCAATCAAAAGTGAGAATCCCTAGGCATGTATTCAACTTGTGTGATGGTTTTATGTCTCAAATATTTATTTCTAAGGATCCGTTGCCTAATGTCATCCTCATTAATGAGTCTAAACACCCATTTACTAGGTAAACATATACTCAGTAAGTCTAGGTCTAAGATTCCCAACCCTCCTTGTTCCTTAGGTGTACATAGTACTTCTCATTTTGTCAATCTATACTTTTTCTTATGTCCATCGCTCTGCCGAAAAAATCTAGATCTGTAGTAATCTAGTCTTATAAGGACGTCATGACAAACCTCGAAGAAAGAAAGCATAAACATTGACAAATTACTAAGGACATAGTTAATAAGAACCAACCGACCACCCACAGAAAGCATCTTTCCTTTCCATCCACACAATTTCTTCTGAAATCTTTCCTCCACTTCTCTCCAATCTGAGTTTCTAAGTTTCAAATGATGCATTGGTATACGAAGGTATCTGAAAGGAAGATTCCTCATATCACATCCGAAGATTTCTGAATATTCCCTCCCTAGCTCCCTAGCTTCACCATAGCAGAACATCTCGCTTTTATGAATGTTAATCTTAAAGCCTGACAATTGCTCAAAGGCACATAGCAAGAGCTTCATGTTCTTTGCCTCTTCTAGATCATTTTCCATAAAAAGAATTGTGTCATCCACATATTGCAAAATAGATAAACCATAATCCACTAGGTCTGGGACTAGACCTCTGAACAACCCACTATCCTTCGCCTGTGCAATTAAAATAGCAAGGACATCTACAACAATATTGATAAGAATAGGAGATAAAAGGATCTCCTTGCCTAACTCCATTTTTGTTTGAAAGTAATGTCCTACATCATTAACTTTTATTCCATAGTCTCTTTCGAAGTAACTTGTTGTATCACTACATGAAAAATGCCTACTAGTGACTCAAAAAAAAGAGTGTTTCTCATCATAAATCACGATTTATGATGTCGATTGTTACAAAAACCCTCAGTCATTAATCGAGCGTCACAAATCATGATTAATGATGAGACCTTATTTCGTGGTGTCACTAATATAATGACGTGTATAAATTCGTAACACTTGTTGTCATAAACCTGTTTCGGCGGTTGCGCCATGTCGGACCGAGATCCATCATGGCTCTGACGTGGCAGGGGGTTATGACGATTTCGGTTCATCACAAATTGAGGCCCAGTCTATGTAAGAGTCTTTGTGAGCCTAATTTTGTTAGGCCAATTTGAGCCCATTTTAGATTTTCGTGTTATTTTTTGGCCATTCCTTAAATGTTTTTTGCATGCTATATTGGGATGTTTTATTCTGGGCCCTAGTCCATCTAACAAACTTGACCCATATTGCATTTCGCAGGGCCATTTTCCCCCGGGCCTTTCCTGGGCCTCAGCCCATATTGCATTTCACCGGGCCCTATATACTATTCTGGCTACTGATCGCCACCACATAAGCAGACATAAAAACAAAACATTTCCCACTTCCATATAATTCACACAACATTCAGGGAATAGTTCAACTAGTACAATTGTGCAACATACATCAAGTTAGCATCAACGATGCAATGTATAACAAAAGTCATCAGCAACACAAATTCACCAGGACCACACTTCAGTCGAGAGGAGGATAAACCTGGCTGAAATTTATCAAGACTTGGATCAGATTATGCATGTCATTTGTGCTATTCTTCAAAACTTCAAGCGCTTTTGTTTGAGACTTCATTGTTGTCTCCTGTTGTTGAGCCTTCAATCTCAGTTCGCTCCGGGCATTTGAGCCCTTCTTGAATGTGGATTGGGATCTTGCCATTTAAACCTCAGCTAATCTGGTCCAGATCTTTGCAGAATCTTCTTGAATCCCGCGACCCTCGTTGTGCTCTGGAAGGGCGTGCATCACCTAACAAGTTTGTTACAGTCATACAAGATAATAATTATTCGGTTGGTAATTAGGACATTCGAATATGAGATCAAATGACTTGCCTTCTGTAGTCGTCGTGTCGATGATGTTCTCATTGTGGGTTGTTGTTGCTTGGCCTTCGGTAGGAAATTCTTGTGCATCAGGAGTTGTCCCACTCCTATGCGCTGCACGCCCAGCGTCAGCTAAAGCCAATTCCCTTACCTTGGTCCTAGTCAGTCTAGGAGGCATACCGGTAGAGGCATTCGGTGCCCGAATTCTCTTGGTCCCTCTTCTTCCACTGATAGGTATCCTATCAGTGACCTGATTAGACAAAATGCAACAAAAAAAAGAGACGATCAGATGCAGAATTGGAGAATGATTTCAATTTATCGAGGCCAAGCGAAGAGAAGAATGTGTGATTCCTCATGACATTAAAGTCCCTCTTCCGCTCGTAATCGCAGCGCACGTCTACTTCTGTTAGGAAAGGAGAGAAAGTTCTGTAAGGTTGCCCTACCACTATAAATAAAACTAGATCTAAAAACTTCTATAAGAACCAGTAGGATATTCCTAGCCGAAATAAGATCCTGAAAAGGATGTTCCTTTGTTAAAACAAGATCTTGAGAAGAACTAGTGTGAGGACATGTGTGGTCTGAGGACTGAGGGATGGTCGCTCCTCAGTGATGAGTGATAGACAACATGGTTTGGACTGACTCTTGCCCTACTATTGCAGGTGCACAAGTTGATTTGCGTTGGTGCAGGTGAAGAACAAGCGCGAAAGGTCTATGCCCATGTGGCCTCCAGGAAGTGGAGAGACAAGTAGGCTTGGTTCGGGGGACCCGATAGCCGACGACAGTGGTGTAGCTAGAAAAAAAATATAGCTGGGGCGGATTTTAATGACCAATTAAACAATAACTAAAAGCATATCAATTTTCATCCCATTAATACATCCATATATTGGAACCACACAATTTTCATATCAAGTAGAGATATTACCTGAAATTTGAAGAACAAGTTTGGTATTGGAATTTTTTTTCAACAAAAAAGATCACTTCTAATAATGTGTCCCAACCTTTATTATCAAACGCTCTTTTACATCAATAAGCAATGACATGTGGCTTTAACAATGTTTTGATCTTTTCTTTGCAAAAAGAGAGATAACAGTCATAAATACGTCAATTTAGTGAAGCACCCAAACTTCTAAAATAATTCTTCGTCTGCACAAAATTTACTCAATTTGATGAAGCATATTCAGACATTAATCAATCGACACAATCAAGCAGTCACACAGTCACACAGAGAAGAGTCGAGAGTACATGTACATTCTGCCACACCCTGCCCGGAGCTGCCGCCGCGCACCGCCCAGAGGCGACGCCGCCCGCTGCTGGACCTAGGGTTGTGCGTGCGAGTGGTGTGCGGCCGCGCGCCGTTGCCCGTGGCCGTGCGATGCTTGCTGCTGGCCGATGGGCCTTTTAGTTAAGTCTTTTTAGCTGTTGGGCTAGGCCAGAGGTAAGAGGGGGTAGCAACTAACAAAGTCCTAGTTGGGAGGTGGTCTTCTACCTCCGACACAACCAGACAACCGCCGCCATGGCGCTCCCGCCGGAGCTCTAAATCTCATTGGAGAAGAAGGGGGTACTGGTGCCATCCCAAATTTAGCTAGGGCGGCTGCCCCAGCTCACCCCAATGTAGCTCCGCTAGTGGCCAACAGGATCAAGTGTGGGCTGCATGGTGGCAAGAAGAGCAAGACGAAGTCGAGTACAAGGAGCCGGTGCAATGGTGGCGGCCAAATCAAGGAACAAGGCAAGTCCGAGTAGACCATCCGGGCGCCGGAGGTGCAAGGCTTGTTGGGCTCGAGTCTTAGCGAGGTGAGGCTGTGCTTTGCATGCGGGGCTTAGTGGTTTGGCCACAAAACCACCAGGAGGAGGGTTTCTCGGTTTGGGCCTCGAAATCGAGCCCGAAGACTCAATGTGACGTGGTCTGCCACCCAGGCCGTTCTAACCACTCAGGAGGGGCGGTCTGACCCCCCCTCCCGTGTGGGTGTGTTAGACTACCCTAGTTGCTGCGGGCGAGAAGCTTTGAAGCGGAGGACACGCGACATGATTGCAAGGCTTGCGTGGAGATGAAGCGGGCTTGCGGTCGATGCGCATCCATCCGATGGAGATTTGATGAGGATTCCCAAAGTGCCCTCCGTGAGCGTGTATCCTACTTTCATGTACTAGGGGTAGTTGAGTCATTTGGCCTCCACCTATATAAGCCTAGCAAGAGGTGGATGGCAGCCAACTCTTGGGACTCTTTGCACTTGGCCTTTGTTTTCCCCTTCTCTTTGTTTTCCATAGGCTAGCTAGTGCTTGTTGCAAATCCGGAAGAGGGAAGGATGTTGGGAGGTTGCTAGCCTCTTTGTAAAGATTCATTCCTCATCATGTATGGAAGATTTGGAGTTCATCCTTGTGCCTCTTGTTGATTTGCTTGGGAATCCCGTGGCATTCCTTTTTGTGGATTTTTGGAGCCTTTTCTTGGGATTTTTCTAGGGAAGTGATGGAGGTGTTTCTTTGCGAAATTTGTAGTGGGAATCACACATGAGGACCTTGTGCCTCTTTTCTTGGTGATCTCGCCCCTCCAAACCCGTGGAAAGCCCTTCGATTTTGGTGGTTTCCAGAGTATCCCGAGTTCTTGAGGTAGAGGCTTGAGATTTGTGATTCCCCATGATTGAGAGTGTTTTGGTGGATATCCTTTGAGGGGAAGGTTGTCCAAGAGGTGACCCAGCTATCTCCAAAGTTTCGCTGCAATCCGTTGGGTGAATCGGGAGATCGATCGATAGGAAGTTGAGGGTTGACCCGCGGTTCTTGTTTTCCGAGGAAGGCGGTTTAACCACGTGGGTAGGGCGATCAAACCGCCCTGGTGACCTCGCCGAGGAAAGTTTGGTTTTGTAGGGGTTTTCTCTGGGAGCAAGTTCGCCTTGATCAGATGATTCTCCAGGTGAAATCTTGGGTCGATTTGGAGTTGTTTGCATCGTTTCCCGTGGTTTTTGGTTCAGGCAGTGTGAGGCGGTCAGACCACCCAGGACACGCGGTCTAACCGCCCCTGGTAGAGTTTTTCGGTTTCAAGTGTTTTCTTCCGCTGTGCATTTTGTGTGTGCTCGATTGGGTGGATGGCTTGTTCCTTGGTCGAGTAGTACTATAGTGACTACGTGGATTTGGCAAGCAAGGTTCGTGAGGCTTTGGAGTTGGTTTGGGACCATGGGCCGAGTTCTTGCTGCATATGAGAAGAATTTTTATCGACTCCCCTTCACCCCCCTCTCTGATCACCACTCCGGTCCTTCATAGTGTAGACATGGGATCTATTAGAACGATGTTCCTAGCCGAACAAGATTATGAAAGGATATTCCTAGTCAAAACAAGATCCTGAGTAACTACTATGGGCATGGGATCTGCCAGATCAAAAAAACTAGTGCACACATGGGATCTACCACATGGGAAAACACACAAGTACGAATCCACTGAGGAAGCTGAACCAAGGAGGAAAACATTGTACCTTGTTCTAGATTTTTCCTTCGTATAATCTTCCCTCCTGGTGGCATTGTGTCGTCGCCGCTGGTTCTACAGAGGCAGATGGGAAAGAGGATGCAGCTATGAGTGGAAGATTTGGGATGATGGAGGAGAGGAGGTTAAGATTTGGGCTGGCGGCAAGGAGGAGGGAAGGGGAACTGAGGGCAGAAAGATTTGAGATGCCGAGGAGTAGAAGGGAAGAGATAGGGGCAGGGGTATTTGTCCATTTTGATGGATGGCCCTATTAGATTACTAATATACCCTTTTATTATGGTGGTGGTTGAAACGGGGTGCTACTGGGAAGGGGGAAGCAAACATCTGCTTTGCCCGAGCGTCCGAAATTCCAAATATTTGAATAGCACGTTGGTTTGTTCTAGGGGCTGGTCAACGCTATATAGTGTCGGCAAAGGATGTTCTTCTTATAAGGATACTGGTACAAAGGATATTCCGTTGTTAGGTACCACTCCTTTCATTTATGTACTTCTCCGCTTAAATTGATGTCTGTTGTTAAGTACTAAAGAACGGGAGGGCGTACTTTGGATGGATTATCGTATCATATAACTTCGTACAAACTAAAGAAACCTTGGAGATGAACACATGCTTTCCTTCCATGATCTGATTCGCATACTACAATGCAAGATCATGAGCACGTTGCATACTCCTCGATCATGCCCACATTGGAGATGAACACATCCCTTTCCTTCGCCGATTCGATTCACATACTACTACAAGATCACGAGCACATTGCATACTACTCGATCATGCCCACATTGGAGATCAACATATCCCTTCCTTCGCCAATTTGATTCGCATACTACAAGATCATGAGCACGTGCATTCCTCTCATCAAACATCGGCACAGTGGCATGATTCAAGGATAACATCAAAAATTACAAACAAAAGCATGCGTAGGGAGTTTTTGGTTCGTTTTATGCATAGCACGACTCATGCATTGCGTGATGTCGAGGTCATAGAACTCTCCGTTTTGGGTGTAAGAATCCCGCATTGATCCAAAGCATTAATCCGATCGGAGGATTCAATTGTATGGAAGTCGGAGTCTTCAACACCACGAGACAAGTACGATGTTCTATTCTGAAAACAAAGGGCCCATACCTCTATCTCATTCTGCAACCCAGTACAAGAGTATTGGGAGTCTTTCGACTCTGTTACAATTTCATCTTGGTCAGTAATTGTGAAAACCTGAGCACAAAGCCCAGACAAAACGATTATTTATGGTTAGTTCGGACATGTGAAGAAAAATTTATTGTTCAACTTGAATACAACAATCAAATGGAATCAACGACAATAAAAGGATTGTTTAACATTTTACCTCTTTGTCGTTGGTGTTCGAAGGAGTCGACATAACAAGATTGTGAAGAGGGTCATCAGGACCAAGAGCACGAGAGCCTTCTGGGGTAGCTGGAGTAGGAGCAGCAGCAGAAGAGCCTTCTGAGGTAGCTGGAGCAGGAGCAACAACAGGAGAGCCTTTTGAGGTAGATGGAGCAGGAGAGCCTTCCGAGGTAGCTGGAGTAGGAGCAGGATAAGCTGCAGGAGAGCCTTCCGAGGTAGCTAGAGCAGGATCTTTCGGAACTTGCAAAGTAGAGTGATCAGGATGCTCTGCACTACTACCGGTAGAGATAGTACGACCATCTGGATCGTTTGCTATTGCCACCAAAGGATCTTCCTTATTCTGTTCCTCTGCTGCAATATCAGATAGAACCATGAGTATTGATGTATTTGCTTCCTTTTGTTCTTTGGAATCCTTTTCTGTCACCCATTGTGAACCAATTGCTGAACTGTGAGGCAGCTTAGAGACTTCATATGATTTACCCAAGTTAGCAGGAGGCATGAGTTGCAAGGGGGTCTGACCAATATGTGCAAGTAGAGCAGGCGGTGGTGGTAAGCTATTAACTTGGTGAAGGTGACTGAGTGAAGTATTCAGAAAATTCTCCATAGTGCGCTGTTGCTGTGTAACCATTTGTACTATCTTCTCCGACTATGTGCGGTTAAACTCCTCTTGACGTGCCATCCTCTGCTCCATCATTGTCTGGAACAGGGTCTGCTCGCGCTAATTTTGAAGGATCAGTTTCATAAAGAAGGAAGAGTCCATTAGCTCACTGGTTGTTGCTGGAGTGACTGGAACTGTTTTTGTTTGTGTAGTGGCTAGCGATGCACCAAACTCTTGGTCATGATGTACTTGCAGATGTCTCACTAGAGATCCCTCATTGTATTCACTGTCTGAGCAACACATGTCATCAGGAGATGTCGCAATTGTAGCCCTTAGGCCATGATGTCTGTCTTCTGGTCTCGCAGGCATGTATTCCTTGAAATGTGTCTTGGACTTCATGTACTTAGGACGGCGGATGCCAATCTTTGGGTCTAGTGAGCACCGCTTGTCCGTCCTCATCTACTCCGATAAGATGACTCAGGATTAAGGAGATCTAGTGAGCATACACCATATGTCGGGCCATGGTCAACCCATCAAGGATAACATCTTCAATCTCTAATAAAATGAAGTCCACGATGTTGAAGGCCCGGCAAGTCATGATGTGAAGGAGAAGCCACTACTGAGGACTAGTGATGGACTCTGCATTGCCAATCCGTGGTAACAATGTCTTTCATAGTGCCTGGTGAACCACATTTAACACAGGGGTAAGCATGCTAAGCGTGCGAAATGCTCGCCTACCTGTGAACGACTCAAGAAAAAGTCCAATCATCTCCTCGTCGGACGGGAACAACCCACCGAGCAAACTACGCTGAGGTGGTTCATGATCCCTGTAGACAATACCATGTAGGGATGGCTTGTCCTCGCACTCTCCTGATTCACAATCTAGAAGTTCAAGCTTGTTGGTGAAGAGTATACTGGCGTCCCTGAAACATGAACTTCATGTACTCCCTACTATCAGGAATGTACACAGTAGCATAAAAAACTCTCACCCAATCCTAACCATACTGATGATGCAATGAGACCAAATCAGCCAATCCGGGATGATCATCGAAGTATCCCATCATATCCACTCCTCCAACGGCCTCATTCATATAATCCCAATTTATAATCATGTGCTAATACAGTTTCATGGGCAGGTTTTTGTAGTTGTAATAGAAAGTTTGCTGAAGGGCATTCTTAAATTTTGGTTCAACCTGTTTGTCCTTGTTTCTTTCCCACCACTGCTTCTCATCCACCCATCTAAGCCTTTTAATCATTGGTTGGTATGGTTGCGCAGGTCAATCATCCTAAGCAGCTCTTTTGGTGGAGAATAAAGTTGCACCTCGTTTTCAGTTTTTTCAGTTTCAGTTTGCGCATGTCCCTTCATATCTATTTTCAGTTTTTTCAAGACATCCAACTTCAGAGTTTTGCAACATAGCTGCCGAAAGAAGTTTCCTAATTCCGCAATAGTTGTGTATATCTCTTTATCCACTAAACTGCGAAGGCATACCTGCAAAACCCTTTGAAGTAGGATATGACAATCATGAGATTTCAGTCTTTGTAGTTTGCATCCATCAGCAGCAATACACCTTGACAAGTTTGAAGCATATCCATCTAGGAACTTCACCTCACTTATAAAACCACAAAACAATTTTTGTTTCTTTTTTAAAGTACATATGGAGCTTCTGGAATTTTGCATGACTCATCATCCTCAGTTGGCACTATGTGTAGATTTGATCTAACACCCATCTCTTCCAAATCAACCCTAGCATTGATGGTTTCATTTGTCTTCCTAGCAATTTTAAGCAACGTTCCAATAAGGTTTTGACATATGTTTTTCTCAATGTGCATCACATCAAGGTTATGTGCCAGCTTCGGAGATGACCAATACGGTAAGTCCCGCAAACCAACCCTTCAGCTCCAACACTGTCTGAATTCTCGCTTCCTTTTCTTACCTTGAGGTAGAGGATGCTTTCCTAGTCTAATGTCTTTAACCTTCTCTAGTTGTCGCGTCAACTCCTCATGGGTAAACTGCCCTGGCTTTTCTCGGTTTTCAATAGTACCATCAAAATCTACACTCTTTCTTCTCCATGGATGGTCAGTTGGAAGGAAACAACGATGCCCATTGTAACGTATATTGTTCTTCAATCTCCTTGAGCAAGGATCCTTGTCACAATGCATATAGGCAAAATAGCCTTTTGTGACTCACCCACACAACGTGCTCAATGTTGGATAATCACGTATGCACCAAAAATCAGCAGCACGCAGTGTAAATTTTCCACCACTTACAGCATCGATTACATCGACACCTTTCCAAAGATCCATCAGCTCTTCGACGAGAGGTTCCATGAAGATATTGAAATCTTTTGATGGAATACTTGGCCCAGGGATCAATAAGGTCATCATGAAGTTTGATTCTTCCATGCATACCCATGGTGGCATGTTATACGTCACAACAAATACTAGCAACATACTATACGAGTTGGTCATGTTGCCAAATGGATTGAAACCATCGGTTGTAAGTCCAAGTCTAAAGTTCCTAGCTTCCTTTGCAAATCGTGGCCAAGTATGATCGAAGTGTTTCCAAGCCTGACCATCAGTTCGATGGATATGCTCATTATCCACCAGTTTTCACTTCAACTTATGCCATCATGCATCCTTTGCGGTTTTTGATGAAAGAAACATCCTCTTCAGCATGGAAACCAGCAGACAATGCCATAATACCTTTTGAGAAATGCACTTGTTGGTGTCTGCATCCTTCCATCTTGAATCCGCTTCATAACATACTGGGCACACATCAAGTTTGACATACTTCTCCTTGCGAAATAATACACAATTATTTTTGCAAACATGGATTTTTTTCATAGCCGAGTCATGCCACATATGTACTTCATTGCCTCATCGAAACATTTTGGAAGACACGCTTCTTGGTATCCTTTTTGTAACAACTTCATCGTCACATTGAATGCAATGTTGCTCATCCAAGTGAAAGACTTCATATGAAGTAACTTCACAACAAATGTAAATTGTGCTATTCCAGATGTCGGTGACACCTTACAGTTTAGATGTTCCTTTGTGAATTCAAATATCCTCTCTCCGAGCACTTCACCCTTGCCCAAGTCAGCAATCAATTCAGAAATTCCATCTCCATGGCGTTCGTCCTCCTCCATACTCGATATGTATTGGTGACGAGGGCCTAGACCAGGGCCCACCATGACTACCAAAAGGAGTAGTACGGGCTAAACACACCGGGTACTTGGCGGCCTCTACGATGAGTACTACGTCCCCGAACACTTGGCAGCCCGTACGACCAGTTTCAGTCAAGACCGGGTGCTTGGCGGCCCGCACGCGCGAGCACCACCCGCCCCCGAATACTTGGCGGCCCATCCAGCAAGTTTTCGAGTACTTGAGGGTCCGTCCGACAAGTTTCCATCTGCGTGGCGGCTCGAACGACAAGTCTCCCCCCGCCACTACTACTCGTTCGCACGAGTAGTTTCAGTCCCGCCTCCAACTACTCATTCGCACTAGTAGTCTTCGTCCACGGCAGGCCCAGCCTTCGCGACGAAGGCAGCTGCAGCCGGGGCCCACTCTTGATATGACGGGCCTTCCGCGCACGCCCACTCCTGCGCTGCCACGTGCAGCCCCCTCCATGTCGGGTCGTACTGACAGGGGGTGTCCGGTGTCAGGAGGCATGGTCGCCCACTGCGCCACAAACGGCACAGTGCGCGTCGCCCACTACACCACGAACGGCATAGTGCGGGCCATTCCGTCCACACAGGAGCCCCACAGTACCCGGGAAAGACGCATACCAACTCCACTGACGGGAGCGTGGTATAGAGCCAATGATCTACGACGACCAGACTACTCGGACACGAGCTCGAGGAGTCCCAACGCCAACTACTCGGAGCCCGCAATTCCGGGAGGCCTATACCGTCAACAATTACTCTGCCACAGTCCCTAGCTGTTCCAGCCGCCTCGCCATGCCGCCCGACGTGGAGAAGGACGCCCTACACTTTAATCTAGTTTCCATTCCTGTTTTACCCCCCGTAGGCCTCTCCCTTGCAACTATAAAAGGGGGAGGAGGGGGCGAACACACCGATCGATATCTCATCTCAAATCATCCCATAGTCGTTCACACACTCACACGTAAGCAGGACTCTGTTACAAGAACCACATGCACGCACACATGGGACTTGGGCCCAGAGACCCTCTCCCGACCATTTTGTAACCCCTACTACGAACTCTTGAGCATAAAGAACACTCCCCCTCAGACTGGACGTAGGGTAAGCAGCGGAGCGGGCCGCCCTCGAGGCGAAGGTGAAGTCCGCTGAGGACCACGGGGCCGCTGTGCAGGCAGAGAAGACCGCCCTGGAGGCGAAGTTGGCCGAGGCGGAGAAGGCAGCGGCGGAGTTGCGATCAACCGCTGAGGCTGCCGCTCGAGCTGCCAGCTAGGAGAAAGCGGAGCTCGAGACAAGAGTGGGCCTGCTGCGCCTCCAGCTGCACCCTCTCTACCCGGAGCGTCTCGACTGCGCGAGACCTATCGGCGCCGCGCCCAACGAGTTCCTGCGCCGCGAGAAGCTCCACGTTCAGCAAAGGCAACAAGATCAAAGGGCTGGTGGAAAAAGAATCGACAACTTACTCTCGTGGCAGGAAGGATCAACTACCTGAGTGCCCGCTCAGACTGACGCAACGCCTTCTCGGTCTGGCGCAAGCCCCTCTCGAGATTCCGACGGGCCGAGGATTCCGCGCCGTCGTCGACATCGAAGTCGGCGGAGGCATCGACCCGCGAGACCGGCACCATCCAGAGCAGCAGCAACCCCTCCGACTCCTCAGACGCAGGCGGGGCCGAGCCCGGACCCCTCGAGCTCTCACCGACCTCCCGAGTCGGGGGCCGAAGTAATTCCTCCGCCACCACAAGGGGAAGAGCAGTGTGAGAGAGGGACTCCGTGACATCAAAGATCTCTAGGGCCGCTGGCGGGGGAGCGATGCCAGGTGTCAGCGACGTAGTCGAGGGAACCACCGACACGATAGGGACGGCGTCCTCGATCACGGTGACTTTCGCCGTGACCAGGGTCTCCTCGTGGACGGGGACCGCCTGCTCCGCATCTGCGACAACGTCGCCCGACAGCGCCGCCGCCTCGAGGGAGGGCGCCTCAATGTCGCCGGCCAGCACAGCTGCCTCGGGGGCTGGCACCTCAGGGGCTGGTGCCTTGGGGGCTGGCACCTGAGGCCCCAACAGGCACCTCTCCAGCTCGGCCTGACAGGACGAGAGCTCCACTTCTGTGGGGGCGGCGCCCCCAAGCCCATCTGCCCCAGCGATAGGTCACTGCGCACGGGGCTCTCGACGCCCCTTGGGGGGACCATTGCCTCCTGGGCCACGGTCCCCTCTCCCGCCTCTTCGCTGGTCTAACCCGATGGAAGGATCGGCGGTGGGGCGGCCGGTGGGGGCACATCGCTGGTCACCTGTGCTTGCCGGCGCAGCGTGTTCTTGGCCGATGGCCTCATCGTGCTGGGCGTAGGGCGACTGGAACAAAGAAAATACCACAGCAAGATCAATACGAAGAATACATCTCCGAGCAATTCAACAAACTGATCGGAAACCAACAAGTCGGAACCTACCCCGATGCGATGAGGCGGGGCCGCATCGAGCTCGGAATAGGGGCCGACCTCTTGCTCCCCGCGGCCGGAACAGAAGTCTAGGCGGAAGCCGTCCTGGACCCCGCGACGATCACCGACTGAAGGTAACGCGGGGGGAAGTTCGATCCTCCGCCCCGAACCCTGGGCAGGGAGAAGCCCTGTTGACGGTCTAATTTCGTAGTAAACTTCGATCCGCAAGCGTACGGATCAAGGGACCCTCTTTCCCTTGAGTGTAAACCCAAGGTTCTTGTCAAACCCAAGAAGCATGGGGATTGCTATCGTTGATCTCATATTAAACTAATTAACCGAATCAATCTACTACTAGAGATCAATCTAACCAAACCAAACTCAACTAGAGGTGTGTGAGGTGCACGAGATATAAAGGATATTTGCCCATAGGGTTTGGGAAACATAAACATGCAACCACCTAAACGAATCAGAAACAATCTATCAAGGGATGCGACCGATGCCTTTGCCCTTTCTCCCTCATCGTACTGTCACTACGAAGGGATAATCATGACGGTGAGACACGACCAAGGTGTGATGATGGGATCGTCGGGAGTATTGAGATCTATGCTCCCGAAAAGCATGGTAGCTAGCCTTAAACAACAAAGTATTCATCAACACGGAATTGATAGATTGAAACCATAAACGAGTTGGCGATTTACATGATATGATCCGTTACAACCCCATGGACAAGTGAAAGATTTACCCCATCAAGACGCTAGACATGGTGTTGTTGATTGTGGTAGAACCTCCGGCGATGTCGTCCTTCAACTCTGGTGGCGTGGTGGCAGCGCCTCCACGTCCTCCTTCGCTTTTGGCCGCCTCCTTCAACTCGATGAATATTTCTCGCGAATGTTCTCCTTGAATTTCCTCTGGTCTCACCTCTCTGCCTTGTCGTCGCCTTCGGGGGTATTTATCTCTGTCTCCAATGAATGGCGGTGCCGCCAGCAACTTAGGGTTGAACAACCTTCGCGCACGAGAAACAGGGGCCCGAACCGACGCCAGAAAAGGCCAGGCCGATCGGCCCAGTCCGATCGGCCTGGGCCCTTTTTGGCCTGTCTCGGCCCGATCTTCCTTGACGTTGCTCCTCTTGTCATTATGGACTTCTAGCCCAATACTTGTAGCATTTTGACGTCATCAACTCGGCGATAAATATAAGGGGTCTTCTCGTATGAAATCCGATCTTTACGCTTTGGTCCTCGGAGATGCTTCACCATAACACTTCGGTCCTTGCCACCTTTGGGAATGAATATGCCTTGTACTTGAACACGAACGGAACTCCCCAACTGGTCCTTTGAACTTGATGTGACTCCGTCCCTTTAGTTCATATTTTCCTACAAGAACATTATGCTTCCAAAAGCACATACACGGTTGAACTTGTTATATCATTAGTGTGCCTAGTGGTGGGTTAGTATCATAATAAAGCTCAAACCAAAGTGTAACAAACGTCCTTGGTTGACGGAAATCGACCGCCAACATCCCCCCACGCTTAGATCTTGCGCGTCCTCGAGCAAGTTGCTCACAAAAAGATTTATCCACGGGGTTGAAACACTTCTCATCAAATATTCCCTTTACAAGTTAGTCAATCCTTTATCTTTAAAATAAGAGACATGAGAACAAAGATCATAATGCAACATAGGCGTTTAGAATCTTTATCAAATCAAGACTTACCCCACAACTCATACCTTTTCACTAGAGATCTTCAACTCCAACCACACTTACTTTCTTACTTCCATCGGAGGGTTTTCATGAGTTTTCATAAATAAAATTCCTGCATCAAGTGTTAGACAAAATCCTTCTCCAAGTTCTCACATGTCGCTCAATTAAAGTGGCTATCCTAGATAGTTCATAAACTCTCACCTTTCACAAGTCTCTCATTTATAATGTAAAGTGGAGCTATAGGTATGGCTAGTGAAACTAACACACATATTGTTAAGCTAAGAAAGTCCTCTAAAGGTCAAGCACCTTCCGAGCCAATGATCAAAAGAATTATCCATAATGTAAGGGGATCAAGAAGATTTAGAATGGTGGACATGTGCAAAGAAACGAAAGAAATGACTTCAAGGCACTAATGATGTCCTCGATGTCGGATTGCACATGGTTAGAAAAGATCGAAGATTCGTTCCCAACATCGTAGCATCCTTCTTTGCACTTCTCTTGATCCTCATATGATTCATCATTCAACACATCTCTTCTTGCTTAGCCATGAATTTCCATACTTTTTCTTTCTTCTTTCTCTTTTTTTTATGCGCACCATACACACACACACACACACACACACACATATATATATATATATATTCTACTTCTTTTCTTCTCATCTTGGCCCCTTCCGAAGCTCCCGCTTGCCCTTTTGACATGAACACCAATCTGAATTTTCAATGAATCCTCACGCAAAATTGGAACGATCCTTCGGTAATGGGTTGAGTTCAAGGAATATGATAATAAAAAGATATATATGGTTTTGGGTATGGAATCCGGTGATGAACGGGGCATTCGATGTGAAATTCCCGTTACTGAATAATGACGAGGCTAGCAACAAAAGATAATAAACAAGGATATGATCATTGCTCGAAATTAGCCTTTCCTAGAGAGAAACGTCTTAACCCAACTCATTATGCTAGTGACACTTATGGTGGAGCAAAGATATATATGCTAAAGGCTTTATAGGATGATTATGCCTCTCAACTTGGAGAAAGAAAATGCTAAACTTTATTTGCGAGGATGGTTTTCTTAATTTTCAGAAATAAAAGCTCCTCCAATTTATTTAATAATCATAGTGTGGTAGAGGCAAAGTCCTAGATCAAAGGTTAAGTATGGGTGCTTTCAAAGATAATCTTCCACTAAGCACCACGGAGACAAATTTTCAATGCTCATGCTCGAATAATAAAAGTAAAGGAAGAAAAACAAGTAAAGTAAATAAAAGACAAGGAAGTAAAGACACTTTTTTTTCTTTTTATTGACTCACACTAAATTAAGACACACTTCAAGCTAAAAAATTAAAAACAAGACTCTCTCGAAACTAAACTCTCAAAACTCTCGACTAAAGACTTGACCTAACACCACTTGAGCAAAATTCTAAAGAGCTAGCTCTCCCCCCACGCTTAAATCATACGACGTCCTCGTCGTAATTTTACAAAAAGGGACAAAAAGAGGGGAAAACTAGCTACAACACCTAATGACACCTCCCGCAAGATTCACAGCACTTCTTTTTGAGATTCCCATGCATGCCGAAAAGGTTCCTCATGTTCCGGTTAAGGAACTTGAAGTCGTCCTCCACCACGCGCTCAAGATCCTCCATCCGTTGACGCATAGCCTCCATAGCGTGAAGGCATTCATCAAGGGACGCATAGAGATCCGAGATCACGTTGCGGCATGCCGAGCAACACAAAGGGTGCTTGCTCGGGCCATCCCCCTTGTCATCCGGGTCATCTCCATCATCGGGATCTCCTCCGTTGCCTTGCTTATCGTCACCCCCGGGCTCCTCCTTGGGCACTTCCTCCCAAAAGTAAAGGGCATTATCATCTCTCCCGGTGGCTCCCCATGAGCTAGGGCTCCGATCATCGGAGAAGTCGCTATCCCCATACAAGTCTACCGGCTCGGGAGTCTTCTCCTTGTAACTCTTCCTCTTCATCCCGAGGAGTCTCATCGAGCGGCGTACGGGGGAAACAGACTTCTTCTTCTCCTCCTCCTCCCTCGGAGTGCGGCTTGCAAGCTTCTTGTTGGGGATGCGGCCTCCTACACGAATCCTCGCGGTTCTCTTTACTTCTTCCTTAAGCACGGGCTTCAACTCACACCGACGAACCTCCTCATTCGCCAGTGTCGGAGAGGGGAGGCGCTCTTCAACTTCTATCACCGCCTTGACCTCCGCCTCATCCTTGGTCAAACTCTGTCTCGCCATGGCTGCGCTTGATGCTTTCGTGGAGGTGGGAGATTGCAAATGAGATGCAATTCCCGAACACCCCATGCACCCTTAAATATCCCGGAAAGACTCGGCCGAAACCCTACCCTACCATTTTTGGATTTGCCTAATTTCGTCGGTAGGGAAAAGGAAATACCAGACGAACATACCAGAGAAAAACGGGACCGAACCGGCGCGAAACGGCCCAGGCCCAATTTTGGCCCGGTTCGGCCCAGTTTTGGTGGGTCTCTTCATTACGCTCATATGAACTCGTGTGGCAAAAAGGTCTAACTAAAAATCGAGGAAAGGACTCAAAATAAATAAGAAAAGAAAATGAAAAAGTATTTACAGCGGGTTACCGCGTTTTGCGTCCTAGGCTCGACGCTCGGGCTCATCCTCCAATGTGTAGACATTAATGTAGTCAATGGGTATGACATCGGGCTCGAGGTAAACCTTCAATCGTTGCCCATTCACCACATATCTATCTCCCTTCATGTCCATGATTGTCACCGCTCCATTCGGTGAGGCCGAGTGGACGACATAAGGTCCGTCCCACTTGCTTTTTAGCTTCCCTTTTCCAAAGAGTTTGAATCTTGAATTGTATAATAGAACCTTGTCACCCTCTTTGAACTCTTTCTTTTTGAGCCTCTTATCGTACCACCTTTTCATCCGCTCCTTATATATACTCGCACTCTCGTATGCCTTGAGCCTCATTTCTTCCAACTCACTAATTTGTACCCTTCGCTTAAGTGTTGCCGCATCCAAATCAAAGCTCATTTCCTTGATCGCCCAATACGCCTTGTGCTCAAGTTCCACCGGCAAGTGGCAAGATTTTCCGTAGACGAATTGGTATGGAGTCATACATATCGGTGTTTTGAACGCCGTTCGATATGCCCATAGCGCTCCGCTCAACTTTTTCGACCAATCTTTGCCTCCTTTTTCGACGGTCTTGTTTAGGATGCTTTTCAATTGCCGATTCGAAGTTTCCGCTTGACCGTTGGTTTAAGGATGATATGCCGTGGATATTCTATGCTCGATCCCCAAATTGAACAAGACTCTTTCAAAGCTTTTCCCGGTAAAATGAGATCCTCCATCACTTATCACAATCCTTGGCACTCCATATCGTGGGAATATCACCTCTTTGATTATATGTATAGATTCATCTATTGAAGCTCTTCGGCATGGGATTGCCTCCACCCATTTAGACACGTAGTCAACCATTACCAAAATATACTCATTCCCATTTGATTTTGTAAAAGGGCCCATGAAGTCAATCCCCCACACGTCGAATAAATCAATTTGTAAGTTATAATTCAGCGGCATGGCATTTCTTTGAGATATATTCCCCGTTCTTTGGCACTCCGGACAACAAGCAACGTACCTCTTTGAATCTTCATTCATTTCCGGCCAATAAAATCCACTAGCCCATACCTTTGCTTGCGTCCTAAAATGCCCATAATGTCCTCCATATTCACTTGAGTGACACTTTCTTAATATTTCACCCCTTTCCTCTCTTGGTATACATCTTCGCAACACTCCATCCGAGCCAAGCCTGTAGAGGTAAGGTGCGTCCCATATGTATTTTCGGCTATCGGAGATTATCCTTCTTTGAGTATTCTTATCCAAGTGATCTAGCGGCATCCTTCGTATGGCTCTTATGATATCGATCATCCAAGTGTCTTTGTCAAATACTCGATATAGGTGATCATCTCTCATTTTATCTTCAATAGGCTCTTTGTCATCCTCCCGATTCATTCTTGACAAGTGATCGGCCACAACATTTTCGGTACCTTTCTTGTCACGAATCTCCACATCAAATTCTTGAAGAAGAAGGATCCATCGAATCAATCTTGGCTTGGCATCCTTCTTAGTCAAAAGGTACTTAATTGCCGCATGATCGGTGTAAATAATTACCTTGGAATTCACAATATTAGATCTAAATTTTTCGAAAGCGAATACCACCGCAAGCAATTCCTTTTCTGTTGTCGCATAATTTAATTGAGCTCCACTGAGAGTTTTGCTAGCATAATATATGGCGTGTACCTTGCCTTCCTTCCGTTGTCCCAATACGGCTCCAACGACATAGTCGCTAGCGTCGCACATGATCTCAAATGGTTGGCTCCAATCGGGCGGTTGAATGACGAGCGCGGTTATGAGAGCTTCTTTTAGTTTCCGGAATGCCGCCAAGCACCTATCATCAAAATCAAATTCCACATCCTTTTGAAGAAGGTTAGTCAATGGCTTGGTGATCTTTGAGAAATCATTGATAAACCTTCTATAGAATCCCGCATGGCCCAAAAAGCTTCTCAAGGATTTAATATCCGTAGGTGGTGGAAGTTTCTCAACCGTCTCAACCTTAGCTTTATCAACCTCAATACCTTTCTCGGATATCACGTGTCCCAAGACTATTCCTTACTTCACCATGAAGTGACATTTCTCCCAATTTAGCACCAAATCGACCTCCGCACATCTTGAGAGAACCTTGTCCAAGTTTGCCAAACAATCCGCAAAAGTTTTTCCATAGACGGAAAAATCATCCATGAATACTTCGACAATTTCCTCGATGAATTCCGAAAAGACCGCCATCATGCAACGTTGAAAAGACGCCGGTGCATTACACAAACCAAAAGGCATCCTTCTATAAGCAAATGTTCCATAATGGCAAGTGAACGTTGTCTTGTGTTGATCTTCCAGGTGAATAGGAATTTGCATGAACCCCGAGTATCCATCAAGAAAGCAAAAATATGCATGGTTTGCTAACCTTTCAAGCATCTCGTCGATGAACGGGAGGGGGAAATGATCCTTCTTTGTTGCTTTGTTCAACTTTCGATAATCAATACACATCCTCCATTCGGTCACGGTTCTTTGCGGGATTAATTCATTCTTGTCATTCTTCACCACGGTTAACCCTCCTTTCTTCGGTACACAATGCACGGGGCTCACCCACTCACTATGCGGTACCGGGTAGATGATTCCGGCATCCAATAGCTTGATAACTTCCTTCTTCACCACCTCTCGCATGGCGTGGGTTAACCTTCTTTGGGGGTCTATGACGGGCTTGCAATGTTCCTCCATGGGTATACGATGAGTGCAAAAGGCGGGGCTAAGTCCTTTGAGATCGTTGATCGAATATCCCATCACCTTCTTGTGTTTCTTCAATAAATTCAGCAACATATCATTTTCTTCGGGACTCAATTCATCGCTAACGATCATGGGATAAGTCTTGTCCGGCCCAAAAAATTCATATTTCAGCCCCTTGGGCAAAGGTTTGAGATCCACTTCCGGTACTTGCGGTTCTTCATGTTCAATTTCCCCGATGTCTTCGAATTTGTCTTCTTCCAAGCTTCCATTTTGTGGTTCTAGTCCTTTGGTTGCTTCCGCTAGTTCTTTATCAAGCTCCTCATTGGAATCATTCTCCATTGCTCTTTGTAGCGGATCCCTGAAAGTTTCAACAAAACGAAGGCTCCCTACCTCTTCGTCATCAAGAGGTAGGGGTAAAGCAATATTCGAAGCACTAAGGAAATTATATGTGTGATTATCTCCATCAAGATTAAGAGTTACTTTTCCAACTCCGGCATCTAAAACGGCATTAACCAACTTGAGGAACGGTCTACCAAGAATAACATGATCATTTTTATCATGGTGGACATCAATAATGAAGAAATCGGTTGGTATGCATTTTTCAGAAATTTTAACCTCAAGGTTGCGAGCGATTGCGAGTGGAATAATGATACTACCATCTCCCATGATTAACTTAGTAGAAGTTGGAATTAAATCTATGGTATGATCATTAATCTCATCAAAAATTTTAGAGGACAAAACACTTACTTGTGCTCCAATGTCGCATAGTGCCTTGCATTCAATGTTGTTGACCTTGCAATCTATGTGGGGCGATGTCTTCTCCTCTTCATCGGTTCCAATGGCATTAATTTCAGCAAAGCGAGCAAATGGTGATGCCTTGGGACTCCCAAAAGTCTTTTAGCTTTGGCCAAATGGTCCGGATCTATTTCTCCTTCGCTAAAGAGTTTTTCAATGACTTCCTCGGTTGCCTCCAATTTGAATAGCAGTTTGGGTTTCTTTTCCGGCGGGAAGTCAACCTCCAAAGCTTTTACCATCCCTCTTTGGCTAGGGAATGGTCTTCTCTTGTCGAATACCTCCTCAAAATCTATTGGAACCCAATCCATCTCCTCGAACTCGCTTAACGGCTTTGCGCTTGAAAAAGATCTTTTTCTTTCCTTACTCGTTTCCACACAATTGCCCTCCGGGATAGCTCTAGGTTCCTTGTGTTCGAGTGCTTCCACTTTTTCCGGGATTGGCTCCACTTCCTTCTCTTCCGGGGCTGCTTCTCTAAAAATCCCAGCAAGCGTCTTCAAGCTTGTGTCATGTTCCGTATCTCCCGAAAGTCTTTCTTCCCAATCTCTTCGTGTGGCCACCGCTTTGCAAATTTTTTGTAGAAGTTGGGCGGCTTCCGTGAGTGTTTTCTCCATGAGATCCCCTCCTGCACACATTTCAACGTGTTGCATCCAACTAGGGGTTAGGGAAAAATAAAATGTATGCAAAAGTACATCACCGGGGAATCCAAGTCTCGGTCCTTGTTCGACTAGCGCATTGAAACGTTCCCACGCTTCATCTATCCCTTCCTCTTCTCCTTGCTTAAAAGTGATAACTTGCCTCCTCAAATGTTGGACTTTGCTTATTGGGAAAAATTTGGCGCAAAATTTTTTCATCAATTGATCCCAATTTCCTCCGACTTCAAAAGAGGTAGCCGAATACCATTTCTTTGCTTCATCGGCAAGTGAGTAAGGGAAAAGATTCCATTTAAACCAAACCTTGGGGACTCCCTCTTGTTGCACCGTATTGCATATCGTCGTGAAGTGCTCGATGTGTCTATATGGATTTTCCGTCTTCAACCCTCGGAACGGGTTAGTTGCCACCATCTCGATGATCCGAGCCTTGATCTCATATTTCGTCGCTTCAAGAGTTGAATCCGACTCTTGTACTTTAATATCCTCACATTGTGGGCTGGCATAATCCCTTAATGATCTCTCCAGTTCCTCCACGGGTCTTCCGACGAACGCCATCTAGACAATCAAAGACAAAAACAAAAACAAAAGAGGATTCTTTCTAAAAAATTAGGGTTAGGAGTTAGTGATCAACAAAAATTAACACAAAATAAACGTAGCAAACTGGCTTGCTCCCTGGCAACGGCGCCAGAAAAAGGGGAGCAGCTTGTTGACAGTCTAATGTCGTAGTAAACTTCGATCTGCAAGCGTACGGATCAAGGGACCCTCTTTCCCTTGAGTGTAAACCCAAGGTTCTTGTCAAACCCAAGGAGCAAGGGGATTGCTATCGTTGATCTCGTATTAAACTAATTAACCGAATCAATCTACTACTAGAGATCAATCTAACCAAACCAAACTCAACTAGAGGTGTGTGAGGTGCACGAGATATAAAGGACATTTGCCCATAGGGTTTGGGAAACATAAACATGCAACCACCTAAACGAATCGGAAACAATCTATCAAGGGATGCGACCGATGCCTTCGCCCTTTCTCCCTCATCGTACTATCACTACGAAGGGATAATCATGACAGTGAGACATGACCAAGGTGTGATGATGGGATCATCGGGAGTATTGAGATCTATGCTCCCGAAAAGCATGGAAGCTAGCCTTAAACAACGAAGCATTCATCAACATGGAATTGATAGATTGAAACCATAAACGAGTTGGCGATTTACATGATATGATCAGTTACAACCCCGTGGACAAATGAAAGGTTTACCCCATCAAGACGCTAGACATGGCGTTGTTGATCATGGTAGAACCTCCAGTGATGTCGTCCTTCAACTCCGGTGGCGTGGTGGCAGCGCCTCCACGCCCTCCTTCGCTTGTGGCCGCCTCCTTCAACTCGATGAATATTTCTCGCGAATGTTCTCCTCGAATTTCCTCCGGTCTCACCTCTCTACCTTGTGGTCGCCTTCGGGGGTAGTTATCTCTGTCTCCAACGAATGGCAGCGCTGCCAGCAACTTAGGGTTGAACAACCTTCGCGCACGAGAAACGGGGGCCCGAACCGACGCCAGAAAAGGCCAGGCTGATTGGCCCAGTCCGATCAGCCTGGGCCCTTTTTGGCCCGGCTCGGCCCGATCTTCCTTGACGTTGCTCCTCTTGTCATTATGGACTTCTAGCCCAATACTTGTAGCATTTTGATGTCATCAACTTGACGATAAATATAAGGGGTCTTCTCGTATGAAATCCGATCTTTACACTTTGGTCCTCGGAGATGCTTCACCATAACACTTCGGTCCTTGCCACCTTTGGGAATGAATATGCCTTGTACTTGAACACGAACGGAACTCCCCAACTGGTCCTTTGAACTTGATGTGACTCCGTCCCTTTAGTTCATGTTTTCCTACAAGAACATTATACTTCCAAAAGCACATACACGCTTGAACTTGTTATATCATTAGTGTGCCTAGTGGCGGGTTAGTATCATAATAAAACTCAAACCAAAGTGGAACAAACGTCCTTGGTTGACGGAAATCGACCGCCAACAAGCCCTCGACGTGGCCCTTTCCACCCGCGATGAGCGCCTCGGCGGGGAATGCGACCTCCGGCGCTGCTGGTCACCAGAGGAAGGACGGGACGGAGCGTCACGCCCGGATGAGTGACGAACAGAGTCGCCACGCCGGGGGGAGTTCCTCCTCTTCATAGGGGCGCGGCTGCCGCGCGGGGGGGAGCGAGTGCGGATTTCAAACTGGTCCCCCCGAGGAGACCGATGCGACGTCCGCCGGCTTGAGCCGGCCTCCGCGGCATGTGGTGAGGGCACCGACCCGGCGCGCGGCTGCGCGGGCGGGGGCGACCCATCATCGCTCCACTCGAACTCGGAGCTGTCGTCGCCGGTCCAAGGGGGCGACTGTGAGGGATCCTCGTCCGAGGAAACGTTCGCCTCCCGAGCGTGCCGACGCGTCGCACGGCGGTTGTTCCGAGTCCGCTTCGCGATCTCCTTCGGCTGGTGCGCCTTCCGACAGTAGGTCCGCCTCTTCTCTACCGTAGCAGCCAGACAGGTGCGCGCCAGGTCCTCCACGAGCGGAGCCCGTGAGGGGACGACGTGCATGTTCGCCATCTGAGCAGACACAAAGGGATCAGAGCCCAACACCAAAATTCCCAAACAAGTCGGAAATTGTAAAGGAAAACTTACCGCGGCCACGGTGTCCGGGTGGGGTAGCATCGGTAGCAGGTCCGACGGCGGCCATAACACATGTGCGATCCCAGTCACCTACGCCACGCGGCACTGAACCTCGTCCTCCGAGGGCAGGCAGTCGGCCGTCACTGTCCCCGCGAAGGGGGCCCGGTCTTCTGTCATCTCGAAAATGCGAAGGGGACGCCACCGGAGCGGCACAATCCCCCTCGCATGGTAGCCACCGATAACGGCCACCATGTCCATGCCACAAGCGCGGAGCACTTGGAGAGCGTCGAAGCCGCTTTGAAGCAGTCGGCGCTGGTCCTTCTTCTCCGGCCCGTACTTCCACTTCTCCAATGCGTGCTCGAACCAATCACCGTTGAACGCTGGGAGCGGGTGCCAGGAGTCGTTCTTGAGGTAGAACCAATCCCCATGCCACCCGCTGTTGGAGCTCGTCAGCGCGGTACGGATGTACTGATCCGACCTCCCCTGCTTCGCCCGGAGTCTGACGCACCCGATTGTCACCGTGCAGCCTTCATCCTTAAAGCACACGAACATGTAGAAGTACCTGAACAAGTCCTAGTGGGCTTCGATGTTCAGGTACCCCTCACACAACGCCTCGAACGCCGCCATCTGCTGGATGCCGTTGGGGTTGAGGTGCTAGAGCTGCAGCCCGTACTCCTCGAGCACGGCGCGGATGAACCATCCTGCGGGGACGGAGAAGCCGCGCTCATGGAAGGCCACGAACGAGACAATGTACCCCGCCGGAGGATTGGGGGAGACCTCAAGCCCGGGAAGCTTCTACTCCTCGGCTTCGGTGTGCGCCGGGAGCATGCCCATGGAGACGAGGCGGTCGAGCTATGAGAAGGTCACGTTGGAGCGCGCCCAGTTCGACATGGCGGCGGCAGCAGGGAGCGACTCAAGGCCGGGATCAAAGAATGCGAAAGGGCGCGGGCGCGGAAGATGCAAGGACGAAGAAGAGGTAGCGGCGGGGGGGGGGGGGAGAGCGAGGAAGAAGAAAGGGGGGAAACCCAACCGGTGGTCACCGCGTATAAAAGGGTGGTAACTGTGTGCGCAGTAGTTAATGTCGGGGGCCCACCTCTGGCCGCACGCTCCACGAGCCGAAGCGTCGCCCCTCAAAAGGCGCACACCCTGGCCCCACTAGCGCACAAACGCACCGCCACATCACCCGCGACAGGCCCACGAATCCTAAAACTGACGCGAGATCTTTGCCATTTACCCCACGACGCGTGTTTCCCGCAACGTGCAATGGCACAAAATCTCCACAACTTCAAATCGCTACTTAACCCCACGGGCAAGTCTCCGACTTGCCCGTGGGCTCGGGGGCTACCACCGACGGGTGCGCTCACGCATCCCGACTGGAAAAACACAACTTACCTCTTCACCACCACGACCACTAAGCCTGGTAGCGAGTCCTTGACTCCCTCACCAGTTTCGGGGGCTACTGATGAGGGCCCACCACGACTACCAAAAGGAGTAGTACGGGCTAAACACGCCGGGTACTTGGCGGCCTGTACAACGAGTACTACGTCCCCGAACACTTGGCAGCCCGTACGACTAGTTTCCGTCTAGACCGGGTGCTTGGCGGCCCGCACGCGCGGGCACCACCAAGTTTTCGTCTGCGTGGCGGCTCGAACGACAAGTTCCCCCCCCCCGCCACGACTACTCGTTCGCATGAGTAGTTTCCGTTCCGCCTCCAACTACTCATTCGCACGAGTAGTCTCCGTCCCCGGCAGATCCAACCTTCGCGGCGAAGGCAGCTACAACCGGGGCCCACTCTTGATATGACGGGCCTTCCGCGCACGCCCGCTCCTGCGCTACCACGTGCAGCCCCCTCCATGCCAGGTCGTACTGCCAGGGGGTGTCCGGTGTCAGGAGGCATGGTCGCCCACTGCGCCACGAACGGCACAGTGCGTGCCGCCCACTACACCACGAACAGCATAGTGTGGGCCATTCCGTCCACACAGGAGGCCCATAGTACCCGGGAAAGACGCATACCAACTCCGCTGACGGGAGCGTGGTACGGAGCCTACAGTCTACGATGACCAGACTACTCGGAGACGAGCTCGAGGAGTCCCAACGCCAACTACTCGGAGCCCGCAATTCCGGGAGGCCTATACCGTCAACAATTACTCCGCCACAGTCCCTAGCTGTTCCAGCCGCCTCGCCATGCCGCCCGACATGGAGAAGGACGCCCTACACTGTAATCTAGTTTCCATTCCCGTTTTACCCCCCGTAGGCCTCTCCCTTGTAACTATAAAAGGGGGAGGAGGGGGCGAACACACCGATCGATATATCATCTCATATCATCCCATAGTCGTTCACACACTCACATGTACACAAGACTTTGCTATGAGAACCACGTGCACACGCACCAGGGACTTGGGCCCAGAGACCCTCTCCCGACCAATTTGTAACCCCTACTATGAACTCTTGAGCATAAAGAACACTCCCCCTCAGACTAGACATAGGGTATTACTCCCCGAAGGCCAGAACCAGTATAATCCCTTGTGTCTCTTGTGCCACCGTGTAGTTCCCGACACGCGATCGTATAAATTTACTTGCCGACAGTAACAAACCCCGACAATTGGTTTTCCTAGACTGTTTCCTGATCACTACCATCCCGTGGAGCTGCATTATCCACATCCCCCTCCACATCTAGCATAATTGCAATTTCCTTGTTGCGGACGAAAACCATTGTTTTTCCTATTCATGTACATCACATCCTCCTGGGTTTCAGTTCAATGACACCCAGAATGTCCAGTGTTACCACCGACTTCAAAAGTCAAGCGAGAGTCCATAGCATGAGTAGTGGTGGTCATGGCAGCCTTCTTAGTGGTGATATCATCCAATCTCTCCATTATGAGGTCCATTTTGGTAGTAAGCATATCCGCTTCCTTGACAGTATGCGTACCCCTCTAACGTGGTTGGAGTCGATCATCACTCCACCCTTGGTTGGAAACCTTCTTCTCAATTAGAACTTTTGCATTATCAATAGTGAGTGTGAAGAAAGCTCCTTCAGCAGCTGCATCAATATGCCCACGGGTTGTCGGGGTCAACCCGTTGTAGAAATTTTGAAGGATAAGCCAATCTTCCATCCCATGGTGAGGACAAGCCAGGATGTGCTCCTGAAGCCTTTCCCAAGCCTCGGGCAGAGATTCTCAAGCTGCTTGCTGAAAACTCGAAATTCTCCCAAAGAGGATATTGGTTTTACCCAACGGAAAGAACTTCTCGAGGAACGCTGCAGAGCATTTCTCCCATGTATTAATCTTCTTGGGGTTCGCATAGAACCACTACTTCACCTTCCCCGAGAGAGAGAAAGGAAACAGCTGAAGACGAATAGCATCTTCACCAACTCCTCTGATGGTGAAGGTGCTGCATAGCTCAAGGAACTGTTGCAGATGGGCGCTTGTGTCCTCATTGTCCATGCCACAGATGGGCTAGCCTGTACCATCATGATGAGACCGGTCTTGATCTCAAAATTTCCAGTCCCGGTGTTGACCTCAGTGCCGGTAAGCACCTGGTTAGCAGACGGGGCTGAGAAATCACAAAGAGTCTTCTCGGCCATAGTGGTTGATGTGGATGGTACGAAGGAAGCTAGATCGGCTTCCGAATGAGTACGAGGAGGGTCGAAAAGAATTTGAGCTTTCCTCACAAGTGACTCGGGGTCTTCTGTGAAGTTCGGCGGTAAGTCGAAACTAATCATACACTACATGTCTTCAACATCCAAAGATAAAGAAGACAATCAATGTTAGCCTGCATTGAGAATTGCTCTAACCTATCATGATCATGAACATATGCAAAGTATAGTCATGTTAATCCTGTTCCTTCCCCAGCAACAGTGCCAGAAATGCTTGTTGGCATTTCTTAACGTCGCTACTAAGTTTATGTGTCCCTAGCAACAACACCAGAAATGACAGTAGCAATCCTAACGACCACAAACGAATCCACAAGCACACGGATAAACCATTATAACATTTCCCCATTGGAGTATTCCAGAGGGCATCGAATCCAAGGCAATGGCAGATAACAAGACTTATACTGTTGCAATGAATATGAATCATAGATAGAAGTAGAGGTAACACTCAAGTATAGGGTAAGGATAATGATATGACAGGGGTAGTTGACACACAATGCTTACTCTAACAGAACACTACAACATAGGGAGCAACATACGAGTTAGTTCTAGGTTCTAATGTACTAAACAGACAAAGGTCGGCGATACTAGAGAGTCTACACAAACATTGCATGAAACATCGGTCCAGCACCTAGGTACTACGGGAGATAGCCCCCGTCCCGGTTTTATACGGCAATCCCTTGCTACTTTCAAAACTCCTACAGCAACATCCGAACGCAGAGGAATACAAAGGGTCCAACGTCTGTCACTACTGCGGCCTACCTCTATCTAAACATGGGATGAGCTCGTAACCAACACAGTTGTCCAACCTAAGCACCATGCTTCTATTGTCAACTAGACCCTGACCGGACCGGGCTATTGTGACCCAGGTCAGAAGCCACCAGATGACTGGCCACTTGATCATGAATCGTAGCTTGGACTCGAACATCATACAACAAGATCGTGCAAACTAACTAGATCTAACTGAGGCTATGCACACAAACGGATACGAGATTTCCTACGTCTATACCATAAGATCAAAGGGTCGTGTTCGTGAAGAACACGAGCTTCTAACTTCTGAACAAACATGGAAAACATGTTCAAATCACCTATCAACTGGATCAAAAGGTTGTGTTCATCAAGAACACAAGCCTCTAAATGATGAACAGATGAAGAACACATGAGCATATCACTCAAACATGCAAGCACTACTTTATATGAAATAGATAAATACACGAAGTAGATCAAAGTCATACAAAGAAATAAAGATACAAGAGAGCTCCTACCTAGATCCCAATGAAGACTTGGAACCTGAATTAGAACTACTCTAGCCTACTCCCTAGCCTTGGAACCAAATGAAAGAAGTGAAGCAAAGTTGTGTGTGTCTAAAAGTGAGATGGGTATCTTCTATTTATAGGCCTTGAGGTTCACTGAGAAGCCATGAAAGCACCTCGAGAACTGAGCCTTGGACCAATGAGCAGCCACCACGTGGAAGGCCAGGATCAGCTGACCCAATGTCGGTTTGGCCGAACCCACGGTTTGGCCAAACCTCTGTGGGCATGGCTGGTCCACGTCTTCCACCAGCTGGCTGACATGTGGACCCTTGGGTGTATTCCAAGTGTGTATAACTTTTTGAGTCGGTTTACTTCCTGAGTGGCCCTCTTATCCTCATGCAGTCCACATGTCGCCTTCTGATTCGCCGGAGCTTGTCTCCCTTGGATCAGTTATGTGGCATTGACACACATGGATCCCATGTGGCAGCCACTCCTCAACTGTGGTGGCATGACATTGCTCATAGATGACACCATTCTTACTCTTTTTGCGGGTATTTCCATGCAATCACAATTCTTCCAAGGACAAGTGGAACTATATTAGTCTTAACTAAAATGCGTGTAAGAAATGCACTTTGCTCCTTTATTCTTGAGAATATTGACAGCTAAAAGAGGCGCTTAACAACCATCGACAGCCGGCCACACAGTGTTCCAGCCAGGTGACTTGGCGTGGGCGGCTAATGGTGAGCTGGTGCGGGACCGCGGGAAAATATTGGATATATGTATAAAGTTTCACGAAAAAATCATAGAACCATGAGGTGGTGCGGTGGTAAACAATGTTGTGTTGTTCCTGTAGGTCTTCAGTTCGAACCCTCGCAATGGTGAATTATTTTTTGCAACATTTCGATAGGGCGCTAGCGGTTGGGCTCCACCTGTTTGAACTTACATGTGGGACCAAGGTTGGTTTGTACTACTTCTTGAACTCACGTGTGGGACCGATGTCGGTTTATGACGTTTTTGCAGAGCTTATGGCGTCACAAGACCATCATGGATCAGGGAATGTCCGGCTATAGTAGCAACCGTTATGATGATAGGTTTTTTGTCACTAAATTTGCTCGGAAGTGAAATGTTATGACAGGATTAGCCAGGAATGTCATAAATTAATGACACTAAAATGTGGTTGTGTCACTAGTCAATGTTTTTCTTGTAGTGTATCCAAGCAGCCCACCTAGGTGAAAAGCCTTTCATGCACAACACCTATTGTAGAAAAGGCCACTTTACCTTGTCATATATTTTTCAATGTCTAGTTTAAGAATGACTCCACTTTTCCTTTTCCTATGTAACTCATGAATTATTTCATGAAGAATAATGACACCCTCCAATGTATCTACCAGGTAGGAAAGCTGTTTGGGAGGACATAATTATCTTCTGAGCTACCAAAATAATTCTATTAGTGAGAACCTTTGTAAAAATCTTAATACTTACATTCAGCAAACAAATGGGGCTATACTGTTGAATTATGGTGACCTCAGTTTTTTGGCAGTAAAGTAATTACGCTAAAATTGAGACAGTGCAAGAGTAAATTTCCTTGATGAAACTCATTAAACAACGCCAAAAGGTTCGAATTTGTTATGTCTCAAAAGTGTTGATAAAATTCAGCTCAGAAGCCATCCGGCCTAGGTGCTTTGTTATGTTCCATTTGGAAAATTGCCTTTTTAATTTCATTCGCACTAAAAAGCATTCAGAAGAATCTCATTCTCCAAATCAGAGACTTGAGGAATATCCTCAATATGAGTCTCATCTAAAGTAAAACGATTACTTTCAAGAGATCCAAACAAGCCTTTATAATAATTTGTGATGTAAGTTTTTAGATTCTCCTCTCCTACTATAACACCTTGTCCAAAAATACAATATGTACTTCAGGCATGAAAATCGCATTCATAACCATACGTGTGTGCATAACATGAAACATATCTAATAAAATTGGCGATCTAACCCCATTAGCATAGACACCCATTCATTAACCCATATTCTCGCATGGACTAATATTTTAAAAACTAATGAATTTGAAATTAGACTCCTACCTAACAATCAAAATTTGTTACCTAATACTGTCTTATTTTTTAATACTTCAAAATAATACTCATATATGTGCACTAATCTTTGTGTTGCTTGATCTTTAATTACACTTTTCATCCACATTCACCCTTTTTCATTATATATCGCACCCCCATACATTAGTTAAGTATAAATATCAATATTATTTTTTCATCAATTAGTCATATACATGTAGAAATAATATTAGTATGTCTATGTTAAAATAACATTGGTAAAAAATACACTGAATAAAAGATGAAAAAGAAGGTTGGAATGACACAAACTCACCTTAAAAAGTCACCTCCTCCAAACAAATCAAGGGCAAACCTATCCCCTAGATTTGGTGTTTTTGAAGTTTTTCCCGAGCTCCTCCCGGGAAGCTTCAAATGAAAGGTTGGTTGGGGAAGGAGTTGTACGAGCCTTATCTAGACAGGGTATGTGCCGGCACAGTGGAATTAATGTTGGTGGGTGCTCCCGCGCCAGCCCAAGATTCTTTGTGAAGTCGGATGCCAAAATCACACCTGTCAGCACACTAAGTTCCATGAGCCAGCACAAATAGTTCCTGACCTAGTGTGTTGTAGTGATCATATCAACCAATGGTGCTACGTCCATGCTTCGTCCTTTCTTCCTTAGTTACAAGTCAGATGCCACTACTAGAAAAATAACCTTTCATCTCATGTCATAACGCCAGTTATTTTTGGATCTGGCACTAATGTTAACATTGGTACCATGTCAAAGAAGTAGAGCTTCTGATGTGTCATGTGACCTCTTTTAGTACCAGGTGGAAGTTCACCCGGTATTAATACCGTGTGAAACCTCCACCCAATAATAAAGGTCTGAGGGCACATTAGTACCGGGTGGAGGTTTGACCTGGTACTAAAGGTTACAAGTTAATATCCACATCCACATCTCCGTCCGCAGTTCCGCATGCTATCTCTTTTTATCTACCACACCTCTCATCCTTATCTCAGATCTCTCTCACCTCTCTTATTCCTCGTCTCACATCTCACATCGCAGGAGCCTGTGGAGTAGCCATTAGAAGCTGGTGGGAGGGGCAACATGCGGGAGTTCTATGGCCGCGGCGGCCATCGGGAGCTGGTGGGAGGGGTCGCGAGAGGTATGGCCAGCAGGAGTGGTGGCCGACGGTGCGCGACGGTAAGTGGCCGCCAAGGGCACAAGTGCATGCCAACGGCCACTGAGGGCGAGGGCGCGAGCGTAGGAGTTGGGGCCGGTGAGAGCTGTAGCCGACGACGGGGCAACCACTGAGGGCAAGAGACTGCTTTGTTTCCTTTCTAGAACTTCGTAAATCTTTGTGTGATTTTTGTGTGTGATTCTTGTGATTGTTATGAGATGTATTTCTTATGATGCATATTGTGAGATGTGATTCCTATTATTGTAATTCTTAGTGTTGTAAGATGTGATTCTTATGATTCTTACTGTGATTGTGCTTAGTGTGAAATTTGTGAAAAGAAAAAAGAAAAGAAAAGAAAAGAAAACGAAGGTACTAAAGGCCTCTCCTTTTAGTATCCATTGCATAACTGGTACTAAAGAGGATTTGAGACCTGATACTAAAGGTTGTTTGTCCAGTAGTGTCAGTAGTGTGTAGGCCCGTCTCAGTGGAGTGTCATGAGAGATTTCATGAGCATTAAATCATATGCCATATAAGCAGTTTTGATGACTTGGCACTCTAATTATGAAAAGAGAGGTGATAAGAGTTTCATCACCATGAAACTTACATAGCACAGTTACCAAGTCTCATGAAACCTAATGAAACTTGCAATGAAGGTGTTATAATTTCATCACATGACACATATAATCATTAACTTTATGTAAAAATTAAATGCTACAAGTTATCTATGAAACTGTGCAATGAAACTATGCACTGAGAGTGAGAGTTTCATTCACTTCAAAAGATAACATGACAATCTTGGTAATAGTGTGTGTGAAATTTGCATTGAGACTGACTTAAGTATCATCCATGCATATAACAATTACTCCCTCCGTCCCAAAAAGAATGACGTTTTAGGATTCAAAATTTGTCCCAAAAAGGATGACGTTTTACTTAATTTGGCATGTGTGCATGTGCATGTAGGCATGCAACAATCAATCAGCACCTAATATGGCAAATAAATAGGGTCAATCGAGGTCATTTCACCTTCTTAATAATCTGTCCTAAAATTTCTAAAATGACGTTCTTTTTAGGACAGAGGGAGTAGACCGGATGTGCTTGTGTTCCGCAACATGTTTAAACACTATAAACATACGAAAGTAAAGTTTGAACTCAAGGAATGACGGAACCACTATAAATAGCCATGTGGCGGACTAGAGTACAGGGCCGTACCTGAGATTTAGTGGCCCTGGTGCAAAATATAAAATGAGGCCTTATATGTAGGAAAATATAAGCAACTAAAATGTATTTTGATTTGATTATAAAACCATCATGATTCGGTGCTTTGCTATCATGATCACTATCATGATCAATGGAACAGTAGAAGTGAGTGCAAGGGGGTAATTTTATAAGTTGCATCATAATTGGAAGGAGGATTACTTGATGGAAAACAACAAGATTGTTTTGAGAAGATAAGCAGTGACCGTCGGAGAACGCGATAAAGGAAAGAGAGAAGCCGTCATCAAATTTAGATTAGTGCGACCCAGTTTTGGTGGATTAGTGATTGGTACTAATTATTGATAGGAAAAGTTGACACCTTCAATTCCTTAGACCTGAATTTATTTGGCTGGATTTTGAGTTTAATTCATCTTTTGCACTAAATGAAAAATAGCTAGATCAAAATCAAGGTAGAAAATAATAGCAGATTACCGTTGGAGTTTATGTGTGAAGAAAAAAAACGAGCAAAAGAGAAACAAGCAAGCATACCAAGAGATTTTGTGGGCACGTTAAAAGAAAGGAAAGATTGGATCTGTCAAAGGTTTGTGAGGAAGCAGGACTGGGAAAGGCAAGGAAACGTACATAGATTAAGTGATTAAGGGAGAGAGAAAAAAATCAAACCCCATGCATGTATGCATGCATGCACCAGATTAGCTCATTAGCGTGTGTATACGAACCTGCATGCACTAGATTAGCATGCATGTAACATGCATCGCTGGCGGCCCTCACTTTGGGGCGGCCCAGCGCGGTCGCTCCAGTTGCGCCACCCAATATACGGGCCTGCTAGAGTACATCAAAACGAGGAATGGCGCCACGGTTACTACCTCTCCTCGTGCTCGTGGCACTACTTCTCTGCTGCGCCGTGCATGTGGCGGTGGGCAGCATAGACGATGTTGGCCGCCGGGGCCGGACGCCCTACGGTCGCGTCTTCAGCTTCGGCGACTCGCTCACCGACACGGGGAACGTGCTGCACATTATTCCTGGTGGCCCGGGAACGCAAAGCCGACCTCCCTACGGCATGACCTTCTTCGGCCGCCCCAACGGCCGGGCGTCCGACGGCCGGATCGCGATAGACTTTATCGGTGAGCGCACTGGGATTCTAATTAACCGCCAGCTCGATCCGATCCATCCATACGTGTAGTTCTCAGTGGCGTCCTTAACTTGTGCCGTGCGTTGTGCATCATGCAGCCGAGGAGCTTGGGTTGCCGACGCCGACGACGTACCTCAGGTCCAGGAAGAAGACGGCAGCAGATTTCCAGCGCGGCGTGAACTTAGCGGTAGCCGGAGGGACGGCGCTTCATCCGGCGTTCTTCGAGACAAGAGGGCTCCGCCCATTCTTGCGGGTCTGTCTTGGGAACCAGACCAGCTGGTTCAAGGATGTTCTGCACAGTCTTGGCTCGGTTCATGGTATGTACAAGCAGCTGGTCGGTCATAAAGTTTTTCTTTTTTTAAAAAAAAACAGCTGGTTCAAGGGTGTGTCATTTCGGTCTATGAACTCTCAAATTGAACGTTTAGTTTCTCAAACTTTTTGAGTTGTGTCATCCCGATCTCTATACTTGCAAATCACCCGTTTAGCTCCTCAAACTTGTTCAGTTGTATCACTCACTACGGGAAAACGTCACTTGCCATGCGTTAAAATCTTTGCCGTGCGCAAAATATCAGGCGCCGACAAAGAGCTTCTTTGCCGTGAGTTTTTTATAGAGCGCATGGCAAACTCGTGTTTGCTGTGCGCTTTTTTGAGACGCACGGCAAACACATGAGTTTACCGTGCGTTTTTTATTGCGTACGGCAAACTATTTTTTTTCTAACGTCTGTTACCACCGTTAGCACCAAGGGTGGGGGAATGATTTTTTGTTCCCTTTGCCGTGCGTCTTTGGAAAAATGCACGGCAAAGAGGTGTCTTTGCCGTGCGTTTTGATTTTGGCGCACGGCAAAGTTTTTTTGTCAATATATGTGTCCTCCTAAGTCCCAAATCTAATTGCCCCTCAAAAAAAAATTTCCCCACATTGAATTTTTTCCACTATATAAATATAACATGTCATACTTCATGTTAAAATTTGAAGGATTTTTGTATTGATTTGCTATATTTAATTAATTAATTGTATTTCCAGCAATTTTAAAAAAATCAAATTTGACCTACAAGTGATTCAGATAATAGAATAAAGTTTTTTTTTAAAAAAAACAGCTAGTTCAAGGGTGTGTTCTTTCGGTCTATGAACTTTCAAATAGAACGTTTAGTTTCTCAAACTTTTTGAGTTGTGTCATCCCGATCTCTAAACTTGTAAATCACCTGTTTAGCTCCTCAAACTTGTTTAGTTGTATCACTCCGGCCTCCAAACTTGGTTTTGAGTCTCATCTAGACCAAAACAGCTTGGACCATCTAAAAACTTTATATCAAAAAATAATTCATAATTTTTCCATACGAACTCGAATGAAGACAAACTTTATCTCAATTGTAGCCCTCAACGCGATCTACAATTTTGATATAAAGTTTGTCTTCATTGAAGTTCGTATGCAAAATTTAGGAATCGATTTTTATATAAAGTTTTTAGATCTCCTTTATTTGATCCAGGTGAGATTCAAAATCAAGTTTGGGAACCGGAGTGACACAAGTGAACAAGTTTGGGGACCTAAACGAGTGATTTGCAAGTTTAAGGATCATAATGACACAACTCAACAAGTTTAAACAAGTGATTTGCAGGAGTTTAGAGACCGAAATGACACTACCCAAAAAGTTTGAAGACATAAACGGTCAATTTGACAGTTCATAGACCGAGATGCTGCGATAGTTTAGAGACCGGCTATACATTTTATTCTTAAAAGTGATATAGCATTGTTATATTTGCTGGTATTGGATTGGTTTGGTGTAGAATAGGATTTTACGTCTGAGATGTAGAACAGCGCTGTCGTGTTGTGTATATATATATATGAATGAAAGTATGAAAAGTGAAACAACCTAACTAACCTTGCTACCGTCTTATATAATTGCAGAACAGAGGAAGATCGCGGTGACCTCTCTGTTCGTGGTTGGTGAGATCGGGGTCAACGACTACGTCATCGGCCTCACCGGAAACCGCACCCTTGGCGAGGTGAAGACCTTCGTGCCGCACATCGTCGGCGCCATCCGTTCCGTCGTGACTGTAAGTTACCACTCGCAGAGGAATACTGGAATATGTCAATCTTCACTCTCATGTTGCAACACAAGCATGTTTTTGCATTCGTTTTGACACACAGGAGGTAGTCGCTGCCGGAGCACGCACGGTGGTGATCGTGGGGATGATGCCACTGGGCTGTGAGCCGATGCTGCTCACGCGCTACCAGGGCGAGGCACTCGCCGGCGGCTACGACCCGGAGTCCGGCTGCATCAGGTGGCTCAACGACCTCGCCAGGCTCCACAACCGCCAACTCCAGCGCATGATGGGCCGCCTCCGGCGCACACACCCCGGAACGGCCATCGTCTACGGCGACCTCTACCGCACCATCGCCGACCTTATCGTGTCGCCGGCGAAACACGGTACATATACTTTCGCGCAGACATCTCCTTCCTTGCCGTCGTCATCGTGATTTACATTGCATGATGCATGTGTTTGTGTCGGCCACAGGTTTCCGGGGGAGATCGACGATCGTCGCGTGCTGCGGCGGCGGCGGTGCTTACAACGTCAACACATCGGCGCTCTGCGGCGCGCTGGGGTCGACGGCGTGCGCGGACCCATCCAAGTACATCTCCTGGGACGGGATGCACTTCACCGAGGCCGCCAACAGGCGCATCGCCTGCGCCGTGCTCAATGGGTCGTGGCTCACGACGACGGACCAGGCAGCTGGGCTCCGTAGGATCGGCTGCGACTAGAGTAAAAAAAGTTTTTCTTCGGTACACAATACGACATGTACGACCAGTTAGAAAAGGACTCATATGTAACAAAAAAGGACATATATGTAAGGATTGGACGGTTGAGATTAATTCTATACGACCGGATTTTTAGCTGTCGTACGGTAGTATTTAAAGGTCGTATGGGTAGTTAAAGGGTATTATCGGAAATGTAAAATATCATTTTTGTTATAAATAAAAACGGAGGGAGGAGGTGTACGTGCACGGGTGGACCGGGTGGGTAGCGGGGAATTTTTTTCTCTAAAACATATATCAACCAATTACCATTTTACCCTTAGAGGAAAACCGAAAAAACCAACAATACGACCGTATGACCGTTGGAACGTATTGTGTACCGAAGAAAACCTAAAAAAAAGCAGTTTGGGTATCGTTTATCTGTAGTGAATAATGTAATATTTAGTCAAATCATTGTACGTGTGGATTGTCAGTAAATTGAACCGTCTAAATGGCACGCAACAATGACTGGCACATTGCTACAGATAACATAAAATGTCTCTCTCTACCATAGGTAAAGTGCTGTCTATAAGCTTTTCCTCTTATGCTCCTACATTAAATGTTTAGTTACTACTCCCTCTCCACTAGATTATTATTCGTTTTGAATATTTTAGCGCCTGGCGCCCTCCATCTCCCTACAGTTCTCCTGGCGCCCCTCCATCTCCTTGCGGCGTCGGTGGTGTGGCCGGGTACGCGCGCGGCCAACTAGAGGAGGAGCCCTCCCCGCCGTTCCAACCTCGACGAGCACTCGCGCACCTCGGCGCCAGTGGCAACTCACGGCACGGCGGCGGCTCGCGCACCTTGCGCGCTCGTGGAGCTCGCGGCACAGCAGCGGCTTGCGCACCTTGGTGCTAGCGTGAGGGGGTGCGGCCTCCTGCATGCCTGTCGTGCTAGTGTGGCCGCCTGCGGTGTTTGAGTGGCATGAATTGGAGGAGGGAGGGGAGAAGCACAGTTCTGGGAGAAGGGGAGGAATTTAACACCGTTAGTCTGAAAGTGACGGAAATGGCTCACGACAAAGGTTTTTTATTTTGCCGAGAGCTTTATTTTCTCACGGAAAGGCCCATTTTGCCGACGGCCACGACAAAAACTCTCGGCAAAGTCTGAGCTCTCGGCAAAAAGGTGTTTGCCGAGAGCTTTCATCATGACCGTCGGCAAAATAGAGGCTGTCGGCAAAAGAAAATGTTTGCCGAGAGTGGCTCTCGGCAAGGCAAAAGGTTGTTTGTCGTGAGTATTTGAAAAACACTCGGCAAAGACAAATTAAAATCCAATTTTGAAATAGTAAATTTATTGAAATAAAAAAAATTTCAATTACAAAATTTCATAACTTATCAAGATGAACAACTTTTATTTAGGTTATTTTTTCATTTGACAAAGTGATGCTAATTTTGTTCACAAATCTTATATACCTCCCATATAGTTTCATGAAACTATACGAGAGGTATATAGGATTTGTGAAAATGTTATTACCACTATACCGGATGAGCAAATGACCAAAATAAAAGTTGTCGATCTTCAGAAGTTATAGAACTTTGTAATTGAACCATTTTCAATTTGAATTACTTTTGTGAACGAAAAGTACATCTGAAATTTCTTGAATTTAAAATTTTGAATTTTTCAAATGTCCTTGAATGAAGAAACATTCTAAATAAAAGTTGTATATCTTAAAAAGTTATGAAACTGTGTTGTTTGCAACTTTCTTGTTTGAAATCATATAGTCAACAAAAAACTAAGTTTGAATTTCTCAAATTTGAAATTCAAATTTTGTAAACGACCTCGAATGGAGAAACTCCAAATATGAAAGTTGTATATCTCACATAGTTACGAAACTTTGTATTTGACAACCTTTTAATTTGAAGCCGTATAGAGCTTCAAATTAGCAATTTATACTCTATGTTGTATAATATGAGGAGATAGAAAACGGGATACGAACGCAAGTGGCGATGTAGTGTAGTGGTAAGGGGGGCTATACGCGAGGGAGGAGGTCCCACCGGCCGCGAAGCGTCACGCTGTTGCGCGAAAAATGCCGCGGGTGGGCCGGTTGATGGGCAGGGGCGTGGCTGACCATGGGTCCCTCCTCTAAAAAAATGTTCCTATTTATTTTGCATCTTTTCTAAAATTTGTTTTTGCCGAGTGTGGAATCTTTGACGAGAGTCATACCTGGCTCTCGCAAACCTTTGCCTAGAGGGCTCTCGGCAAAGATCTGTTTACCGTGAGATTCTTTGTCGTGAGCCCTTTGCCGAGAGTTACTCTCGACAAACTCTTTGCCGAGAGTAAACCAGCCTTTGCCGAGTGTATCGGGCACTCGGCAAAGCTGCGGTTTCCCGTAGTGGGCACACAAGAGATGAAAATTATAATTGATACCATAGAAGGAATGTGCTAATTTTTAATAGCACGGAAAAGATGAGTTGTATTCTTCAATGGCATAAAAGAAATTAGCTCTTAAATGTTTAGTTACTACTTCCTCCCTACTAAATTATTATTCGTTTGGACTTTTTTAGATTTGTAATTTTGCTATTTCTTTAGAAAAGAGAATATGTATTAATATTTCAGCCTCTGTATCAATTGATACATATAGCTATCCATTATTATAAACATGATCATGATCCAAAATAAAACGAACGAGCTTAAGAAGACAAACATGACATCCATCATGCTTATGCCAAATAAAAGCTAGTCTATTACCAAACCACCAACCATTTGAGGTGAAAAAAATCCATGACTGTCGTCTCAAGCACACAACACCCTCACATTATGTGGGTCTTTCTTCTTCCTTTCGCAGGAGCACCCAATACCGACACCAATGTGTTCTCCTGAACACCACCTACATAGATGAAAAAAACTTGTGTCTTGTTAAAAACCTCATCACTTCGATTGATTCAAATTGCCCAGTACATGAGAACGAGCCTTGGCTCGGTTGGTTAGCGCTACGGATGTGCGCATTGCCGACCTACGTTCGAATCCCTACGGACGCAGAGTTATCTCACTGAGGTTTATCCAAAAAAAATCCCCCGCCGGTGAAGTCGGAGTTGGAGAATAAGCCGGGAGAAGGTTTTCTTCTCTTAATAAAAACTGTGAGAGCGGTCTTACTCCCACCGGCTTAGGCAAATTGCCGAGTACATAGCACATGTCCCTACCAAGGCTTCGTACTTAAGTTTCCTGTCTACCCCTAGATATATGTTATGTCTAACGCAAAATCTAAACGGAGAGGTCTCTCCATTCAAGCTTAAATGGAGAGCCTTCCAAGGTTACTTTCTGCGACACAAAAGTTACTTCCTGCGACACAAAGTTATTTCACACGACACAAAGTTACTTCCTCATTTTGTGTCGCAGGAAGTAATCTGGGAGGGCTCTCCATATATGACTGAAAGTTACTTCCTCCTGTATGTTTTTTTGTTGAGGGAAGTAATTTTGTGTCGTAAGAATTAACCTGGGAGGGCTCTCCATGGATGACTAAAAGTTACTTCCTCCCGTGTGCTTCTTTCTGTTAAGAAAAATAATGTTGTGTCGCGGGAAGTAACCTGATAGGGTTCTCCATATATGACTAAATGGAGAGACCTCTCCATGTAGTCGCCTCTTATGTCTAAATACATAGTAAAACTCACACTCCTAGAAAAGTTTAAAAAAATAGTAAATTGAGAGGGAGGAAGCAGTGGTGTAGTCAGAATTTTGCGCCTTGGTGTTCATCGGTATGTCCCTTTACCGCTCGCCTCAGCGCATCGCAATCGTCGGTTGCTGCATGCTGCTAGCCGTAGCTGTCTTACCTCAGTAGCGTGTCTATGTAGCCTGGGTTTGGAATTAATTCAAAGAGGGCCATGGATGTGAGCTCTGGTATGAAACTCATAAACCAGTGTTACAAGTCAACCGGCAAAATCCGAAATTAAAACACAACTTGTAAATAAAGAAACAAAAAAAGAAGTCTAATTAGAGGTAAATCGGACAAAATAAAATAGTTTGGGAGAGTTAAGTGGACAAAGTAAATAAGTAAGAAGAGTAAAATGAACTTTTTTCATTAGTTATTGGAGGTGTCCTATTAGTGCGCACCTACTCACGGGGGATACAGTATGTTGTTGCACACGATCAATTTTTTTTTATTAATGTACCTCATGTTTGGCGCTCAGATTAATAAAAGTTTCATAGACCGGGTACCTTTATCCCGGATCAGATTCGATTATAGATGGTGGATTAGGTGCTTAGTCTGATTATTAGTTGTACTTGCGAGTGTGTTGATATGGTTTACAACCACAACACACAAGGATTACTTATTATTAAGAACATTGTACATCGAGTGTGTTGACTGCCAAGGCCGTCATTCTTCTTTTTTTTCTTGAATTCTTTTCAGAAAGAACAATATATCTCTTCTTTTAAGAAAACATAAAGGATCAGGATTTTTTTTTCTTTTGAGTTGCGGCAAGTCTCATCAGCTGCTTCTATATAAATGTAAACATGAGCCAGAATTTCACTTGAAGTCCAACAAATGTAACAAAAACTGGCTTATTGTTGTATGTTTCAGTAAGACTGAATACGTACACACTAGTAGAGAACCAACCTTTAATTCTAGTCTTTTATCCCGCGGTTGAACTTTGGAGTCAAAACTAAAGGTTTTCCGTCGACGTGGCCTCCAATGGCCGCAGAAGCCCTCTAACCTTTAGTCCCAGTTGGTAACACTTTGTTTTTTTAGGAAAAAAAAGTTCAATGAAACACAATTTCTCTAATTCAGACATAGTGGATTCCATCTTCTTTCTTTACTTTACTGCAGCTAATCCTCAAATTATCACAGACTGGCCGACCCTATGCTATAGAGGAGCGATAACCTCAGCTCCTGGGTCCTCAAAGCCATGTGAGGAACAGCTGGGATTCCATCGTCTTTTATTTTATTTTATTTACTGCAAGATCTCCCGCATTGATAAATCAATTGCCACCTTCAGTAAACAACTCACGCATAACGGTCACCAGGGCGCTGACAATATAATTAACCCTCAGGACCTCCAAGAAGTTCTCCATGCGCAAACTGAGTACTCCGCGTACTCCACGTTTGGATATACGGTGTTGAGCCAAAGACCGTAACCAACTGTTATAGCTAGGCGGGGTCAGTACCCAAAGTGAGTGACCATACCAGAGAAGTCATTCTAGACTCTGTTTCTACCGGCCGGATCCTTTCTATCTATCCCGTCGAATGTCGAATAGAGTGATGTCCTCAGACCGTAGCTAGGCCTAGAGCTTGATCTCCCCCCGTTCCTTGGATTCGATACCCTTCGAAATACTTCTTAGTTGTAGTGCTACAGCGGTATATCTGTGCGCTTGCGGATTCGTTCGTGGTCATAGGTGTACCAAGGTGATCTTACGCTCACGCTAACAAGATGTCGTTAGTGGTGACATTAATAAATACCAACACTGATCACCATAATCAAGAAGATTAAGAACGGAGGCATGATTCACAGTACAAGGTAAGATACCTGATTTACAGTATAAGGACTTACCGTTACAATTCCAATAAAAAAGTTTATTTTGATGGAGAACTATATCTAAACAAAACCCAAATTTCTAATGTGACGGTTATTGAGTTTATATAAATAGGGACTTTCTAGGGTTGGAGGTGACTGGGGGAGCACCGTACCTCAGAACGAGTAACCAGTAACCACACAGAATGATCAACGAGTCCTTCTATTTGAAATAAATTATTTTAGAGATAGTGTTGATCAAAATTATGAATGTTTGACTTAGGACAAACTCAAATAATGATGTTATATTCATGTAGTGACGAGGCGAAGAAGAGACCGGACCGATCGACGCAACAAAATCCAGGTTTTCGTAAGAGCTGTCATTAGTGATCTGTTATTTTTGTTTGCTATAAAAGGTGTTCATGTTGAATATATATACCACAATAGATATCCTCATCAATAGTTTAAACATATTTTTTTAAACTAATATGGTACAGTTCCACACGCCATATACACAAGGGGATTATAAATATAATGCGTTATTGACTAATTGGTACAAGTTTTCTTTCTATTAATTTGGTCCTAATAGTGCTACTCGTGGGATATTTTTTTTCGAATTACACAGTACATCGGATACACCCACAAGGCACGCACACTCATCCCTATGAACACACGCGCGCAAACCCTACCCTAGGAGCATCTTCGAAGACTGAGCCGGTACATCCTCAAGATTGACGAAGTCACCACAGGCACCTCGCTATCGACGGGAACGTTGTCTACCACTGAAAGCACAAACGCCGTTAAATCTTGAGAAATTCGTACTGCACATGATCAATTTCTTGAATTTTTTTATTAATATAATGTACCTCATGTTTGGTGCTCTGATTAATTAATAATAGTTTGATAGGGTACATTATTATCTCGGATCAGATTCGATTATAGATGGTGGTGGATTAGGTGCTTTGTCTGATTATTAGTTGTACTTGCGTTTCATGCTGGCTTACATATATATAGTTTTGCAAAAAAAATCCAAATTACTACCCTCAAGTTGAAAATCCAAATAACCTCGTAAACTATGTTTTGGTTCAATTTACCTCTTAAACTTAGCTATTTGATTCAACTTACCACATAATACAAATTGTCATTTTTATTTCTCCATACACAAGTTGAATTTTAATTTGAGACCTTGCAAGATGGTAGTACACATCAAAATCTATATTAGAAAAATATTTTATGAATTTTTCATCATTAATTATTATATAATCTTGTATCTCAAACGATAAATTTATTATTCAATATACTACTCTATCAAAATAGTGATGAAAAATTCATGATATATTTTTTTAACATGCCATATGTTGTCTGCTATCATCTTGCAAAATTGAACTTAAAACTGCACTTGTACATGGAGAAAAAAAGGACAAATTGTGTTAAGGGTAAATTGAACCCAATGGTATAATTTAGGGGTGAACTGAACACAAAAATAGTTTCGGAGATTATTTGGACTTTCATCATACTTGAGGATAGTAATTTGGACTTTTCCTATAGTTTCCTAGTACTTTTTCTTACAACAGTTTTCTAGTACTTGATATGGTCTCCAACCACAACATACAAAGGATTATTCCCTCTGTTCTTAAATATATAAAGTTTAGGACAAGAAAACTAGTTCAAAATGAACTAATTTTCTTGTCCAAAACGTCATATATTTAAGCACGGAGGTAATACTTTTTACCATACAAAGTATTACTTTTTACTATAACATTGTAGATCGAGCGCCGCCGCCGAGGCCTTAATTCTTTTTTTGTCCTTCAATTCTTTTCAAAAAGAACAATATATCTCTTGTTTTAAGAAAGCATATAGGATATTGATCAGGACAATATATATATATATATATATATATATATATATATATATATATATTTGTGTGTGTGTGTGTGTGTGTGTGTGTGTGTGTGTGTGTGTGTGTGTGTGTGTGTGTGTGTGTGTAAACATGAGCAAAGCATTTCACTACAAGTCCAAAATGTAATAAAAACCGGCTTGTATATATGCATGAGCAAGACTGAACACATTATTCCGTTTTCTAGGGAAAAAAAGTTCAACAAAACACAATTTCTCTAATTCAGACATCGTGGATTCCATCTTCTTTCTTTATTTTTCTGCAGCTAATCCTCAAATTACCAGACTGGCCCGTTGCTATAGAGGAGCGATAACCTCAGCTCCTGGGTCCTCAAAGCCATGTGATGAACAGCTGGGATTCCATCGTCTTTTATTTTATTTTATTTACTGCAAGATCTCCAATAGTATCTTCATTGCATTGATAAATCAATTGCCACCTTCAGTAAACAACTCACGCATATCGGTCACCAGGGCGCTAACAATATAATTAACCTTCAGGACCTCCAAGAAGTTCTCCATGGCGCAATTTCCACGTCTTCCCATTGGGCTGCTGCTTCCACTCGTCCTTCTCGTCGCAGCAGAAGCCGCCGCTGCCGACCCGGCCACCGGCGGCAGCCTCAGCCTGGCGCGCTACGCCCGCGTCTTCGCATTCGGCAACTCGCTCACAGACACCGGAAATGGTGCCATCCTTCCGGCCACGGCGAAGGGTCCATTCAGCCGGCCGCCGTACGGGCAGACCTACTTCGGTCATCCCAGCGGCAGGGCCTCCGACGGCCGACTCATCATCGACTTCCTCGGTGCTAAATTTCAATTCGACCGTTTTAAATACATGGAAATTAAAGGCTCAAGCCAATCCGTGATGCACATACGCAGTGGAAGAACTGGAGGTGCCTCTGCCGACGCCGTACCTCGCCGGCAGGACGGTTGCCGACTTTCATGGTGGCGCAAACTTTGCGGTCGGCGGTGCGACGGCGCTCGACCGGGCGTTCCTTGCGAGCCGAGGGATAACGTCGGCCGTGCCAGTCTCTCTCAGCAATGAGACAAGCTAGTTTGCGAGCGTTCTGCAGCTACTAGGCTCCTCAGGCAGTCAGGCTACGGTAAAAAAATATCAGAGACAGCCTCAGCCTGGATGCAGTCAAGCCACACTACATCATAGTCGATTCAGATTTCAGAGAGGAATTAAGTTGACTCTGTTGTTCGTTTAATCATGTATATGTAGCAGAGCAACGCAAGATCACGGCGAGATCGCTCTTCTTCGTCGGTGAGACCGGAGTCAACGACTACTTCCTCGCCCTCATGAGCAAACAGTCCGTCGATGTCGCGGAGAGCCTCGTGCCACACATCATCGGCACCATCCGCTCTGCCCTCACCGTAGCTACTATACACCCACGACCTCATCGACACCCCTGTCTCGAGGTCTCTGGCTGGATTTTCTCTTACCCTTCCGATCTTTCTTCGTAGGCCATGATCGGCGCCGGAGCGAGGACGGTGGTCGTCACGGGGATGCTACCGCTCGGCTGCGAGCCCAAGCTGCTGGCCATGTTCCCGGGCGGCCCGGGCGACAACGACCCCGTGTCCGGTTGCGACGCCCGGTTCAACAAGCTCGCGGTCCGGCACAACCGCGCGCTCAAGCGCATGCTCTGGGAGCTCCGGCTCCGCCACCCCGGCAGGTCCTTCCACTACGCCGACATGTACAGCCCCGTCGCTAGAGCCGTCGCGTCGCCGGCGAGGTACGGTTTCGGCAGCAAGCCGCTGGCCGCGTGCTGCGGGGGCGGCGTCGGGCCGTACAACTTCAACTACTCGGCGTTCTGCGGCACCCCCAAGTCGACGACGTGCGCCGACCCGTCCGAGTACATCTCGTGGGACGGCATCCACCTCACCGAGGCAGCGCACGAGCTCATCGCACACGCCATGCTTGGGGAAGTGCTGTCCGTGGTGGAGACAGGATCCCGACAAGCATAAGGACGACAAAGGCTAGCATATGCACTACAACGCATCAGATCAGCTGGATCACAGCACGTGTTCAATGGTACAATAATTGCATGCATGGTATAAAATATAGAGCGGTAATGTTGTCAGATCAAGGAAAGCATCAACGTTGGGATGATACACATATTTCGGAGCTGTTAGCGCCCGGAGGTCCGCTCCGGGCGTTAGTATGGGACACCTCTCCGACCACACGATTCAAATCAGGAAACGTATCAACCGTCGGATCATGTTGCGAAGCATGTTATGAACAATTCTGCCATATTGCGAAGTATCACTACCGGAAACAGAGCCTCTGCCGTGAGCCAAACGCTTTACCGAGAGCCAAGCGAGCGGCTCACAGCAGAGGGCCGCTTTGCCGAGAGCAAGGGTGCATGCTCTCAGCAGCGACATGACCCACAACGCAGAGAGTCTTTTCCTAGAGCCAGGGCCACAAGCTCTCGGCAGAGACAAGACCCACGGCGCAGAGGTTCTGTGCCGAGAGCCGGAGCCCAAGGCTCTCAGCAAAGAAGGCCGCTGTCACGGCCGTTGCACCGAAATGTTCAGCCGTTAATTTTGCCGAGAGCCTTGGGGCCCCAGCTCTCGGCAAAGAATGGGCCCACAGTACAGGGGCTTCTTTGCCGAGAGCTCCTTCCCTGCTCTCGGCAAAGATTTAAAAAAACTTCACATTTCCGACCTCAAACTTTTTTCTTGATCAACATACACTCATACAAAGTACATGTTCCAGTTTAGCCCCATTTCAACACTGTTTGCTATATTTAATAATTTTATTTCATTCTACTTAATTTTTTCATATACATCCGATATGAACTGGAAGTGCATGAAATCATAAAGTAAAGTTGTTGGAAAAATGATATTCATGTTCATGAGACATCTCTTAGACTATGTACATGAAATGAAGCTAAATTTCCGTCATTGGGTTCTCTGATCGTGATGAAGATCGTGAGGTAGAAAGATTTTAAAATTGTATAAAATTCAAATAAAGTTTGAAAATCACGAATTTTGTCAAGCGCTCATGATATCATATGTTGAGTTTGTGGTAAAAATTTGAGAATGTTTTGAACACTTTAACACATACGCTGTTTAGAAACCGGAACATCTCACGAGAAGTTTCAAAGAATTTGAACTAATGTCACTTGATTTGGAGACTTAGACAAATTCAAATTTGAGTTTGACTAAAAAACTTTTTTATAAGTGATATGCAACATAAATGGTGCCATGTTAAGTGTTGGCAATTTTTCGTATATGTTTGGTATTTTAAATTAAATTTGGTAAAGATACTCTTGGCCGAGAGGATAACTCTCGGCAAAGAAGTCGAGCGGGCCCGCCTGTCAGTGTGGCGCACACACGCGCGTACGGGAGGGAAGGCTGCAGGTGGGCCCCGGCCCTCCCTTTGCCGAGAGCCACGATTTAGGGCTCTCGGCAAAGAAGTCGAGCGGGCCCGCCTGTCAGCGTGGCGCACACAGGCGCGTACGGGAGGGGAGGCTGCAGGTGGGCCCCGGCCCCCCTTTGCCGAGAGCCACGATCTAGGGCTCTCGGCAAAGAAGTCGAGCAGGCCCACCTGTCAGCGTGGCGCACTGTTGACGTTTCTTAGCGTCATCACTAGTTGTACACCTAGAGGGAGCGTATAAGAGCAACCGGGTATACCGCAAGCGCACGGAAATACCGTTGTAGCACTTCCCCAAGGAAGGATAGTATTCCAAGGGTATTGAATCCAAGGAACGATGTGCACTATCTCCTACTCTAGTATAGATGGTTCAAGGACACAACACTGATTGATAGGATAGGTAGAAAGGATCTGCCTCGACCGAGCGCAGAGTCTAGCACGGTCTCTCAGGTATAACACTCACTTTGGGCGCCATCACATCCTAACTTTTTAGGGAGAGGCCAATGTACAGACAACGAGCCCAACTCGGTACACTGGCGCTGAGGGTTGCAAAAGGTCCAACAGGCTGTCACCACTGCGGCCTACCTCTATCGTTACGCGAGCGCACGTGGTCTTCACAGGATAACCTATGGTCCAGACACCATGTCTATACCACTGACTACTACTATAGCCGGACACCGTCTGACGTCCCGATAGCCCGACTATAGCACTCCGTATAAATACGGAACTACGAAACCGCGAGGGAGATACTGGCACTAGCTCAAGGTATGCTCTATCACTCATGCAAGATCACGAATGGACTTTGATCTAACTAGAGACATGCAGGAGCATCAACTTTACTCTAATAGACAAGCTGGCAAACTAGATGCAAACTTATAATCTAAGTCTACTAGATCGAAAGGGTTGTGTTCGAAGAACACAAGCCTCTAAACCAAGAACAAACGAAGAACACAAGAACAAAGCAACTAAGCATGCATACGACTTTAGTCTAAATAGAAAATGTCGAAATACTCACTTTAGTCTAGTTGAAGAACAAAGGCACCGCTGAGGATCGTTCTTGAGGAAGATGTCATGAACATGACATGTCCCCAAGCCTCCCACCTCACTTCCTAGCACTAATCCTATACAGAGAGCTCCCCTCTCCTAAAGAGAGAGGCTCTAAGGCCAAAATGAAGAGGAGGAGAAGTGTGTGTCCAAGAATGAGGCCCCTCCCTTTCTATTTATAGGCAAGAGGGGAGCTTGCTCCGGGGTTCAAAGTGCGCCAAAACGCCCGAGATCGCAATCAAGGACCAATCAGGAGCTGCCACGTGGAGGGCCGGGATCAGCCGAACCAGAGTCGGTTCGACCGATCCACGGTTCGACCGAAACCACGGCGCCACGTGGCACCTTGTGCTTCTTCGTGGTGGCTGATTGGTGGGCGGAGTCACTCCCCCGTGCATGCCAAGTTTCCCGACGGTTTTGGGGGATAAGTGGGCCTTGAATCCAGGTGATGTCCATGTGGCACTTCGTGATTCGTCGGGCTTGCCTCTCTTGGATTGATGACGTCAGTGATCCAGGGGAATCCTAGGTGGCATCCCCTCATTGGCTGGTCTTGAGGTACTTGGATCAAAGACTTGTGTTTTTACTCCTCTTTCTAGTGCTAATCACCTGTATTTGCATAATCACCAACACTTGTGAAAATGGTTAGTTTAAGCCCTATTCTAGTGTTGATAATCATTTTCCATGCCAAAAGGTACATGTTTGACGGGTAAAAAGTGAGTGGATAATAGCCGTCAACACGCACACACGCGCGTACGGGAGGGGAGGATGCAGGTGGGCCCCGGCCCTCCCTTTGCCGAGAGCCACGATCTAGGGCTCTCAGCAAAGAAGTCGAGCGGGCCCGCCTGTCAGCTTGGCGCACACACGCGCGTACGGGAGGGGAGGAGGCTGTAGGTGGGCCCTAGCGCACGCTTTGCCAAGAGCCAAGATCTATGGCTCTCAGCACACCTTTGCCGAGAGCCCTAGATCTTGGCTCTCGGCAAAGTGTGGGCTGGGGCTCACCTGTAGCCACACACTCACACCACAGCACTACACACCCACACCCGGCCCATCGACAGTTAGCACGCACGCACGCCACCACACTGCGCGCCGGCACCACCACCGCGCGCCGCCGCCACAGCCACCACCGCGCGCCACCACCGCCGCCACAAGGCCTCTGCGCCGCCACACCGCTGCTCCGCGCCGCCACTGCGCCGCCACGCCGCCCCGTCTCCTTCCCGCCACGGCCGGTCGTCGTCCTCCCCGCCGACGCCCTCGTCCTCCCCCGCGGCCCTCGGCCTCCCCCGGCGCCGCCCTCGGCCTACCCTGCCCCGGCCGGCCGGTGGCTCCCCAGCCCCAGCTGCTGAGCCCACAGCCGGCGGGGTAGAGGCCGGCCGCGACCGGGGGTGAGCACTTTGTTTTTTTAAATTTAGATAGCAATTTTAGCACTCTGTTTTAGTGATCTAGATAGCACTCTAGTAGAACAAATAGTAAATAGCAATTTGTAGAACAATGCTCTAGTAGATTGCAATTTTAGAAAGCATGTTTGGTCTTTGATGACTCTGCAATTTAGTAGAACAATACTCTACCTGTCCATTGTAGTTATGAATTTTACATATAGAAATGTATGTATAGAATTATGGATATAGAATTATAGATACATAATTTTAGATATAGAATTTTAACTTGTCATGCCTCTCAATTTGACTTGTCATACTTGTCAATTTGACCTCGTGTCGTGCGGCACCACATTTTATGTGTCCAGCCATCGAGCTGTGAGAAGAAATTTTGTGTGTGGCCCGACCTTCGTGTTGTGGCTTTTCTTGCAGGTTTTGAAAACCTCACCATGCAGGGGAGGTGTTGCTAAAATTTTTGATTGACACTATTATGTTCATTTTTGCACCGACCTCCGGCATCGGGTTCCCGCTGCCTTCCTCCGCCAGGTGTTCGTAGCTACAGCCGCCATCATCTTCAAAGCAGCAAGGTGAGGCAAATTTCATTCTCCGTCATAGATCGCAAAACCTAGTTAGGCGTCTCCCGTTCGAAAGAGATGCAGTTCGAAATATGCAGAACTTTGCATATTTATGGCTGTATCTGTTTCGAATTGTCCATGTTTTTTGGACAGCCCGTGGATGCGTAGATGGGGTTAGTTTCTATGGTCTACTCCGATCCGAGACAGAGTTTCGGCAACACCTCCCCGTTGTTCCCTGGATACACAATCTCCCTAACAGGACATGTATTTGGAGAACAGCGGGGAGGTGCTGCCGAAATTCTGTCTTGGACCAGAGTAGACCATAGGAACTGACCCCATCTACGCATCCATGGGTGGGATTAGGACCTATCTTTACCTATTAGAATGTGTAGATATCGTGTAGAGGATGCAATGTATTTTATATAACTCGCTGATATGATAGAGAATGAATGACCGTGAGTGGATGTACAAAGGACGAGCACCAAATGGCTGTGTGACACAGGAATGGGTTGACAACACTCAAGCTTTCATGGATGAAGCATTTAGAAAGGTTAAAGGGCCTAAAAACAGTAAAACCATTTGGTGTCCCTGCGGCAAGTGCGGAAACTCGCGTCAAAGGAACAAGCAGGAAATGGCAGCTCATCTGCACAACTATAGTTTTACGAAAGACTATTCCAAGTGGACCTTCCATAGTGAAACCTGTCGTATGAGATCCGAGGCCGTGAGACAACGGATCGGAGAACTTGATGGTGATGCTGGAGTAGCAGACATGATAGATGAGTTTCATGAAGCACATTTTCAAGGAGAACGTCCAGAGGAGGAACCAGAGCCAAGCGCGAAGGCGTATTATGACATGTTGGCTGTAGTACAAAAACCCCTTCACCAGCACACCAAAATATCTCAACTAGATGCTATCGGCCGCCTGATGGCCGTAAAGTCCCAGCATAACCTGAGTGGAGATTGCTTCGATACATTGGTGACTGTTTTTGGTGACATGCTTCCCAAAGATCACCTTTTGCTGAAGAACTTGTACGATGCGCGAAAAGTCCTTAGTGCACTTAAGATGCCATACGAGCAGATACATGCCTGTCCAAAAGGATGCGTCTTATTCAGGAAAGAACATGAGAAAGCAACACACTGTCCGAAATGTAAAGCGTCTCGGTACATTGAGGTAGACTCTGGTGAGGGTCGTCCAAAGACGTAGCTCACGATCCCAGTGAGTGTCTTGCGGTACCACCCACCCATACAGCAGATCCAACGGATTTACATGACTGAGGAATCTGCGAAGCAAATGACCTGGCACAAAACGGGCGTCCGATACAATGATAACCTTACACATCCATCAGATGCTGAAGCATGGACCAGTTTTGATGAGATCCATCGTGACAAAGCTAGTGAGGCTCGCAATGTACGTGTCGCGTTGGCGACAGATGGGTTCAATCCTTTTGGAATGATGGCTGCCCCGTACACTTGTTGGCCCGTGTTTGTTATCCCCGTCAATCTACCTCCCGGCATCGTCTTTCAACGGCAGTACATATTCGTGTTGTTGATAATTCCTAGATACCTGGGAGATAATATGAGTGTGTACATGGAGCCTCTGATTGATGATTTGCTCAAGGCTTGGAATGAAGGGGTGTGGACATACGACCGAGCTACGAAGACAAACTTCAGAATGCACGTGTGGTACATGTACTCCTTGCATGACATGCCAGCTTATGGGTTATTTTGCGGCTGGTGTGTCCACGAGAAGTTCCCTTGTCCAGTATGCAAGGCAGCTCTGATGTTCATTTGGTTGAAGAGGGGTGGCAAGTATTCTTCGTTCGACAAACATCGACAATTCCTCCCTCTTGACCATCAATTCAGACGAGACAAAAAGAACTTTATGAAAGGTGTCGTAGTTCAAGATCCACCCCCGCACATGATGACAGGTGCTGAGGTTCAAACTCAGATAGACGCTCTCGTGCTCAAAGATGGAGAACATCGTTTTGTGGGATATGGTGTGCAACATGCCTGGACTCAGAAGTCAGGCTTGTGGAGGCTACCCTACATGAAAGATCTTCTTCTTCTACATAACATTGATGTGATGCACACAGAAAAGAATGTTGTCGAGGCACTATGGGGTACAATCATGGACATACCAGAGATGAGTAAGGACAATGTTAAGGCTAGAGTCGATCTAGAAATGTTATGCGATAGGCCAAAGCAAGTCATCCCGAAGCCTGTACCGGGTAAGACATGGAAAAGGCCTAAGGCTGATTTCGCCCTTACAAGGGAACAAAGGAAGGAAGTACTACAATGGATCCAAGATTTAATATTCCCTGATGGATATGTTGCGAATTTGAGGAGGGGAGTCAATTTAACTACTCTGCGATTAAAGGGGTTCAAAAGTCATGACTACACATATGGATCGAGCGACTTCTTCCGGTGATGGTTCGAGGCTATGTACCTGAGCATGTGTGGAAAGTGCTGGCAGAGGTTAGCTATTTCTTCCGTCAGCTTTGCGCTAAGGAGATATCTCGTGCTGTGATTGACAAACTTGAAAAAAGTGCACATGTGTTGCTCTGTAACCTAGAGAAGATCTTTCCACGTGGCTTCTTCAACCTGATGGAACATATGATTTTGCACCTCCCACGCGAGGCACGATTGGGGGGCCCCATACAGAACCGTTAGTGCTATCCAATTGAGAGGGTTTGCAAGGTTCTTCGAAGCACATGTAAAAATAAAAATAAAATTGAAGCTTGCATTGCAGAGTCACACATTCTGCAGGAGGTGTCAAACTTCACAACTAAATACTATGTTGAGCACCTTCCCAACGTGCATAATCGACCTCCTCGGTACAATGCTAGCGAAAATGAATCAAACCCCAGCCTTTTCTGAGGACAACTCGGAAGTGCTAGTGTTCGGACGCGCAAGACCTTATCTCTTGAAGAGTGGCGTACTATCACGATATATGTTTTGCGCAACCTTGACAAAGTACGACCATACATAAAGTAAGTTGTCAATAAAGCTCATCATTTCCTTTCTCGTATGTTGCCTCATCTGCATCCAACCTCATTTGATTTGGTGCAGTGAATTTATTGAGCAATTTTGGCATCATTCAACGCCACCTATTGACCACGAGGAGGAAACTCTTCTTCGCCAGGGTGCGGGAACCATGCATCCCGATTTCATTACCTAGTTCAAACATAAGGTAATTTAGCTCGTGCTCAGTACATTAAAAGTAATTAAGCTCGTACTCAGTATCACATTAACCACTATCCTCCCTGAACTTGCAGGGCCAAACCGATCTGTTGATGAATCCTGAGGTGAGGCAGGTTTCTGGAGGTTTCGCCTTTAGGGTCAACTCATATGTTGTTTATGATATGAATGGGTATCGCTTTCACATGACACAATACGAGGAGCAAAGGCCCAATCGAAGAACCACAAATAATGGAGTTTGTACGCATAGCCGATCCGATGGGGTAGATTACTATGAAAGACTTGAAGAAATATACAAACTCGAGTATCACGGTTGCAAACCTCTTAAACCTATCATATTCAAGTGTCATTGGTTTGATCCAAGCGCTAGTGGCATGAGACAGAATAAGAATCTTGGGCTCGTCAAAATTAAATAGTCATCTGTGTACCCAGGGCATGATGTCTATATTGTGACCCAATAGACCACACAAGTATATTACCTCTCATACCCTTGTAAAACTGATGAGCGTCTCCAGGGTTGGGATGTTGTGTACAAGGTATCGCCACACAGTAAACTACCCGCCCCAAACAAAGAAAATTACCACCTACTAGACCCAAACACATATGACGGAGAGTTCTTTCAAGAAGATGGGCTAGAAGGGAGGTTTGAGATAGACTTAACCCAAGTGCTCGAAATGAAAGTAGACAATGAAACGGTTGTCGACGACGATGTTGCAGAAGAGGTTCAAAATGATGACGACTTAAGATTACTCGAGCGATTACATTTAGCCAATGGCAATGATGATGATGACACTGTTCCACCTTTGGAGTGCGGCGTTGAGTCTATGGACATGTGAGATAGTGATGATGAGTATGATCCGGATTTGCCGGATCATGATGAATATTTCTAAAACATGTAAGATCCGTACTAATTGTAGTTATGTTTCTAATTTACTAGGATATTTTGTTTCATTTACTAGTATAATTTGTTTCTTATTTACTAATTCGTATTTAAATGTAATTATGTACTGATTGATTTACTCTTTTTTATTTCAGGTGATTGATCAAAGATGCCGCCAAAGAAGAAGAGGGCGCTGAAGCAGCGAGCCCCTGTGGTAAGGAAACTCAACGACTTCTACCAGGACGAGGCTGAGGGCTCCGGAATGGTGAGGAGGGCGTCGAGGTCCACCTCCGTGGCACTCTCTGAGTCGTCTAGAGCCAGGGGTCGCAAAGGTGCACCCTCTCCAGCTCTTGAGTCGTTGGATGAGGAGTACACGGTTGAGGAGGAGGTGTAGCAGGGGGGAGGACGAGGAGCAGGGGGAGGATGAGGAGCATGGGGAGGACGAGGAGCAGGGGGCGGGTGAGGAGCAGGGGGAGGACGAGGAGGGGTAGGGGTCAAAGGTCTGTTTGTGAGGCCCTGCGAGACGCTTCTGGATCGCCCCATACTACCCGCGAACCGACCGGTTATTAGACCCGAGGGAACACGGTAACTTATCTTAACCTTTTCATTGGTTCTTTCAAACAAACTAACGATTCAAACTAATACATTGTGTGAATCATTTTGGCAGGGGGTGGGAGATTGTCACTCATTGTGGTCACAGGCGTCTTCCCAATGGCATCTTGGGCATTCTTACCAGGCTTTGGTACCTCAGGTTCGTGTGGGTTGGCGAGGGAGATGCTCGGCGAGAGGTGCTGGTGACATCGTTTGACCACTACGCCCTAGCTCCCAATTTCCCTGATCCGACTGGCCGTGACTTCCAGAACGCGGCCGCCTGGGTGGTTGGCGAGTTTTGGGTGAGTTATCCTAGCAATAAATTGTGTTTCTGAATAAATCGACTTAATTGGATTTTGCTCAAGTATTGACAACACTTTTTATATGCAGGATTTCTATAGATGCATGCCGCTATACGAGCACGCGGCGGCTGACAACGCCATGTTCATCTGCCGGAAGCTTGTGACAGATATGATTTACGAGTCCTGCGTCTCGCAGAACATTGTCTGGAATGCTAAGAAGAAGGTGAAAGCCACAAAACGGGAACTTCGAAACCTGCGGCTCACTCCAGAAGAATACATGGAGGTAAATATGCTCAATTCATTTTTTCTTAAATTAAATTTGATCAATTTGATGTTCTTGTACGGTATGCACTTGATGACGTGCAGGTGCCTCCGTGGTGGGTTGCCGACCGACCTCAGGTTTGGAGAGCGATTGTGGACAAGTGGTTTGAGCCGGATTGGGAGGCAAAGCACCTCGAGCGCCGGCGGCGGCGTTTGAACATGGCAGGTCCAGCACACCACCAAGGCCTCGTTACCCTTCGCGAGTATGGTCGTAGATGGGTACGTTAAGTTATTTCTTTATTCTAATTTTTTGTTATCTAACTCTCAATTATTCTAACATCCACTCTGTTGTTTTCTTGCAGTCTTAGGCACATGAGAATCGGCTTTGCAGCGAGCTCCATGCATATGGCATGGCACACAAGGGCAAGGCGACGTCCGACGTCACCTTCAACGTCGACGACTCGCCCGAGGCATACAGCAACCCGACAATCCAGCCCCACATCACAAAGTACGTCACGACGGCAAGGAGGTTCGTGGGCCCGACTTCGATCTAGTGACAGAGCCTATTGATGGAGAAAGCGTCATCAGGAGTGGAGGCGGCAAGATGCATGGACGGTACTATGTTGGTGACAGTCTCCTGGTCCCGTCCTCTGTTCTGACACTCTCGATGGTTCGATCTCGAGATAGGGGCATGAGCTTAGCCCAGCCCATACAACGGTGGCCCACCATTACAGAGAGCTTGCACGAGCAGTTCCAGGTTATTTCTGTTCTCTACGTTGTCCATTGACATTTACATATGTTTGCTTTGTATTCTAATGTTTGGATCAAATATTGTAGGCCCAGATTGCGGCAGAGAGGGCCGAGCGGGAGAGGTAGGTAGAAGAGGCGCAGAGGCACTCCCAGGAGCAGATCCGATAGATGCAAGAGGCCCACCATAGGCAGATGGAAGCGATACAAGAGGCCCACAATCAGCAGTATGCCTCTGTGCTTCAGTACATGCAGACCCTTGGTCACGCGGTGGCGCCACAGGCGCAACTCCCTCCACTACCGCAGGTGTACTTACCTCCGGTCCCTCGACTGACTACTATTTCTCCAGTGAGCTACTTTTGAACCCTCCTCTTGTTGTTTCTCGTAGTGACCTACAATGACTTCATATAAATGCCCAAAACCTTACATTCATTTCTCATTGTGGTATACAACTTATAAATGTTAGCAAAACCTAGAATGACGTAGAATTCGAAAATGACTTGTACAAATGACTTGTATTATCATTCCTCACTTTAAATCCTACGCAGAATCTATCGGCGGCATCAAATGATGGGCCTATGGGACACGAGTGGTCGCCGCCAGTTCAACAGTCCTTGGGGTGGGATGCAGTGGGGCCAGTGGGTGCCGCCTGGCCTCAGCAGCCGTTTGGCCCTCAGCAGCCGCCTCACAGTTGGTCGGGGATCATGACACAGCCACAGGCGTCTGGGTGGGGGTCGTGGCCACAGCAGCCGCCGACCGGGGGGGTCGGGTTCCCAGTCGCCGCATGATCAGGCGCCGAACGAGTGAGTTCTTGGACTTAGCAACTTTTATTTGCATTTGGACATTTGTGACTTACTGGACCTTTGTCATTTCCACTTCGTGACTTGTACTTGCATTTGGACTCGTTATTTGCATTTGTGGACTATGTGATGAATATTAGCTGCCTGTGATGATTATAATATGCCTGCGATGAATATTAGCTGCCTGTGATGATTATTATATGTCTGTGATGATTTCTGTGATTTGCCGGTTGTTTTGAGGCTGCTGCTAATTTTTTTTAAAAAAAGAAATGGGCTTTGCCGAGAGCTAAGTCCATGGCTCTCGGCACAAGAGCACCCTTTGCCAAGAGACGTGGCTGCCCTGGGCCACCCTTTGCCGAGAGCCACGTGCCAGCGCTCTCGGCAAAGCCACGTGACGTGGCTGCCTGCTCAGCTCTCTGCCGAGAGCGGTGGGCCCCGGCTCTCGGCACAGGCACGCCCTTTGCCGAGAGCCACGGGGCACCGGCTCTTGGCAAAGCTCCTGGGCCCCACACGTAACGGCGTGACCCGGCGGACGCTTGTGAGCGCCTGTGCTGAGGGCCAGGTGGCCTCTCGGCACATATCTGCCGAGAGGGGGACCGCCGGCTCTCGGCAAAGCCCCCTTTGCCGGCCCAGATGCGTCGTGAGGGCTTTGCCGAGAGCATCCTCTCGGCAAAGGCTTCACCGAGAGGAAAAGGGCCTTTGCCAAGAGACTTTGGTCTCTCGGCAAAGCCACAGAATCCGGTAGTGTATGTTGCGTCAAACATTCAAACTCGGTGCCCCCCTCCCTCCTCCCCCGACACAGTGTACATGTTGCGAGCGATGTTGCAAGCTTATGGCGAGTATGTTGCGACAAACATCCAAACATCAGCGTGTTGGGGCCATGTTGCGAGCTATGTTGCTTGCAACATCCAACATCCGACACAATACCCCAACGACCCATGTTGCGACCCATGTTGCGTGCAACATCCAACATTAGGAGCCCTCCTCCCTCCTCCCCCTCTCGACATAATACCCAACATCACATGTCTGCAACATCGAAACTCAATATCTGCAATATTTAAAATTAATATTTGCAACATCCAACATCAGGGGCTCTCCTCCCTCCTCCTTCTCGACACAACACTCAACATCACATGTCTGCAATATGAAAACTCAAACATCCGCAACATCGAAAAATAATGTTTACAACATTAAAAATATGTTAAAAAATGTTGATAATCATCCAACGACGCGTTGATTGGAACATTCAAATGTCTCGTTAAAAAAATACAACATTCAAATAAAGCACTTGCAACACGTGCATTAAACATTTGCAACATCACACATCATGATTCTCTTTGAGAACATCATTACAAACATCCATACGAAACATTTGCAACATTCACATGAAGCATCCAAAACAATGAAACTTGCAACATGCAACAAACAGATATTACACGGGTGCGTGAGGGGATGCAAAACCACAAGCCTGCCCCCTCGTGCGCCGCCGGCGACCTCCTGCGCCCGGCCGCGGAGATCTCGAAGACGCACGGGTTAGGGGGATGTTGTCGAGCCGCCACCGAGCTCCGCCCCTGACCGCTGGGAGTTCTCCCTCTGACCTCTGCACGAGCGCCGCCCCTGGCCGCGCCACCGGCCATGAAGGGAGCAGCGGCCCGCGACCGGCGAAACGCCAGCGAGATCCACCCCCTGGCCGTGGGGGAGCTCATCCATGGAGGGAGCAGCGGCTGGCGCCCGACCGCGCTGCCGGCGAGCTCCCGCGTCCCCGCGACGCGCACCGCGCCCGTCTGGCTCCTGCACTCAAGCTGCACGCCGGCACACATCTCCTCACCCGACCGCGCCCCTGGCCGCTTTTGGAGCAGGTCTCCAGGTCCACCGCGCGCATGCACCTCGCCCACCCAGGCCGCGCTGGAGCGGCGGGCGGCGCCCGCCCCTGCCACACAGCAACCACCGGCCGGCCGGTCAAAGGGGCTCACCCCACCCTTCCTTTGCTCGTGGGGACCGGTGGCATGGCGCAGGGAGTACTCCGCGGGCGGCTCGCCTTCGCCCCTCTCTGCGAGGAACAGCGGCGGCAGGGCGGCCGGCGTAGGGGAGCGCCCCGGAGCTCGGCCCCCCACCCTGGCGGAACTGGGAAGGAGACGGGAGGAGGGACGGGGATGGGTCATGGGTGGATGGGTGATGTGATGCGGTGGGGCAGGTGAAAGAGATAAGGATGTTGTGGACTTGTGGTAGAGAGAATGGCCACGTGGGGGCGTCCGGAATTTTTCTCCCGCGTCGGACGCCCGGGGTGAAACATTATCGTACATATTTTGTTCCACGTTTAGCACTGTGACGTGGATTATTCCGTGTGTGCAAAGGCTTCCACTTTGGCTTAGCTTTCAGACATTTTGCTCCGTGTTTTTTAATAAACATTATGCTCCATGTTAGTTCAGTCTCATTGCACGGTTACCAAAACTTGCAACTAAGTAACTGTGTATGTTAAGTGACACGAGGATAGTATAGCATGATGAAACTCATTTCTCATAAATATCTTGCCAACTCAGTAAAATTGGTGATGCGACATAAAATTTAATACTCTTGAAACTTCCACGCTGAAACTATGTGACGCAATGCAATAACACAAATGGTTCTGGATTATTCAGTGAGCAAATGCTTTTTCTTGGCTTAGCTTCCAGATATCAATCAAAGTAACTCAATGAAATTACATGTCCCCCGTTAGATTGAAATTTTTTCCGACTTGGGAAGGGGTCGGTGGGAGCAGGACCCGTGGACCTGCAGTACTGTGGTCCATGCCGCTTGGTGCCGGCACAGGAGGCAATTGGAGCCCTATTTCGTTTACATCTTCACATTTTGTTATGAAAACAAAATAGAAATCGGGAATCACCTCTGTCGAAAATCTAACATATCAAAACTTGATTACACAAAAAGGAAAAAACAATTTATGGAGAGGAACAGTAGCCCTACTTTAGCAATTGATTTTGCATTTTTTCAGTCCATATGTGTAATTAGTTTTATAATTACATCATGTTTAACATTTCTAATTAGCATACAAAAATTTGATATGATATTTTTGGCAACTTTCCACTCCCAACGGCAACAGCCGGACAGGATCAGAGACACACAGCAGCAGCCAGCGCACAGTGGTGGTCCACGCCTGCAGCACGGCTACAAGCTGTCAAATTGGTACTGCAGCTTACAATTATATTCATATCCATATATATCTGCAGTGCATTATTTGTTCCTTGGTCATCACCCACCCCACTTTAGAATACTATAGTAGCTGTTTTGTAGGAGTTTTTTTATACTTAAGATATATTGCAAATCAAAGATATATTGGACTTGTCTAGTGCCAATCGCACAGGGCAATGTGTTTCATGGTTTACATTGAGACAAGAGAATTGACAATGATTGTAGTTCATGGTCTTGCCGCTTTCTTTTGCTACTTTTGTGGGCGATGTTGTTAAAAGTTGCCTTGAAACTTTCTTGCAAGTTGATGTTGGAGTTGTTGTCGATGAAAGCTGCGCCAGCAGGCCGTATTCTTCAATCAGGAGCTTGAAGGATTGGGTCTCGAGCATTGATGTTGTTTGCTAGAGTCTGATTGTCAGTGTGGTACCTGACGTCGAATGTGCCACCTGAGAGGCCAACTCGAGGGCCAAGAGCAGACACGCGATGAGTGCGAGTTAATGAGTTAGGAGGTGGTCTACCATACATATTCACAGATTATGGCTACTAACCTCAACACATCAGATCCCATTTTTATGGCTCCAGATTAGCGCATCAGACCAGCAGTGGCCAAGTTCATCAACTGCATGAAAACAAGCAGCACTTTTGCAAGAAGGTCCCAAGATCATCCAACAAAACGGCGCATACGTTGGCCAAATTTGCTCATCGAGCAAATACTTCTTCATGTATCCATACTTGTATCAATGCTACTCATATTGGTTCTTGCCCTTTACTTCTAGCGCTGGCAAACCATCAATGGGATGAGTTCAATCCCATCATTGTAAACTGTTTATGATTGATATATAATTTACAAGTATAAAAAAAAAACTCGAGGGCCAAAGTACGTCGTCTCTGCATGAATTGGATCCTCAGCTTGCAGGTGAGCAGCCTGTATAAGGAGCTCCATCTTTTGTAAGTTTGTACTGTCCCTACATGAAGATGCCAATACCTGTTTTCCTTGCTTGAAATCGTTGTTGTACGCTGGTGATGGCAGCATCTGTGTATACCTGTGCATCTTGGAAGCTTTGTCGAACTGTAGTGTTCATGGTTACTGCATTGCCCTGATTGTGTGTTCTTGTTCTTCCCTGTCCTTCATAAGATAATGGTTTATTACCGTAGAGCTCTTTTCCGGTGCACTATACTACTACTTAGTGGTATATAGTATAGATAACATTTAACCGTAGATTAGTAAGAGTAATTTAGTAAGTATTTTCACCGAAAAAGAGCTCTTACCGTATTGATGTCAGCTAGTGTGGACTGTAATATTACCTTGGAAACCGTCCATATTTTGTTGTTGAATCTGAGGTCATTCATTGCTTTCCAAATGAACCATAATGTGGTAAGCACTCGTTGTATTTCCTGCAGTCCATAGTTTTGAGAGAGTATTGCTGATACTTTTTTTTTTTTTGAGAAAAGTATTGCTGATACTTGTGTTTGTATTCCTTGGCCTCCTGATGGAAGATGATCAGCTCAGCTCGGAGTGGAGTGGAAGCTGCAAACCATGCATACCACTCTAGCAAAGCGCTGCATCTAAAGAAAAGGCGGTCACCTGTTTCAAAAATACCACACCTGCTACAATTTTTATCAATGTTAATTGAGTGGCGACCAACCCTTTCTCCAGTAGCCAGGGCTTGCCTAAGAACTCTCCAAGCAAAGGCTTTATATCTCGGTTGAATATTCTTTCCTTTCCAGATTTTGTTGAGATGAATGAGAGTATGCATTGGGAGCACTCTCCTTCGTATTTGTATGTTGGGTGCAGGAGGTCCGCCGGACCCTAGCCCCGCCGGCATCGGCGGGTGGGGGCGCGACGGGGCAGGGGTGAGGGCGGCGGGTGCATGTAGGACACGACGGAGAAGAAGAAAAGGTGGGCCGTGGGGGAGTGAAGAGATAAGGTAGAGAGAGGGTGGAGATAAAGGGAAGATCTGGACTACTGATTTGAGATCTAATAGTTAAAAATTTGTGTGAGGAAAGGCTCTGTTTCACACGTGTGAGCTATACACACTTCCTTCAATTATGGTACGTAGCATATAAGGGATGGATCAAATTTCAAATATCATACAAGGAATTTTCTCTAGGATATAATTATTTTTCTGTATAATTTGTGTAAAGATTATTGTGCCCTAAGAATAGGTTACTTTAAAAATGCAGTGGTCTAGAGGATAATAATTGTACTATACTGTAAAAATAGTAGTTCATCTCCCATGTAAACAGAGGGGCATTGTGCACCTGTAAACAGACTTTTGAAGAATAAAATATCAACCATTACCGATTTCGAGAAATTCCAAAAGGGCAGGTTCATGACATCATTGATGAGGATTAAGTTACTTGACAACCTGCGTCGTCCCCCGCGTGGGCGACTTGGGCGGCCAACCCTAGCCCCCCCTCCCCCGCGTGTCCCCCTCTCCTTTCTCCACCACCTCGCCGCCGCAGGAGGCGGGCCGCCGGGCAAACCGTGCGTGCTCCCAAGGAGGGAGGCGGCGAGGCTTTTCGCCAAGAGGGTCGCGAGTGGCACGCGCGGGAAGGGTGCTCGACGGCCATGGCGGTACCGTCGCGGTGGGACGCAACAGAGCGGAGGTGGAGGAGGTTGGTGTGCGGCGGTGGTCTTCTTCATCAGCAGCGACGGCAGATTTGGTGCGCTGCGGCAGCGGAGGGGCTGTGGGTGTTGGTATATTCCATCATGTTTAAGTCTAAGTTTATGTTTAACATTTATGTTTAAATTCAGAATACGTTCTTTAAGTTTATCATTTCAGTTATGTTAAATATTGTATTCATTTGCTATATTTGAGCTGAAAATTATTTTTCCACCAAGTACAATTAAGATGCTCTCTAATTGAATGGAACCATCGAGAAGTTCAATTAGAATACACTTGTAATTAATTCTTACCATCGTTGTTTTAATTATGAGTTAATGATAAGTTTTGTTTGTTTTCCCCAAAGGTGATGTAAATTAAAACTTATATGCATGTGGTTAATCAGACCAAAGTAAGGTTAATTTCATGCTTTTATGTGCATCTTATTGTGCTATTACTGAAACATTAAGTTATTATAATTTTTAGTTGATGATATTGCAGACGTCCTAAGAGCCATCATTCCTCCAAATGGCAATAATGTCCATGTCTGGAAGAGAGATGTGCAAGATGTTCTCATGATTCTTGACTTTGATTATGCATTACGTGAGGATAAGTCGGTTGCTCCTACTATGTCTGACAATTTGGAATATGCTCATGAGTTTGAGAAATTCATTGTTGACACTAAGAAATGGGAGAAATCCAACAAAATTGCCAAAAGGATCATTAAGGAATCGATCTTAGTAGGCATAAGGGGAGGCATTCCTGATAAGAAAGATGGAAAGGAGTTAGATTCTAAGGAACTACTTAAATTAGTTGAGGAAAAATGTAAGAGTTTCTTTGAGATGTATTCCAACATCATGATTACGAAAATGTCCTCTTGTTCAAAACTGCCCCGGGCGGCTACAGGTATATCCTTGTGGCCGTCGACAAATTTACAAAGTGGATCGAAGTCCGACCTGTCGCAAAAGTCAAGTCGGAAGAAGCGGCCAAGTTCATACAAGACATAACACATCGCTTCGGTGTGCCCAATAGGATCATCACCGACCTTGGGACAGCCTTTACAGGCTCTGCCTTTTGGGATTTTTGCCAAGACAACATGATCGACGTCTACTACTCTTCGGTCGCCCACCCTAGGTGTAACGGCCAGGTCGAACGTGCCAATGGCATGGTTCTTCAATCCCTCAAAGAACGTATCTTTGCCGACGCTTCAAACTACGCTACACGATGGTTAGCCGAGCTACCACACGTAATCTGGGGCTTGAGGACTCAAGTTAGCTCTGCTACAGGCTTCTCCCCCTTCTTCTTGGTCTACGGCTCCGAAGCCATTCTACCTACCGACGTCACCTTCGGAGCTCCACGCATACAGTTCTACGAGGAGGGAGAAGCCGAGCAGACTCGTCGTGTCGACCTCGACAGCCTCGAGGAACAAAGACTGGCTGCCGCCATGCGTCAAGCTCGTCACGACCAGCAACTTCGTCGATACCACGACCGCAACGTTAAAGAGACATCCTTTAACGTCGGCGACCTAGTACTAAGGCGTGTTCAGAAGACAGATGGCATGCATAAGCTCTCTTCCCCTTGGGAAGGACCCTTCATCGTCACCGAAGTCGTCAGCCCATCTACATATCACCTCCAATGGGGTGATGGGCAAGGAGTACCCAATCCTTGGAACGTGGAGCACCTACGACGATTCTACCCGTAGAATAGTTTTTTTTCACAGCTATGTATCCCTCGTTCTTGTATCTTTTTCAGCTTCAATAAATAATTAGTTCAAGCAGTCATCTGCTGTGTCTTGAGCTCTACCTTCTCCTCCCTCATGTCTTCAACCCTACCCCTCGACACGCTCGGGGGCTTGGCTAAAGCCAACGTAAGGGTCGCGAGACCCGGGGGTTAAAACTTCGGATCCTCCCCCTTGACATGCTCGGGGGCTTGGCTTAAAGCCAACCCAAGGGTCGTTCGACCTGAGGACATTATCCCTCATGGCTACCTACCTTGTGTCACTGCGAGCCTGCTTGTTCATAATGGTTGCTAAACCTGAGTCTCAAACTACCTCCCGCGCGCCGACCTCGCGTAAGCCTCCCTGCTGAGCCGTGGAGGTTGGTAAGCCAGCCTCTCCGTGAGTAGTGGTTAGTGGGATATGCTATAAGAAGTCGTTATATTGAAGACTACCAAGTTCGCGCAGACACAAAGTAAGTACGTCATGCAAGCAACAAAATAAGGTTTCATCAAATGATATTTTTACATGGCTGAGAGGAGGAAGAGGTACAGCTCCTAGACTAAGACTACTCTTCGCCGTCGTCGCCTTCATAGTCAAGAGCATCCATCACCGCCGTAGCGGCATCGTGCACTTCGAGCTCCAAGGCCTTGAGGTCTTTCGTCGTATCAGAACTCTCCCCGACCTTGACCATGTCAACCTCGGGGTAGTGCGACTTCACCCGCACTAACGCCTCCGTGGCTGCCGCCAAGCTTGTCGCCCTCAGCAGATCGAGAAGCCTCTCGGGTATGTCTATAAGATGATCAAGAGCAGACTTCGGCTCCTCCCCCTCGACCTGCGATGCTATTATGTCCATAGCATAATAGGCAGCGTTCTTCAGGTCGTTTAGCTCCACCTCTTGCCCTGCAATGATTACTTGGTCATTCTGCAATGACTTCAAAGCAACCTCGAGGCTGACCTCGAGATCCTGCCGAGCCTATTTCTCATAAGTCAGCTTTTGAGTTACGACCAACTCACTGTCTATTTTCTCCTTCATCACCCGCTTGAGCTCGTTGGCGCCAGCCTCGGCCTCACGCAGGTTCACCTCCAAGTTTCGAACCCTTTCCTTGGTGTTCTTCAGGTCGTTTTTGAGGTCATCCTCACGCCTGTGAAAGTCTACAACATACGGGCAAACACTATAAGGTCAGAGCCCTCAGCAGCACCAGACAACAATGGCAACAAACCTGTAAGCAAATAAAACTTACCAATGTTTACGGCGTTAAATTGTGCATTAGCCTCCTGAGTCTTGCGCTTCTCTTCGGCCAGCTCGTCCTCGAGCCTCCTCTTATCTGCCGCCGCCACTTCACGGACCTGCTTGAGCTCCTGCTCAAGCTCGACCACCCGCAGTTGTGTGGCTGCGGCATTCTTCAGCAGGTCGGACCTGCCCTTCGCACGATCAGCCAGTGACTGCTCCAAGGAACCAGGTCATCAGTTACAAGTTTGCAACTACATCTTCACAAACAGCACAGGAAAAAGGCTTACTGTCAACGCTTCGTTAAGCGTCAAGATCGCGTTCCGGGCCGCCCGCATATCCTTATTATCGTCGAAGATATCCTCCTGCCAAGGAGTACCATTCCAGTCAATCTCTCTACGTCTCAACGTTGGCCCTGTCGATGGCGAACTCGGTACCTGCGCGCCGGATGTTTCTGGATTCTTCGGCGGCTGTTCGAGTTGAATCGGGTCCACAGTAAAGTCCTGATCCGATGTGCTGGGCACCGCATTGATAGGGTCCACGTCGGTGACGGGGGGAGAGGTCGACGCTCCGACGTCACCAGTAGAGCCCTGTGCTCCGACATTAGCAGCAGGTGGAGGAGTTGCCGTCCTCGCATCATCAACCAGCGTCTGCGCCCCGACCTCATGGTCGGGTGACCTCGTTCGTGAAGGCGACGCCTGGGCACTCAGGTCGCGCTGGGGCCGTGCATCCGACCTGCAGAGACCATCATCAAACACAAGACAAGATCCAGCAACAGCATTAAATGAAAGACCTTCAGAAAAATGACCCTACCTCACAGTAGCTGGGGCGCGTAACTTAGGCCTGAAAGGCCGCACTTTCACCAGCACAGGCATCCTCGCCTGCGCTCCTGCAGCAGCTCGCTGCGCCTCCATCCCTTGACGGAGGTCGTCCTCCGTCGTCTTCTGCGTCAACTCCAGCTGCCTCTTGGCCGCGGGACTCAACGACCTCCTCACCGTCCGATCTTCAACAACCGGCAGCTCATCGGTGGCCTCATCTTCATCTTCCTCGTCAGACTCGACCTCCCTAGATGGAGGTGTAGGAATCACCGGCGTCTCAACCGCCGGTGGTGGACTCGCCTTCCTCTTCTTCTTCTTCTCTGCCTCCAGTTTGGCGGTTTTAGCCGCCTCGGCCTGTGCAGTAGCCTTCGAGACCGGCTGCTTGGCCATCGCTGCCCTCATTCTGCGCCTGGGCTTGGTAGCACTGCTCACCTCTGGGCGGCTTCCCACGTCGTCACCGACCTCTTGGTCAGTGTCTGCATCAGCTTCCACCGATGAGTCTGACTCATAATTCTCCAGCAGCCTAGCTGCTGGAGGTTGGTATTTGTCCGACCTCAGCTTCCGACGAGGTTCTTCGCCTTCCAGAAGAGGTGCCGGACACCAGAACTGCCTCTCCCATTCCTGTGATGGATGACGAGCAAAGAAGTAAGAACGACGTAAAAGCAAAAGAACATAGCAAACGACCTAGTAGTTCCAGGACTTACTGGGTCAGCCGGACGGCTCAACGAGTACGCCTTTGGGCACTTCTTGATCCGTGCCTTCCCGGCATAGATCTGTGACACCCTAGCCGCCATCTCCTCCTTGGGGACCTTGCGGTTCACCTCGCGAGTGGGGTCTGATTGTCCCCAGTACTCGTACACTGGGTGCACCCGATCCTTGATCGGTTGGATCAGGCGTCAGCAGAACGACCTAGCAACCGAACCCCCTGTCATACCCCTCTCCTTGAGGTCAGTGACCAGTGCAAGCACTTCCTTGACATCGTCCATCTCGCGTGACGTCAACGGCAGATCCCACTCTGGTATCTTCACGGGCTTGTGCCCAGTCCGCTTCGGGAGCGCCGGCTTTTGATCGACGATGTAGAACCAATCCGACCTCCACCCAGCGGTGTTATCTGGCAGATCCGAATCAATCCACTCTGACTTGAGGCCCGACCTCAAGCAGAACATGACAGCACCAACAACACTGGCACGTTTGCCGGTGGTCTTCATGCAGAAGAGATGTCGCTAGAGAAGGAAGTGGGGCGCTATCCCCAGATACGCCTCACAGAAATGTATAAACGTCGACACTATAGTGATGGAGTTAGGGACGAGGTGTACCAGCTCCAACTTGTAGTAGAAGAGAAGCCCTCGGAAGAAATCCCCGACGGGGATGTTGAACCCGCGTTCGAAGAAGGAACCAAAGACGACCTGCTCCCTGACGTCTTCCGTCGGGAAAGCCTCGCCCGTCGGCGCCTTCCACTCCACTTCCGCCTTAGGCCTCAACAGCCCGCGGTCCACCAGGGCTTGAATCTTCGCCTCCGTCATCGTTGAAGACTCCCACACCGTCTGCGGGTCGGGAATCGCACGGGCCGGCGCCGCCATTTCTCGAGCTTTAATGGATCTGGATCTAAAGGACACTAGGGTTTTGATGCGCATGCGCGGTGGCGTAGGGCGCGGATGGTGGAGCTGATACGCGACCGGCTAGAGATGATGGCGGATTGGGGAAGTTAGGGCGGAGGTTGGATATGGAACCGTGGCGGCTATGGCGCGATGGCTCTGGCGGTGACGGCGAAGGGAGGAAGAAGATGAAGGGGCCGGTCAATGATGGTCCCTGCCGCTCTATTTATACGAGCCCCACTGGATCCGCCCGTTGCGGCTCCTTCCACTGTACGAAGATCACCGCAACGGCTCCGTGCCGATAATTTTGCGAGTTGATCACGCCAGATTTTGCGCCAATGGATATCTACTTAACAGACGAAGACCTACACTCTGAGTTTAGGTCGTAAACATCACAAAAGCATCAGGTCGTCCTGATTTCACAATTCAATCCTCACAAGGTCGACAAGCTCCCAAAATAATGACATTTAGGTCTTTGCCGAATCAATTCGTCAAACTGACCAGTGCATGACAGAAGAGAGCGAACATTACACGGGTCCTCCGAAGGTACACAGGTCGCCTGCGACCTCATTGGATCTAGAACCCGGCACAAAAATATAAACGTACTCGAAGACCTGATTGACCTAGAGCAATCCTTGAGGCGAACTCCGACACAGTAGAGCACGTCGCAAGAATTCTTCTAGCCTCAGGACCTCGATGGTGGTCTTGCAGTGAACAATTGCACGACGCTGCATGTAGTTGGGCACACTTTGTGCCTGATTATGGAATGCAGATATGAGCTTGCTCTTCGGCGCGGACTGCAGGACCTCAACGAGCACCACACGGTCGTCGAGGTTCTACAGCTTCACCTCGGGCCTCTACAGCATCACCTCCAAACTCTACCTGGTACCACGCAGAGGCACGGTATAAAGAGTGGGGGTGCTGCCTACATTTCGCAAGAATTCTTCTAGCTCCAAGCTTCTACAGACACAACATCCTACAATCTGGTGGACGGACACATGCCCATGGCATGGCCTCTAAACTCCTCTGCGGCTTCATAGCTCAGCAATGCTCGGTGCTTGCTCCCCTCAAGCTTCACGGTGCTATTTATAGCCAAAAGCCAGGCCTCGGGCAGCTGGCGAAGTGATGACACTGAAACCACATGGGTCCAATAGGCCTGCAGACATGTGAGTAATTAAAGGTGACGACTTTATACCTGACTCGCGACGTCTTTGTCGCTAGCGCATCAATGATGCCTGAGCCCGCCGCAGAATCACATGGCTACAGTGCGCTCCTTGATTCGTGGGCAGTTTGTCGTTTTCTAGGTGGCAAGAGTATCTCCGACCACTGTTGACCCGTGACCCTGTAGTTTACGGAACAAGACAAAGCCTGACTCTGCGTCAGAGGGCCCGGCGCCTTACTACATTTACGGACGACGTCGACAATTATACGCACCCTTTACGGGTCTGCGTTTTCATTACACCCGCTAGCCTCTGCGTCCTGGTGCACCAGCTATGGCTCTGCATGTAAACAGACCTATTCCAATCAGCCTATTTTTTGTTCCCTGAGCAAAATGGTCGTAGGTTCGATTGAAGACCTTCCGGGGTAGGCGTGCCTTGCTGCTCTGCCAGATCCGTCTGGGCGCCTGGAGATCAGAAGCTTCACATCTACGATTTTCGTCGGGCCCCCGTGGTCAGTGTGCCTATTGCTGAGGTCGTCAATACCTTAGTACTTTGGCTCTGCTGGATGACCGACAGCTATGTTGGTCGTCTGGACACCAAAATGACCTCCCTGAGGTCGGCGTGCCTCAATATCTAGGTCCTGCAATACCTCGGTATGTTTACGGCTCTGCCAACCTAGTTGGGCGCCCTGGATGCGTGACCTTCCGAGGTCGGTGTGCTCTTGTAGCCCTGTCAGCCCGCTCTGGACACCTATTATTTTACGTCGGGAATGAAGGCCTCCCTGTGGGGTGCGTGCCTAATGGCCCTGCCAAGTATCTCCGGGTGCTTGGGCGCTTTTGGATTTGAGACCTTCTTGAGGTCGGCATGCCTCGGGTGGCTCTGCCAGACTCTTTACAGCAATGCAAGATATCTGGGTGTCTCTACACTCCATACATTCAAGATCAACATTTTTCTACAACTTCATCGTTGACCGTCTCGACCACTACAGATGACCTCTTCATGCGACGCACGTGTCAAGATCCTGCTAGGTATCCTCGGATACTGGGCATAGTTGATTTGAGGCCTCTTCGAGGTCGGCACGCCTACAAGGCCTCCTTGAGGTCGGCCCTGCCAGACTCCTTGCAGCCATGCTGGGAGATGGGTGTCTTTACACTTCGTTCGATCAAGACCATGACTCAGTTTTCTTCTCTTCTTTGAGCATCAAACCAGCCATGCTGTCTGCTTCAATGCTCGGGGACTACTCTACGAGTGCGTCTTCGACGCCCTCTTAGTTTTCCTCGTCGTACCGACCTGTTGGGAAACCTGTTTCTCATCACATCGTTACTCGACCTACCTTCTTTCTCTTCTATTTCTTTTTGGATCATCAGGTCGCTAGACCTTCCTCCGGCTGCGTCGTCGTCTTTGTCAGGTCGCTAGACCTCCTGCCCGCCATGATGCACGGATACTACTCTATGAGTGCGTCCTTGACGCCCTCTGAATTTTTTCATCATCGTTTCGATCTATTGGAAGTCTGCTTCCTATAGGTCGTCACTCGACCTCTCTTCGTTCGGCAAGACTATAACAGGTCGGCTGCCAAGCTGATTTGTTCTTTTTTGACCGAAGTGCATGCTATTCGACCTGTCGATAGCTCCACGACTTCGTCATGACCTTTCTAAGATCGCTACGCATACACCTCGCTCGGGGGCTTGTGAGACATGGGTACCCCTAGGTCCCCACCGACCAGGCTCACGGCCGTCCCCGACAAGTGGGTCCGGCCTACCAGAAGACCCGCCGACCTGTCAGTGGGCCCAACCGACCTAGTTGGCGGCCCACACGACCTCCTGAAGACCTTCTAGAAGATTCTCTAAACGACCTCATCCGGAACGACTTCAAGACTTGGTGTACAAGACAAGACGTCGGTGGATTTCGACCAAAGCAGATCGACGGATATGGCAAATGTCGTAGTCAGCTAGATTTAGGTCTCCTGGTCGTATCTGACCTAGAGTCTGGGAACCGACCTTGTCCGCTGGCCAATATAAGGCGGGCAGGGCGACCCCTTGTATCAATGCGCAATCCTCAAGCAATCTACACCAACAACTGGACGTAGGATTTTACTCTCCGGAGGCCCGAACCAGTGTAAACTCGCCGTGTTCTCTGTGTTTCGTGTGCTCATGCACAACCGTCGAGTTCTTAGCCTTAGATTCCACCCCGCTAAACGACTAAACCACAGGGATTAACACCCCCGTGGGCTGTCCAGATCTCACCATCTGACAGTCAAGGAGGAGTCATGAGACATATTTTGAGCATATTTGACATGGCAAATGAGTTAAAGTCACTTGGAGTTGACATCTCTGATGCTCTCCTTGTGGAAAGTATTATGCCATCTTTGCCAGCTCGTTATGCTCCAGTCAAGACTAGCTATAATGCTAATAAGGATACTTGGAGCATTCTTAATCTTGTTAGCTTCATAAATAATGATGAAGTAGATCCTTAAGTGACTGCAAATCATGTTGATATTATTGTTTCATTATGGCTAAGTTTCTTAGTAAATTATTTTCCTTTAAAGGTGGACTAAGGTGAAACTGTGTATTGTGCACATCATTTGCAGATTCTGCATAAAAGATCCATAAGAGCAAGGGGAGCAAAGTGTGACTAATGGATAAAGTTGAAGTCCAAAGCATTATAAGATTCTTACTAGAATTAGCTAGTGACTCCAATATTTAGCTTGATGATGTAATAAATAGTTTAAGTGAAACTTTAGCTTGTTTCATTATTATGTCACATTATGTTTTGTGGTATTAAGAAATTCAACATTATGTTTATCCATATTATTGTTTATTTTGCTATTTGGCAAATAAAAGATTAATGTGCACTCTTAGATGATATAATTATGTGGTGTGTATGCATAAAGTAATGATGAGACATTGTCGAATTTGTGGTTCACTTTTGTTTAGACCACAATTCGAAAGGGAGAATGGAATGTCCCATCAGTAAAGAGATACTCCATCCATTAAGTATAATGAATGGAATGTCTCATCAGTAAAGAGGTACTCCATCCATTAAGTATAATGCACTTATTTGTATTAAGGGAAAATAATATTAAGACATAAAAGAGCTATAAGGGTTGGAATAAAAATCAGCATAAATAAAAGGGTGAATAAATTGAGAGAATGCTCACTAAATACCATGGTGATAGGAGAAATAGTCCAAAATTACCAATTATCTCAAATAAGTTAGTGTGGCATTTATTCATTATTTCTGGCTATTGCTGATTAATGAGTACATGTTCACAAGGTTATTGTTGTTTCAGTTCATTTCTGGCAATCGCTGTTCTGGACTTGTTCAATGAGGCATGAGATTTTTGAAGTATGGTTTATATCCATCATTCTGGCCATCGCTGATTGTGAATATTTAACCATAACTTTGCTACTCTAGTTTATTCTCTGGTCATCGTTGTGGTGGGCTAGATTAGTAAAGGAAGTTCATCAGTAGTATTTAAGCAAGACAAAAGTAACGTTTTGCTAATGTTTAAGAAATTAGAAGAGCTACCATTTGTGGATACCCCAATAAGTTTAGGGGATACCACATCTACTGTTCTAAATTGTTTCACTAAGAGTATTGAGAGAAATTAGTTGTGTTCTAAAAGAATGCAGAGATCAGTAGGAGTCAGTGGGAGCTCACAAAGGAGGAAGGGAAATCTTCAGGAGATGCGGATTTAGTTTTCTGCATCAGTGAATTAAGAGAATAATTCTCATAAGTTTTTTAATTTGTGCTATAAGTGAGTTTACCTCTATTGCAAACTACTAAATTTAAGTGAGGGTTCTCATTAGTTGATTAAACCACATCTAAAAAAGTAGTATATAATTATTAGGCCCAAAAGAAAAGAGTCTACAAGCTTTAAAATGTACAAGTTTGGATATTAGTAGAAATTTTCTGATGGAATCAAAACAGTGGACTTTAGTGGGTCTACAATTTGATAGTGCTTACAAACGGAAATGAAGATATTAAGCTTGTTGCTCACCATGATTTAGAGTCTCATGGTCAATTTAGTTTATCCTAAAACTAAAGGTGGAAAAGTTTAGTTTATTATCCTAATACTTTAAGGGTGTGATTGGTTGCATGGCAAACCTTAGCCTGGCTAAAATCTGGAGCCAGGCTAGCCCAAGCCTGTGTAATATAATGCAATTTGCTCGTGTTTGGTAGGGTGGCTAGAGATAGTCTGGTTTGCTAAGTTCATGTTTGGTAGGATGCACAATGTGATGAGATGACCCTGTTTTTCCTTCGGGTGAAGTTACCACTGTTTCTTTCCCTCTTCTATTCTCTTCTTCAATCCGATGAGCACCGCAGGTAGCAGCAATCCACCGTTCCCAAGACGATTCATCTCCCCACGGCAATCCATCTCTTCTCCGTTTCTTCCCCAGCGAGCAATACAGCAAGCACCAGCACCTTTCTTGCCTCATTCGAACAGCACAACACCATCTGAGCTCATCATCCGAACAGCATAGCACCACCCGATCTCCTCCAAGTCGAGAACCAGCAGCTACCCCTCCAAATCCAAGCAGCACTCTCCAATTTCTAACGCTGGTGAGCACAAAAGCTGCATACCGCCTACATCTTCCAGCTCTGCAAGCAGAGGTTAACAACTACAATGGAGGAGGTGAGATGGGGGGTGGCGAGCTCCTCCGCGGGGCCACCACCGACCCTACAGGTGAGGTGCACCTTCGCGAGGAGCCTAGCCGTCGAATCGTGGTCTGCCGTCGTCAAATCGAGGTACGCCGCCGTCGAATCAAGGTTGCCATCGTCGAATCGAGGTATGTGCCGTCGAATCGACCGTCTCCGCCGCCGTCGTCACAAGCTCAACCGGAGGGTCGTCGTTGCAGGCTGTGCGGATCGAGCTCTGGCGCACAGGGCCGCCGCCGCCGACCGGAGTGGGGGCAAGTTGTGCTACGTGGATCCGCCGCCGCCGGTTTTGCGGGCGCACTCCGGTGCGCGAGGCCGGCGGCGGCGGCTGTGCGGGCGCGCTCCGGTGCGCGGGGCCGCCGCCGCTGGCCAGAGTGCGAGCGAGCTCCGTCGTGGCCATCCGATGGTGGTGGAGGAAGGTGAGGGGAAGCAGGCCATGGCCCTCACAAGCCTGCATAGCTGGGAACGCTCGGGGTTTGCGTTTCCAGTAATGCAGGCGGAGTTCCTCTTTTTGCACTTAGCAAGCCTGCATAAGGCCTTATGCACCCTACCAAACACTGGTGGACTGCATTCCATAAGCCTGGATAGGTCTTATGCAGGCTGCCAATCACCCCCTATATGAATGTTATTCTTAAGTAGAAATAAGTATAGCTGCAAAAGAGATATCGTTCAATTAGATATAAAGATATCTTGGTGTAAGCCTTTTATGTTTTTGGCACTAAACTATACATTAAGATTGGACCAAAGTGAGTGTTAGAATTCGTCACTAAGGGCATAAGTGGAGAAGATTGCTAAGTGATATAATATTAATATAAGAGTTGCGCTTGTTTTATTTTGCATAATATAGCAAAATATTTGGTTTATTCCAAATACTCTAAGAATACAGTTAAGATAAGATAAATGAAGATGTTCCTTATGTTTCAACTATTTAAAGTTGTATGCTAAGTCTATAAGTATTTTGACTTAACCGGAATGCTTGACAAAATATTAGTTTAATCCAGATAAGGTCCACTGGAAAGGTGCTAAGAGAAGTTAAGGCACTGAAATGACATGCTTATTTATTATGAAATATTCATATGAGATTTTGTGAAAGTGTATGCATATAAAAGTGCACACTAAGGTTATATCCTTCACTCTTATAGAAAGAGCGAGTCTAGAAAACTTTTGAACAAATTTAGCAAGTTTGTTTACGGTATATTATAAAACCAAGCAGGCTTAAGAATTATATTCCGGTTATAAGAATAATATACAACAATAATAAGTTGATATCATTATTGTTGTATTACTTCGAGTAGCAATGTATTCATAAATGGTGTCAAGTCATTCATGATTACGTATTGTGAAAGATATATCCCCGGATCGATTTGTTAATAAATAAGTATTAATGCTAGCAAATCTTTCTACTAAAGGCTTAGTATTTATCCCAATATTTGTGAAATTAGTTTGAGATTTATTGACAGTCTTTATTATATCAAATTATGGGAATAGGTCGAATAAGTAACTCCCAATAAGTTAATAAGCGTTCTATCGAGGTATTGCAGTGAACTGTGGGTAATGGAGTCCCAGTAGTGATAATGACTATTGACGATGCATTTGTCTGGTCTCACTGTTGTACTGAGTGTGAGCATAAGTTCAAACTGAACATTAGTTGTTAGCGTTCGATCAATTGGGAGAATGTTGGATATTTTGTGATCCCAACATAACAACTCGGATTACAACTCATACACGTGTGTTCACCCACATTGTATGAGATTAGGACTCTTGTGCTGTGATCGGTAAGCACATCTAAGCGAATCCTATTAGGACTCGACCCCTATCCCACGGGGCCATAAGTATGAATCGAAAGGGCGCCTGTTAAAACCCAATCAATCTGATTTCGTGATTAGACTAAACACCGGTCAATTAGGGCACCGGAGGGAGCAGAAGCTCGAGATCCAGATTTCACCAGATCAAGAACTCTTGTTCTTGATAGGGTGATCATCAAGTTCATCAAGGCAATATCTAGGAAAGTGCAGTTCGTCGTCAACATCAAGTTCTTCACCAACCAAAAGCAACAAGCTTCTGATCCGATGAAGATTAAAGTTTACTTTATCTACTTCAACACTACTACGACAACAGATGACATCTTCAGGCTTTGGTCAGTTTAATATTAAGTTTTCACATTAAGTTTGATTATTGATCATGATTAGGCTAAGTTAAGATCCTGTTTAAAGTTAATGCTAGACTAAGTTGATTCTAACAATGGGCACCAGATGCACTGCCCAGGTGAGTTGATATGATTTTGTGCTCCCGAGCCTTGATCTGCGTGCGTCGACCGTGGCTGCACCCGGGCGCGCAGCGGTGGCGGACACCGAGGATGGCGGAGGTGGGGGGAGGCCGATACTGCTCCCCTCTCTTCCCTTCTCATCCTTCGGCAGTTTGATGGCACGACAGCGGTTGACAGCAGCACTGATCGTGAGCTGGGGTGTTGCCCGCCAGCTCACTGCCGCGGCTCGTCGACGCGGGGCGGGCCGAGTTCGTGCAGCAGGCTAGGTTACTCCGGGCGGAAGTCTTGGCAATAGTGCCCTCGGACATCGTTCTCCCTATTGGTGGCGTCACTAGAGCTGCTCCACCTGTTGCATGAGAAGTCTCTGGGTGAAAACCTTGTCCACTCATGGACAAGCGTCGACAGTGCCTCTGGCGTCGCTTCCTACTTAGAGGCGTCGCTTCTTGAGATCGGGTTTGGCTTGCGGTGTTTGTGCCTCGCAAATGGTGGGGAAAGATGGTGAGGAAGTTGGAAGTTGAGTCCATATTGTCTGATCCTTCTTCCAGTGGTGGAAGACGTTTGGTTACATAGGATCTAGCACATTGGACACAACGGCGTCTGATCAGCACGACACCATGCTTGACGGTCTTTCCATCCGTTATCCAGTTCTACATCGGCTGGTATTTAAAGCTGGCAAATTAGTTATGTGTGAAAAAGTCAGGCTTCATGGAGCGGCTCTGAACTCTAGGGCTAAGGTGCGCGGAACACCGACGTTTGATATGTGCTTATGGTCGCGGAAGATAAGTCACGATGATGGTTGGACACGAGTTAATAGTGTGGGAGACTTGGAGATGGTGGCAATCAATTATAACACAACTAAGGCTTAAGCTAGACCTTCTACTTTTTTGCTGTGATGGTAGTCACTTACTCACATGAAGGTGGTAGACACTCTGTTGCATAATAGATGTTTTTTTTTTGCTTTTTCGCTCCTTTTTCCTAAGCTTGTGCTAATAGGAATGGAGTGTTTTTTTTCTTTGTAATAATGATAACTATATGCATCTTTTTAGATGCAGAGGCTGAAATATCAATATATTCTCTTTTTTTTCCCTTAAGAGGAATGCTTGCGGTAGAACGTGCTTGAAGAGGATTAAGTTACTTGACAACCAATAGCAAAATTAAACCACAATGCCATCAAAGTCATTCATTTCTTTCTTTGCTTCTTCAACGACCTGCATCTCTTCCACCATCCATTGTGTTCAATGTTCTGAACTCTGAAGTCTCTCTAACCCTATTGAGGAAAATTAACCTCGAAACCTCTTTGGAACACTGACAATCTTTTCATAAAAAATATCTAGCGGCTTTGGGTTAGGAGTTGCAAAGTTTGCAAATTCCATCTTGGCCAAGCCCTTTTTTTTAGATAAAGGCCAAGCCTTTTTCTAAATTGTTTATTTGAATTCCATGATTCTAGTACGTCAGGGCTGCAACCTCAGCCGAAGAGGTTCATCCTTCCTAGTATATAATTCAACAAAATTTCCAGAAATATTCAATTTGAACCGAGGAATTGCCACAGGCCCTGTTTGGCCCCACGTTGCGTTGCGTTTAAGCAGAAAACGCGGAAATAAACCCGCCGAACGGCCTGCGTCTGTCGCGACGAGGGATCGTGAGCAACGTGATAAGCGAACGATTGAACTGCGGCGGGTCCAAAAGCGAGAAGCGGCCTCCCACCCGCTTACCGCTTATAAGCGCCGCGCGGCGAGGATCCACGGTCCCAAACAGGGCCACAGTTTCCTCGTGTACAAATCAAAGACATGGGCTGCTGCTTTGTGCTTTTATAGAACATACTCCTTCCGTCCCAGAAAGACTGTCGTTATTGGTTTTCGTGCCACAAGTTTGACCGAGTTTGTAGAAAATATGTGTAACATTTAAATCAAAAAAAAAGTTTGTAAAAAACTAGATTCAAATATCTATCTGATGATATTAATTTCGTACCATAAATATTAATATATTTATATATATATATTCAGTCAAAGTTATTTCTCGAAAAGCGAAAACGACAGTCATTTTGGGACGGAGGGAGTACAACCCAATCATGTTGTTGTAAAAAAAACAACAAAACCCAATCATGATTCCCTCTGCCCCTTTATTTTTTTTAAAAAAAAACATGCTTCTCTCTCCTGTGGATCAACGGCGGCGCCGCTATAAATAGCCCTGTTGCGAATGTTGAGCCACACGGCTCAGAGTCTCAGACCGATCGACCTCACGGGTCGAGACATCGGAAAAGCGGACGAAATGGCGCCACTTTCACGCCTCCTCGTGGCCGTGGCGCTCCTCCACGCCGCCGCCGCCGCCCCGGACGTCCACAGTGACCACCGCAAGCCAAGCTATGACCGCGTCTTCAGCTTCGGCGACTCCCTCACCGACACCGGGAACGCGCTGCACCTCTCGCCCGCCAGCGGGGGACCCGCGAGCCGGCCGCCGTACGGCGAGACCTTCTTCCGTCGCCCTACCGGCCGTGCGTCCGATGGCCGGCTCGTCGTCGATTTCATCGGTGAGCAGAGCAGCACCGGCGACCACGCCAACTTGGTCATTGGCATGTGATGAATAAAATTATTAATATCGTGTGGCGCGTGCAGTTGAGGCGCTGGGCTTACCGCACCCGACCCCATACCTCGCCGGGAAGACGGTGGCGTATTTCCGCCGCGGCGTGAACTTCGCGGTGGGCGGGGCGACGGCGCTCGACGTGCACTTCTTTGAGAGCAGAGGACTGACGGCCTTCGTGCCCGTCTCTCTTAACAACCAGACAGGCTGGTTCAAGAATGTTTTACAGCTTCTCGGCTCACCTAAAGGTACTGAATATACAGATAGTGTTTGGTACTCCTATAGCAAATTAACTGAGGAATAATTAAAGTTAAACATCTTCTTCTGCACTCTGCTGTCTCTGCAGAGCAGAGGAAGATCACGTCGACGTCCCTCTTCCTCGTCGGAGAGATCGGGGTCAACGACTACTTGATCGCCGCCCTCGGCCGGAACCGCACCGTCGGCGAGGTCAAGGCCTTCGTGCCGCGCATAGTTTCTGCCGTCCGCTCGGTCGTCACCGTAAGCTCGCACGCTGCGTACTCTGCTGTCTGCTCAATGCTCGTCTTCCAAGCTCAAACGTGAGGCACTTGCGTACATCCAAACAGGAGGTGATCGCCGCCGGAGCAAGCACGGTGGTGGTCCCGGGCATGATCCCGCTGGGCTGCGAGCCTCAGCTGCTCGCGCAGTACAAGGGCACCGTCGGGTACGACCCGGAGTCCGGCTGCCTCGCGGGCCTCAACGGCCTCGCCGAGCTGCACAACCGCGAGCTGCGCCGCGTGCTCGCCGCCCTCCGCCGCGCCCACCCCGGCACGGCCATCGTCTACGCCGACCTCTACCGGGCCGTCACCGACCTCGTCGTGTCTCCCGCCAAATACGGTAAGCGCGCGCGCGCACCAATCGGTCACCTCTGTCCCCGTGGCGCCACGGCGCGAAGCCGCGAACGGTGTGCGCGCTCATATTTCTCTTGGCATGGTTTCTTATCTCGACCGTCCATTGCAGGTTTCAGGAGCAAGCCGTTGGCGGCGTGCTGCGGTGGCGGTGGCGGCGCGTACAACTTCGACAACGCCGCGTTCTGCGGCGCGGCAGCGACGTCGGCGTGCGACGACCCGTCGGAGTACGTGTCCTGGGACGGGGTGCACTTCACGGAGGCCGCCAACAGGCGCATCGCCTGCGCCGTGCTCGAGGGATCTCACTCTCACGGCGCCGGCGCGCCGACGCTGTCCAACTCATGGGCCACGACGGAGGCTTGGCGTCGCAGGATTGGCTGCGTCTAACGGAGTCTCGTTCTCGTGCTAGTTGAGGAGGACAGAGTCGATCGGGCTACCCCCGGCCGTGGGCTGCTACATCAGACATTTCAATACGAGTACATGAAAACATGTAGTATTTCAATTTGATTATTGACGAATGGCGATGGTTTTCAGATTATGTTCCATTTTGAAACCCCAATTATACAAGATTAAAAAAATCAGATGACTCTCATAATTTAGAGATGAGAGTTATGTGACTTTTGAATCTCTCATAATCAAACCTTCGAAATCAGCTATAATCTAAAACAAACAGGACCAATGACTCGTAGGTAGGACTCAAATTAAAGACATAATTAACATGGGGATGTGCAATTGATGTGACTAGAATCTTCGAGAGAGACCACCTTATTTCCACAATCTCTGTGATGAGATGTAAACCTGTAACTTGCAAGTTCATGATCGACTCTACCCACCAGATCAAAAGTACACGTTATGGTTATATTCTTTTTCATCTTCCAATCCCTGAATTTATAATGAGAAAAGTTTTATTTACCCCTTAAATATTATATTAATATAAAATTCATCACTCATCTTTCATTTGATGCAAATAAACCAATTAATTAAACCATACCAGCTTAGTTTAAAGACGGTTTAGATCGAAATACGCGGGACTTGCGACACGCGACCATATGCGTAACTCAGGGAGTGGTCTACACGTCTAGTGAAAAATATACACATATAATCTGTTATTCCTGCTGGTTTTGACGCCAACACAAATAACCAGTCGGCTTCATAGTATCGTTGGGAACCCTCCTTTAGTACCGATTTTCAAATTAATATTGTTGAATCGGTACTAATGTACACATTAATATCGGTTGGGGATGAGACCCAGAACTAATGTGAGCGTTCCGTCAGCCATCCGTCTGCTGTTGTCCGTCTCTTTTTTTTTTCCTTTTGATTCTTTTTTTTCTTATGTTCTCTTCTCTCATTTTCATTATCCTCGTACATTTCACAACACATGATTTCACCACAAGAATCGCAATCAAAGAATCACAAAACACATAGTGAAATCACAAGATTCATAACAAATAATTAGTAAATCACAAAGAAATCACAAGATCCACGTCGGTGGCCTCCGTCCCGCGCCGCCCTGCGCTGGCAGTCGGAGCTCGGCCGGCCACCACCGCCGCGCCTGAGGCAGCGCCTCCGCCTGGGCCCGCACTGACCGCACGGCCGCGCCCGCCCACGCCTCCGCTTGGGACAGCACCGGCCGCACGGCCGCGCCCGCCCGCGCCTCCAGGCCGGGCCGAACGAGCCAGAGGCCGCGGCGTCCGCCCGCGCCTCCGCCACGACCAGCGCGCCAAGCCTGCGCCTGCCTACTTCCAGCTAGCTCCCGCCAGTCCGCGCCTCCGCTTGGGCCACCGCCAGCCGCACGCACCTCTGCCTGGGCCTGGGGAGAGACAAGAGAGATGTGAGGAACAAGAAGATAAGGATGAAGAATGAGGTGCGGTGGGGAGGTGACGGAGAGAAATAAAGAAATAAAGGGGAGAGTCCGGCAGGTGGAGAGGCGACGGGATCGAGAATTTTTCTAATTGTGGAGCTGATGAGTCGTGGGACGGAGGGGTAGCCATTGGTACCGGGCTTCAATTCCCTCCGGTACTAGTGTCTCCATATCAGTACCGGGTGGAACCCAAGCCCGGTACTAATGTGTTGACCTCACATTAGTACCGGTTCGTAATACGCACCTGTACTAATGTGGGTCGCGCGAGGGCTCGTCGGGACTCTCCCATCCCACCCGGTACTAATGTCTATATATGCCGGTACTAATATAAAAAATATGCCTGAGACGGATAGTTGTTTCTCTAGTAGTGTACCCTCAATCTCTTGAAGTCCTTATCATTTAGCAGATAACGCTCGTGCCGAATACTGCTACTACTAGTGGATTAAAAGTACCATTATATTCTCCCTCAAAATAAATTAAATTGTACTACTGTTTTTAGATAAATATAAGAAGATGAATGTGCCGCAGACGATTGGCAGGTTGCTCTGTGATGCACGATGCTGCTAGCTTTAGTGGCTAAAAAAGGTGTTAGGCAGCTCAGAATATGTGTAAGCAGCCTCCGTACGATGGCTCTCCCTTAGATTTTTTATAAGCAGCAAGAGAGGCGTTTAACTCGTGTCTTTCCGAAGATAAAAGTTGTATCAGGTTTTCTGGACGACCAGGAGGTAGGTACCACAAAGTAGTAATAGAATAGTACTAGGAAGTACCAGTTTGGTGAGCTTAACAACTAATTTTATTTATCAAATTAGCTGGTGGAAAAATCTTAATACAAAGTATTACGGAGCACTTTCCGGTACTATTAAGTATTGAAAGTGTTTGTAATTAACGTGAGTCATCTATTTGATGAAATCGTGGTTTGTAAATCTATATAAACTATATAATTGGTACCCACTAACGATTTCTCTTGCCTCTCAACGCGTCACGTCATAACCCACTACACGTCATGTCACTATCCACTATAATCCATGTCAATAACCACCAAACCATGTCAACATCCACCAACCAATGACCCTGTTCGTCTGGCTGACGACTGGTGGCTGGTGATGATTTGTTCTGAGAGAAAAGTACTGCTGGCTGGTAGCTGGTGGCTGATTTATTCTGAGAAAAAAGTACTGCTGGCTGGTGGCTGATAAGCCAGACGAACATGGCGAATATATATATGTCTTCGTTGATTTTCTGTGACTAATAGCATGTTGTATTTGCGAGTAGCACGTCATAAAATTATCGCAGTTGAAATACATGTAGGATCAATCATTTAAAAATGGTTCTCTCTACAAAATTAACATACTTTCATATATAATATTGTTTACAGATGAATATCGCCATGTAATCGTTTTGGTGTTTCTACTTTCACATTTCACCTTAAAATTTTGTTACAAATTCCCGCGGTAATGCGCAGGGTATCACCTAGTTAATGGGATTTCGCTGCAATTCATTTAGATAATTTCCACCTCGTTCATGAATAGAAAAAAAATGCGTTCTAAAAGGGGCTTCAATTAGCCTTGAATATGTTTGTGCAGCCGCTGTGGTGCACTTGCCCATAATGGAAAGGACATAACTTTACTAGGGAAAGGGGGAAATAAGGAAAAAAAAAAGGCAGCAGAAAGTACCTTTGTTCAACATTTTCATGACTTCTTGTTGTTGTACTTGGAATCAAATTGCTATATTCCTTGAATTTATCCTATCCGACTTCCCTGACGAGCTTAAAAGCACTGTCTTACTTTCTGCAGTGCAGATGGTGGAGACTGTACATACCGAATCCAACAGGGGTAAAGTACCCAATATCCTTTCCACGTGACGCAAACTATTATATATAAATCAAGTCCTATACCATCCTCAAGGGTTTGATGATACTCCCTCCGTCCCTAAATATAAGCATTCGTTGACTTTTTCTATCCGTGTTTGACCGTTCGTCTTATTCAAAAAATTTATGAAAATATTATTTATTTTGTTATGACATGTTTTATCATCATATATATTTTAAGTATATCATTATTATTTTTTAATTTTCATAAATTTTTTGAATAAGACAGACGGTCAAACGTGATGCACAGAAATCGAAGAATGCTTATATTTAGGGACAGAGGGAGTATCATTGGCATCATTGTCTATATGATCTGGGATTCAATTAGTGTAATACATTTTTAATGAATCGTAATATGTATCATTCAGGTCGAGTTCTGGACTCGAGAGAGGTGGTAATATTTTTCTTAATTTATATTAATATAATATTGAATCCTCCTACTCTTTTAGCGAGGCGACACACTCTTTGACAAAGAGGTGTGTACGTTGAGTTCGTCAATCTTATATGCTCACTCAGTCTCTCGGATGTGCTAATTGCGTAGATAATTTCATAAAATAGAGTGTTTTTATGTATGTCTATACGAGAGTTGTGTTGGAAACAAAATTAGACCGTTCAATAATCGTAAAACCATCAGTAAAACAAAGGAAAGGAATTTGCATGCTTACAAACAAACGCACGCGGGAGATACACACGTTTCAAGCGAAAATAGGACGGGATTGAAAGCTGAAAAGGCATGTCTGGAAGCGGCCGAAAGGTTCTTGATCAGTTTTCTTTCAAGGAAAAAAGGGTTCTCGCGTTGAATCTCATGATCTGGGCAGAATGACAGATTGATCGCGGCGGCTGAAAAAGTTGGGAGGTCAGGTTCGGCCCCTTGCGGAGCTTGCTGGGGCTGCGCCTGCGCTAGTGCGTGTCTGCGTGAGCGTGCGCGCCTATTGCTTCTGCCTAGCGCGGCTGCCACGCGGCCTGTGAGGCGTGTGGAAACGGTTAGCCCGTCAGGTTCATCCCTGCTACCAATTAACAATACTTTTCTTTCAGAATAAATCAGTCACCAACCACTGATATCAGTACTTTTCTCTCAGAACAAATTAGCACTAATCATCAGTCACGAGCCAAACGAACAGACCGATCCGAACATCCGATATCTACGTACTAAACTTTAACTCCTTATAAAAATACAAAAATTCTTTAGAAAAATGAATAATCGGCTAATTTAATTTTATATTCATTGGGGACTGTTTTGATAGAATAATCACGCTAATTTAATTCCTAATGCTTTGTGATATTCTAGAAGCAAGTTCACAGACCACTTGATCCTACAGTGCTCAGTTCTTGGCAACAATTAAGGTGGAAGTTAGTGGTTAGGTCATATTCGTCTGGATTATCAGCCACCAGCCAACAGTACGTTTCTCTCTGCATCAACTATTAGTCACCAACTAGACAACGGTATTTTTTTCGCAGAACAAATCAGCACTAACCACTAGCCAACCAAACAGGCTGGCTCCTGGCAGCACAGGCGTGATGTTGGGTTCAGAGGATTGGAACCCTCGTGTGATGTTGTGTGGAGAGGATTGGAACCCTCGTTGCCGCCTCCTGCAAAGGGGAAGCTCGCTTATGGTCTTGTCGACTGTTGAGGAACGATGGATTGGTAGCTGAAGCCTGGTGTTCATCATATAGTTTCAATATGTTAAGCAATGCTGAAAATCATTGTTTTGTTGAGCTTGCAAATTGAAATAAAATCATAGGACCTTGTTTAAAATTTTAAACTTCAATATTGTTGGGGCTCTCTAAGAAAGAGAAAGCACCCTAAAAAATAAACGTATGCTGCTATTTTGTGGCGTGCACTACCGCGCGGTTTACTTAAAACAACTAGGAAAGTTCCTCAGTTGGCTTAGAAGTTCTTGTCTTATCTAAGTGAAACCTAGCCTTATTCCCTCCTACTACTTGAGACGTCAAAGTACCAGTGAGCATGGAGGTTTGGTTAGGCTTGGTTACGACGACGTCGAGTTGGCGCCTGATACCTGACTGGCCTTGCTTGCTCTGATACCACTAACTTGTCGAGTTTGGCGTAGCGCGAATTTGGAAAGGAATAGGTCTTGCTTTGCTTGGAAGAAAAGGGAATTCGGTTGTTGCAAAGCAAGGGGAAAACTCATCCTCAAGTAAGGCAATAGTTGCTTACACAGAAACAGAACCAGGATAGGATTTTCCAAATAGGAAGGCCGTTTCCGGTATTCGGATAGGAAGGAAAGGAATCAGTACCGACTTTCTCTCATAGAGAGAACCTCACTGACCACACGGATGCTACAGCCCCTATCACTTTTGCTGGAGGGACTTTTCGGGGTAAGTTCTTTGGCTTGGACAGGACATTTAGTTCCTATTCTTAGTGCACATGCTATTATTTAGTAAAAGACGAAAGAATAGTTCTGTTTGTGCTCACCACGAAGCTGCATGTCTTTTTTACCCATGTAGTAGTCACCCCCTTCCGGCGCTCAGCCCCGTCCTTGCTTCGCCTGGCAAGGTGGTACTAACAGATCGATCACGCAGCGAGCCAGCAAATATTTCTCATGTGTCTTCTTCCCTTTGGGCCTGCAAGTGCTATAAGCCCACCACCGTTCTCAGTTCAAGACTTTAAGCCCACGTGCTCTCAGTCTCTCTCATGCTCCGGTTGCTGATTTTTAAAAAAAATTTGAAAATAAATGCCGGATTTGAAAATTTTCAAAACTAGACATCTACCACTGTTTAAAACGGCGGTTGTACCTAACTGCCGTTTTAAACGGTGGTTCAAGCAAACTGCCGCTCCAAACGGCGGTCGGGTCCTTGGCTGGGCGGTTGGGCTGCTCGGCCAGCGGTTGGCATTAGAGTCCCAACCGCCATTTCATACAGCGGTTGAGGACCACTAACCGCTGTTTGAAATGACAGTAGTGCAAACCGCCGCTTGGAACGACGGTTGGAGCTTTTTTTTGCTTTTTTTCACAAAACATCTTTGCGTCTCTCAGTCTCTCCTGCGGCATGGTCCCGAACGTTTTCGCCATGGAAGAGCTCCGATTCTACGAGGACGAAGTGGAAAAATACCAAGAGCTCAAGCTTCATGAGGATGAGAGGCACTTAATATAATACGAATACGAATATAGTACTAATACGAACGCAAGGTAACACGAATATCGATAAAACAAAAATAGTTTACACAACTAAAAGTTCGCTACGATAGAACTACATACGGCCGTGCTTCGCGCGGGGCTGCGGCGGTCCCCTAGCCGCCCTCCTGGCTGCCTGTGATGCCCTAATGTGGTTGCTGGGGTACGTGAGGGGGTCCGGTGGTGCCTGGCGGAATCGTGCGGCGTCCGGATCGGGGGCTGGTGTCGCCAACACCTCGGGTGCTACTCCAGATCCCGACGGCACCAACGTCTGGGGGGACAACATCACCCCGGATCCAGCCGCCGCCGCCTCCTCAAACCCGGCCTGCTGGTGCTCCTGCGTCAGCTGAGATCTGAACTGCTGCGTCAGCGGCTGCTCCTGCTGTAGCGGCAACTGGTGCTGTTGCGGTGGCGGCTGGTGCTGCATCGGTGACTGCTCCTCCTGCGTCGGCGGCTGGTGCTGCTGGGGTGGCGGCTGGTGCTGCGGTAGCAGCGGTTGGTGCTGCGGCTGTTGCTGCTCCGGTGTCAGCTGCGTGAGGTCCTCGATGTCCAGGAAGAAATCGTCCATGGTCGGGTCTGAGGAGTCAGGTGTGCCGACAAAACCGTAAACTGCATTGAATTGAAATTTGTTAGCAACTTTGTTGTGAATAGCGTATAGGGTTGGAGATAGATAATGAAGGTTGTCACCTTGGGAGGCCTGCAGCTGCTGCTGCACTGAAGGGCGAGAAGGTGCTGACCACTGCTGGTGCTGTTGTTGCTGGTGCTGCTGCACTGAAGGGGCGAGAAGGTGCTGATCAGTTCGAAGGTCCCGGGCCCATCGGTGGTCGTGTCCCTGTAAAGATTACATTACATGTCACGTATATTTAAAATCAACACAACATGTCCTGCAAACTACAATGTACAAAAGAAGATGTACATGATGTTGTGCCGAAACTAAACAGTCGCGGCACGGACATGCCAGCGGGGCGGAACGACAGCAGCTGGGTGAACGTCAAAAACTGGCTGAAGCCTAACGTCGGACCTGACGCCGCGGCCGCCCACGGTGGCTGTGTGGTGGAGGTAGACGGAGCCTGTGCCGAACGAGCAGTGGAGGCAGAGCTACAGGAGGACGACGGGATACATGGAGGCAGAGGAGCATCGTGCCCCTAGAAGTTCACCCCGCGCCAGTACCTCTTGATGGCGACCATCGCCCTGTGGTACACTTGCTCGTGCTGTGGGATCGTCAGGTGTAGTGCTTGGGCATACGCCTCCTCCATCATGCCGTACACCTCCTGAATCGCGTCGTGCTGCCAAACAGAAGATGGATTAGTTTCATCGAACGTCATCAAAGGAAGAATGAATTCATTTGTAGTTTCAAACTTACCGCGATGGCAGACGTCTGGTCCCGGCAGACGGGGTACCCCTGCGAGGTGACGATCGCCGGCTCCGGCTCCGGCTCCACCAGCTCGGGTGGGACGAACCTCACGCGCATCAGAGTCCTCACCAAGTACCAGTCTAGGTACACTCTCCAGGCCTCAACATCGTGGGGTTGCTGCTCGGTGATGACGTTTTCCGGTTGGGTCGCGACTAGCCAAGCCTGCACGTGCGGGAGGAGCTTATGCTCCATCGGGACCGCGGCCTTCACGCCCTTCCTCGACCACCTAGCACAAATGCAGCGAATCTGTCAGCAATTACAGATACTTACGTGGATGAAAATTTTTATGAATTAACGATAATTTACCTGTGCGCTGCAGCGGGAACGGTGTTGTTGGCGGTCGATTTCCGTCAACCTAGAGCATTCGTTATACTTTGGTTTGAGCTTGATTATGGAACTAACCCACCACTAGGCACACTAATGATATAACAAGTTCAACTCTATATGTGCATTTGGAAGTGTTGTGTTTTTGCAGGAAAATATAGACAAAAGGGACGGAGATACAACGAGTTCAAAGGAGCAAATGAGGAGTTCCGTTCGTGTTCAAGTGCAAGGTGAAATCACTTTCAAAGGTGGCAAGGACAAAGGTGCTATGACGGATCATCCCCGAAGACTAAGACGTAAAGATCAGACTTCATGCGAGAAGACCCCTTATATTGATCACGGGGATAATGACGTCTAAAACCCACATGCGAAGGAGAAAAGTCAAAATATCGAGAAATGCCACGAGGAGGAAGATGGGCCGGAGTGGGCCAGGGGCCCAAGCCCTTGAGATTTGGAGATACCCATGAGATCAACTCAACCTGATATTCACGCAGCCCAAAACAGCATGATCTTCCGATGAAGATTCGGGGACTTAAACGGCCTCTAATGGCAAAATGTTGAATATCAAAGTTGTTGGCCTTGTTGAGAGCTTCGATTTGAACATATGGAAGGCCCAATTCGGATCAGGGAGCTAGGAGATATTACCCTCGAAATACCTGCTGCACAGACAAGTCCGAAATCAGACAGATTATCTTCCGAGACTGTTTTGGGATCTTATCTTCGTTTCTAAGGAAAGCAATGAATACCAAAGTTGGAGATAATTTTGTGACACATAATCTAGACACCGAATTTGCATTATTTTGAGTCCGGACGTGGGAGATATGACCCCTGGCTCTCCAAGGCTCTCCAAGAGCATAAGTACAACCCCTGGACGTCCAAGGGAGGGGGAGCCATCCATCCAATCATTCCATCAACGCCTATTCACCCGATAGCCGCCGCCGTAAGATGAGGGATAGAGTTAGATGAGTTTGTCGCAAGGATCAACGCCGGCGGAGGGAAGGAAGCAAGAGGAGGACTCCAAGCCGTCGGCCTATGGGTGTTCCCAAGCCTCCTCACTGCCATCTTCATCGACGACGTTCTCGGGAGTCTCCATCACCCCTACGTGCTTCAATCCGTGTAAGATGATGGGGGTGATGTCTCCGTTCATCCATAGGGTTAGATGGATCTTTGATATGTAATCGCTACATGAACCCTATGCCTTGATGCTTCACGATCTATATCTTTGCAAATGCTTGATTTACATATGTGTGCACAACATATGATCTTAGTAGGATTTGTGGTAATCGTGGTGATTAGCTTAACTCTATGGATGCTTAGATGTAGATGCATTAGCGAAGTGATCTATTACTTTCGTGTAGTGACATGTACGAGAGAAGGGAAAAGGCCTAGCGACCGCATAACCGTCGTGAAGCCAGAGAAGGCAACACCTCTTTCATGTAGTAAATGCATGTCTTTGTGATCCTAGACCTTAGGGAGGGAGCTCTTATCTACTTTAATCTTTCTCTTGTACCAACCTTTGCCATCTAGTTTAGTCTTAGATCAACATAGGTTAGATTCCTTTTTCTTTAGATTAATATCTCTTTCAAAGGCTTTCCAATCAACTAGATTAGTGCTTGATTAAACGTTAGTATGTCCCTTGCTCCGCGGATTGATAAGAACCTTGGGGATCACCCCCCTTGGTGAAAAAGGCATCAAGTCACCCGTGTGCTTGCGGTGAACTTCAACACGGTTTTGAACTGTCAACAAGCCCTTTTCTGGCACTGTTACCGGGGAGTAAGCCAGTTTGCTAGATTTAATCTTGTTTTAATTTTGTTGATTACTAACATCTAACCCTCGTTTTCTAGAAAAAAACCCTTTTTGTGTTTTTCCTTTTTTCAGTGCCTAGATGGATTTGTTCACCTCACCATTGGAAGACAAAGAGATGTCACTAAGGGAGCTAGCAATGCCATCAATGGAGGACATCGAGACGCAAAAATCAGATTTGACGCTTGCTACAACCCACTACGAAGTGAAGCCTAGAATCATCAAGTTAGTGGCAACAAACCCCTTTAGAGGATTGGAGGACAACAACCCATATGGACACATTAAGAAATTCATGATGACATGCAACATGGTGCAACAAGGAGTTTCGGCCGCTTGGTTTAAGTGGAATCTTTTTCCATTCTCTCTCGAGGATGAAGCACGAAGATGGTACACACTTGCGTCCGTTGAAGCAAAAGGAAATTGGGATGAGCTATTGAAGGAGTTTCTTTTGAAGTTCTTTCCCATAAGCAAGGTCCAATACTTAAGGAGGCAAGTGCTCACTTTCAAGCAAGGAGAGGATGAAGGAATTGATGAAGCATAGGACCATTTTAATGAACTACTTGAGCAAGGCCCGAACTTGAGATTTTCCGGTGACTTGATGTTGCATACCTTTTATTTTTCACTAACCCCTAACTCTGCTCGCTTTGTAAGCATGTGTGCAGGCGGTGATTTAATTGATAAAACAATTAGTGAAGCCGCACAAATCTTACAAAGGATAAGCAATGGAAAAAGAACGCAAAGAGATTGGCAAAAACGTTGTCGGGAGGAGCAAAATGACAAAAGCAAGCCCGAGATACTTGCTGAAATTTCTGAAAAAGATGAACCGGAGGTCACGGAAGATGAACCAATCATACAAGAAATTGAAGAACCACTTCCTAAGGTAAGCAAAGCCATTTCGCATGATAAAAATGTTGAAACTAAAATGAATGTAGGCCGAAGCATGGGGAATGCTAGACCATTGGCGGAATTCAATCAATCCGATTGGATTCAAATTGATTTTGACCCCCTAATCAACCACCGAAGGAAGGATGAACACCGACACGTTGCCAAACAAGTTGAAGATATATTTGATCAAGAAATGAGTGGAGAATTGATCCAAAATATGTTTGAAGAAGAAAGAGACGTAGAAGATGAAGGATGGGTCGATCAATATGACAACTCGAAGATTCATGATGAAGGAGGAGAAGAGTACAACCATGACGAGCCTAAAAGTTCCCTCTCCACAACACCATGCGCACCAATTGAAGAAGAAGAAATTGATTGGTCATGGCTGTTCAACCATGGTCAAGAATTCATTGCTAGGGAGACGAGGAAAGTGAAAAGAAGAGCTAGTGACTCGAAGAAAAAAAGGGAGAAAATAGGACTCAAGCTAGAAGATGAATGGGAAGGAGATGACATAGAGCAAAAACTCCAAGAAGACCCCTCTCCACAAGGTTATAGCTTGTGTGCTATTGAAGCCTACACACTAGCAAATCAAGACATGGAAGTGCTCAAGGATGAAGAAAAGAGTGAATCAACGATGAGCAATCTTGACGACATGTGGTACACGGAAGATAAATAAAGCAACATTCAAGACTTTGAAGATGGAGATTGTGATGATAATGAAGACTTCAAAGAGGAGACAAATGCATACATTACTGAAGGATTACATAATCCACATGATGAGATGGAGGAGATGCAAAAAGGTAACAAAGAAACACCTCCACTCGTTGAGATTGATTCACCTTCAACACCGCTAGATGAACCAAAGATCACTCTTGTTGAGAAAGCTCCGAGGCTAAGGTACATGCTGAAATCTCAATATATTATTGGTATGGATGATGATATATTCAAATATTCATGTTGGACCAATAGTATGAATAATGGTCTAAATTATATGCCTTGTTCCAATGATGATCATGTTAATAGGCTAGAATTTCTTGAGAAGGATGATGAGGTAATATTTATGTTTGAACCAATTAATTTCACACCTAAAGAACCTTTACCTAATGATGAGCTAAGTGGTTTGCCTGAAACATATGCTTCTTTTAGTTACACCTTGACTTGTTGCTACAATTTGCATGTGGTGTTGATTATGGACGCGTATGTTTACAATAAGTTTTGTAAATCTCAATCATGCTTTGCGCTTGGTCAAGCTAATGACCTTAAAGAAACATATGTAGGGAGAAGGCCCGATTTTCACTAACCAAGCAGGGATACAATGACTTGAATGATGTAAAGAGAAGTCATGCCCAAAGAGTTGCAAGAGAAATCATCAACCTCTCCAAATCCTGTGATAGATGCTGCTGTCTTCATCAATTTGTGCACTTGTTCAGTGGTGTACAAATGAATAAAATGATATGTTCAGAAGCTCCACCAAGTTTCCCTTCCAACGCATCAAGAACCAACGAATTTGGAGACCCGTGCAAGGAGTTATGGAGAGAACGTTGAGCGTTGCGCGTTCTGAAAATTTCAGGACAGATTTCATCGCCGGAGTAAAATGGGCGTAACTCTTGTTCGGAGTCTGATTTGGGCAAATAAAGACTTGTTGGAAAGGAAAATTTATGCACTGTGCAATAGAGTAGAGTTTGGGTACACATTTTGTTCTGGACATTAAAGAAAAATTTGTGAAGTAAAGGCAGCACCGAAGGGTGACAAAGAAGGAGAAAGCGATGATGTCAGATAGCTTGGGCAAGTCTCCTATAAGTGATCAAGCACAACATGGGAAGTGAATTAAAGCTACATTGGCACCTTTTCTTCTTGCATGAAGGGCCATGGCTATGTGACGAGAAGAAGGTATGTGAGAAAGTCGAGTTCTATGACTTTAAATGAAGCGCTTTTCGGGAGGCAACCCGTTCCTTTGTGTTTTTATTTTTTTACCTATAGAGAATAAATGGCACCATCCTTTGATGATTAACTTGTGGATAATTAATCTAAGTTTAATTTTCTTTCTAGAACCACCATCATGTTCATGATCATATTTATTTATTTGCATGCTTTGCATTATGTCATCAACGTGATGTTTGTTTCTTTTCATATACATGTTTTGCATATAGTTGGCCTGATAGTTTTAAGACTTAATGATGTATACTTCATTTCCTTCTTAACACTCCAGCTGGGTGTTTTTCCTTTTGTGATCTTGTGTAAACGTGATGTTTAAACATGATTGCGGACCATCATCGTTAAGTTCTTTAAACATTGCTTGCTTTTCATATGTTTTCATGTTGCATTGGTTGGTTTATTAACATTGCTTTGCGCTTTATTTTTCTTGTGCTATAAGAAATTGTTTATCTAAGGATAGACATGATGTTTTAACCCTAGATAAATAAATCTTTATGGCTATGGAGAAATTTGACAACCTAGTTGTAAACATGGTGTTTAGAACTAGGTGTAATCATTGTCTTTGTTTATATGCTTTCCTCTCATGTGCATACACACTTTGCACCACGTACACCCATTAGGTTTTTATTCCTCATTAGATTAATTATGCCACAAGTAAAGAGTCTTGGGAAAAATGTTTGGATTGTTGGCAATTTATCTACTCCCAACCGTCACCTTAGGGGTAGAATGTGCACTTAAAATGTTTTGCAGGCAAGATAAATACTCCCACGATAAGAAAATTGAAGGATGTCTAAGATAAAAATGCTTCGTCGTCTTCTTCCATGCCTAGCATAATGCTAAGCATGGGGGAGGCCCTGAATCTTCAACACGGAAGTGCAACATGACGCTCTAGGAGATAGAATGATCAAGACCATCAACGTCTCCGGATCGATGCGCAAGAAGCCACCGATCTCATCAAAATTACGCATGGTCTCAAAGGGAAGACACTGAATACTTTTAGATATTTAGAAACCCATGAAGTTAGGATTCCAACAAATCAAGAATCAAGACAATCAGAGGTTCCTACAAGCAGTTATAGCCCAATCACCGAGTGCAACGCGTCCTGAAATCAGTTTTGGACAGCACGCAACGCTGAAGTAAAACCGACGTAACTCCCTTGTCTGAACTTCGTTTTCGATGAATGACCACACGTTAGAAAGGTAATTTCATAAACTTTTCAATAAATCTATATTTCGATATATGTTCTGTTCTGGACAGAGGGGAAATCCATGAAGAAGAGACAGAAAGGAGATGATGAGAACAAGAAAGAGGAGATGGTGATGACAACATTGAAGAGAAGGTGATCATTGGCTCCATTAAGCATACATGATCAAATTCAGAAGTATAGGAGTATTGGAAAATCAAGACAAAAGCAAAGCCACATTTGATGTATGGAGAAGTCAGGAGAAGATAAAGAAGAACTACAAAAGATGGTAACACCTCCATGGACCTTCTCTTTTCTGAAAATAAATGCTTGTAAGTATGCCTTCAACCCTAGGTGCAACTTTTTGTTTATTCTCTTTAACAATAACGTGACTACTAGGAGGACAACCTAGATTTCTTTTTATTTTCAATAAATAAGCATGATCATGTGTTCACCTCAATGTTTTATAATGCCTATGCTTATGGAAAAATGATGAATGTTGCCGCTCTGTTTTACCTACATGAAGTTCTACATGTCTTGGCTAATTGCTCTCTATAACATAATCTGAAATTAATTTTAAATACCGGCTCTTTTATTTGTGGAGGTTAAATGACTATACTCTAGACCCACATATATATCTTTGCTCTTCGATTTAAGTTTACGGATAGCTGGATAACTTGTTGTTTTTATGAAAACTTAACTTTTATGCTATCTACATATTTGTGATGCTCTTGCAAAGTTCCACCTACCAAAGCCATATACATATATGTTCTATGATAATAAAACCTTTAGATTGCAAACATATGTTTTGATGAGTTGGGTTAGGATTGATTTCTATGGGTCGAGACTAAGAAGCTGGTCATTCCTTTTTGTAACTTTTTCTTGCTAGCCTTTTTGTCTATGCATTGTGGGTTTTCACATCGAAAATTTCACAAACCTCACTGGGCATCCACCCTAAACCAAAAACATCTTTTTGTGATTACCTCCTTGTCCACAACCCAATTTTGAGTATGGACTAAAATTCTCGACGGAAATTCAGATATTCCACAAAGATTATGTATTCATGCTTACTTCAGTAGTCCCTTCCCCTCTCTCTTATGCTCGAGGACGAGCATCATTCAAGCATGGGGGGGAGGAGTCATCGTATCATCTCTGACAAATGCTGAGTAAGTATTATGTTGCAAAAGTTCTGAGGAGCAAAAAGAAATATATATATATATATGATGAGAAAAGAAAAAAGGAAAAAGAAGAAAAAAAGAGATGAAAAAAGGAGGAGAATAAAAAAAGAGGAAAAGAGGAAAAGAAAAAATATATAAAAGATGCTCCTCGATTCTTTTTGCTTCATAAGTTCTCAAATGTCTCAAAGACAAATCCATACTCAAATCTTCCAACCATGTGCAATCCGATAACGAGGACTTCACTTGTGCCTCGGAATCATCCATTTGCCACTTGCACATGTCCACCTATCTAAATGTGTGTGTTTCATCCCTCTCTCTTCCCAACATTTATTTTCCATGGTCTTTTTGACGAGTCTCGGTAATTCCAGTAGATCTCTCTCTTAATTTGACAATATTTTGGATATATGTTTTGCTAGGATTGTTTTGACCTACCAAGCTCCACATAAGCCTTCCACTATCATATATGAGTAGAATAGGTTGAAAATAATCTAGTATAGGCTTGAGTGACTTGATGAGATGAGTGTTCCCATGAGCTTTTGCAAGAGATTTTCACTTATGTTGGATACACATCTTTTTGAAAATTCTTCGACGGAACAAGGTAACAGTTTGAAATTCACTTAAGTTTGAGAGCATCGTATTTATTATTTGTGGCTTGTTCTTTATTGTTAGTCTATCTTCCATAATGAAAAAGAAGCCAATCACAATTTGAACTTTAAAACTAAATTCTTAAGAGAGAGCAATATATCTTGTCATGAATGACTAAGTGCAGGGACAACATTGGAAGGCAACACGGATTCCCCTTTAAGCAAGGATTACTTACTCGAGGACGAGTAAGGTTTAAGCATGGGGCGATGTTGGCGGTCGATTTCCGTCAACCTAGGGCATTCGTTACACTTTGGTTTGAGCTTGATTATGGAACTAACCCGCCACTAGGCACACTAATGATATAACAAGTTCAACTCTGTATGTGCATTTGGAAGTGTTGTGTTTTTGCAGGAAAACATGGACAAAAGGGACGGAGATACAACGAGTTTAAAGGAGCAAATGAGGAGTTCCGTTCATGTTCAAGTGTAAGGTGAAATCACTCCCAAAGGTGGCAAGGACCAAAGTGCTATGACGGATCATCCCCGAAGACTAAGACGTAAAGATCGGACTTCATGCGAGAAGACCCGTTATCTTGATCACGTGGATAATGACGTCTAAAACCCACATGCGAAGGAGCAAAAAGTCAAAATATCGAGAAATGCCACGAGGAGGAAGATGGGCTGGAGTGGGGCAGGGGCCCAAGCCCTTGAGATTTGGAGATACCCATGAGATCAACTCAACCTGATATTCGCGCAGCTCAGAACAACATGATCTTCCGATGACGATTCGGGGACTTAAACGTCCTCCAATGACAAAACGTTGAATACCAAAGTTGTTGACCTTGTTGAGAGCTTCGATTTGAACATATGGAAGGCCCAATTCGGATCAGGGAGCTAGGAGATATGGCCCTCGAAATACCTGCTGCACAGACAAGTCCGAAATCAGACAGATTATCTTCCGAGACCGTTTTGGGGATCTTATCTTCGTTTCTAAGGAAAACAATGAATACCAAAAGTGGAGATAATTTCGTGCCACACAATCTAGACACCGAATTTGCATTATTTGGAGTCCGGATGTGGGAGATATGACGTCGGGAAGGAAGGACTGCGAAACAGGAAATTCTGGACGAGGCTGATTTTATGGAAACCAAGTTTGCTTTGCTCCTAAGCAAGATCCCGTGCAAGGAAAGGTAGAGCACGCCCCAAGGCTCTCCAAGAGCATAAGTACAACCCCCTGGACATCCAAGGGAGGGGGATCCATCCATCCAATCATTCCATCAACGCCCATTCACCCGATAACCGCCGCCGCAAGATGAGGGATAGAGTTAGATGAGTTCGTCGCAAGGATCAACGCCGGCGGAGGGAAGGAAGCAAGAGGACTCCAAGCCGTCGGTCTAGGGGTGTTCCCAAGCCTCCTCACCGCCATCTTCATCGACGACGTTCTCCGGAGTCTCCATCACCCCTACGTGCTTCAATCCGTGTAAGATGATGGGGTAATGTCTTTGTTCATCCCTAGGGTTAGATGGATCTTTGATATGTAATCGCTACATGAACCCTATGCCTTGATGCTTCACGGTCTATATCTTTGCAAATGCTTGATTTACATATGTGTGCACAACATGTGATCTTAGTAGGGTTTGTGGTAATCGTGGTGATTAGCTTAACTCTATGGATGCTTAGATGTAGATGCGTTAGCGAAGTGATCTATTACCTTCGCGTAGTGACATGTACGAGAGAAGGGAAAAGGCCTAGCGACCGCATAACTGCCGTGAAGCTAGAGAAGGCAACACCTCTTTCATGTAGTAGATGCATGTCTTTGTGATCCTAGACCCTAGGGAGGGAGCTCTTATCTACTTTAATCTTTCTCTTGTACCAACCTTTGCCATCTAGTTTAGACTTAGATCAACATAGGTTAGATTCCTTTTTCTTTAGATTAATATCTCTTTCAAATGTTTTCCAATCAACTAGATTAGTGCTTGATTAAACGCTAGTATATCCCTTACTCCGCGGATTGACAAGAACCTTGGGGATCACCCCCCTTGGTGAAAAAGGCACCAAGTCACCTGTGTGCTTGCGATGAACTTCAACACGGTTTTGAACCGTCAACAGGTGTGCACGACAGGCATAGGGGACTCCTGGTACCACCCAAACTGCCTCATCACGCACTCCGGGTAGTACTCCTCCACCACGACGTCGTGCACCACGGGCGTCTTCGTCAACCAGTATTGCTCATCTCGGTAGCAGAGCGACGAGAGGCCCTGAGGTGCGCAGGCGGTGATGGCGTCGGCGGTGTACGGCGTCCAGACGACCTAGCTGTCTACCAGGGAGTCGATCTGGCCGCGGAACTCTGCGTACGAGCGTCTGGTCTGCTACGTGTTGTCGTGCTGCATAACACACCAGAAGTTAGTTGGTAAAAACGTAGAAATCACTAGAATCTAACTAACAAAAGCAAGAAGCACGTACCGCTCGGTGGCACCACAACGAGCCCATGGTGGGCCTGTCGGCTGGGTCATGTCCAGGCAGCAGCGCAGGGTGCGGACTCCGATTGACCAAGGGCCTACCCACCGACAGGCGCTCGACCAGAGCTGCAGTAGCAGGGGACAGCCAAGAAAAACCGGAGCGCTGCTCAGGCCTTTCGACACACCTGCACACAAACCTATGTAGGTCGCCGCGAAAACAGCGGTACCCCAGCTGACCTGGGGGACGGCCTCTAAATCCGCGTCGGCAATCACCCGAGCATGGGGGATCAGGAACCTCGACACCGCGTCTCCCTATGATCCGCAGAACATCACCTGACCGAACAACCACAACAGGTACACCTCTAAGTACCTGGCGACTGTGTAGTCGTCGGCGTCGGCTCTCATGTAGTCGGCCTGCACAAAATGAAAAATTGTTAAAAAAGCTTGTGATAATTTATTACATTTTATTACATAAAATGAGAAATTGTTAAGAAAGTTCAGAATACGTACGCTGTACTGCCGCAACCAAGAAGGGGTCGGTCCGTGAGGGTGCTGGAAGGGCACGGCGTGAGCGTTGCGGACTACTGGCGCGAACCTGTCCAGCAGATCCTGACGCCACGTGTCGGGGATGTCCCGCAGCCCCATCGCCTCGCCTCCACACGGTAGCCCAAGCAACATAGCCACGTCCTGCAGAGTCTGCGTCATCTCCCCCAAGGGAAGTGGAACGTGTGTGTCTCTGGGCGCCACCGATCAAGTAGTGCGCATATGAGGTCGTAGTCGAACCCGAACTTTGTGTGGTAGCCCTGTGGACGAAGCGCGGCTCGCATGTGGTCCCCCTCCACCAACCGCGCCAGCGAAAGAAGTCCTGCTGCGCGTAGGCTACTCAAAAGAATGTAATAGCTGTTAGTGTAATGAAAAAAGCAATGATATATTATTATTAATAAGGTATTGTGTTACACACTTGGGAACCCAACGATCGTCTAGCGGCATGTAGTGCGCCGGAGTGCGCGCACGTACAGTGCCTAGGGTCGTGCCGCAAATCGCGGAGTAGTACGACCGGTGCTCCTTGTCAATCCTCTCGTCAAAGAGGTCCGGAAGGACGTACTGCACAACAGGCTTCGGTGGTGCAGGAGGCTGCTGCGGAGCAGCCTGTTCTTCTGCCATACCTGCAAAAAAATTCTACAATTATAAATAATTTTAAGGCATTCCTAGAATTTCTAAACTATTTCTAGAATTTCGAAACTATTTCTAGAATTTTAAAGTATTTTCTACAATTTCTAAGACATTTCTAGAATTTTAAACTATTTTCTAGATTTTCTAATGCATTTTTTGAATTTCTAAACTATTTCTAGATTTTCTAAACTATTTTTAGAATTTTAAACTATTTTCTAGAATTTCTAAAGTATTTCTAGAATTTCTAAACTATTTCTAGAATTTCTAACTATTTCTAGATTTTCTAAACTATTTCTAGAATTTCTAAACTATTTCTAGAATTTTAAAATATTTTCTAGAGAATTTCTAAGGTATTTCTAGAATTTCTAAACTATTTCTACAATTTCTAAACTATTTCTACAATTTCTAATATTTTCTATACTATTTCTAAACTATTTCTAACATTTCTACTATTTTCTAAACTATTTCTAATACTTATAAAATTAAAAAAAACATACTGGCTGGGCGTTGGTGAGGGAGCGGGGCACCCAACTTATAGGCGGACCTCCTACCGCTGTTCCAAACGGCAGTAGGCGGTGCCCGAGCCGATTGTTGGCCGCGTTACCAACCGCCGTTTGGAGCGGTGGTTTCGCCCACAAACTGCTGTTTAAAACGACAGTTAGGTGCAACCGCTGTTTCAAACGCCTGTGGATGTTTAGTATTGAAAATTTTCAAATCCGGCATTTATTTTCGAAAAATTAAAAAAAAATTCCCGGTTGCTCATAGGCCGCCTAGTGACTGTTTGTTGTTCCGTGTTCCGTTGAACAGTGTTAACCAGGCAGTACCACATTTCTTCTCATAAAAATGTTCACCACTCAAAGGAATTGTGAAAATACACGTACAAAATCTAAGCCAGAATTTGCACGAAAAGTATCCAGAATCAACTGGTTCTGTAGGGTTTTCTTCTGTATTTTGTGTTTACAACGCTTGCGGATTCTAGCTATTGGTAACATGAAACAGGACTGTTGTTTTCTTAAGATTACAGAGCATTTACATGAGAAGCCTCACCATTACAGAGCTCGTTCTACTACTTCATGATACCATTGTCTACAGCTCTGAAGAAAGGCCACTATGGCGGGATCCTTGGATGTTGATGGAAGTGCGACCACCACCAAAATCTTCTGCACCTGCTTGGTAAAATAGACCGCAAACCTTCACCGGCAAGCATTCACCTGCAATTTCTTTTTTTTAAAAAGTTAATATACATTATTTTTCAACTTTTTTTTGCCAGAATGGTGACTACAAGTCTGCTACTGATCTCGTTTATGGAAATATTCAGATTTGAGAGAACACTTAAAAAGTGAAATCACTTCGATGTTGTGTAATTCAATAATGTATCAGTTTTTTTTTCTGACAAAAATGTATGGGCACTTGATATTGCCTTCTCAGCCTGCAGTTCTTTCTTTAGTCCAGAATTATGCTGGCTAAGTTAGAAAAAACAATGATTATAGATTGAATAGTCAATTACATGCAGTAAGTTTTTACGAGTTCCAGAGCTTTCAAACCTTGTTTATAGCTGCATATCATGAACCACACCATGCTTAGGATCTGCTAACCTATAATATTCATAGTGTAGTGCAATTCTGTTCAAATGTTAAATACAGTTCTAAGTGAAGGTAATGTACTAACCACATCGAGAAAACCTTCACCGAGTTTATACATATCGCTGTAACTTTCCTTCCTATACTTTCACCAAAATTGTCTGGTACTGTAGCTCCCCGGACAAAGAATGTTTGCTATTATATACCTGCAGCAAAATAATTATTTGTCCCCAGAATTTTCAGTGTATGGCAATATGAATAGTTGTATGATGGCATCCAATTGACATTTTGTTTTTATCAGAACTTTTTTCTCGACATGCAGGAGAGTTGGGCGTCAATATATTAAGAAGAAATGTTTTTATCAGAACTCCCGGAACAAAGTATTACAAATTTGATGAAGTGTCTATATTTCAAAAGCTCCAAAAACAGCATGGCATACAGTTCTTTACACAAATGACAAAGGTGTTGAGATGAAAGATTGCTTACATATGTTTTTCAAGGTTTTACAAATAGTCCAACACTTCCATCTCGTCGTGTGAATCTCTCCACTTCTTCAAAACCCTTGGTCTGTCATTGACTATTTCTAGGACCTAAACCATAAAAGTCAAACATCAAACAACAAATTGAGTTTTTCAAATCTAGGCCTTCATTATATAAGGAAAATATAAAGAAGTTTATTGGCTTAACTAGTGTGTCCTACCGGTCAAGGAGGCTGGAATCTTAGATTAGTAAGAACAAATCAATTACTAAAAAAATCTTTCATTAAGTATTCCAAGAAAGTGTGCCACGTTCTCTATACAATACACAGGTTGCACAGAAAAATAATAGTACACAACTACACATGCTGTGAAGATGGTCACCAGATACAGCTCATGAATTATGTAGCAACATGTCCGAGTGTCAATACAGAAACAGACATGTTAAGCAACAATATTTTATTAGAAACTTCCATGGCATTTCAAATTTCAAATGTCTAGTGAATCCTTTTCAAATAGATTTATGCCTCAAAAATAACATACCTCCGGTCTCGAGTGGAGAACACCATACGACATGCCCACATCAACGCACCAAACTTTGCCGTCGCATTTGCTGACAACAGAAGAAAGCCATTGATCAGTTTATCTTTCATAAGATTTGGCATCTTGTAAAGGTCCTACTGAAAGTCGTTTGCATAGAACGGTATCCAGTCGAGAAATGAGAACGATAGATACCAATTCACACCATGAATCTGGGGAGTATGCCCTACCACCATCCCCTTTGCTCCCACAGATTTCAGCGTTTGCTCAGCAACAATGGAAGATAACTGGAACCAACATGGACATCTGTATCATCACTCGTGAATCATTAAATATTTGCTTTTTCATTGAGATATATTTTTCCCCTGGTGCAAGAGAAAGCACCCGGAGGTTTAATTGTTTACTGGATTGGATTATTTTTCTAACCATCACAGCACGGCGCGTCCTTTCAGCAGGGTCTTGCGAGTACAGTCGGCTCCATACCACACTGTCATAACCTCTAGTAGCTATGAAAGGGATGTCTGTCTCATCATCGCGGTCTTCACCTGAATATTTCATCCACATTGACACTTCTCTGTTCATACGCTCAATTCCGTATTCAACTGCAGAGACAGAAAGAGAACAAACTGTGACAAAACGCTTCACTTGATGCAATCCATGTTATCAAAAAGAACATTTCCAATTCTAGTCGAAATTTGTTGGGTCACAAGATTCACGCTTGTTAATGCTAGTCTGAAACAAGAGCCTCATTCTGCATTTAGTTTATGCAGTGATCCTGTCAATCAGGCAGGTTCTGTTATATATACTCTGAAGTACTGAACCAGGTATATGTTTTAGACTAAGATGACTTAACAACTGCATAGGGTAACACTGATACAATGGGAGGGAAGAGGGGTTCACCATGATGAGGAAGAAGGCCACCATGACAAAATACCCAGTCATTGATCTTAAGGACAACAGGATGACGTGCCAATTCACAAGCTAATGGACCGCCTCGTTTGAAAAGCGATGATCTTGCAGCAAACCCTTTTTGATTCTGTCTCAACATTGAAAGCCAAACACTTCAGAATCAGAAGCAAAACATGTAGCCTCATCAAAAGTGTGTATGCTTACCGTGACAAAGTTCCAAGGATGCCAGTCACCATTAGGCGAAGCCCTGTATTCTTTCTTCCTCCTTTCAGTGACGTTAACCCAGTTGAGAAAGGCCTTTTCCCAGTTACCATCACATTCATCCATGTACTCAAGGAAGCGTATGCACTCACCAAAACCCCCCGGATCAACGAACCGGAAATCACCTTCCACATTCATGGTTTCATGGTTTCCATTAACCTGTCGAAAAATCAAACTCCATGTACATCAGAATGTAAGTACCGGCTACCTAGTGGCATTTTCAGGGATAAGGAACGGTAGAGTGGCAGACAAACCTGAAATACAGCACCACCTTGAGATTTGGCTTGCAAGTTCAGTGAACTGAAGAGTGACAGTATGGCAATTTCATCTTCACCACGATCAAGGATGTCCCCAACTTGAACAAGTACCTATCACACAAGCACGTTATATGTCCATCTATTTTCCGTGTGGGGACAGAGCAGACTCACTTGAGAAATTCAGTAAATGGACCAATGTTTAATTAACTGTTTATACTCTGAAACGCGCAATGCTAAAGCAAGAAAGATCGTTACCGTGCGCCCGCCTGTCCACACATGGCCGTCTGATTCCGCGCTCAGGACGCCCGCCAACACCAGCGCCGCTCTCGTCTGGGAGAGATCGCCGTGGACATCACCAACTGCACGCGGGTTGCAGCTTTAATTCGCACGGCGCGTACAGCACGGATAACCAGTATTGGGAATGGGCTGAATCGGGGGAAGAACTGCTGACGTACGTACTGGCGACAATGCGGCGGCCGGGCGCCGACACGACGGTGGGCGGGTCTCCGGCGACGGTGATGGGGAGCGGGGGTCCTCGGCCGGAGATGGCGACGGCACGGCAGGGCGAGGCGAAGCTTCCGCTTCCGGTCCTCGGATAAGGCGGCGCCACGAAGCCCAGCCTGAGCGGAAGGACGACGGCCATGGACATCGACATATGCTGCCACCAGAGGCCCAGAGCGCTTGCTCAGCTACGGGCCACGAAGGGAGGAGGGGAGGCGGCAAACGAGGCGAGAGGCGGCGGGCAGCTGCTGCGAGCAGCCGCTGTAAAATTGAGGGGAGCGGCGAGGGAGTCCATGTAAACTGGCCGAGTTCTTGGTGACTGGTGAGGAAGGCGAGGTGACCTCTGAGCCAGTCGTTTGCGGATTGGTTCCGTCCGGCAGCTGAGACCACCCGCACTGGGGTCCTGGATCGCCAACGCCATCCCTGCCGCGTTGTACTATGGAGGCAAAAACCCCGCAGCGGGCGACGCGATCGTCTGAGGCTCCTCCTCCATCAGACCTTTTTTTTTTTTGAGAGAGGAAGGTGAGCTCTTATTAACTTATAATGTTTTGAGGTACATACAACATTTCTGGACACCGTAGGAGCCATACATATCTCCCTGGTGCCATAGTACACATACTTTTAGCAAGAACAAGTGCTTCATTGTTAGAGCCTCTACCTTCATGCTTGAAATGGACTTCTTGCAACAAAACACTCCTTGCTTTAATCTCCTTTAGAATTGAAGAGTAAGCACACAAATTCTGCTTAAGGAGGTCCATAATCACTTGCAAGCAATCTGAAGCTATCACACACTTGCTCACACCCATGTCCAGCGCCAAGGAAATTGCTTCATTGCAAGCAATAGCTTCCAGCGAAGGTGGATCAACTAAGCCATTAATGACAATGGCACTAGCACCAACATAATTCCCAGTGCTATCCCTACACATTACACCTGCAGTTCCTTTGTCACCTGATCGAGCCACAGCACCATCAACATTGAACTTTAAAAAGCCATCAGGAGGAGCAATCCATTTAGGAACAGATTGTTTACTTTTAGTTGTCGATGCTGCTTCATTTCCTTCACCAAACCCAGCTAGTTCCATATCATTCATAAATTTTGAAAGAAAACCAAAAGTTGACAGAGGACTTTGGAAAATATCTTCATGTAAAGCCTTCCGTCGAGCCCCCCAAATAGCCCAGCATATAACAAGAAGTTTTTGAAAGTCCTTCACAGATAAAGTTTCTCGCATAAAAGATAACCACAACCAAGGATTGTCAATCTCTGTTGCAACAGCATGTTCAGTGAGATCCTCATCTACTAGTGCCCATACACATCTTGCCATTGTACAATTGAAAAGAGCATGTTTCCAGGAATCAACATCCACACCACATAATTTACATTCAGCATGTTCTTTCATAGATCTTTTTTTAAGCACTTCCCCAGTTGGCAAAGAATTATGAGCTAACCTCCAGGCAAAAATATGAATTTTTGATGGTACTCTGACCTTCCAGAATAATTTCCATCTCCTTCTAGTTCCTTCATTGTCCGATGCCTCAGCTCTAGAATCTAGCCAGTCTTGTCGTTGGTTCCTGGTATGAATAAGCATTCTATAAGCAGATTTAACAGAAAATATGCCACATCGTTCGTAGTGCCATGCCCAAAAATCATGTTGCTGACTATAGCTTAGGGGAATATTTTTTATTACCTGGGCATCCATATCATAGAAGTATTCATGTATAACATCATCTTTCCATTGCATAGATGTATGATCTATTAATTCACTAACTCGCCTAGGCGGATTTGGTGCTTTAGCTGCAATTGGTCGCAAAACAGTATCCCTTGGAAGCCAGTTGTGTTCCCATATATATGTATCTTTACCATTTCCAATTCTTCTAATCAAGCCTTGTTTAAGGACATCCCTCCCATCAAGAATAGCTCTCCATATCTGTGATGGTCTATTTCCTAGTGCAGCACTTAAAAAATGCTCAGTAGGGAAATATATTGATTTCAGCAATCTAGCACTTAATGACTCAGGGTTTTGCATAACTCTCCATGTTTGCCGGGCCAACAAAGACAAATTGAACAGCTCAATATCTCGAAATCCAAGGCCACCAAGGTATTTAGGCTGAGTCATCTTTTCCCATGACACCCAACAGGTTTTCCTCTTCCCCTCCTTGCTACCCCACCAGAATTTTCGGATCATTGCATTAATAGCTTGACAAAGGCCTCTCGGTAGTCGAAAACAACTCATCGAATAAGTAGGAACTGCCTGAGCTACAGCTTTTATCAACACTTCCTTTCACCAGCGGAAAGGCTTTGTTCCATCCATCCCTGTACCCTCTTCCATATTTGGTCTTTCAAATATTTGAAGGCACCACCTTTTGATCTGCCCACATCAGTAGGTAATCCTAGGTATCGTTCTGTAAGGGTCTCATTGAGCACATGAACATTTTCTTTCACCACCTCTTTTAAGTTGCCACCACACTTTTTACTGAAAAAAATTGATGACTTGTCATAAATTGATCTGTTGTCCTGATGCATTACAATAAGTATTTAGCAGAAATTCAATTTTTGTAGCAGCACTTGCATTCGCCTTGAAAAATAAGATGCTGTCATCTGCAAACAACAAATGACTGATTTTAGGAGCATTTTCAGCAACAACAATCCCCATCTCTTGTTGAATATTTTTATTTAAAAGACATGATAAACCTTCAGCACATAGGAGAAAAAGGTATGGGGATATTGGATCACCTTGTCGAATTCCTCTTGAAGGTTTAAATCTTTCCAGGCTCTCTCCATTGAACAACACTGAGAATGATACTGTAGTTACACATTTTTTGATTAGATCAATCCATCTTCTTTTGAATCCTAATCTTTCCATGATAGCAAACAAGTAGGACCATTCCACTCGGTCATACGCCTTGGACATATCAAGTTTAAGTGCACAATAACCATTTTGTTTTGTGCCATTTGTTCTCATAAAATGCAGACACTCATACGCTGCAATTATATTGTCAGAGATGATTCTACCTGGAACAAATGCTGACTGCTCTTCGGAAATGATACCAGGCAGGACAATTTTAAGCCGATTTGCAATTGCTTTAGAAACAATTTTGTAGGCCACATTGCATAAACTTATCGGCCTAAATTGTCCTACTGTGTTTGGATTGGGCACCTTTGGTATTAGGACAATGAACGTACTATTTATTTCCTCCAACAACTCATCTCCATTGAGCACTCCTAGCACTGCCCTGGTAATATCTTCTCCACAAATATCCCAATTTCTCTGGAAAAAGTGGGCTGGATATCCATCTGGTCCTGGGGCCTTCAGTGGAGACATTTGAAACAACGCTTCTTTAACCTCCTTCTGTGTAAAAGGTTTACACAAGAATGCATTCATACTGTCAGTAACTTTCCTTGGCACTTGAGATAGAACCTGCTCCATGTTTGTAGTACCTTCAGAAGAATACAGATTTTTATAAAAGTCCCTTGTCATTTGCTTCATTTCGTCAATATCCTCACTGATCGTACCATCCGCTCGTGTCAACTGTGTAATTTTATTTTTATTCCGTCTTCGACTAGCCTTCTGATGGAAAAACTTTGTGTTGTTGTCCCCTTCACTTAGCCACTGGATACGAGAACGTTGTTTCCACTTGATTTCCTCCTGCAAACTTAGCATTACAATTTTTCCTTCTATCTCCTCCTCTTCTACAGAGGGTCCTCTTCTTTGTGGATCTGCTCTTAAAGTTTCCAATTTTTTCCTCATACTCCTTAGCTCTTTCCTTACTGCACCAAAGGAAGTAGAACTCCACTGCTGAAGTTAGTCGAGTTAGTTTCCTATTTAACTCCTTAATGTTTCTGCAGTGTACATCATCCTTCCACACATGTGAGATCATATTTTCAAGACCCTTATTTGTTTCCCACATAACCTCGTACCTAAACAGCTTTCTTTTAGGAGCACCATCTAGTGACTGATCCTCCCGTTCTGTGGATAAAAGAATTGGACAATGGTCTGATTTAACTGCAGTTAAATGTCTTAATGATGCCATGGGAAACATAGTGCATGCATCAGAGGTGGCTAGAGCACGATCCAATCTCACCCGAACATAAGCACCACCAGACACTCTTTTCTCCCATGTCCAATCCAAACCAATAGAACCAATATCAGCAAAACCACATACATCAACTACCTCTCAAAAACCCTCCATAAGGTAATCCTCTCTTGGATTTGGACCCATCTGTTCTTTCGGATGCAAAATTTCATTGAAATCTCCAATACATATCCATGGCAACGGACTGTGGCTTTTGATAAATTTTAATAAGTACCACGTCTTCTCCCTTTAAGCACGATCTGCTTCTCCATAAATAAAAGTAAGTCACCATGGTTCCTTGTCCTTTTCGCATATCTCTGTATCAAGATGGTACTGTGAGTATTTTGTAATCTTTAGTGAAATATCATTCTTCCAAAATACTTCCAAACCACTACTCCTTCCATCACTATTAACAGCAAAGCTATTGTCATAGCCCAACGAGTACTTCAGATTTTCCACCCGGATCTTTGCAATTTGTGTTTCCAGAATACACAAAACCGGGGGGGGCATAAATCTTCGCGAGATCGCGAAGTTCTCTCACTGTCGCGGGGTTGCCAATTCCGCGACAGTTCCAACATAGGGCTCTCATTTCTCCCGGCGGCACTCCTCGAGGGAGCCCGCCGATCTCATCTCAATATCATCAATGGCACTATTCTCGATCGCTTTCCTCAGCCTCTTTGAACCCCGAAAAATTTCATCCTTCTCTTGTTCACTTCTAACTGCACTTGATTGCTTTAAGCAACATTCATTTTCTTTTGTATTGTCTACTACTCCTTCCATAGGATTATTGATAGGAATAATTGCCATGGCAGACTCATCATCATTTTTCTCCTCTCCATTTCGTCTTATAATCTGTGTGCAAGCCCCACTACTATGAAGCTTTGGTTGCAGGTTTCTACCTCTTTTCATTGGGCTTCTTGCATCATCTTGCAGGTCAAAATCATCACCAATAAAGTCCTTCTAGCCACTTTCTTCATTCCTAAGCTTCATGCATTTCCTTGGACTAAGGTCCTTAGTTGATTCCTTAGAGTCTGAATCCTTTGTATCTGCAGAACCAGAATTTTTACTTCCTTTTGCCATCCATCTCTTTTCTGGGCTAGCAATCAGCCATGTTCCATACTGAAAATCTTTACTGTCATGCACACCATCACCACATTCAGATTCAATATGCCCCAGCAACCCACATACTTCACAAAACTTAGGCAATTTCTCATATCTAACACGAAAAGCCTCACGCTGTCCATCCTTTCCCATCGAAATATAGATAACTCTTGTGAGTGGCTTTTCAATATCTAATTTTATCCTGATACGCAAATAATCTCACCATCCCTTTGTGTCCTCATCTAGCTCCACCAACAATGTTTCACCAATTTTATTTCCAACTTGCCGCCCTATGTTCTTGGTCCTAAAACCTGTTGGCAGATCATATATATGAACCCACATTGCCACTTTCTTGATTGTCATCCTTGACGGTTTTGTTATCCCATCATACTCTTCTAACAGGACAATATTTCCCCTAAAAAACCATGGTCCCTCATTCATTACCTTGTGCCAATCCCCTAAGCAAGAGAACTGGAACACAAATAAATTCTCCTCTATGGCTTTAAATCTGACATCCTTAGCCAAACTCCAAGCATATTTCATATTAGCTAAGAATGCAGAGTGACTAAAGCTTTTAGGGGAATGAACCTTTGCCAGTGTTGTCCATCGAGCTCCTGCTCTGAGTTCCTCAAGGTCTTCTTCCAGGACAATGCCTTGGTCCTCATCTTCCCGTATCTCCAAATGCTGAAGCAGATCATCCAAATCACGCTCTACCCTCCTTCCAGATTGCATTACCAAGTTGGATTTGGCCATCCCTTAGCCTAATCAGATCATAGCTGAATACCACCAGTACCCTCGATTTGCAACCAAGGCCGAGAAACAAACCCAATGTTTGCCCTTTTGCCAGCCCGAATTGCAAAGAGGATGCTAGCAGATATATGGATCTAATCAGGCAGGGAAGAAAAAAACAGAACTCACGCTGGATTTCAACGGGAGTAGATGAACCCTAGGAGCACTGTAGCACTATCGCACCCAGGGGAAGCTTCTCCTCCTCCATCAGACAGACAGACCAAGTTGAAAAGGAAAGCCCATATGCGTCTGGCTGGCCCAAAACGAACTGTTAAGATGGGCTGGGCACAAACTTGCCAGTGCAACCCTTTAGTAACGAAAATAGTGGCGTCTTGCGTTGATCACCGTTACGCCAGCATCCATCCATCAAAAGTCTCTCATGATCTGTTGACTTTTGTTCTCTTTTGAAAAGGAAGCGAATCGATCCCTCCTCCCTCATCACAACGGACGAAGTTTTCAGGGGGAGAGTTTAATGTCACCCACTAGCACTCCTGCAGGGAGTACATGTGGCACGATCTAAAGTTCTCTAATTCGTTTGAAGAGCATAATTAGATCCATTGAAATTTGAAAAGGTTCTCGAAATTCTAGGGTTAAGGTCCAACCAAAGTGGATGATACTGTGCTGAATGTCATTAGCAGTGATCATATGTAGATGTGCTCTTCTAATACATTAAAGGTGAAACTCTTTGTGCCTTTAGTGTTTAGCCAATGATTATTAGTCAAATGTGCAATGTTTAGTGGATGAAATTCGCATCACTCTGTCCATATTCAACATGTCATCATTATTGGGATTTACAGGTAAACAACACTGAAGTCATTAGTTGTTTGCAAAGTAGCATTTCAAAGCAAGAATGTATAATCTTGTTATGATTAGCAAAAAGTCATGGATCACCGTATTCCATTGAGGACCGTTTGGATTTGTTACAGTTGTGCTAAAAATTAGATACCTACAAATTCTATAGTAGCCTTAACCCCCTCCCTCTAAAAAAAAGATTGACATCAAAGGATATCTAGACAAATTAGTGGTAGATGCGAAATACATACATATGCCCTAAAATAGGTATTGATCCCTTTGCCTATATCGCTATGTATCCAAACGTGAAATGAGTCTTGTATTTTGGGTTGTGTTTGTTGGAGATAGTCTAGGATTAGTTTAAGGTTATAGTTTGCACACAGAAGAGAGAAGGAACCTGTTTATGTTTAATTATGCATGCACTAGAATTAGAAGTTTACCACTATTATTTTTTAGACAAAATTTGAATCTTTTTTTTGAAACGAACAGCAGGGGAGGCCCCTACTGGAACTTTTCATTTTCAAATATATAGTATTTACAGGTTACAAAGGCCCTAGGCCCAAAAATAGAGATCAAAATTCCTTAGATAAAATTACAAAACCAACTTTCCAACTCCACCCCTAAGGTTGGTTTAACTCTGTGGAACAGGAGCTTGAATTCTGTCTTGAAGAGATGCTTCCACCTGGCTAAAGAAACAGGAACATGATCAAAGACAACCTCATTTCGGTGAATCCATATAGCCCAGCAACAGATAAGAAATATCTCCCTATAGGTACGCCGACCAAACCTTCGCCTGCCATCAACTACCTTGTCAAGATAGGAATCCAACTGTGACCATGATATATGAAGTAGGCGCCAACACCACTGGCTGAAAGTGCATTGAAGGAATAAATGCTCCAGTGTTTCCACCTGATCATGTGAGCATAAAACACATTTGAAGCTATCCAGCTCTCTATTCTTACGTCTAAGAATGTCTCTTGTGTTGAGCCTGTCACAGAAGAGAAGCCATCCAAAAAACTTGTGTTTTCCTTGACAACAAGTTTTCCACAGCCACTTAAATATAGGGTGAACTGGGTAGGATCCTTGCAGTTGATTATAGGCCAATTTAGGTGTAAACTGTGGTGTTCCCCAGATGTAGGTCCAAGTGTCTTCATCTGTATGACTAAGTTGGAGACCCTGAATCAGGATATTAATCTCATCCAGTTGGGTTGCTGCCTCTTCAGAGAGTGGTGTGAAGAAATTAGCAAATGCATCCTGTGAGAGGTATTTCTGAAGTGAAGTGTTAGGCCTTCTTGCAAATGAAAAGAGTTGAGGATATTTCCACTTGAGCACACCTAAATCCCATGTATCAGTCCAGAAGCAAACAGTGTTACCCTTTCTAGCATGACATGAAGCAATCATAAGAAATTTATCAGAGCAAGACATCACATCCCTCCACCAGAATGAACCCACAGGTCTTTTGGCATGGGGAGCAGTGTGACTGTAAAACAAGCATTGCCAAGTCAGAGTCACCCAAGGGACATCAGCATGATTGTAAAACTTATGCAAGGGACAAAATTTGAATCTAGGATGTTATTATTATTTTTAGGTTGAGTAGTTTAATATAGTAGTTAGCTCTAATGTTGTAAACATGTCTTAGGCTCTGTTTGGTTCACATAAGTCACCTGACTTATAAAGTGCAAAAATTGCAAATAAGTCACTTGTGGGAGTCAAACAACCCTGACTTATAAGTCTCATAAGTCTCGTGACTTATAAGTCTCATAAGTTGCTCCACCCCCACTTAAAGTTGCATACCCCCTCCTACCTCAGGTGGAGCCAACTAACTTATAAGTCACTGCAACCAAACATGACTGACTTAAATCCAACTGATTTATAAGTCGCTGACTTAATAAGTAAGGCGACTTCTGGAAACCGAACATAGGTGAGTTATAAGTCAGTGACCCTGTTTTTCCATAAGTCACCTGATTTATTAAGTCAGCGACTTATTGAAGGACCGGATTGGCGACCGGAGAGGTGGGAAGTGAATGGGAGCCGATAAAAGTTCTACTCAAGAATTCAGCCTATGAACCCAAAATCACTCTGTGACCTCCAACACTTCTCTTGCCAAATTCACGTAGCCACTGGAGTGCTACTGGACCTAGGAGCAAGATACAACACTCGAAACACGCAGCAGAAAACGACTCGAGCACAACCACCAGAGCCAAACCGGTCAGACCGAAAACTCAAACCGGTCAGGCCGGTTTCCTCAGACTTAGCCCCTCACGCATTGGGTGAAACCGGTCAGGCCGGTTTGGCAATCCGGTTAGGCCGGTTTTGCCTAGAAACCCCCAACAGATCCATGAGGTTAAAATCCAAGCAAATGAACTCGAAACTCAACGAAACTTGGACCAGAGAGACTTCTACCAAAGAAAGACTTGCTCGCCAAAGCTCTCCTCGAAAACCCAACAGGGACCAAACTGGTCAGGCCGGTTTTGCCTGGGCACTCGGGAAGAACTTTACCCGCGGGAAAAACTCGAACTTCACCTCAATCGATCTCCTGATTCACTCCACGGATTCAAGTGAAACTTTGAGGATAGCAGGAGTACCTCATTAGCAACCTTTGGCTAAAAGCTCATGCCTCAAAACTCACTGAATCAAGAGGAATCGCAAGTCAACCACCAAGAACATCTCTCCTCGGGCTCCACCAAAAACCACCAAATCGAAGGCCTTTCCACGGATTTGGAGGGGCAAGATCACCAAGAAAAGAGGCACCACATCCTCATGTGTGACTCCCACTACAAATCGTGCAAAGAAACTCCTCCAAATCCTCCCCACAAAAATCCCAAGAAAAGAGCTCTGAAAATACCTCGAAAAAAATGCAGAGAATCAACAATATGGCACAAGATGAATAAGGAGAAATCACTATGAATCATGTAGCCATATTCGGTTACAAGCCACTCCCAAGAATCACAAATCTTGGATGGTAAAAAGCTCAAACAAAGAGTCACTCTCTCCTCACTTCCTCTCACCAAGAGCACTCCAAGAAGAAGGAGCACACCCACCTAACCAACCAAAAGAGATGGCTGCCCAACCATCCACTCCTCCCATATATAGAGCCCTCTGGACAAAAGACCGAAGTGCTCCTACACTAGGAGTTACAACACAAGCTCATCCAAGGGCGTTTTGGTCAATACATCATTATGCTCATCGATCGGACACGCATCCATCGGGCCTTGCTTACCTCTGACGCAAGCACTTCGATCACGCAGCGTGGCCTCCCCTTCGAAGCTTCTCGGCGCACTCGAGCCAAACCGGCCAGACCGGTTTCCCAAACTGGTCAAACCAGTTTCGGTCTGTCTGCTGCATCGGGTCTTCGGTCTTGGCTTTGTGGCTTAGTCAAGTAACCTAGTGATTTTGTGGCCAAGTCACTGCAAACCTCGCGGACTTGGTGCAGCCTCCACGCAATCCCACTCATGACTTGGCCGCCACGGTCGTCCCGGCTCGGTGTTGGTTTTGTGGTCAAACCAACAAACCTCGCGTGCAAGGTTCAGTTGTTAGCTGCTACCTTGCACCGGCTCCATATCCCCGACGTCGTTTTGCTCTTCTTACCAGCATGTGCCCCGCACTTGATCCCGTCGGCCACCGGGTCCCTCGAACGAAGCCTACTTGTCTCTCCACTCCTCGAAGGCCACACAGGCATAGACCTTTCGCACTTGTTCTTCACCTGCACCACGCAAATCAAACCGCAACCAACACCTGCAATATTAGGCCAAGAGTCAGTCCACACAACATTGTTAATCACTCATCATTGAGGAGCGACCTTCCACTGATCCTCGGACACTCCTGGTCCTCACTTATAAATCAGTTGGAAGTCATTTCTGTTTGGTTGCAGTGACTTATAAGTCAGTGGGTTCCACCCGAGGTAGGAGAGAGAAAAATGTGACTTATGCAACTTTGAGTAGATGTGGAGCAACTCATGTGACTTATAAGTTAGGGTTCTTTGACTCTCACAAGTGACTTATTTGCACTTTTTGTACTTTAAGTCAGATGATTTATGAGGTACCAAACATGACCTGAGTCTTATATTATATACTACCTCCGTTCTTAAATATATGACATATGCTGTTTAGGACAAAGAAAATTTAGTTCATGTATTTAACAAGGGAGGGAGTACCATGCATGCATGCACACTTCTTTTCACCGAGCTAATGATCTATATATAATAATATCATCTAACGTGTACACAGAGATTTGCCTATATTCCCGTATCTTGGCCGTTAGCCTTTATTACAGATTTGGCTTTTTACTACATGTGCGTGCCAATATAATCCTCACTGTCATCAGCTAATCCAATCCGCAAGCTCATTGGTTAGGAGCTGCGCGTACGTGCGTGAAATGCGCGATGCCACCATGCAGGATGCAGGTAAGGCTGCCGGCCACAAAGGAATTTGGTAGCATGGGTGTCGATCTCTGGTGCGCCACGACCAAATAAAAAACTACATATTGCGTGACACTCTCTGTAGTCTCTACCACGCAACACAAAACCAATAATAATATCATGAGTCTTAGCAGCAGCAGCAGCATAGCAGGGGGGAAAAGAAGATTCCGTCGCCTTTTTTGCATGAATGAAAACCGGTCGTGATGAGTGGCGCCAGCAATCGAGTTCTCGGCCCCGCGATCACCGCGCGTCCCCAAGCGTGGATCGCGTCGCGGGGAGCCGAGGACACGCACCGGTTCAGGAGGAATCAATCAATCAATCCCAAGAATTATTTTCAGCAATAGCATATTCGCTCGGTCTCATAAAAAGTAAAATTCTATTTTTTAGACAGATTAGTGGTGACGCGAAAAAACTCTAATACCCTCATCTTTTAGTCATTTGTAATAAGTTTTGGCATGCAAATCAGATCTGATTGCTTAATTAGGAAGGTAATTAGATCTATTTTCTAAGATTGCACTCTTTGTGAGATGTTTTTTCAAATACTAGAATTGCACTTTTCATGAGACGAAGAGAGTACGTTCTCTTTGTTTCAACAGGTTATTATGACGTAGGCTCCGCGCAACTAGGTCTACCACTGGAGAGAGTATGGACATCCACTCTTACTCATATTCAAATCATAATATTATTATCCACTCCTTACCCTCCTAAATCTCTCACCCATATCCAATTGATGATAAACTTTCTACTACATATGTACTCTTATTTCAATTGATTAATCATATCCTCCTCACACCCTTCCCTCTCTTTTTAATGGATAATTAATTTTCTACTCATACACTCCCTGTTTAAAGTGGGTGTGAATTTATGTAGAATTATGGATATCCAACAACAAACTTAAGCGCAACCCCTTTTCTTCTTAGGAAAAAAAAGAGAGGGAAAGCTAGCTAGGTCGATGATCGTGGAGACGTGGAAGCTGCTCACCGCACTATAAAATACAAGAGTGGATGGATCTTCCCGTGTGTTTGGTTTCGGGATGTGTGAGTTGGGTTGGCTCCAACCTTCATTTTGGAGATGACTCCAACCCTTATTATGTTTGGTTGCGAGGGGACTGAAAGAGTTGGAGTCAACCTGTCACCAGTTTGGATGGATGTATTGGGTTGGAACTTATGAATGTGCTCACCTTCCCACTCAAATGGTGATCTTACCCCCTCCAGTATACATAATACAAGCAGTTTGCCAAAGCAGTAAACAGAGTTATAACGTTACATAATTAAGATGCACTCATTCTGTTTTACTTGACAGTCACAAAGTTATGCTGGTAAAGTAGTACTCGAGTGCCACCTACTAGTTATGCTAGAGATTCGCACAAATCAGTAAACAGAGTTATACTCGATTCGCACAAATCAGCAAACAGAGTAATAGCTAAAGATAAATAATAATAATAATAATAATAATAGTAGTAGGCGGCTGCATCTGTAAATGTTTAACTGCAAGTTTTCTAGATTGACATCTATCTGCGAACACAAATCAAGCAGTTTGCGGTGGGAGTAGCAGCTTCTGGAGGGAGACGGCCTGGCGGGATCCGGCGCGGCCGGCGGCGTGCACCCGTGCTGGCGTGGTGTGGGCCTGCCGCAGGCGGCCGGCGGCGCGCGCCCCTGTAGGCGCCGCGCAGGCCTGGCAGCCGGCCGCGGGACATGCCCGTGGAGGCCGCACGGGCTTGGCTGCCGGCCGCAAGACGCTCCCAGATCGACGTCCGGGCGGCGGAGGATGCTACCGGCCGGCGGAGGCGGAGACGAACGAGCGGCGTCGGTGGAGGCGAATTGGCGGACGGGTGTGGTGGATTTTTTTTCCCGATGGATAGGATTTGCTGCGGTCGTGAGAAAAAGAAAAGGAGGGGTGACGGGAATCACACGACCCAGACGGAGCGGCTCCGTCCGCCGGATTTCGGGTGTTGAACTCAACCCGCATCTGCACGGTATATTCCTCTGAGGTTGGCTTCAACCTTTCCCAACCCTATCCAAACACTCCAAAAACGGGTCGAACCCAACCAGGTGGAACCCAGCACCCCAAACAAACACACGGTTCGTGACTCAATATCCACCTGCTTCAAACCTAGACGTACATAGATTAATTATTTATGAACATTTTTTATGTCCAAGCGACCATATTAGACTGCAGTGACGAAATTAGGAATGAGGTTTAGGAGGGGCTTATTCTTCTTCCTCCAGCTAGCCTTCAAATTTGTAGAAGAGGATTAGAAGGGATTAGGGCTGGACAAAATGCTCGTGGCTCGTTAGCTCGCTCGGCTCGCAGCTGGCTCGGCTCGCAGCTGGCTCGGCTCGACTCGGCTCGGCTCATTACACTAACGAGCCGGCTCGAGCTGGCTTCTCAGCTCGTTAATATAATGAGCGAGTTCGAGCCGGCTTGCGAGCAGCTCACGAGCTTAGAGCTTATTTAGTTGCCAAAATTTTTGACAGCCCCTTCGAAGGTCTATTAGAGGTAAAAAAATGTAGACTAATTACAAAACTAATTACACGAATGGATGGGAAATCGCGAGACGAATCCATTAAGCCTAATTAATCCATCATTAGATATTGTTTACTGTAGCACGACGTTGTCTAATCATGGCATAATTAGGCTCGTTAGATTCGTATCGAAAAATTAGGTAGGGGTTATGGAATGAGTTTTGTCATTAATTCACATTTAATACTCCTAATCAGTATCCGAAGATTGATGTGACGGGTAGTTCGGAAAATTTTGGGGAACTAAACAGGGCCTTAACAAGCCGAGCATTGGAGGAGTCGCGAGGAAACAGCCGCATCGGTGGCCTCAGGTCTCCATCGCTGCATCCCTTCCTCCCCCTCCACCAACCTTATCCATTCGAGGAATTTTGAAATTTAACCCTATCTTCGCAAGTCTCACGCGAGATGACCCTAAGTTCGCAAGTCTTTCAAAATTTAACCCCGAGCCACGCGAACTCTTCGATTCGGGGGTTTTTCAACATTTTTGGCATTTCGGGATTTTTCCTCTCCTTTTCCCTCTCCAGCTCAACTGATCAGACCGTTTTGCCCCTGCCTTTCTCTCCTCCTCCACCACTGACATGTGGGTCCCACGTCCTTAGTCTTCTTCAACCTCTCCTCTCTCCCTCACTGCCTGTCTATCGGGAGGGGCGCCGCCGGCCATGGCGATGGCGCTGCCCCTATTCCTGTCGGAGGAGGAGAGCCGCCGGCCATGGTCATGGCGCGGCGACCTCGAAAGAAACCCACCACCCCCAAATCGCGCACCGACCCGCACGAATCTCCACGCGCCATGGCCTCCCGGAACCCCGACGCCCCTCCGGCGCCGGTGCCGCCCTCGGCGCCCACTGTGGAGCCGCTTGAGGCGCTGCCCCTGTTCCTCCGGGACCACAGGGATGCCAAGCCGGGCGGTGGCAAGGTGGTGTTCGGGTTCGGCGGCAAGGTGGTGTCCGGGTCTGGGATCGGAGGAGGACGAGGGGCGCGAGGGCCGGCAGGAGGGCGGCGGCCACGTGCGTACCGGCCACGGGAAGAGCGCCGAGGATGGGAGGCGGCGGCTGGTGCCGGCCGGCCCCCCGGCAAGCGCCTGTGTGTGGGGGGCAGCAGCTTGAGGTTGAAGATGACCCGTAAAGAGGGTCCCTGTGAGACATGGGTACCCCTGGGTCCCCACCGACCAGGCTCACGGCCGTCCCCAACAAGTGGGTCCGGTCTACCAGAAGACCCGCCGACCTGTCAGTGGGCCCAACCGACCTAGTTGGCGGCCCACACGACCTCCTGAAGACCTTCCAGAAGATTCCCCAGACGAACTTATCCCGAACGACCTCAAGACTTGGCGAACAAGACAAGACATCGGTGGATTTCGACCAAAGCAGATCGACGGATATGGCAAGTGGCATAGTCAGCTAGATTTAGGTCTCCTGGTCGTGTCCGACCTGGAATCTGGGAATCGACCTTGTCCGCTGGTCAATATAAGGTGGGCAGGGCGACCCCTTGTATCAATACGCAATCCTCAAGCAATCTACACTAACAACTAGACGTAGGGTTTTACTCTCCGGAGGCCCGAACCAGTATAAACTCGCCGTGTTCTTTGTGTTCCGTGTGCTCGTGCACAACCATCGAGTTCTTAGCCTTAGATTCCACCCCGCCGAACAACTAAACCACAGAGATTAACACCCCCGTGGGCTGTCCAGATCTCACCATCTGACAGTTGGCGCGCTAGGTAGGGGAGAATCCAAGATTCTTCGTGCAACTCGATGGCTTCGACCAACGGCGTCATCTTCCCAGAGAGCATGGCGGAGATCCTCGCCAATCCCGTCGATATCTGCTTCGGTTCGATGCCGGTGAAATCCACCGTTCCAGCCGCCTGCCTCATCATCGAGAGTAATGCGGTCACTTCCGACCAGCAGGTCGGTACAGATCTGCCGGCGGAAACCCACCCACTCACTCCTAGTGACCTGATCGCGGGACTCAATCGTGTCGAAGGCATGCTTTCCGACACGATCAAGGTCTGCGAACGCGTCAAACGCCATTGCAGGACCCCTCCGTCTTCACCTAGCATGCCTCTTGGCCTGCGGAACGCAATTCACGTAGCGTCTCGCTACATGAAGCGCAAGATCCAGATCGAATCTGGACCCAAGTCACCAGATCGTGGAAACTGCAGGAGTCACCTCGATGTCCCTTGCCCCATCCACGAGAACCCCAAACACACGTCTCGCCAGTGCCGTGTGCTCAAGAAGCTTCGACGACCTCTCACCGCGGCTCATCGCCGCCAGATCAACCGAGAGCCGTCCCCGGACCGCCTCGCGTTCCAGATCGCCCGCACGACCATCTCCCCGAACTATCCGGGAGAAGCGTTCGAGACTCCAGATCGCGAGGTCTTGGTTGTCTCTGCGAATGTACCTCCTCAAGTTGGCGAGACGGACGAGCAACGTATCGAACGTGAAAACGCCAACGCTGCATGAGCTGCACGTCGTCAACAAGAAGTCGAAGCAGCCGCAGCTAATGTGGGACAAGGTGCCGGCGACCAACCCGGAGGCAACGTCGTCAACAACGGAGCGCAAGCACCCACAGCTCCAGTAGCTGCCCAACAACGCAACGAGCCTCGTCGGAACCGCTTACGTGCCAGAGACCTCCTCAGGGACTTTGAGCAAGATGGCCACGAAGTCTACAACTCTCCTCAAGCAAACCTGGGCGCCGCTCTCGCTGCACTAGGTCAGCTTGAGGATACTCCGGCAATACGGCGTCTTCAAGCCCACATCCGCGTCGCCACCGCTCAGGTCGAAGAAAGGGGCCCAGGCTACAGCAGATCCGCCGCAAGCTCCTACTCCAGGAGTAGGTCGGACAATCCTCGGCAACGACGTCGCTCTAACGCCAACGCTCCTCTTCAGCCGGTGCCTGAAGAAGGAGGTGGCGAAAACGAAGTGGTACAGCCGGTCAACCCCGCTGCCAATTCTGCCGCTAACGCCGCAGCCAACCCTGCCGCCAATGCTGCAGGCAACATTGCTAACAATGCAGCTAATGCTGCTGGTGCCCAACAAAACGTCGGAGCTCAACCTCCGCCAGTACAAGCCAACCATGCTGAAGGAAGCCAGCGTCGACGGATACGAGTTGAAGTGGAGATAGCACGTCGTGCTAACTATGACCGCGTCAACGGGGTCCCCGATCCCCTCAACGCCAACAATCCAATTGTTGACACATCTTATCCTATATATTTATAAGTCAACTAAACATGAGAAAATTGCATAAATGTTAATATCAACTTAGAATAGGGTGCCACTAACAGTTTTTCTGGAGATTAGGTAAATTATATAAATCCAGGAACCATTCGGGAAAAGTGCTAAAAGAATCAAATCTAGAAGACTCCAGAAGGCTCCGGAACTCAACGTGACTTGGCACCCAAGAAAGAAGCATCTAGAAGAAGCGACGGACCACCTGGCCGAAGTGGGCCCCAAGGGGGGCCCACCCCAGCCCGATCGGCCTGGTGGTGGGGCCGGTCGGCCTCCCCCGGGCGCCACCTCAGCCCTACTTCCAGAAGGTTCTTCCACCGCCTATGAGGATCAATCTAAACCACTCGTTAGGTCGGTTTGATCAAACGGCACACGTCTACCCCTCAGGGCTATATAAGCAGCCCCCTGCCCCCTGGCAGAGGCATCTGGAAACCTGAGTTTGCATACACCAGATCAAGTCATCAAGTCAGAGATACTACGCCCTAGAAACACCATATAGCAGAGTAGCTAGCTAGTCTAGATCTAGGAGGAGGCAAGGCGTCTACTTGGCTCCTGATCGTCTAGAGGCTGATCGAGATACTGATCTAGCTTCGCTCTTGTAAGTTCTTATCTAGTTCCTTACATTTGTTATACAGACATATGTTCTTATCAATGATTATATTCGACATTATATGCTTTGGTGTTTATTATGATTACATGTTTAGCATAGTTGATTTGCCTTTATATTCATGTATGGAGTCGTATAGCCCTCACCTAGATCATTTGTTAACATGGGTGAATGGTAAAGACAGTGTAAGCGTGGTGCTTATATTGTATTTATCTGCGATTGCACCCTATATGCCGGGTCGTGTGGTAGATCGTGGTGGTGACAGCACTATTGAGTCCTTCGCAGTCCACCCCCCGTGTATAGGACTAGTGGAGCCTTATACTGTTTGGGTTGTTTCAAGTTTCGGCCTTGATCCTCCTGGATAGTCTCCCCATGCATTGATATAATAGTTCTTCTTCCATGATTGTTAAATGTTTGCACTAATCATAGTTTGCACTGACATATAGTTTAGAGTTACCGAGGAGTATCCTCTCTAACTAGACTTTGCTATGTTTCTCTTGCTATAATGACACTTTCTAGCTGCTCATGATGTTATGACTTGAACAATGCTATCAATATCTTTATCTTTATGTGACTTACCCCTGTTTATAGCAATTGATACATTTTGGCCACTCTACATTATAAAACTGAGAGATGAGCATGTATTAGCTATTATGGATTAGAAAGACTTCTTTCCCTGTGGTAGAATATAAATATGATACCTGGTTTTACTCCTGGTTAAAATGCTACAATGGTATATTCATATCTGTGCGCTTGCGGATTCCCAGTTTATATATGTCTTCTTTTCTAGAGATCCAAGGCATATGTAAGAGTACCATATCCATGCGTTTTCTGGCACACCAGTCAGGGCTGACAACCTATATCGAGTTGTGCTATGAATCGTGTCGGAGTTCACCTTTTAGTTTAATCTGAAAGCAACATCTGATATACACTTAGCATCATGTTAAGATATACCTTTGCATTTCTGGTGCTGTCGATAGAGATGGATCTTATATCCGTTTCTAGTCGATGACGTTAGTAATGTCAACACCAATCCAAGCAACGGAACTACGGAACATGCACGACCAAGAGCTCCTCCGACGTGCCCAGTACGACCAAGATAATGGTCCGCCAGACGATCTCTACATTATCCCAACGGCTTATACCCCGTCAGCCAGCCCGGGAGCGGTCAACAACTTCCCAACGTTCTCACGACGTCTCAGGATGATCAGATACCCCAAGGACTTCAAGCCAGCCATTGAAAAATACGACGGTCGCTCCGACCCGAGTATTTGGCTCAAGATGTACAGCATTGTGGCACGTGCCTCTGGAGGCAATGAAGACCACATGGCGGGATACTTCCCCCTTGTGATGGGTAAAGCGCCACTCATGTGGCTCCACAATCTTCCTGCAGAATGCATTACCTCGTGGGCGACCTTGTCGCGTCTTTTCACGACCAACTACCAGGCGACCTATAACCGACCGGGCAACACGCACCACCTTGCTAGAGTACGGATGCGGCGTGATGAAACTCTCCGAGAGTACACTAATCGCTACTTCGAAAACCGCAACACTCTCGCAGGTGTTAAAGACGAAGACGTCATAGCATACTACAAGAAGGGGATAACCAACATCAAGCTCTTCGAGAAGATCCACGAAGCTGACGCACATACCATCGGCGACCTCATGGCTTATGTCGACAAGCTTGTTGACACTCAAGACGCGGTGATGCACGACTTCAAGGGAGAAGACCACGACGATGGAGGCAACAGGTCGTGCAAGCGATCTGGCGAGGCCTATGTGACTGATCCACCCCGACCTTCAACCTTCCTTGAAGGCGACTTCAACATGGTCATGGACGACCAGTGCCAGTTCCACCGCGATGCCAACCACACCATGAGGGAGTGCGAGCAGCTCAAGCGGGCTCTAGGGGTTCCCCTAGAGCCTAAGAAAACCAAGAGCAATAGCAACGACGACCAAAATAGCGGCCGCTGCTATGACAATCGTAACCGTTGACCTGATCGACGCGATTACCGAGATCGCCGACCCTACCGTCGCGACGATGACAGGGACCGTCGGGATTACCGCCGTGACTATCGCCGCAACGACCGACGTGATGATAGATGTGATGACTACCGGCGTAATAATCGCCATGAAGACAACCGCGACGACCAACGCAACGACCGACGCGACGATCGCCGGGACGATCGCCGCCGCCAGAATGACAACAATCGCAACGAGCGTTCTCCACCACCTCCGCCAAAAGGGGGCAACCCCAACGGCGCGTTTCAGACAGCCAACCGCGAGATCAACTTCATCGTGGGCGGTCGCCAAGCGACCAAAAGCAACAGGCAGCTTCGATCAAACGCAAGAGAGGTCGGGCACGTCAACACTGAAACTCCGCAACCTTTGCGTTGGTCGGAGTTCCCCATTACGTTCTCAAGAAAAGACCACTGGGTCCACATACCAGACCCCGGGACCTACCCGCTGGTCGTCAACCCCATAGTCGACGGCGCGTTCCTGCCTAAGACCCTCATCGATGGGGGCAGCAGCCTGAATATCATCTTCACAAAGACGCTCAGAAAGATGGACTTCGACTTCAACAAGATGACTGCCTGTGACGAACCCTTCTACGGCGTGGTGCCTGGCAAGGCCGCGTACCCCATAGGTCGTGTCTGCCTCCCGGTCACCTTTGGTACACAGGAAAATTTCCGAACGGAGTACCTGACGTTCGAGGTCGCGGACTTCCGCTCCTCCTACCATGCCATCCTTGGCCGACCTATGTTGGCCAAGTTTATGGCCATACCACACCACACCTACTTAATCATGAAGATGCCAGCGCCTAACGGAATCCTTTCCGTCCTAGGAGACATCATGGTCTCCTACAACTGCGACAGCTCCACCGTCGAGCTCGCCAAAGACTCCGCCTGCAAAGCCGCAGCTACGGTCATGGTCGCCCAGGCCGCCAAGATTGACCAAACCACTCTGGAGGTACCAGAACAGAAGAATACAGCTACAGCCCTGGACCCTAGTCCTGCTGTGAAGAAAGTGTGCCTCGGCCTGCCCGACGCATCCAAGGAAGTCGTCATCGGGGCCAACCTCGACCCCAAATAGGAACTCGCGCTCACTAGTTTCCTCCGGGACAACGCCGACATCTTCGCATGGAGTCCATCCGACATGCCCGGTGTCCCCAGGGAGCTGGCTGAGCACGCCCTTGAAGTAAACAAGACTGCACGACCTATCAAGCAAAAGCTCCAGCGATTTGCAAAAGATAGAAAACAGGCTATAGAAACCGAAGTTTGCAAGCTCTTAGCTGCAGGCTTTATTCGCGAATGTAAACACCCGGTTTGGCTTGCAAAACCGGTTCTTGTACCCAAAAAGACTGGCGGTTTAAGGATGTGTATCGATTACACCGACCTCAACAATCACTGCCCAAAAGATCCCTTCCCTCTTCCTCGCATCGACCAGGTCGTGGAATCCACGACTGGCAGTGTTTTACTATGCTTTCTCGACTGCTACTCAGGTTATCATCAGATAGCTTTGAATCCCGATGACGAAGACAAGACGGTGTTCATAACGCCCAATGGCATCTATTGCTACAAGGTCATGACCTTTGGCCTCAAAAATGCAGGAGCAACATACCAAAAGGCGATACAGAAGTGCCTGAAATCACAGATCGGGAAGAACGTTAAATCCTACGTCGATGATGTGGTCGTCAAGACCACCGAGGAAGAACAGCTCATCACCGACCTCGCCGAAACATTTGCCAACTTACGGGAATTCAAGTGGAAGCTCAACCCGACCAAGTGTGTCTTCGGTGTTCCCTCCGGATTGCTCTTGGGCTTCATGGTCGGGCACCGAGGCATTGAAGCCAACCCCGTGAAAGTCGACGCAATACGCAACATGGCCAAGCCATCTTGCAAGAAAGACGTCATGAAGCTTACAGGTATGATGCCGGCCCTAGGTCGTTTCATCAGCAAGCTCGGCGAGAAAGGTCTGTCCTTCTTCAAGCTATTGAAGAAGGCAGATAAGTTCGTATGGGATGAAGACGCACAGAAGGCTTTCGAGGCTCTCAAAGAGTCCTTGACCTCACCTCCAGTCATGACACCACCTGTAGCTGGGGAAACCCTCCTACTGTACATCTCCGCCACCACTCATGTGGTCAGCACGGTTCTCATCGCTGAACAAGCAGAAGAAGGGCAGGCCTATCCTGTTCAACGACCCGTGTATTACGTAAGTGAGGTCCTGGCCGACGCTAAAACACGGTATTCACAGCCTCAGAAATTGCTCTATGCACTCCTAATTACGTCGAGAAAGCTTCGTCACTACTTCCAAGCCCACAAGATCACGGTGCCTTCGTCGTTCCCTCTAGGAGAGATCATCCGCAACCGTGACGCCAATGGCCGCATCATCAAGTGGTCGGTAGAGCTTGGAGAGTTCGACATCGAATTCTGCCCCAGGCAGGCGATCAAGTCACAGATCCTCGCTGACTTTGTGTCGGAGTGGACAGAAATCCAGATGCCCCCTCCCAAGGAGCGGCCTGAACACTGGATAATGTACTTCGACGGCACGCTAAACCTCAAAGGCGCAGGAGCAGGTGTGCTACTCATCTCTCCCCAGGGAGAGCAGCTTAAGTACGTCCTGCAGATACACTACAAGGCCTCCAACAACGGGGCAGAGTACGAAGCTCTAATTCACGGGCTCCGCATAGCAGTGTCCCTTGGCATCAAGCGACTACTGGCTTTTGGTGATTCCAAGGTCGTCATTGAACAAGTCAATAAAGAGTGGGATTGTGTCAAAGACACAATGGATGCATACTGTGCTGAGATCCGCAAGCTCGAAGGCCACTTTGAGGGAATTGAGTTTCAGCACGTGCCACGCAACAACAATGTTGCTGTCGACGTACTCTCCAAACTAGGCTCCAAGAGGGCTCTAGTTCCGGCGTGTGTGTTCGTCCAAGACCTACGCAAGCCTTCGATCAAGTTGCTGGATCCAGATAATCCAGACCTAGCTCAACACGACCAAACTCCAGCACCTCCCCGTGACGTGCTGATGACAGAAAAGGAGGATGATTGGCGCGAGCCTTTCTTAGCCTTCCTACTCGACCAACGAGTCTTGAAAGACAAAGTAGAACGAGAACGTATCACACAACAAAGTGCTAACTATGTCATGATTGGTACCGACCTATACAGAAAAGCTGCCTCCACTGGCGTCTTGATGAAATGTATTCTACGATCAGAAGGTCTACAGCTCCTGGCTGAGATCCACGGTGGAGAGTGTGGCTGCCACGCGTCATCCGCCAATCTGGTCAGTAAAGCTTACCGATCTGGTTTCTACTGGCCCACGGCCATGGCTGATGCTAAAGACCACGTAAAAAGGTGCAAAGGATGCTAATTCTTTGCCAAACAGCAGCACCTACCAGCTCAGGCCCTGCGCACAATTCCCCCATCGTGGCCCTTCGCCATGTGGGGCCTCGACTTTGTGGGTCCATTCAAAACTGCCCCGGGCGGCTACAGATATATCCTCGTGGCCGTCGACAAATTTACAAAGTGGATCGAAGTCCGACCTGTCGCAAAAGTCAAGTCGGAAGAAGCGGCCAAGTTCATACAAGACATAACACATCGCTTCGGTGTGCCCAATAGGATCATCACCGACCTTGGGACAGCCTTTACAGGCTCTGCCTTTTGGGATTTTTGCCAAGACAACATGATCGACGTCTACTACTCTTCGGTCGCCCACCCTAGGTGTAACGGCCAGGTCGAACGTGCCAATGGCATGGTTCTTCAATCCCTCAAAGAGCGTATCTTTGCCGACGCCTCAAACTACGCTACACGATGGTTAGCCGAGCTACCACACGTAATTTGGGGCCTGAGGACTCAAGTCAGCTCTGCTACAGGCTTCTCCCCCTTTTTCTTGGTCTACGGCTCCGAAGCCATTCTACCTACCGACGTCACCTTCGGAGCTCCACGCATACAGTTCTACGAGGAGGGAGAAGCCGAGCAGACTCGTCGTATCGACCTCGACAGCCTCGAGGAACAAAGACTGGCTGCCGCCATGTGTCAGGCTCATCACGACCAGCAACTCCGTAGATACCATGATCGCAACGTTAAAGAGACATCCTTTAACGTCGGCGACCTAGTACTAAGGCGTATCCAGAAGACAGATGGCATGCATAAGCTCTCTTCCCCTTGGGAAGGACCCCACATCGTCACCGAAGTCGTCAGCCCATCTACATATCGCCTCCAATGGGGTGATGGGCAAGGAGTACCCAACCCTTGGAACGTGGAGCACCTACGACGATTCTACCCGTAGAATAGTTTTTTTATCAGCTATGTATTTCTCATCTTTGTACTTTTTTCAGCTTCAATAAATATTAGTTAAAGCAGTCATCTGCTATGTCTCGAGTCCTACCTCCTCTCCTTCCATGTCATAAACCCTCCCCCTCGACATGCTCGGGGGCTTGGCTAAAGCCAATACAAGGGTCGTAAGACCTGGGGGTTAATTTCTTCTGTTCCTCCCCCTCGACATGCTCGGGGGCTTGGCTCAAAGCCAACCTAGGGGTCAAATCGACCTGAGGACGCCGTCTCTCATGACCACCTATTTTGTGTTGTTGCGAGCCTGCTTGGTTGTAAAGGTTGCAAAACCTGAGTCCCTGACTCCTTCCCGCGCCGATCACATGTAAGCCTCCCTGCTGAGCTATGGTGGTCGGTAAGCTAGCCTCTCCGTGAGAAGTGGTTAGCGGTCTACAATACAAAGCAAGATACAACAAGGCTACCAAGTTCGCGCAAAAACAAAATAAGTACGTTGTGCAGGCCATAAAGCAAGTTATTAAGCAATGTTTACATGACCGAAGGAAAAGGGGGTACAACTCGGAGACTATGACTACTCTTCGCCATCGTCGCCTTCATAGTCAAGAGCATCCATCACGCTGTAGCGGCATCGTGCACTTCGAGCTCCAAGGCCTTGAGGTCTTTCGTCGTATCAGAACTCTCCCCGACCTTGACCATGTCAACCTCGGGGTAGTGCGACTTCACCCGCACTAGCGCCTCCGTGGCTGCCGCCAAGCTTGTCGCCCTCAGCAGATCGAGAAGCCTCTCGGGTATGTCTATAAGACGATCAAGAGCAGACTTCGGCTCCTCCCCCTCGACCTGCGACGCTATCATGTCCATAGCATAATGGGCAGCGTTCTTCAGGTCGTTCAGCTCCACCTCTTGCCCTGCAATGATTACTTGGTCATTCTGCAATGACTTCAAAGCTACCTCGAGGCTGACCTCGAGATCCTGCCGAGCCTGTTTCTCATAAGTCAGCTTTTGAGTTACGACCAACTCACTGTCTATTTTCTCCTTCATCACCCGCTTGAGCTCGTTGGCGCCAGCCTCGGCCTCTCGCAGGTTCACCCCCAAGTTTCGAACCCTTTCCTTAGTGTTCTTCAGGTCGTTTTTGAGGTCATCCTCACGCCTGTGAAAGTCTAAAACATACAGGCAAACACTCTAAGGTCAAAGCCCTCAGCAGCACAAGACAACAATGGCGAAAAACATGTAAGCAAATAAAACTTACTAATGTTTGCGGCGTTAAATTGCGTGTTGGCCTCCTGGGTCTTGCGTTTCTCTTCGGCCAGCTTGTCCTCGAGCCTCCTCTTATCTGCCGCCGCCGCCTCACGGACCTGCTTAAGCTCTTGCTCAAGCTCGACCACCCGCAGCTGTGTGGCTGCGGCATTCTTCAGCAGGTCGGACCTGCCCATCGCATGATCAGCCAGCGACTGCTCCAAGGAATCAGGTCATCAGTTACAAGTTTGCAACTACGTCTTCACTAACAGCACAGGAGAAAGGCTTACTGTCAACGCTTCGTTAAGCGTCAAGATCGTGTTTCGGGCCGCCCGCATATCCTCATTATCGTCGAAGATATCCTCCTGCCAAGGAGTACCATTCTAGTCAATCTCTCTACGTCTCAACGTTGGCCCTGTTGATGGCGAACTCGGTACCTGCGCGCCGGATGTTTCTGGATTCTTCAGCGGCTGCTCGAGTTGAATCGGGTCCCCAGTAAAGTCCTGATCCGACGTGCTGGGCACTGCATTGATAGGGTCCACGTCGGTGACGGGGGGAGAGGTCGACGCTCCGATGTCGTCAGTAGAGCCCTGTGCTCCGACATTAGCAGCAGGTGGAGGAGTTGCCGTCCTCGCATCATCAACCAGCGTCTGCGCCCTGACCTCATGGTCGAGTGACCTTGTTCTTGAAGGCGATGCCTGAGCACTCAGGTCACGCTGGGGCTGTGCACCCGACCTGCAGAGACCATCATCAAACACAATACAAGATCCAGCAACAGCATTAAATGAAAGACCTTCAGAAAAACAACCCTACCTCACAGTAGCTGGGGCGCGTAACTTAGGCCTAAAAGGCCGCACTTTCACCAGCACAGGCATCCTCACCTGCGCTCCTGCAGCAGCTCGCTGCACCTCCATCCCTTGACGGAGGTCGTCCTCCGTCGTCTTCTGCGTCAACTCCCGCTGCCTCTTGGCCGCGGGACTCAACGACCTCCTCACCGTCCGATCTTCAACAACCGGCGGCTCATCGGTGGCCTCATCTTCATCTTCCTCGTCAGACTCGACCTCCCTAGACGGAGGTGTAGGAATCACCGGCGTCTCAACCGCTGGTGGAGGACTCGCCTTCCTCTTCCTCTTCTTCTTCTTCTCTGCCTCCAGTTTGGCGGTTTTAGCCACCTTGGCCTGTGCAGTAGCCTTCGAGACCGGCTGCTTGGCCGTCGCTGCCCTCGTTCTGCGCCTGGGCTTGGCAGCACTGCTCGCCTCTGGGCGGCTTCCCACGTCGTCACCGACCTCTTGGTCAGTGTCTTCATCAGCTTCCACCGATGAGTCTGACTCATAATTCTCCAACAGCCTAGCTGCTGGAGGTTGGTATTTGTCCGACCTTAGCTTCCGATGAGGTTCTTCGCCTTCCGGAAGAGGTGCCGAACACCAGAACTGCCTCTCCCGTTCCTGCGATGGATGAAGAGCAAAGAAGTAAGAACGACGTAAGAGCAAAAGAATATAGCAAACGACCTAGTAGTTCCAGGACTTACTGGGTCAGCCGGACGGCTCAACAAGTACGCCTTTGGGCACTTCTTGATACGTGCCTTCCCGGCATAGATCTGTGACACCCTAGCCGCTATCTCCTCCTTGGGGACCTTGCGGTTCACCTCGCGAGTGGGGTCCGATTGTCCCAATTACTCGTACGCTGGGTGCACCCGATCCTTGATCGGTTGGATCAGGCGTCGGCAGAACGACCTAGCAACCGAACCCCCCGTCACACCCCTCTTCTTGAGGTCAGTGACCAGTGCAAGCACTTCCTTGACATCATCCATCTCGCGCGACGTCAACGGCAGATCCCACTCCGGTATCTTCACGGGCTTGTGCCCAGTCCGCTTCGGGAGCGCCGGCTTTTGATCGGCGATGTAGAACCAATCCGACCTCCACCCAGTGTTGTTATCTGGCAGATCCGAATCAATCCACTCTGACTTGAGGCCCGACCTCAAGCAGAACATCACAGCACCAACAACACCAGCACGTTTGCCGGTGGTCTTCACGCAGAAGAGATGTCGCCAGAGAAGGAAGTGGGGCGATATCCCCAGATACGCCTAACAGAAATGTATAAACGTCGACACTACAGTGATGGAGTTGGGGACGAGGTGTACCAGCTCCAACTTGTAGTAGAAGAGAAGCCCTCGGAAGAAATCCCCGACGGGGATGTTGAACCCGCGTTCGAAGAAAGAACCAAAGACGACCTGCTCCCTGACGTCTTCCGGTGGGAAAGCTTCGCCCGTCGGTGCCTTCCACTCCACTTCCGCCTTAGGCCTCAACAGCCCGTGGTCCACCAGGGCTTGAATCTTCCCTCCGTCATCGTTGAAGACTCCCACACCGTTTGTGGGTCGGGAATCGCACGGGCCGGCGCCGCCATTTCTCGAGCTTTAATGGATCTGGATCTAAAGGACACTAGGGTTTTAACGCGCATGCGCGGTGGAGCAGGGCGCGGATGGCGGAGCTGATGCACTGCTGGCTAGAGATGGTGGCGGATTGGAGAAGTTAGGGCGGAGGTTGGGGACGGAACCGTGACGGCTATGGCGCGGTAGCTCTGGCGGTGACAGCGACGGGAGGAAGAAGATGAAGGGGCCGGTCAACGATGGTCCCCGCCGCTCTATTTATACGAGCCCCACTGGGTCTGCCTGTTGCGGCTCCTTCCACTGTACGGAGATCACCGCAACGGCTCCGTGCCGATAATTTTGCGCGTTGATCACGCCGGATTTTGCGCCAATGGATATCTACTTAACAGACGAAGACCTACACTCTGAGTTTAGGTCGTAAACATCACAAAAGTGTCAGGTCGTCCTGATTTCACAATTCGGTCCTCACAAGGTCGACAAGCCCCCAAAATAATGACATTTAGGTCTTTGACGAATCAATTCGTCAAACCGACCAGTACATGACAGAAGAGAGCGAACATTACACGGGTCCTCCGAAGGTACACAGGTCGCCTGCGACCTCATTGGATCTAGAACCCGGCACAAAAATATAAACGTACTCGAAGACCTGATTGACCTAGAGCAATCCTTGAGGCATACTCCGATACAGTAGAGTACGTCGCAAGAATTCTTCTAGCCTCAAGACCTCGATGGTGGCCTTGCGGTGAACAATTGCACGACACTGCATGTAGTTGGGCACACTTTGTGCCTGACTATGGAATGCAGATACGAGCTTGCTCTTCAGCGCGGACTGCAGGACCTCAACGAGCACCACACGGTCGTCGAGGTTCTACAGCTTCACCTCGGGCCTCTACAGCATCACCTCCAAACTCTACCTGGTACCACGCAGAGGCACGGTACAAAGAGTGGGGGTGCTGCCTACATTTCGCAAGAATTCTTCTAGCTCCAAGCCTCTACAGACACAACATCCTACAATCTGGTGGACGGACACATGCCCATGGCATGGCCTCTAAACTCCTCTAAGGCTTCATAGCTCAGCAATGCTCGGTGCTTGCCCCCCTCAAGCTTCATGGTGCTATTTATAGCCAAAAGCCAGGCCTCGGGCAGCTGGCAAAGTAACGACACTGAAACCACATGGGTCCAGTAGGCCTGCAGACATGTGAGTAATTAAAGGCGACTTATACCTGACTCACGACGTCTTTGTCGCTAGCGCATCAATGATGCCTGAGCCCGCCGCAGAATCACATGGCTACAGTGCGCTCCTTGATTCGTGGGTAGTTTGTCGTTTTCTGGGTGGCAAGAGTATCTCCGACCACTGTTGACCCGTGACCCTGCAGTCTACGAAACAGGACAAAGCCTGACTCTGCGTCAGAGGGCCCGGCGCCTTACTACATCTACGGACGACGTCGACAATTATAAGCACCCTTTACGGCTCTGCGTCTTCATTGCACCCGCTAGGCTCTGCGTCCTGGTGCACCCGCTATGGCTCTACATGTAAACAGACCTATTCTAGTCAGCCTATTTTTTGTTCCCTGAGCAAAATGGTCGTAGGTTCGATTGAAGACCTTCCGGGGTAGGCGTGCCTCGCTGCTCTGCCAGATCCGTCTGGGCGCCTGGAGATCAGGAGCTTCACATCTACGGTTTTCGTCGGGCCACCGCGGTCGGTGTGCCTATTGCTGAGGTCGTCAATACCTTAGTGCCATGGCTCCGCTAGATGGTCAGCAGCTATGTTGGTCGTCTGGGCACCAAAATGACCTCCCTGAGGTCGGCGTGCCTTAATACCTAGGTCTTGCAATACCTCGGTACCTCTACGGCTCTGCCAACCTAGTTGGGCGCCCTGGATGCGTGACCTTCCTGAGGTCGGTGTGCTCTTGTAGCCCTGTCAGCCTGCTCTGGACACCTATTATTTTACGTCGGGAATGAAGGCCTCCCTGTGGGGTGCGCGCCTAATGGCCTTGCCAAGTATCTCCGGGTGCTTGGGCGCTTTTTGATTTGAGACCTTCTTGAGGTCAGCATGCCTCGAGTGGCTCTGCCAGACTCTTTGCAGCAATGTAAGATATCTGGGTGTCTCTACACTCCATACGTTCAAGATCTTCATATTTTCACGGTTTCGTCAGCAACAGTTCCGGACATCACAGCTTCAAGATACGACGTAACCAACGACCTCTTCATGCGACGCGCGCTCCAAGACCTTGCTGGGTATCCTCGGATACTGGGCATTGTTGATTTGAGGCATCCCTGAGGTCGGCTCCGCCAGACTCCTTGCAGCCATGCCGGGATATCTGGGTGTCTCTACACTTCGTTCGATCAAGACCATAACTCAGTTTTCTTCTCTTCTTTGAGCATCAAACCAGCCATGCTGTCTGCTTCAATGCTCGGGGACTACTCTACGAGTGCGTCTTCGACGCCCTCTTAGTTTCCCTCATCGTACCGACCTGTTGGGAAACTTATTTCTCATCACGTCGTTACTCGACCTACCTTCTTTCTCTTCTTTTTCTTTTTTGGATCATCATACCGGCCATCCTGCCCGCCACGATGCTCGGATACTACTCTATGAGTGCGTCCTAGACGCCCTCTGAATTTTTTCATCGTCGTTTCGATCTATCGGAAGCCTACTTCCTATAGGTCGTCACTCGACCTCTCTTCATTCGGCAAGACTATAACAGGTCGGCTGCTACGCTGATTTGTTCTTTTTTGACCGACGTGCATGCTATTCGACCTGTCGATAGCCCCACGACTCCGTCATGACCTTTCTAAGATCGCTGCGCATACACCTCGCTCGAGGGCTTGTGAGACATGGGTACCCCTGGGTCCCCACCGACCAGGCTCACGGCCGTCCCCGACAAGTGGGTCCGGCCTACCAGAAGACCCACCGACCTATCAGTGGGCCCAACCGACCTAGTTGGCGGCCCACACGACCTCCTGAAGACCATCCAGAAGATTCCCCAGACGACCTTATCCCGAACGACCTCAAGACTTGGCGTACAAGACAAGACATCGGTGAATTTCGACCAAAGCAGATCGACGGATATGGCAAGTGTCATAGTCAGCTAGATTTAGGTCTCCTGGTCGTGTCCGACCTGGAATCTGGGAACCGACCTTGTCCGCTGGCCAATATAAGACGGGCAGGGTGACCCCTTGTATCAATACGTAATCCTCAAGCAATCTACACCAACAACTGGACGTAGGGTTTTACTCTCCGGAGGCCCGAACCAGTATAAACTCGTCGTGTTCTTTGTGTTCCGTGTGCTCGTGCACAACCATCGAGTTCTTAGCCTTAGATTCCACCCCGCCGAACAACTAAACCACAGGGATTAACACCCCCGTGGGCTGTCCAGATCTCACCATCTGACAGTCCCACACGTCAGTGGGTCGAGAAGGAATGAGATAGGGATAAGAACAGGGACAAAGATGTCCATTCACATGGGTTGGAGATGGAAAAGGAGAAATAAAATCCTAAAATGGTGAAAAAGTATCAAAAACCCCTAAATCGAAGAAGTTCGTGTGCACAGAGTCATATTTCGAAAGACTTGCGAACTGAGGGTCAAATGAGGTGAGGCCTGCGAATTTTGGGTTAAATTTCGAAATATCTCTATCCATTCGTGTTGCACACACTCGACTGCTTCCTCTTGAGTCTCGTCCTCTCGCATCTCACCTCCCAAGCTCCCACCACTCTCTCTCTCTGCCAGCACCACCCAGGATTCCCTTGTGCTCGCCGCACCTCGCCGCCGCCACAGGCTCCAACTTCGTCTCGCTGCACTCCCTTCCCAGCCTCCGCGGCTCCAGCGCTAGTCCTAGCCGCTGCCCGGTGCCCATCTTCTTGCCATGGAAGCCGCCCAACAAGATGCCGCAGCTCCGCATGTCATTGGCTCGCATGGAACCGGAAGCAACTCCGCGCTTCCGTCCTCCAGCAAGCAGATTGAAATAAAAGGCAACAACGCCATATGCAGAAAGATCAATATCATCTTGGTTGGCTTGGTGATTTCATTTCTTGTTCCCTGTTGTTCCTGGTGTTGTGCTGCAGAGATTTGGGGATCTTTTATTTGAGTTTTTAGATTTGGGATCTTTTATTTGCGCTTTCATAATGTACGTATTCGTTTTGCTCTCCGTGAATCCGTGATACTTATCATTGAATTTCTATTTGAATTGGATCCATGCTTCTTTTTAACATGAGATTTGATTTTTATTTTTGTATTCCGATCTCTTCCTTTGCTTCAAAATCAGAGAACCAGGGTACTCCCTCCGTCACTAAATATAAGCATTCTTCGTTTTCTGTGCATCACGTTTGACCGTCCGTCTTATTCAAAAAATTTATTAAAATATTATTTATTTTGTTATGACTTGATTTATCATCGTATATATCGTATATATTTTAAGTATATCATAATTGTTTTTTTATTTTCATAAATTTTTTGAATAAGACGAACGGTCAAACATAGATAGAAAAAGTCAACGAATCCTTATATTTAGGAACGGAGGGAGTACCTCGTAAGCTGTTCGTTCCTTTGTGCGCACTGGCTCGTGAGCTAACCGAGCCTGCTTGAGCTTTTAACGAGCCGAGCCGAGCTCAACTTTTGGCTCGTTTTCTTAACGAGCCGCACCGAGCCGAGCTAGCTCGTTATAATAACGAGCCGCACCGAGCCGAGCCGGTATCCACCCCTAGAGGGGATCTTATGGAGCTGCAGGTGGTAGGAGGGGCTCTAGACCCCCCACTAGCCGCCCTGCATAGCGCATCATCGTCTTGACTAGTTAACTGTTCGTCGAAGGTGTAGACAGATTTGTGGTTGACAGAGCTAACTTCTGAGAAAATGAACTGAAAGGTAGAAAGTTAGTTGAGATGCTGAGAAGATAAAATTTTATTTAAAAAGCCAATAACAAAAGGTCAGCAATTAAAAAACTAAAAGACAAAAAAACAGAACCTCAAACAACTCATAATATTATTTCATCTTGACAAACACAGAACGATCTCTAGTAGCCCGCCACAACTCCATCACGTATTGGAACACCTCCTAATTATTAGTGAAAGAATATTGGTAAAATGTTTTTTTTACAACAATATTGGTAAAATGTTGGTGAACCCTTAAGCATAAAGCGGAGCCCTCGACGCTTTAAACAAAGCTGGTACTACTCCATTAGGAAGAGGGAGCAACGGGATAACACGAGGCAGCCCATGACGGATCCTATCCTATTCCTATTCCTATCCGATCGCATCCTTGTGACCTTTGCATACTCCACGGACGCAGGGCGAGCGTGCGCCGTGCCATGCATCCCGACCGAGCCCGGAGCAGCAACAGCCAACTGGATTTTGCTTTTGTTTTCTCTTTAATTGGTCTAGTATCTCCGTGCGAGAGGAGAGACGCCGCCTGCCGTCGCGCAGCGGGAGGCGAGAGGAATTTTTTTTATATTTTTTTTCTTTGATTTTCCAAAAATAAAAGGACGAAACCAAAATTTTGAGAAATATACGTCTGCCGCCGTACCCCACGGCGGCAGGAGTTCCTACTGCCGTGGGGCACGGCGGCAGGGGTGCCGCCAACGGTCGGGTGACCTGTCAGTGGGGCTAAGGTTCTTACCGCCGTACCCCACGGCGGCAGGAACCCTACTGCCGTGGGGCACGGCGGTAGGAGCCTGCCGCCGTACCCCACGGCGGCAGCGTTACCCCTATATAAGGGGGTGACGGCTGCCGCCAGCCCCTCCTCCCTCCTTCACTCCCTCCTCTAAATCTTCGGCTTTCAACCCTTTGGAGCACTTTTGACTCAGGTATGTTTCTAACTTTAGTGTAGTTTAGTTAGTTAGTGTAGTCTAGTTAGTGTAGTTAGTTAGTTTAGTGTAGTTTAGTTAGTTTAATTAACCTACTTTAGTTAGTTTAGTTAACTTAGTTTAGAAATTTTAGAAATAGTTATATTTCAAATAAAATTCACAGAAAATAATTATAAATCGAATAATTCCTTTAAATTGATATAAAATTAGTAGAAAATAGTTATAATTCAAATAGTTGGATTAAATTGATATAAAATTCGTAGAAAATAATTTTAATTCGAATAATTCGTTTAAATTGATTTAAAATGCGTAGAAATAGTTATAATTCCAATAATTAGATTAAATTAATATAAAATTCTTAAAAAATAGTTTTAATTCAGATAATTCGTTTAAATTGGTTTTAAATTCCTAGAAAATGTAATAATTCACATAATTAGATTAAATTGATATAAAATTCGTAGAAATAGTAATAATTTCTATAATTAGATTAAATTGCTATAAAATTCGTACAAAATAGTAATAATTCGAATAGTTAGATGAAATTGATATAAAATTCGTAGAAAATAGTTTTAATTCACATATTTCGTTTTCATTCATTTAAAATTTGTAGAAAATAGTTATAATTCACATAATTAGATTAAATTGATTTAAAATTCTTAGAAAATAGTTTTAATTCACATAATTCGTTTTAATTCATTTAAAATTCGTAAAAATAGTTATAATTCACATAATTAGATTAAATTGATTTAAAATTCTTAGAAAATAGTTTTAATTCACATAATTCGTTTTAATTCACATAATTAGTAGAAAATAGTTATAATTTGTTTTATTTGATATAATTCAACTAATTGATTAAATTTTGTTTTTTTGCAGCTATGGCTCAGGGACCGTTATAATTTTCTTTCGCGCGGTTGGTCAAGGGGGGACAGGCTACGAGCTGAGGTTCCCCGGGCAGAGCGGTTGACGCGGTTCAGCTACGACGCCCCGCTGATCGCCGCGTTTAGGGACCGGTGACGACCAGAGACGCACACCTTCCACTTCTCCGTCGGCGAGATGGCGCTCAGTCTGGAGGACGCCGCGTTGTTGGGAGGACTCCCGTGTGTTGGCGAGGCGATGGGGCCGATCGACATCCCCGCGACGTGGCACGCCGACTTCCTTACTCGGTTCGCGAATGTTCCTCGGAACGATCGCGCGCCTCAGCCGTACGTGCCCTTCGCCAGCACCCACGGGCCCACCTGGACTTGGATCCAGCAGTTCAGCGTACGTGCTTCTAACTCTTATTTTCAACGTTTGTATGCAATTTAAAAGAATGTGACGATGGGCCTTTGTGTGTGTGCAGGCTGACTACATGGCGGACGAGGCCGACGAACCGACGTCGGACAGGTTTCTGGAGGTCTACCTGCTCTGACTGTTCGGGTGGGTGATGTTCTGCGAGTCAGCGGGAGACTTAGTGTCGAGGTACCTGCTCCCCTGGGCTCAGCGGATCGCCGACTCCCCCTCGACGAGGTGTCCCAGATCAGCTGGGGCAGCGCTATTCTGGCCGCTACCTACATGGGGGCTGTGTTCGGGAGTGGCGAAGCCGGCGAGTAGGGAGGGGATCCTCCTGGGTTGTCCTCTCCTGCTGCAGATGTGGATCCATGAGCGGTTCGACATCGGTCGGCCGAAGGCCGACCTCTCGGAGTACGAGCCACTGCGAGAAGACACCGACCCAGCGGACCTTCCCACCATGGGTTCTCTGTGGTGCCTCCGGAAGGTAATGACCTCTCTTATCGTTTTCTTCGCTTAATGAGTTCTTTAGTTCGATTCAATTAACTTTTCATGTTCTGTACAGCACATTTGGGCTGGGGAGCAGGCGAAGAAGGCATACAAGGATTTCGTGGGTCAGATCGACCAGATGGTAGATGCCCAGGTCCGGTGGACGCCGTACACTCCAGCCATGGTCGCTGCCCGCGCACCACAGGGCCTCTCGTCGCTGTGCTACCGAGACCAGGCGTACTGGATGACGCGGCGACGATTGGTCTTCGACGTCTACGTCGAGGAGTACGCTGTCCACCGGGTGATGAGGCAGTTCGACCTCTACCAGGAGTTGCTTGTACCCGTTGCGTCACGTCTGCCGCCCACAGCGCACAGGTGAGCTACCATTAGCCAGTTATAATTATTTTCCGTTACAAGTAGTCAGTTGCAAATAATTTTTTGTTTCATCTATGCTAGGTGGACGCGTAAGGGCGTGTCTGCGGCGACGTCGTTCGTCGACAGGTTGCAGCCGTACGTGGACGAGTGGGCGTCCGCGGCGCACGAGGAGAACGTCGTCACTGAGCACCGCCTTCACGACGGCGCGGCCTGGGTAGCGTACCTTAAGTGGTACCTCCCGAGGACGCGGACGCGGGTGACGTACGTCCCTGCTACCCCGCCACCGCCACCGGTCCCGGACCACGACAGGCTCCTGCCGGACGCCACGTACCCGGTGCGCCGAGACCAGACCGCCGACACAGCGGTAAGCTACGATACTGCAATCATATTTAATTCATATGACTTTTCATTATAACATGTGCTACTAATTTTGTGAGCAGCATGACGCGCTTGCTGAGATCGTGCGGCTCGCAGCGTCCGCGAGGGAGGCGTGTTATACCTGTGGGTCTCAGCAGCACCAGCGCACGTACGACAGGATCCTCGATACTGTCACGAGGTACTCCGCCGTCGTGAACTACGCCGGGGCCGCAGAGATTTCTCTCCTTCCGCGCCACCCAGCGTCGTCCTCGAGCTCCGCCTCGACAGCGGTTTCGCAGCCGGCGCCTTCCACCTTTGCCGGCGCCTTCTCGGCTCCGACGGCACAGCAGTAGCCACAGGCGCAGGGCCCGCACACCTATGTGCAGCGGCCGTTTGTTTCCCCCGGCGCAGGTACTTTCAGTGGACCTTATTTTTAACTAACGCACGGAGTTGTTGTGTGTTTTTGTTATACTATATTCTAATCGTACAGGGCGACCGCCGGTCTTTCCGACGGGACCAGGAGGAGGTTTCACCGGGCCTCGACAGCCGGAGACGACGGCACCTAGAGCGCCGGTCTTTCCGCTAGGAGGTTTCAGACCGCCGGTCTTTCAGTTTCCGGCGGCAGATATTCCTTCCTCGTCCACTCCGCTGTCTTCCAGCCTGGTAACGACCTTAACTTTAAAATAAAATTCGTTAAGTACGACACGTTTTGAAAAACTAATACTATTCGTTGCAGTCGGTTTCGACGCGGCCGCGGTCTCGACTCCTGACGACCTGGGCTGGGATGAGTTTGGGTACAACGACATTCTCGCGGCCATGGATGGGGCGCAGGGCGAGGAGCTTGCCCCGTCACAGTTCACACAGGTACCGCCTGTTGGGACTCAGGAGACACAGCTAGTGGGCGGAGCGACCCCGGCGGCCGGCGGAGCGACACCGGGTGGTGCAGGGTCGTCGTTGGCAGGCGGAGCGACACCGGCCGGCGGAGCGACACCGGCTGTTGCAGGCTCGTCGCAGGCGGCCATGGCGACACCATCTCCCGACCAGCTCGGACCGCGGGTGGTCAGGCCACCTGACCCCTTGACGTACGCCCGGGACCACACATGGGCTGGCGCTAGAGCTGTTAGGCCGAAGAGGCACCGACGCATTTAGATGTATTAGTACTTTTACCATCATTTTGTATAAACTATTTTGCATCTACTCGTTGATTATGATATGATCTTGTGATTATGCTTACATTTATCAGTTTGTTGTTTTTTAAAAAAATTAAAAGTGTTTTACAAAATGAAAAAAAAATAAAAATGTTCTTACCGCCATGTGGCACGGCGGCAGGGTCCTGCCGCCATGCCACCGTGCCACGCGGACGTGGCACCAGAGCTGCTCTCCTGCCGCCGTGCCCCACAGCGGCAGGGATATTTCTCAAAATTTTTGATTCGTCCATTTATTTTTCGAAAATCAAAGAAAAAATATAAAAAAAATTCAGGCGAGAGGCATCCTCCTCAGCCTCGGTCCTCCACTCCTCGTCGCTTTCTTCAATTCGCATCCGCCGTCGGGAACAGAGACACAGACATGCCGCATGCGCGTGCGCTGATGCCAAATTCAAATCTCCGCTCCTCCCTGCGTGGCTCTCTGCCTGCCGCATCTGTTGTCGCACAGTAAAGGCAGGCGGCAGGGGGAACGCCGTTGATTTTTTTCCTTTTTTTTCTACTGCAATTTATTACTGCTCCGCGGGCCCGCGAGACAGTGTCAGGGGGTGGGTGGGGGCAAAGCCTGCCGGTTGACCGGAGGAGTGGTACTTGTGACTGTTCACGACGTCCTTCCCCGGTGGTGGGCCGCTGGAGTTTACCGTTCACGACTCCGCGCCCGCCCAAGTTACCGTTGGGAACCTCGTGCATCGAGTGACTGTCCCTTCATGCAAATACGCGAACAAGTGCTTCACCATTCTTTCCCCATATCCATTTTTCTTTTTAAAAAAAAGCCCCGTATCCATCTTCCCATATCACTTTGCACTCATTCATAGAAAAAAAACAAAGCTAGCCAAAAACCCTCTCCAAAACATTTACAATATGACTGATCAGCAATATTTTACATGCAAATCTCATTTGTAAGAGCCTGTTTAGTTCGCCAAAATTTTTGGGCAAAATTTTTGGCACCCCCTTCGAAGGTCTATTAGGGGTAAAAAACGTAGACTAATTACAAAACTAATTACACGAATGGACGGGAAATCGCGAGATGAATCCATTAAGCCTAATTAATCCATCATTAGAGATTGTTTACTGTAGCACGATGTTGTCTAATCATGACATAATTAGGCTCGTTAGATTCGTATCGAAAAATTAGGTAGGGGTTATGGAATGGGTTTTGTCATCAATCCACATTTAATACTCCTAATCAGTGTCCGAAGATTGATCTAAACATTGCAAACCTATAACCAGGAGCAAAAAACAAAATGTTTCATTAAAAGATGCTACTTTGTACCACCAACTTTGTAAGTTATAAGATTGGAAGTTTCATACATTGCAAAAAAACAAAGATTGTAAGTTATAAGAAACAAAGATGTTTCATACTACTCGTACCACCAACTTTGTAAGTTATAAGATTGGAGACACTATCTACCTTCATTCTCCAAAATTCACAATGTTCACCATTCTCAGGATAAAAGTTCAAAATCCCACCATAAATTATATAGGTGAGCAATTTCAAAGGAACCATCACAGCCACACTCATAAACATTACAAAACATATCACCCCCAATCTTTTGGCCAAATACAAATTGCATAAAATGATGCGCCATTACTCACTAATCATGTCTCTCCCACTCTATTTTTCGTATACAAACCCAGAGACATTCTCCATCTTCATCCTCCCACAGCATCATGCTCATCCATTGAAAAGCCCCCAGAACCTCTCTAAAGCCCTGCACTAGGGCCCTACCTCGCCACAAGCCACAAGTGCTTCCCACGCAGCCGCCATTATCATCACCACCTTCACCGTTCACCCCACCTCTCACTCCCCCCAACAGTCACGCTCCCTCTCCAATGGAGCTCACACTCCCCCTGCTCCTCCTCTTCCTTGCAAGCCTCTCGCTTGCCAATGCCAATGCCGACGGCGGCAACACGACGACCTACATCGTGTTCATGGACCCGGCGCGGATGCCGGCCGTGCACGCGTCCCCGGCGCACTGGCACGCGGCGCACCTCGAGTCACTGTCCATCGACCCGGCGCGCCACCTGCTCTACTCCTACTCCGCCGCGGCCCACGGATTCGCGGCGGCGTTGCTCCCGGACCACCTGCCCTTGCTCCGCGGCAGCCCCGAGGTGCTCCAGGTCGTGCCCGACGAGGTGTTCCAGCTCCACACCACGCGCTCCCCGGAGTTCTTGGGCCTGTTAACGCCGGCGTACCAGCCGGCCATCGGCAATCTGGAGGCGGCCTCGCACGACGTGGTCATAGGGGTTCTTGACACCGGCGTCTGGCCGGAGTCGCCGAGCTTCGCGGGCGCCAACCTGCCGCCACCGCCCGCTCGATGGAAGGGGGCGTGCGAGGCCGGTGTCGATTTCCCGCCGAGCGCCTGCGGGAGGAAGCTGGTGGGGGCGCGCAGCTTCTCGCGCGGGCTCCACGCGGCGAACGGCGGCGCTATAGGCGTGGGGAGGACGACGTTCAGGTCGGCGCGCGACAGGGACGGGCACGGGACGCACACGGCGAGTACGGCGGCGGGCGCGGTGGTGGCCAACGCGAGCCTGCTCGGGTACGCCACGGGGACGGCGCGTGGTATGGCCCCCGGTGCGCGCGTGGCCGCGTACAAGGTGTGCTGGCCGGAGGGGTGCCTCGGCTCCGACATCCTCGCCGGCATTGACGCCGCCGTCGCCGACGGGGTGGGCGTCCTGTCGCTGTCCCTCGGCGGCGGCGCGGCGCCGTACTTCCGGGACACCGTGGCGGTCGGCGCCTTCGGTGCCGCGGCGGCCGGCGTGTTCGTCTCCTGCTCCGCCGGGAACTCCGGCCCGTCCGGCGCCACCGTCTCGAACTCCGCGCCGTGGGTCGCCACCGTCGGCGCCGGCACGCTAGACCGCGACTTCCCGGCCTACGTCACGCTCCCCACAGGCGCACGCCTCGCCGGCGTGTCCCTCTACGCGGGGCCCTCCCCCTCTCCCCGCCCCGCCATGCTCCCACTCGTCTACGGCGGCGGGCGCGACAACGCGAGCAAGCTCTGCCTCTCGGGGACGCTAGACCCGGCCTCGGTGCGCGGCAAGATCGTGCTCTGCGACCGCGGCGTCAACGCGCGCGTGGAGAAGGGTGCCGTCGTCAAAGCCTCCGGCGGCGCCGGCATGGTGCTGGCCAACACGGCCGCCAGCGGTGAGGAGCTCGTGGCGGACAGCCACCTTCTCCCGGCGGTGGCGGTTGGGCGGACGGTCGGCGACAAGATACGGGAGTACGCCGCGCGCGGCGGCGGTAGGCCGGTGGCAATGCTGAGCTTCGGCGGTACGGTTCTGGGCGTTCGGCCGTCGCCGGTCGTGGCGGCATTCAGCTCTCGCGGCCCCAACACCGTGGTGCCGGAGATCCTCAAGCCGGACATGATTGGCCCGGGGGTAAACATCCTGGCCGCTTGGTCTGGCTTGGCTGGACCGACCGGGCTCGCCAAGGACGGCCGCCGGACGAACTTCAACATCATCTCCGGTGAGCGTCCCACTGTCACTATCAGGCTCTTGCATTCCTCAGATTCAAATTCACATCTTGTCATGTTGCTATCGTCCGTACCAAGGTCTTGCAATTCTCACTTTCTCAGATTCAAAATTTGAGATCTTGTCATGTTGCTAGCATGTTTGGAATTACTCATTTACTGCTCCTACACACATACAATTCAGTCAGTAAAAGAGATGTACTATGAAACAAGATTCAGTCATGGGGTGTGTTTACTTCCCTGAATTGGGATGCAAAATTCTGGATTTTGTACGGATTTTGAGCTGAAAAGCACTGTTCCGAACTGAAAAGCACTGTAGCACTTTTCGTTTGTTTGTGGTAAATATTGTCCTACCATGGCCTAACTAGGCTCAAAAGATTCGTCTCGCAAAGTATATCCAAACTGTGTAATTAGTTTTTGATTTCATCTACATTTAGTACTCCATGCATGTGTCGGCATTTTTATGTGATGTTTGATGTGATGGGGAATCTTCTTTTTGCATAGTGAATTTTGGGGAAGTTAGGCTTCTAAACACACCCATGCTCATGCTGTTGCAGAAAGGCCGTTTCATCCCAACTTCATTACATGTCGAGATAGCAATGGTAGATATCTAAAGCTGCAATCTTTTAATGGTATCCAAATTTTCCGAAGAAATGGCATTTGCTTTCACCGACTTTTGTCAGGGATGCACATGTAATGCTTTGCAAGATATGAACTCATAAAAGGCAACAGCAGCTAGGACAAGATACTTTTTTACTTCTGATTGCCAATTCAAAAGGCATGAGGCAAGCAGACACTAGTGTTTGAGTACTCCCAACTTTTTATAGACCGGATCTTGTGACTCTGGTGACATTTTGGCTACTAATTGAAAAGAAAAGTGTCCAGTGTCGTTAGTACCAAAATTTGCTAGAGAATCAAAGAATTCTATACGATATCTCTTTGATTCTTAGAAGTCTGATTAATGTCAGAATAGTATTTAAATCTTTCCTGCACTACGATGTAGATCAAAATTTAACAATGTTTGCTTACTGAGATATCGATATGTTCTTAGAAGCATTGTTTCCAGTGTACCCCTGGATCATGTGCATTGCTGCTGTGTGTTGCCATGGTAGTTGAACTGACAATGCATTTTTCACCACGTTGTGGGCCATTTATGATGAGAAGAGGAACACACCACTTTTCCCTTTATTGAAAAAAAGCTAGAACTAGAACTAGATGGAATGAAGGAATCACTGAGTTGTTGCTGCCATAACAGAGAATTCAAATGTAGAAATCACATGATATTTTTTCCCCAGTTGCTCTTTGTTCCATCAAGGCGCATAGTCTTGTATTCTCAGTTATCATGTTCTTATATGTTCATGCATAGATGGTGCTTTTCTGAGTTTCTCCCATGATTGATAGTATTATTTATTCTTGACAACGTCAACATAAGTTTGCATGCTATTATGAGCTACCCTGAACACTACATTTGACTAATTAGTCCGTCTATTTTATCTGGTGTTTGCATTTATCCGATCAATTAATCGATTACTTCTTTGATCCCTGCAGGGACATCGATGTCTTGCCCTCACATCAGTGGAGTCGCTGCACTTCTGAAGGCCGCTCACCCTAACTGGAGCCCTGCTGCCATCAAATCTGCACTCATGACCACTGCATACACGGTTGACAACACAAACTCCTCTCTTCGTGATGCAGCAGATGGGTCACTTGCAAACACATTTGCTTATGGTGCTGGCCATGTCGATCCACAGAAGGCACTTTCTCCAGGCCTTGTGTATGATATATCCACCAATGACTATGTTGCCTTCCTTTGCTCCCTGGACTACAGTACCCCACACATCCAAGTGATCACCAAGATGTCCAACTTCTCCTGTCCGAAGAAATTCCGTCCTGGTGATCTCAACTACCCGTCGTTCTCAGTGGTGTTCAAGCAGAAATCTAAGCGGGTCATGAGGTTCAGGAGGGAGCTAACCAACGTTGGCCCAGCGACATCTGTTTACAACGTGAAGGTCACCAGCCCTGCATCTGTTAGTGTCACAGTAACGCCAACGAAACTGACATTCAATAAGGTTGGGCAGAAGCAGAGGTACTATGTCACCTTCGCGTCGAAGGCTGGTACTCAAGGCCAAGCGAAACCGGATTTCGGGTGGATAACCTGGGTGAACAATGAACATATTGTTCGCAGTCCAGTTGCATATTCATGGAAGATGTGAGTCTTCTTGGTGCCTAATCATGCCCCGGAGCAGATGAAAGATAGATAGCTTGATGTAGTTTGCTGATCGCTCCACAAAGAGAATCGGCGTGGAGCACTAGACTGCAAACCTGTATTTGTTTCTTCCCTCGGTTGGTCGGTAGCTCACCGGGCCTTAATATCCCTTCTAGTCCTCAGAATCCGGCATGTAACTTGTGAAATTAACATGTGAGGTTTCCTTTCTTCCTAGCTTATGTTTGCAGACATGCAATGCAATGACCCTGAAATGTATCTGCCGTTTGGTGTAGCCTGAAATTGGCTCTGTACTGACTCTTTTACTCCTGATGAAGCTGTGCAGAATGAAATGATTGGGTTTCTGCTTCTCAAGCCTTATATTGGCCTGATTTAGACATGTTTTGGACATGTTCGTCAGAAACTCAGAATTTCAGATTTAGACTTGTCTTAAAAAAAAGAATTTCAGATTTAGACTCTGTACATGGATGAACATATTGCTGCTACTTTGCCTTCCACATAGGCTGCCGCTTGCATCGTCCCCAAATCCGCCCCTACATACTGAAACAACACATGAGAATTCTGTGTCTAGACTGGCACGATGTGCGTTACGGATCTGCTTTCTAGGACAAGGAAAAAGAAAAGGCTGCGTGCGTTGTCACACAAGTCACCCACGCCGCCTTTTGCCCGGCATGCGTGTGTACGGCTGTACGCCTGCAATGCAAAGCACGCGTGCTACCCTAGTACCCTACCATCTTCTTCCCCGGAGATCTCCGTTGGAGAATCTGTATTGCCACTGATAATTTCTCCCCATCTTTCTACAGCATAATTTTTTTTGAACAAACTGGCACAATAATGTGCTTATTTCATTGATATAGAAGAAAAATACAGGCTAGGATCCGAAAAAAAAAGAAAAAGTACAAAACTGTGTGTATTTACCCTCTCGTGGTAAGGGTTGCAAGACCCTTTGCTCCTGCTGCTATCGAAGCCAATGCTTCATTCTTGATCTTAGCCACGATGGTCGGTACTGAATATTATGCTGATTAAAAACTATGTGGCTCCTCTCAATCCAAAGCTCCCAGAGAACCAGTAGGGTGATAGAGCGTGTTGCTTTGCGGAGAATGTCTGGTACCATAGTGAGGTTCGACCGCCAATGAAGTAGTGACTCGTTGTGTGGTCATTCATCCGGTGTAGGTTTCTCTGACTGATCCAATCCATCAACATTACCCAGACTCGTCTCGTGTAGCGACATGCGGAGACTAAGTGGTGTGCTGTTTCCATCATTGTACGGCAGTTTCTCCAGCATAATATGGATGAGTTTGTTGTGCTTGCTTCTTAACGGAATATTTGGGCCTTCTTGATTGATTGTTTGTATCAATAGTGCAAGTTTCCAGTGGGCCTATGTCTGCTTAAATTTACTTTGCATTCAGCCGATGTCTCTTGGCTACAGGACTTCATAAACGGCGGTGGAGCAGCACCAGAAAGTGGTGAAGGACAGCTCGTTGTGAGCTCTTTTATGGTGGACCATACCACCAGGTGGTGGTATCCAGTATCATCTATTTTTAGTAAGGGTAACTAGATAATTTTTACAATTTTACTAATTTTGGAAACCTCCTAATTCCACCCCTCCCCCCTCAGCCCCCCTTCCGCGAGCCGACCCTGTGTCCCCAGTCATTTCCCTCGCCCGCCGTTTCCCGATCCGCCGCCGCCGCCGTTTTCCGATCCGCCGCCGCTATCGTTTCCTTATCGCCTAGATAAATCATATATTTCGTTTATGCCACCGAGATAAAACTTCCAATAATACCTTTATACCACAGTTGCAAACTGTGGTGGTATACAATTAATCTCAACCGTCAGATCCTTTCATACTGGTCCTTTTCCAACAGTGGTATGGTCCACCGTAAAGAGCCCTGTGTTGGTGGCCGATGCCAGCAGTGAGGGCGAGGAAGAGTAGTAGTTCGGAAGAGTAGGGAAGGAGGAGGTCGCGATAGGCGGGCAGAATGGTCGGGCTACTCTCTTCCGGCTGATGACCCCTCTAAGGCTTTTTTTTATGCATCGGTAATGGTCGTGGTGGGAGATGGTCGTTGCGCGCTTTTCTAGTCATATCGATGGATCAACAGTGCCTCCATTGATGAGCTTGCCCCTAACCTCTGGGCAACCATCCCACCTAGGGTACAGAGGAGGCGCACTATGCGAGAGGGGTTGATGAACCATAGGTGGGTCCGAGATATCACACACGCTTTTACGGTTCAAGTCATTTTGCAGTTCTTGGAAATATGGGATCTTCTATGCCACTAATCGCTCTCGGAGGTCGCAGACAAAGACAAGTTTGTTTGGAAGTGGTTGGCGGATGGCATCTTCTCTTCGTCCTCTGCCTATAAGGCCCTCTTCTTGACTTGGCCGCATCTCCTTGGCGCTAAGGAACTTTGGAAGGTTCAGGCCCCCGGAAAGTGCAGATACTTCGGCTGGTTGGTCTTGCATGGTCGCTGCTGGACTTCTAACCACCTTCGTTGTTGGCGTTTCTTAACGTCACTACTGTGGCGCCGGGGTAGCGTGAGCATGTAAGAAACTCCCGGGTACATTGATGAGTGCGAACAAATCCGCAAGCGCACGGATACACCGTTGTAGCACTTCCCCAAGGAAGGTGAGTATTCCAAGGGTTATCGTATCCACGGGATAGTCAGGTAACTTGATCGGGGGTCTACCCAAGGACACCAGACTAATGCTGAGATAGGTTGGATATGAGAAGCACTTCCTAAGGGGCTTAACTCTCGAGATGGATCATCCGCTATGGATCTCGCTTCGGGGCGCCGACCCACCCTAGCTTTCAAAGGTCTAAGGTGTTCCGGCCTGGGGGCCCTACTCGGTACAAAGGCGCGGAGGGTTTCAAAGGGTCCAACAGCTGTCACTACTGCGGCCTACCTCTATCGTTACGCGAGGGCACATGGTATTTGAAGTGTAACCCGTAGTCCAGACACCACGTCTGCACCACCGACTACTACTAGAGCACGGTTACGTCTGTCGACCCGCTAACAATGCTAAAACACTCTATATAAATACGGAGTGACGAACCCGCGAGAACGATTATATCATACTAGTGATCGAGTTATGTTGCGACAGGAAGGTTTGTAAACAGGATCAAACACACAAATAGATACTTGAACTAATGCACTAGCTCTAGAAGATCAAAGATATGTGTCACGAAGAACACATGCCTCTAAATCATGAACGAGCTAAGAACACAAGAACATATCATTCATACATGATGTCCACTATAGTCTAAATAAGAAATGTCAAAATACTCAGTTTGGTCTAAATGAAGAACAAAGGCATCCACGAGAACTCCATCTCACTCCTCACTCCTACTCTATCTCTCATAAATCCTATCCTAGATCTCACCTCATCTCTACTCCACCACAAAGAGGTGAGAATCACCTCACATGGGCAGAATGGAAGAGAGGGAGAGCTACTCAAGGATGGAAGTGAAGTCTTGAGCTTGGAATGGGTGTGAAGAAATGAGGCCCCTCCCCTCCTATTTATAGACAAGGGGGTGTGTGTGTCCTCGGGCACCAATTGTCACCAAAACGCTCGGCATTGCAGCTATTGACCAATGAGCAACCAGGACGTGGAAGGCCAGGATCACGCGAGCCAGAGGTGGTTTGGCCGATCCTAGGATCGACCGACGCTCTTGTGCCACGTGTCCTGGTGTGCTTTCTCCCAGTGACTGGTTTGTGGGCCCCATGATCCATCCTCCGTGCATGGGAAGATTCCTGGCGGTTTGGGTAGCAAGTGGGCCCTTGGATCCATGTGATGTTGACGTGGCAGCACGTGATTCGTCAAAGGTGTTTCACATGGATTGGTGATGTCATTGATCCAAGGGAATCCTATGTGGCAGCCCCTCATTGGCTGAAGCTTGATTAGCTTGGATCAACTATCCATGGATTCCTCTCATTTCCTTAGCTAAATACCTGCATTCGAATAGACATCACCACTTGTGGAAAGTATTAGTTTAAGCTCCTATTCTAGTGTTGATTTCATGTACCAAAATGCAGGAGTTGACGGTCAACCATACAGTACTTCCGTTCCAATACCTATCCGAAATACAAGAGCCATAAAAACATTCCTCTGTACCCAAGCTATCATGCGAGTAATGGCCACACAAGACTTCCCTAATTACTCAGCCAAGACTAGAGCCATATAGTCCTTGTGGTTGCACTGTTGTCCTGGGTGGTTCTCCATCTTCCGATTAATCATTGTGATCTTGTATTAACCAGAGGTATATAGCATTAAAGTAAAGCATGTTCATCATTATTGTTCATTAGAACCACCACAACCCAAGGTATAGCAGCTAAGTAGAACAGAAAGGTAAATCCAGGTTGACAAGGAATGATCATAAAGACTAGGTATAACCTTAATAGGACCCATCAAATTAAATGCAAGCATATGCAATGTGATTAAATAATCATTAGGACAAAAGAATAAGGACACACTTGCCTTTAACCAGTGTAATGATGTTGCTCAGAATGTCTTCACTTTCAAGCTCTTCAATGCTCTCGAACGACGTTCACTCTACTCGCATCAATCATCGGGCACAAGCATACAAAGCAGACAAACAAGCAAACTAAGAACAATGCACCAAAACAAAAGAAAAGCTTTAAAAGAACACACTAGAGGATAGGCTCGATTCTAAGGATCACTGAAGCACACATACCGTGCTGAGAAAAGGAAAGACTTGGTTAGCTTTATGAAAGGCACTAGATTTGAGCATGAACTAGGATCAAAAGATCTAGAGCTTGAAAGAAGATTAGCTCTACAACAGAGACACACTGAAACAGAGCATGATAAAGAACGACTAACGAACGATTTGCATATATGAGAGAACAAAACCATGAGCTGGGTTTATTTTAATTAACAAACGATAGGTAAAGGATATTTCATAAAGAAAATACCCTAAGTTGGAATTAATGCAAATTATATTTTATTTGCAAAGATCAAAGTAAAGAACTAGTTAAGTTTTATTTATAAAGATTCATGTATAAATTATACCAATTAAACATTTACCTTATAAAATCTAAACTATATGAATCATCTAAACGCAACTTTATGATTCGAGTGGATCATATTATTATTGAAAACATCATAGCATTGGTATTAAACAAATTAACATTTATTTATAAAACCGGTGTAAAAGCCTAATCAACTTGTAATTAGAAAAGTTAATTAAGTATTAATCAAATTAATATTTGGTTTATGGAAAACCAAGGTAAAGATCTAATTAACTTTTATTTACAAAAACATATGGAGTAATCATTAATCAAATTAACATTGATTAAAAAAATGATGTATAACACTATATTGTTTTTATTTATAAAAGGCATGTATAACTAAGCATTAATCAAAATTAATATTAAATATTTTTTAGAAAACAAACATGATGAAAACTCACCACTAACAGGTGCTTTACATTATTATGAACCTAACGTAACTCGAACGGATTAAAACGGAGCTAAAACGTGGAAACTATGGAGAAAACAAGATTATAAGGACCTATTCGTGATTACTATAGATTTCAGGGGTTACTAGATAAGATTCACAAGACACTATGAACATTGATCGTAAAAAGAATAAACTTCAGGGTTAGATCTGAAAAGATGTAATGCTAGGGTTAAACTGAAAGGATCTAATCTATACAGGGGGCTTTACGCAAGAGCTGCAAGACTCAAAGAACTATTCTAAAGATAACAAGAAACCCTAGGGGCCTTACTGTAAAATGAGGATCTTCTTCCTCCTCTGGACCGAGGCGAGCAGCGGCACTGGCGGCTAAAATTGCTGGTGCTCCGGCGACCTAGGTGTGACAAATTGGAAATTGGAAATTGGCTCTCTATTCACATCCTGAAATTGGAAATTTCAGGGTGTGACAAATCTACCCCCCTAAAAATAATCTCGTCCCGAGATTCGAAAAAGGCTAGCAAGAGACAAGGGTTTATTTCGAACTCTTTTCATATCCTTTAGTAATATTCCTCCTTTCATATTACAGAAAACTCTCTCACAACCTAACTTTTCTTAACATCCATAGGTATCAAGCGTTTTGTCTTGCTTGTTTCGTTGCCGCCATGCCTTCTTGTGGTACCGATCCACACGTTTCTTTGGGCACCTACTAATAAAGTGTCCACCAACTTTGCAGTAAAACAAGCTCTAGTTTCCTTAATGTTCCGACGATTGTGTGGTGTCTCGTCAATCACTTGCACTGTGCAACCATGAGGATATTCTAGATATGCATCTTCGTACTGATCTTCAAGATAATCTTGGGTTTGCGACAATCGATAAAGGTGAGAATTATCAGTTTGCTCTGGAAATTTCATCTTCTTACTCATAATCTCCTGTAGTTTGCTTTCTAGCCCAACGGCTTTGTTGATTACATCTTGCAAACTGAAATATTCCTGTAAGCTTAGTATACTTTGAAGGTCTTCATTCAACCCTTTGATGAAATGTTCTCGTTTCTTCTTAACACTCTCAGCCGATCTTGGGGCATACATATATAACTGGACAAACTTATCCCCATACTCAGTCACATACATTTGTCCCTACTTTAAGTTAAGGAACTCCTTCCTTTTGAGCTTCATCGCACTTACAGGAGTATGGTGTGATATAAAGTTGTCCTTGAATTCCTTCCACACAATACTCTCAGGTTGCTCATGTCCATTGATGTAGGAATCCCACCACTCTGAAGTTGCTCCTACAAGTTGTTCAGATGCATACAAAGCCTTTTCTCTATCATTTCACTATACCATATCTAGCTTCTCTTCAATTGTCTTAATCCAGTCATCAGCTTCTAAGGGAATACTCTCAGGTTGCTCATGTCCATTGATGTAGGAATCCCACCACTCTGAAGCTGCTCCTACAAGTTGTTCAGATGCATACAAAGCCTTTTCTCTATCATTTCACTATACCATCTCTAGCTTCTCTTCAATTGTCTTAATCCAGTCATCAGCTTCTAAGGGGTATGTGGTATTAGAGAACATTGGTGGATCAGTCCTCATGAACTCTGCATACTTATCTTCTGAGGGCAGAAATGACAACACATCTTGGTTGTATCCATAGTTGTCATTGTTCTCATGGCTTTTGTCTTGGTTACCTCCTTTTGGGTTTTCTATCTGGTTGGTGGATAAAGAAATGATCAGAACAGAACAAGAGTAAACAGATAGATTGAAGAGTAAGGTAGAAAGAATGGGGAAAAACAAGGAGGTGGGAAGTACAAAAGAAGAACCCAACTAAGCAACTGATATTATTGTAGATATAATACCCACAATACACCAACACTTGTTGACGGCTGTTAAGTACTACTTTCAACCATCAATATTCTCACATAAATGGAGGCATATGCATTATTTACTTGCATTTTGGTTTGATTAATGTAGTTCCACTTGTCCTTGGAGATTATTTGTATGTAGGTGAAATAAGCATGAAAAGAGATGGAAACCCACCTTCTATGGAAGATCCATGCAAACTCAGCTGAGGAGGTGGCTGCCACCAAGGAAACACGTGGCAATCCACGTCACTGATCCAAGGGAGGCACTCACCGACGAATCAGAGAGCGACACATGGACTTCACAAGGATCAAAGGGCCCACCTAGGATTCCAAAACAAGGCATGCACGGGGGAGTGATCAAAGGGCCCACAGGGCAGCCACCCAGAGGAAGCATAGGCCAGGAGGCCACCCTAGGGGGCCGGCTGATCCTAGGATCGGCCGAACCGACCTAGGGGCCTCTGATCCTGGCCCTCCACGTGGTTGCTCCCCATTGGTCACTTGCTGCATCCACGGGTGTTTTGGTGGAGTTTGAGGCCCGAAGCAAGGCTCCTCCGTGCCTATAAATAGAAGGGGAGGGGCTCCATTTCTCACACACCACTCTCTCCATTCTCCTCTCACTTTTAGTTTCTAAGGCTAGGAGGTAGGCTAGAGTAGCTCTTATTCAGGTTTCAAGTCTACTTTGGAGTCTAGGTATGAGTTCTCTTGTATCTTTATTTCTTTGTATGACTTTGATCTACTTCAGTTATTCAGCTATTTCATATAAAGTAGTGGTAGATCATATGATTGATATGTTCTTGAGTTCATCTCTTGTTCATCATTTAGAGGCTCGTGTTCTTCGTGAACACTACCTTTTGGTCCACTTGAAGGATGATTTACTCATTCCTTGTTCATAAGTTAGAGGCTCGTGTTCTTCACGAACACGACCCTTTGATCTTGTTAACTAGACATAAGAGAGTTCGTATCCGTTTGTATGTCTAGCCCTAGTTTGATCTTGTTAGATTGCATGTATGTGTTGCATGAAGTTTGTGTTCAAGCTACGGTACTCGGTCTAAGTTGACCAGTCTTCTAGTGGCTCTCACCCTGGGTCACAATAGCCCGGGCCGGGTGAAGTCTAGCAGCAACGCAGGCATGGTGCCTGGGTTGTGTGGCTACGTTAGTTATGAGCATGTCCCCCGTAACGATTGAGGTAGGCCGCAGTGGTGACAGCTGTTGGACCCTTTGAAACCCTCCGCGCTGGGGTATTGCTGTAGGAGTCTAAGGATAGTTTCGCAGAGTGCTGGTCGTCGCGGGCTATCTTCCCGTTTGTACCTGGGTGCTGAACCTTACCTTTCATGCAATGCTTTATGCTTATCTCTTGTATCTTCTAGCTTTGTATGTTTAGTATATTAGAACCTAGAGCTAACTCGTATGTTCCCCCTAAGCCGTAGTGTACTAGAGTAGAGGTAGATCTAAGTGTGTGTCACACTACCCTATCATATTATTTCTCTTACCCCTGTCTTTGAGCTGTTGTCTTCTATATCTATCTTTTGGTTTACATTCAGTGCAAAAGCATAAGTCTTGATATCCGCCATTGCCTTCCACAGATACGATACCCTTGGAATATTCTCCTTCCCTGGGGAAATGCTACAATGGTTTATCTGTGCGCTTGCAGATTCTTTCATGATCGTTAGATTTACCTATGTCAATTCTTGATGCTCACGCTAACTTGGCGTCGTTAGGTGATTACGTTAAGAAATGCCAACAACACTCACTACAAAGAAATGAATCAATCAAGGTCATAAAACCAAACATCATCATACAAGCACTAATTTCCACAAATTAAGACACAATTAAAGGAACGATACTACACGTTGTTAATAAAGTCAGAGGGTATCCTCCTAATCATGAGCATAGCTTCACCGGTCATTGAGGCTTCACTTCAGGCATGCTTCAGGGTACGTGGCATAGATCATCTAAGAATTTTTGAATTAGAATGACACCTTGGAATCAAAGGTCAAGGGAGAATCCAAAGTAGCGTTATATGAAGAACAAGAAGAGGTTTTATGGATAGGAATTGACAAATATGTTTAGAATAGATAGGCAAGCAAGATATAAAGGAGACACATCGCATGAAACAAGTGCAAAGGGAAAGCAAGATCAAGATCAAGATCAAGTTCAAGGGGAGATAAAATAAACATACAAGGGTAGAGGTCATAACATTTGCAAAACATTGAAGTGCAAATGAAAAGAAGTTAGGCGAGAGGAGCCAAGATATCAAGGGGGATTATCAAAAGAAAATGGTCAAGGAGTGGGAATATACATCACAGAGCTCAAGGGAAAGGTAGTGATGAATTTTATATCAAAAAGAACCTTAAGGAACAACCATTGCTATCTAGGCTTACGTCCTACAGTCGATACAGCTCTGATACCACTCTGTCACACCTGCTTTTCCAAAGAAAACCAAGTGTAAATCTATATGCATGCCAGGATCATGTTTCATGCATATAGTTGACATAAGTAAATAACAGTACAGTATCACATAAAGAAAGAGAAGGATTATCAGAGTATTACGCTTAAATCCTAGAAACGAAGGCACCAAACATCCACAAGCAGTCGACTGGGGGTTGCGTACACCTAGCACCAGCAACATCTTTACAACGACTTCATAGCAGCTTCCTCTTTCTGAGCAACATTGTTTATAGCAAGGGTGAACACATGCCGTACTCAGTAAGTGAGGGGAAGGTATGAATGCAAAGGCTTAACAAGGCTGACAGGTTGATTGCATTAGGCACTTTTAGTTGGTCAAATTTTATTAGCACTTGATTACTATGTGTAAGTGCAATCAAGCCCTAAGTGGGTTTTGGTGAGTTGAGTGACAACTTGATTAAAGAACTAACACTCTTGTGAAGCATGTGAGCAGGTTGTTGATTATTGATAAATGGTATTTATGTGAAAGATCATGCATATGGCTCATAGTGCAAAGTAAACAAGTGTGGATCATGACATTATACATGGAGAGTATGCAAGCATACTAAAGATGAATGTCATGATGTGGTTAGTGTGTTCCTCCCATTAGAGCTTACATGAGACATACAACAAGTAATCCAAAGCAAAAGAAAGGTGAAGATAGAGGCACGATTGTATCATAATACTTGGTTGATCTCTATGTGCTAAGTAAAACTTATTGTGAAGAAAAGAGAAGCTTGTGGTTTACAAATGAGAGAACTAAGTCCAAGATGAGTATAACATCAAGGGGATTTCATTTTCAATATGAGAAGGAACTTGATGACCTATACAAGAGTTTTTTCCAAGTATGATATCAAGTGGATTTCACTCCAATGTCAAAAGGGGAATGTTGATTCATACAAAGAGATTTTGTTTGCAAGAATTCAAGAAGAGCTTTGAAAAAGGTCATATAGCTATCTTCAAGTTGATGGACCTACAAATAGAAGTTTGCAAAGCAAGGATATTTCTTATCAATCAAAGAACAACTATTTGAGTGGCATCTCAAATAGATCTCTCTATATGATGTAAAGCTTGACTCAATTGTGGCAAGGATAAGTGATGAAGAAATCAAGATGGCTAAAACAAGGAACTAAGCAAAAGCTATGGATAGCGACCATGAGCAAGTTGCTAAGGTGAAGTTGATAGCGTTAAGGGATTTCGAAGTATCATATCCAAGCCTACCAAGGAAAGCAATGAATTGCATCTAGTGTTGTGATTGACAAATTGGAATGGCTTTAGAATTCAAGCGAACGCTACACTACTCTATGGAAGAATTCTAAGTCATTAGCTCAAGGTGGATATGCTCGAGCACATGCTTCTATCTCTACATTCTCTACATGTGCTCTGCTGATTTACATTGGTGGAAGCCCTCAAGATATTAAAGATCAAGTCCGACATCATTCTTGTTGAAGCAAGCTCAAGTGGATTAATTAGTGTTTATTGTTTATTTTGAGTTTAGGTATGCCGTACTATCAAGAGGGATGCAACATTGTGTTGGACAACAAACATCAAATAGTGCTCAAGTGAACCCATGAGAGACTAACCCGTGAGATCCAAACCTTGGTGGGGTTCTCTGACCTAAACCGGTCTGACCAGTTTTGGCACTGACACTGTCCAACGGCTAGTTTGTTTGAAAACCGGTCTGACCGGTTTGGCAAGCCGGTCTGATCGGTTTTGTCTGACAGACTAACAACTAGTTTTGTGAGAGTTGGGTATTTATACCCATGAGCTCCTCTTTGAGGGGCTGCTGGTTCTCCACGTTTCTAACACCTTCCAGAACCCCGGCTGAGCTCTCCCCAACCTCTCTAAGTGAGATTCAAGCCTTTAGTGCCCTATCCTTGAGTTGGGTTGAGAGAGTGACTTGTGTGAGAGCTTTGTGAAGCCTAGTCAGCAATCCCACACTTGAACACTTGCTGATCTTGTTGAACATCTTGTGAAGCATTTGTTACTCTTAGAGCCCTTGGCTCTTAGACGGCTAGAGGTCGCTTGGAAGCTCCTGTTCGTTGTGTGACAGCTCCAAGAAGTTTGTAATTGCAAATCAAAGATAGTGGAACACTCCACCTATTGCTTTGGTGATAGGTGTGAGATAGGAGCGAATTGAAAGAGATCCCAAAGCCCTTGTGGCTTACCTCAACAACGTGGACGTAGGACAGCCTTTGTGGCGAGCTGAACCATGGGATAAATCCGGTGTCTTTCGTGCTCTTACTTTCTTTATATCTTGCTTGCTTCACCTTAAGTTGTTTCTAGCATAATCTTTGTGCTTCCGCTTCGATCTACTTTGGTGTGCTTGTGTTGTGTGCAGGGACTTCTTTGACACTCTTGGAAACACCTGTCGAAGTCCTACACCAAGTTTGGTTTGTGCTAGAACTCGTAGAGAGAATTTCAGTTTTGGACAGTGTTCTCTGTGGCAAACCGGTCTGACCGGTTTCAGTACTAATAGTGGGTTGAAATTTTTAATAAGTGCAGATTCATCTATTCACCCCCCTCTAGACGACATCAAGATCCTTTCAATTGATATCAGAGCGAGGAACTCCGTTTCGAGCTTAACCGCTTGGAGAAAAGATGTCGACAACATATGAGGTATCATTTGAGCCATTAGCTCTAGGTGGCTCAAACTATGATTCTTGGTCAGCTCACGTACTTAATGGAATTAGGACCTTTGGTGCACATGCTGAGCAGGTTGTAGTTGCTAGCATTCTTCCTCCTCACACTAGAGTGGACAACATTGACTTGTCTATTTTATCTCTAGAGGATTTAGAATGTTGGCAACTCAACGCTCGAGTTACTAACTACATTCGTAGTACCTTGAGTGGTGATGTTCAGGAATTAATATGTGAAGATATAATTGATGCACATGACATTTGGGAGATTTTCCAAGACGTCTATGACAAACCCAAATGTGAAGATCAAGATCATAGAGCAAGAAGGCAAGAAGCCACAGCTGCAAACCACTCATCTTCACATGCTCACAATGACATCTTAGCCAAGAATGATGAGAAAAGCAAAATCAAAAGTAAATACGAAGATTTGAGGTTTGAGCATAGCAAGCCGTCAACAAGTGAGGATCAAGTGACAAGTGTACCCTTAGAAGAGTGCTCCACCTAAGAAGCTTACACTGATCCTCTTGCGACCTCACCCATGGATTCACAAAGCAAGATGAGTGACTCTGTGGAAAAAGCGGTCTGACCGGTTTCTAAAACTGGTCTGACCGGTTTTCACAGGATGAACACAATAAAGGGTAGCAAGTGTTCAAGAAGGCGATCAAGACAAGCGTCCGTGCTTACAAGGTCCTCAACTCCCAGTGTTGATGATCACAAGTGCTTGATGGCTAAGAAGAGGAAGGAAACCAAGGAAGATCAAATAGCAAAGAGAGTTGAAGATCAAGTTGAAATCATAAAGTCTCTAACTCAAAAGCTTGAAACTTTCAAACTCTCACACTCTACCTTGGTCAATAACTATGATGTCTTGCTAAATAAAGTTGCTCGTACTACTAACTTGTCTACATGTGTAGCATCTTTGGAGCAAGAAAAGAAAATGCTTAATGACAAGCTTGAAAAGCTCACTAGCGAGTATATGGCTTTGCAAGTGTGTCACAAGGAGCTTGAGTGCTCTCATGATAGGCTTGTAGAATCATATTCTTGTCTAGAAGTAGCTCATGAGGTTGTGCTTTCATCGGTAACATATCCACTCAACCTCTCTCACACACATGCACATGCTCACATGTCAATATTGACTTGTCTTGTACTAAACCTTGTTCTTCTCAAGTAAGCCAATCTAGTATTGAGCATGTATTTGTAGAGTCTTGTGATGACCTCATTGCGCAAGAAAATGATCAACTCAAGCAAGAGGTTGAAAAGGTTAAGAAAGACGTGTGTAAGTTGAAAGGGAAGAGTCAAGTGCAACCTTCTCAAGATAACCGTGACAACATGGTGAAGAAGCTTGAGAAGGGTTCAAACCGCACTAGCTCAACCCTTCGACCGAAAAAGGAAGGCAACAATCACAAGGCTCAAGAAATCAAGAAAAAGAAGCTTGATCACATACAATGCTTCAAGTGCTCAAACATGGGGCACTATGCATCTATGTGCTCTTCTCAGCTCGTAGGCAAGAAGAAAAGACAAAGACAACTAAGGAAAAGGATATGCTACAAGTGCAAGCGGCACAGACACTTCATTGAGGCGTGTCCACAAATGACAGAAGCACTGTCTCCACCAAACCGGTCTGACCGGTTTGGGAAACCAGTCCGACCGGTTTTGGCAGCAGCAGTGCCTCGAGTGCATATCCAGCACAATCAAGCTTCTACAACAAGTCACAAGAACAAAAAGGAACAAGTTAGAAAAAACAAAGTCAATGCTCCAACAAGCAAGAACAAAAGCCGCATTTGCTATACTTGTCGGTCAAAGGGACATGAGAGTAAGAATTGTCCAAATGGTAACATTCCTAAGTCAAAACTCGTCAATTATACTTTCTCCAGACTTAGGGATGACAAGGATGGTATCTATGCTACTAGAGTGATTAGTTCACCTCAAACTAGCATAAGAGCCATTTTGATTCCCAAATCTCTTGTGACTAACCCTAAAGGACCCAACAAGGCTTGGGTACCAAAAAGTGCTTGTTAGAACTGCAGGAGCATGGAGATGTATTGGAGGCTTGGCAAAACTCAAAAGAAGGGCTATGAGCTAGAATAATGCCAAGCATCAAGTCTAAACTTTTATATCCTTAATCCAATGACATCTCGGTAACACACGCCTGTTGACATTTCTTAGCGTCGATCACTTAAGAACAGATTTGGAATCCATCCTTAGCGTCAGCGCTAGAAATGCTTGTTGGCACTTCTTAACGTCACTACTAACGACACCGAGTTAGCGTGAACATCAAGACTTGCCAAAGGTAAATCCAAACGATCATGAACAAATCCGCAAGCGCATAGATAAACCATTGTAGCATTTCCCCAAGGAAGGAGAATATTCCAAGGGTATCGTATCCGTGGAAGGCAATGGCGGATATCATAGACTTATACTTTTGCACTGAATGTAAACCAAGAGATAGATATAGAAAACAACAACTCAAAGGCAGGGGTAAGATAAAAGATATGATAGGGTAGTGTGACACACACTCAGATCTACCTCTACTCTAGTACTCTACGGCTTAGGGGGAACATACGAGTTAGCTCTAGGTTCTAATGTACTAAACATACAAAGCTAGAAGATACAAGAGATAGGCACGAAACATTGCATGAGAGGGTAAGGTTTAGCACCCAGGTACAAACGGGGAGATAGCCCGTGACGACCAGCACTCTACGAAACTATACTTTAGACTCCTACAGCAATACCCCAGCGCGGAGGGTTCCAAAGGGTCCAACAGCTGTCACCACTGCGGCCTACCTCAATCGTTACGGGGGGCATGCTCATAACTAACGTAGCCACACAACCCAGGCACCATGCCTGCATTGCTGCTAGACTTCACCCGTCCCGGGCTATTGTGACCCAGGGTGAGAGCCACCAGAAGACTGGTCAACTTAGACCGAGTACCGTAGCTTGAACACAAACCTCATGCAACACTATCATGCCATCTAACAAGATCAACTAAGGCTATACATACGAACGGATACGAACTCTCTTATGTCTAGTCAACAAGATCAAAGGGTCGTGTTCGTGAAGAACACGAGCCTCTAACTTATGAACAAGGAATGAGTAAATCATCCTTCAAGTGGATCAAAAGGTAGTGTTCACGAAGAACACGAGCCTCTAAATGATGAACAAGAGATGAACTCAAGAACATATCAATCATATGATCTACCATGACTTTATATGAAATAGCTGAATAACTGAAGTAGATCAAAGTCATACAAAGAAATAAAGATAAAAGAGAACTCATACCTAGACTCCAAAATAGACTTAAACCTAAATAAGAGCTACTCTAGCCTACCCCCTAGCCATAGAGACTAAAAGTGAGAGGAGAATGAGAGAGTGGTGTGTGTGAAATGGGAGCCCCTCCCCTTCTATTTATAGGCAAGGAGGAGGCTTGCCTCGGGCACCAAATGGCCTCAAAACACCCGGGAGTGATGCAATGGACCAATGAGCAGCTGCCACGTGGAGGGACGAGATGGGGTGGCACTAAGGCGGTTCGGCCGATCCTAGGATCGGCTGGCCCCCTAGGCCCCCCACCTCTGGGTGGTTTTCCTCTGAGTGGCTGCCCTGTGGGCCCTCTGATCCTTCCCCGGTGCATGGCTTGTTTTGGTATCCGAGGTGGGCCCCTTGATCCATGTGAAGTCCATGTGTCGCTCTCTGATTCGTTGGTGAGTGCTTCCCTTGGATCAGTGACGTTGATTGCCACGTGTTTCCTTGGTGGCAGACACCTCCTCAGCTGAGTTGGCATGGTTCTTCCATAGATGGTGTATTTCCATCTCTTTTCATACTTATTTCACCTACATACAAATAATCTCGAAGGACAAGTGGAACTACATTATTTAAACCAAAATGCAAGTAAATAATGCATATGTCTCCATTTATGTGAGAATATTGATGGCTGAAAGTAGTACTTAACAGCCGTCAACAAACTCTCCCAAGCTAACCTCTCGCTTGTCTCGAAGCAAGACATTAGAGACTTAGGTTGGTTGATCAGGAGTTGCTACGATGTCGTATTCTTAACTTATGGCAAACATACAACAAAGTATTCTACCAACAGTTGAACAAGTTGGCAATGTTCTTACCATTCACTTGATGACATGGGGCATATAGCTTCACCTACCTTAGGCGGTTGAGAGACAAAATGGTTAATTATATAGCAAATGCATAATCACTCATACCTTGATCAGCTATCAATCCAAAGGTTTTGCAAATTTTTCAAAAGAAAATCAGAGTTCCTCAAATGATACTCTCGGATCGCTCAAAGTGTATGGTTCCTCACCAAGGCATTAATTTGCCTCTCTTCACATCTTACTCCTAATAGGCTTATGTGGAGCTGTAGGTAGGGAAGAAATGTGGCATACTTGTCTCTCATATTTTGCTAAGTCAAAAACCGGATCCTTGGAAGAAAACAAACATACATCCTGATCAAGATGTGCATATGTGTGTGATGGTAATGAACATGGTAAGGTGGATACTAGGCCCGGAAATGGGTGCTAGATATTACCATGCTTTATATGAAAAATGAGGGATTGATGGTAAGGTGGACACTAGCCCCGGAGTGGGTACTAGTTATTACCATCTATATGGTGGAATTCTTTCTCTTGCACATATCAATCCCTTTCTCCTTTTGGAAATTTCCAAGACTTGGGTTAGCTCTTTTTATTTATTTTTGCCATGCTTCTGAGCATGCTTTTCTTTCTTCTCTTCTCTTTTTTTTCAGCTAGCCCTTTGTCTCTATTGGAGATATTTGGAGAGGGATGAATGATACAAAGATGCATAGAGTTTTATTTGTGGAAGAATGCGTAAGCAAATGGAGTAAATGATGAATGCTAACTTCCAGTAGCATGACCGTGTACGTGATCTTGATCAGGGGAGTATGAGTTCTAACAAGGGTCACAACAATTTGACAAAGCTCAATGAGAGAACAAGCTGCATATGTGGAGGCTAACAAGAGCTAGGATCTACATATGGCCTTGGATAGGAAATGCTCATCAAACTCATCATGTTTTGATTTTTCAAAAAGGAGAACTCCGGATGTCAAGCATCACTAGGTACAAGATCATAGCACTCTATTATACCATATCATGTCTCAGAACAACTTAGGCAAGGATCATACTTTTTGCTACCCACAGTTTTCAAGCTAAGGTTTGAACATGCAAGCCAACAAACTCAAAACTTAGGTAGGATACAAAGTTGTAAGCAAGACATACGAGAAGAATAAATAGAGCAACAATTCATCATTTCAACCATAGAGGCAAAGCATTATTACTATGCATATCAAAGCAAACTTGATGAAAGCAAATAAATCTTTTTGGTCTTTTTATTTTTGCAGATTTTTTTGGGTTTTCATTTTAAGATATTCTGAAAACAAAGGAAGATACAAGTTACCTCAGGATGGGGGTCCTCCCCCAAGCTAGCTTCAGGCTCACTACTGAGGAGGGAAGAAGAAACCCTGACTCGCGTAGTAAGCCCTCTGCTCCTCCATGTGTCGCTGTTGTGCTTGCTGCATGGCTTCAATCCTCTCACCAGCCTGGTGCTGCCACGCTGAGGTAGACTCGACGTGGGTGTTCAGCGTCTCCTCCAATCCTGTGACTTGGACGGTGAGCTCTCCTATCTGCTGCGCGAGCTGAGCATCGCGTGCAGAGGCTGAGGAGTGCCGCCTGAAGGACGAAGACGGAGGCAGACCACCGAAGCTAGAACTAGCGGGTGTAGCCCACTGAGCACCGCTCGCACTCGCCCAAGCCACGCCACTCGCACTCGGCTGGTAGGTGGGTTGATCCCAACCAGGTGCATATCCAGGGGTAACCCCGAACATGTACCCCACAGGGACCTCTCCTGCCACAGGTGGTGTAGCAGGCTGTGGCTGTGGCTGTGGTGGTGGCTGTGACAAGTTAGCACCATGGTACAAACTCAAAGAATGTCTGGATGGACATCACCCCCGAGCTTGCCCCCAACAAGAATGCAGAAGACATATAGCAGAAGTAGCTTGTTTTTCTCAGATCAGAATTTTATTAGATGGAAACTAGGGATAACTTACCGAACTTACCTGTCGGCGCAGGGCTCACTATTTTGAGTCTTTAGAGCTAGACTCTGGTTCCAAATTTCTTACCTTGGCAGTGAGGCAGCCGTCTCTTTCGGAAGAGAAGTTGGCTTCCTATTCACCTTCCTCCACACCTTCTGAGTATCATGTGGGTTGTGGGTTGTGGGGTGTAGGGGGTGATTTCTTGGATTGGGACTGAGATTTCCAATACTGTTTCTGTCCCGCACACATGTGTTGAAGTTCTTCCTTCCAAAAATTCTTCATGAACGCAATAAGGCTGTCCACTTCCTGCCGTGGTGTTCCGACCTCTCGTGCTGGAGTGTTGGGAGTTGGTGAATCCTTGATCATTGAACATTACTCCTTTCTTGGACGGAATTCGAACTTCTCCTTGCCATTGATGTAGAGACGGATCACACCAGCCCCCACATCAATTTGTGCATCAACTGTACTCAAGAATGGTCACCCAAGTATGAGCGGCACTTCCTTGGTGATCTCCATGTCTAGCACCACAAAGTCAACGAGGATAAAGTAGTCTCGGACTTTCACTGGAATGTCCTCGGCTATTCCCGCTGGGTATCGGACTGAAGAATTGGCTAGCTGCAACTGCAAAGTGGTTGGAGACAAATTCGTGTAATTGAGTTGACCAAAGACTACCTTAGGCATGACGCTGACGCTGACCCCTAAGTCACAGAGAGCATGGTCGAAACGTTGTGTCCCAATCATACAAGTAATTGTGGGACACCCCGGATCTTTCTTCTTCTCAGGAAGGCGGTTGAGTATGGCGGCACTGCACTCCTCAGTGAGCCGTACCATTTCCGTCATAGGGAGGGCTCGCTACTTGGTTAGGATGTACTTGAGATAACGTGCGTACGTGGGTACGCGTATTGCCTCGAGTAATGGGACGTTGATATAAACTTTCTGAATCATGTCCACGAAGCGATTGAACTGTTCATATGTTGTTGCCTTCCTGTTCCTTTGAGGGAACGACATCACATTGGTTTCTACAAATTCCAGATGTGCCGTTACTCCTCCAGGTGCCTCCTCTTTCGAGGGCACCCTCCTCACCTGAGGGAGTTCTTCCGAGTCGGATGAGCTTTCATGAGTGTTCTCAACCTCTATTATGTTTTTCTTGTCTGTCCCTGCAGAGTTAGGATATGGTGGATCCCGAGTGGACTTAGCTCCCCTCGCAGTCTGTGATGCATGTATGTATGATGGATGAGTTGTCTTCGAGCTTACCTGTTTTGTGTACTGACTGGGTGAAACCTGTCACACCTGTTTTTCCAAAGAAAACCAAGTGCATAACTATATGTATGCGAGGATCTATTTTCATACATATAGTGACATATAAGTGAATACAAAAACAGTATCACGTAAGAAAAAAGGAAGATTATCAGAGTATTACGCTTAATCCTGGAAACGAAGGCTCCAAACATCACAGGCAGTCAACTAGGGGTTGCGTACGCCTAGAACTCAGCAACATCTTCATAGTAGCTTCCTCTTTCTAAATAACATTATTTATAGCAAGGGTGGGCACATGACGTACTCAGCAAGTGTGGGGAAAGTATGAATGCAAAGGCTTATCAAGGAAAGGCTGACAGGTTGACTGCATTAAGCAATTTTAGTTGGTCAAACTTTTATTAGCACCTGATTACTATAGATATATGTATATACCAACCCACATTAGCATAAGAGATACGCCATAAGCATATGGCTAACATAAACATAAATCATGATTTAAGTCCATCTTCAAGTTCAATTATCATGTGAGGGTCCAGGTCGCTCTTGACCGTGAGCACGGCTAATCGATTAGTTTTACACTCTGCAGAGGTTGTACACTTTCACCACAAGTCGCATAAAAGTTCAAAGAACTTTAAACCCAACCACGCGATGCTGATCAGGCATCATACCACACTACCGAGGTGTGATCGCATAGGGATGCTACGAGGCCTTTACAAAGAGTCCTCCCATGTGTATTAGTCCATAGTAGCATATGCCATAGAGGCTATCTTTCGTACCTCACTCCTATTCACAGACGGTCAGCTATAGAGTACTTCCGTTCCAATACCTATCCGGAATAGAAGAGCCATAAAAGCATTCCTCCGTACCCAAGCTACTATGCGAATAATGACCACACAAGACTTCCCTAATTACTCAGCCAAGACCAGAGCCATTTAGTACTTGTGGTTGCACTGTTGTCCCGGGTGGTTCTCCATGTTCCAATTAATCATATGATCTTGCATTAACCAGGGGTACAGCATAAAAGTAAAACATGTTTATCATTGTTGTTCATTAAAACCACCATAACCCAAGGTAGAGCAACTAAGCAAAGCTACCCAACAGAAAGGTAAACCTAGGTTGACAAGGAATGATCATAAAGACTAGGATAATCCTTAATATAGGACCCATCAAATTAAATGCAAACATATGCAATGTGATTAAACACAGTTATTAGGACAAAAGAACAAGGACACACTTGCCTTTAACCAGGGTAATGATGTTACTCAGAATTCTTCATCTTGATGCTCTTCAGAGCTCTCGAACAACATTCATTCTACTCGCATCAATCATCCAAAACAAAACATTCGGAGCACACACATACAAGCAAACAAATGAAATAAATTAAAAACAGTACACCAATCATCATAAAACGTGCTAAGAACGGTACAAAACTAATCTACACATTGAGATGAACACATGGGCGAAAGAATTGCTGAAATCCGAATTGAATTGGATAAGATACAGATTTTAACAAGAAAAGATAGCTATTTAGCATGATGTAAGAATGATGTCATCACGAGGTAATAATCCAATGAAGGAGTTAAATGGATAGATCTTACAAGAGCAAAAACTTTATAGATAAAGAATTATCATGTAGATAAAATAAATGGTCGGCACAAAGATATTTATGGGGCTTCACTATCAGGAAAGAATTGTAGAGGATATCCAGCTAATTAGCAAAACAGTGAGGCAATTAATATAAAGGGAGCTTGAGCAGGGTCTTGCTTTCTCCAATACGCATACAGATACACTTGCATGAGAGAGTGGAACGGAGGGGTGCATGCATGTACAAATGTGTTTTGCTTGCTAATATGCATACATGGGCATACGATAGATATCAAGAAAGTGAACGGACGAGGGATGCTCACCAAGATGCAAAACGAAGCTTGCACGGAACGGAACAGAGGGTCGGGGATGTACGTGTAGATCGGCTTCACGCAGACGAGGTGTGTTCAGAGGGTGAAACTACGACGGTGTCCAGGCGGACGGGTTTCTTGGCCGGTGACGCTCTGCAGCAAACGATGATCGACGATGATGGATGCGACAGCAACAGATCATTAACTAGAGAAACGGGATGAAGAAACAGATCAGCAAAGCCGTCGGCGTGCTCACCACGGAATACGGCGATCCACAGCAACAGCAAAGACGACGGACGGAGATCGAAAACTGGACAACTCCATACGACGAAACGGGAGGCATGGGTGATCGGTGAAGCTTGGCATCAGGCAACGACAGCGGCTTCTTCTTGACGGCGGCGGTGATGGAACTCGATCTGGTGGCCGACAGAGAGAGGAACGTGCGGCCTGAGTTAGCGAGCTCCTCGTCGTGTCGGCATGCTCCATGACGGTCGACAGGCCACGGCAACAAGTCCTAGATGGCAAGCTTCAGCTTGGCGTTGCGGAGCTCCTGGCGAAGGCGGCGCAGGGGGCGAGGCCGCGTGGTGCAGCGCTAGGTCTCGCACGAGGTCGAGGTCGGCGGCGGCGCGGCTCGCGAGAGACCTAGGGCACACGCTACGGGGAACAACAATAGATGGGAAATAAAGACAGCCCACAGGATGTATCTTGCTGTTTATATTATAGGCCACGCAACGTGCGTACTGCAGATAGACGATCCAGCCGGCCCTTGTTGGAAACAAACTTGGTCAAGTTTCAACTCATGTTCATCTACAGCTAGGAGAGATAAGACGCTGACCTGAGGGACCAGCTAGGCACCGACGCAAAGATGGAATAGGAAACGGAAAAGTTAAACATGCAAACGGGAACTGATCTGCTTGCCTTCCGTTCACGTGCACGGCAAAACCGCAGCTTCACTTTGTCCCAAGAAGGAATTGACGATATGAATCTATATACTATAAGGAGCGAAGACAATTGAAAACTTTTCTCATTCAAATCGGATCCGCCTTACCTCTCACGCCGGACCTACCAGTCATATGTTTTTGGAAGTGGATAGGGTGGAAGGACTATAAAGTACCAAAAAATCGCAATTTGGAGAGCGTTTCTGCCAAAAACGAAATTTTTTTCTCACCCCACCCGCGCATACCCGGCCGCCTGTACCCGCGATGGGCCCACACTTCTTTCCCCCTCGGCGGCGACGGACCCACACTTCTTCCCCCCTCGGCAACGCGCCCGCCGGCCGGGAGGGGTTCCTCTGCAGTCGACTTCACTCTGACTCCGTCACTGCGCGTGGGCCAAGGCACCTGTGGGGTTCACGTGTCGGTGACGAGTTCACGCCCGAAACGACTGCAGACGATCTCATTCGCGCCGGCCGCCCCTCCGCCCACTGCCATCCCCGCCCGCCCGCCAACCGCTGCGGCTGTACCGGAACCATGGACCCGCCACTCACACACACGAGAACACCGCGTGCGCCACAACCAACAAGCGCGAGCTCGCGCGCGGACATTCCCGCGGCGCGGATCCGGGAGGCCACGGTTGGGGGCGCGTGGGGAGGAGGCGATTCCTGGGGGGAGGCCGGGAGGCACGGTCGGGGACGCGCGGGGAGGCGGGTTGACACGGGTGGTGGGCGAGGCGGCGGTGCAGGTAGTTTTTTTACTTTGATGGGTGGGTCAACGCACGGTCGGGGGCGGGTGGGGGCGGCCGCGGCATGGCAAGAAGGGAGAGGGAGGTCCAGCGCGTTGAGCATGGAGGCGCGGTGGGCAAGTAGCGGCGCGGCCAGCCATCGAGGAGGTCCTGGTGGGCGACGCTGTGCGGAGGAGGCAGGAGCAGCAGAGCCAAAGCAGGCGTGCGGCCACATGAGTGCTTGCGAGCGACGGGCATCCACATGAGTGCTTGCAAGCGGCGGTGTGCAGCGCAAGCAGCAGCAGGAGAAAGCAGGCTATCAGGCGGTGGACGGCGGCGCCGGTGAAGTAGGCAAGTCAAGTTGCTCGATGTGGGGCCCCTGCCGCTGGATCTTGTTGTGGCTAGCGGGTGCCGAGGCCCGTGCGGTGACGGCGTGGGAAGGCGGCGGACGACAAACTCTTCACCACCTGCAACGTCTGCATCTTCTCGGTGTGCTCCCAATCTCCCATTGCAATGAGTACGAGCGCAAAGACGGCACCCAGGCGTGCCCGCAATGCAAGACCAAGGGTAATTCCTTCCTCTCTCCACTTGATCCCCTCTCTGATTTCTTCTCCACGGGTAAGCAAATCCACCAGCACACCTCATCTCTTACCTCTCCTCTCCAATCGGCAGCTCAAGCACCAACAGCAGCCGTAGGCCACATCTCACCCCTTCCCTTTTGCTTTATGCCTTGCAAGAACTAGCAGCCAAGCACCATGAGCCACTTCTCTTTCCACCTTCTGTTCATCCTCAACCCGTTCGATGAAATGCATGACCGCCGCTGCCGCGATGGGTGGAACCATGGCCGGCTGCAGGACCTGCCGTGCCAAGGCCGAGGCTTGTGCAAATTAAGAGTTTGATTAGTTTAATGGGAGGTTACTCATGATCCACAATCATTTTTTTATCACGAATTCAATTTGTTTACATGCTCTGCTATCTGCTTTCCCTTTTTGCTTTCTACCAATGAGCTCACAATCTTGATTAGTTGAACCAACCTGTTTTTTTACCGAACCAATGAGCTGTTTAAAAATTTGTAGTTTCAAAATGTGGGGCTATGGGGCTCCCTTTTGTTTGATTAGCCTTTAAAAGTTCTTTTTTTTCTGATTCCAATGGCAGATGAATATATGTGTACTTTTTCGGGGTGTTAGTGTTCTAGGCTACCTGAAAATTGTATAATCTTTACCAATGATTAAAATTGTTGGTAAAAATACATAACAAGGAATGTTATGGTCTCAGCTTTCTTTATGATGCTTAATATCAAAGAACTTATAAATTTCTCTTGATCTGCTTTGTTGATTTTGTACAGCACCAATGTTGCACTCGCTGACACAGGCTCCCTGGATTATGGTTCTGGAAGGAGATGAACAATGAATGTTATGGTCTCAGCTTTATTTATGATGCATTCTTAATATTAAATAACTTATATATTACTATTGCTCTATTTCATTGATTTCGTACAGCACCAACCCTGTACTCGTTGACACCCGCTGCCTGGATTTATTGCTATGGAAGGAGAGGAGCAAAGGTGATTTCGTATAGCACCAATGCTGCACTTGTTTTCAATGTCGCAAGTAGCTGAGTAGAGTATGCAATGGATTGGTTGTGCCTGCAGTTTGAGGGAGTGATCACTACTGCATACGCCTTTGCACAACGAGATGTTAGGCCAAATTTAAAACTAACAGGTGCAAATCATGTGACTCTTCAAAGCTGCAGCCTCTTGCTTAAATTTTTGCAACTGCATACTAAAGGTGAGTCAATTGCTCCCCAAAAAATTGCTTGAGTTTTTTACTGGCATTTATTTATGGACAAAATGTACTACATGATATATCATCTCTGATCAAAATTATCAGGCCTGCATCTTTCCTGATGACCACATTGACGGCAATGACTGTGTACCTGTTGGCCATCCTCATCTCTAGCTTTTCATTTTATTTCAAAGGTGAAAGTGTAATTGTTTAATTGTATTATTGCCAGAACAGTGGTTATGTGAATTTATTTACTGTTATTCCTTTCATTTTTTAAATAATCTGAACACATTCAAATGATAGTGCTGTAGGGAATCTCCTATGCGACAGCGAAGAAGAATTAGGGAATGACTGTTGGTTTTGTGACTTTCGAAAGTCTCAAACAACTATCAAATGTTGTTCAGTTAATTATGTCTGTTCATACTGGAAACCTGTTTGGGCTTTCTTGGAAGCTTGGACTGTTCATGTATTTATGCAGACTGTGAAAATGCAGTACCTGGTAAAAATGCACAAATGGTACAGACGATTGGGACTGGGATTATTAACTGAGTTCTTATAAGAAGAATATTATGAAAAGAAGAAGACGGAACGGGAATGGTGTATCAAAGAAACCAGTGAGCAAGCACAAATGGTGAGCCAAAATCAATTATGTTTGTCCCCTGGAGGCTGGTCGAAAATATGGAGCTACAGGCTATATTAGTGTTTCAGTTGATGTTTTTGGATAAGTTTCAGCGCTATTGCTACCAAAATTTAAAACTGATGTTTTTGTCGCCTTTCCATTCATTAGTCAAAATTGGACCACAAACCGTATCTGATTAGCTTTGTACTTGTCTGACAGTTCAAGGCATTAAGCCATTATGTTCCTTGCTGATAAACTCCAATCACTAGATCAATAGCAGTTTTACGAAATAGTTTTTACAATTTTGATAAAATATGTATGTCAGTAAAATTCAAGCATTGTGCAAACTCTCTTCATTACAGGTTTTGCTTCAGTTAATTAGGAGAAGAAAGACACACAATAGTGGTGTGGCATAGCAACCAGTGTGCAAGCACAATTGGTGAGACAAATTTCCACTCTGTATTTATATTTTGCCATGCATACATTTGCTGACATAACAGCTCCACATTTTGCTCCACTATATATGTTACTGAATGACAAACCTAGGTTTACTGAAGCTCTTTATTTCTTATCTTTGGTATTTATTGCATTGTTCTTTCATGCAGATGAATGACATTGAGGTCTTCACAGGATGGTGCAACTTGGAGCAGTTCTTAGAGGCCACCATGGTGTTCTTTCATGAAGATGACATTGATGTCTTCACATTATGTTCTTTGGTTGATTTGTCTGTGCTGAAGCAACACACCTATGCTTTTATATCCCTCTTTTTCTTCTCAGCGCTCACAAGGGCAATTGTCTTGTGAACAGATCACATTGGTTCAGTGTTGTGTATTGACTCATTCGCAGGTGCCTAAAGCTGAATCTCAGGACAGAAAGAGCAACGTTGAGAAGAGCAACGATGAGAAGAAGCATGTATCTATCAAGCTTCAGCTGTCAAAAAAGTTCAGTTAAACCATGACACTATGACAAATGCATCTTTGATATAGGTCCAGCTAGGTAAAAATAGCATCATGTACTGGTAGAAATAACTGGATTACTCATTGTGTGATCAACAAATAGCGAAAATGACATACCTTCTCTGATAGTGATGTTCTCTGGCTCGGTTTGTAGTCAATAAATAAAACTGAAAAATAATTAGTAGTTGGTTGGCTAAGTGTTTTGCAAAATATACCCAATATGTGTGTTTTTTCTTTGAAATATTATTGATTACTTGCATTTTTAGAAAAACACGTGCGTGCCGCACGTGCATTTTACACTAGTAGAAATAGAAAGGGAAAGAAAAGATAATACATGTAGCCATGGGGGTATTGTTGTATAGGATCTTGAAAAGATAAGAAGACATGTTGAGATGACAGTAAATAAGATGATGGCTTTGTAGGCAAAACTCATAGAGATAGTTTAGACCACGAGTAGCTCAAATAAAATACTTCAAGCTTATGAAGAAGATTTTGGAGTTTATAGAAGATAGATTTAGCTCTTATGAAGAAGGAGAAAAGAAAAGGATTTCCTTTTTTTTATTTTCAGATAATATTTTCGTGAATAGAATAATCTTAGATAATTCATTAAACCACGAAAAATACTCCGAAAATCTCAAAAATTTCAGGAAAATTCCCAGAGATAGATTGAGATACGAATAACCCAAATAAAATATTTGAAGCTCATTTAAAAAGATTTTAGAGCCTTCTAATAAATAGAAATAACTCAAGGAAAATGAGAATAGATTCCAGAAAAAACTGGAAAAATTCTCAGGTCTTGGTTAGCACCTAAACGTGTTTTTAAAACATTTTGCACTCAACAAAGACCAAGATGCATCAGCATGAATGCAACACTCATCGAACCATTTATTTAATTTGAAAAATCAAACAATAGATTTTTCTTATACTGTATTTCCTGTAAAGATAATAAATGTGGAGAAAATTTTAAAAATTATGAGAAAATTGTTGTTTAATTATTCTTTCTATTCACATCCTGAAATTGGAAATTTCAGGGTGTGACAAATCTACCCCCCTTAAACGGAATCTCGTCCCGAGATTCGAAGAAAGAAGAAACAAGGAGAAGGGAGACAACAAGAATATTTATACGCGAGGTAGGTAGGAAATCATCATTGTTGATCGATGTGGAATCTTCAATCGCCATCTTTCTTTGCTCTGGTGATCTTCATTAGAGTGAGGTAGATGGGATAACAGCAAGCACAAGGTGGGAAGAAAAGTAGAGTGAGGTCTTCTAGGAGTAGCATTTGCTTGTTGACATTGGTGCGGGCTTCAATTTTTTTCTTCTGAAGTCCTTCATTTGATCAAGTAGAGAAAAGGATGGATAACAAGGATGTGGGAGGTGCAAAAGAAGAACCCAACTAGGCAACTGAAGTCATTGCAGATATAAGACCCACAATACACCAACACTCACTACAAAGAAACGAATCAATCAATGTCATAAAACCAAACATCATCATACAAGCACTGAATTCCACCAATCAAGACATGGTTAAAGGAACGATACTACACGATATCAAGGGGGATTATCAAAAGAAAATGGTCAAGGAGTGAGAATATACATCACAGAGCTCAAGGGAAAGGTAGTGATGAATTTTATATCAAAAAGAACCTTAAGGAACGACCATTGCTATCTAGGCTTACGTCCTACAGTCGATACAGCTCTGATACGACTCTGTCACACCTGCTTTTACAAAGAAAACCAAGTGTAAATCTATATGCATGCCAGGATCATGTTTCATGCATATAGTTGACATAAGTGAATAACAGTACAGTATCACATAAAGAAAGAGAAGGATTATCAGAGTATTACGCTTAAATCCTGGAAATGAAGGCACCAAACATCCACAAGCAGTCGACTGGGGGTTACGTACGCCTAGCACCAGCAACATCTTTACAACGACTTCATAGCAGCTTCCTCTTTCTGAGCAACATTGTTTATAGCAAGGGTGAACACATGCCGTGCTCAGTAAGTGAGGGGAAGGTATGAATGCAAAGGCTTAACAAGGCTGACAGGTTGATTGCATTAGGCACTTTTAGTTGGTCAAATTTTATTAGCACTTGATTACTATGTGTAAGTGCAATCAAGCCCTAAGTGAGTTTTGGTGAGTTGAGTGACAACTTGATTAAAGAACTAACACTCTTGTGAAGCATGTGAGCAGGTTGTTGATTATTGATAAATGGTATTTATGTGAAAGATCATGCATATGGCTCATAGTGCAAAGTAAACAAGTGTGGATCATGACATTATACATGGAGAGTATGCAAGCATACTAAAGATGAATGTCATGATGTGGTTAGTGTGTTCCTCCCATTAGAGCTTACATGAGACATACAACAAGTAATCCAAAGCAAAAGAAAGGTGAAGATAGAGGCACGATTGTATCATAATACTTGGTTGATCTCTATGTGCTAAGTAAAACTTATTGTGAAGAAAAGAGAAGCTTGTGGTTTACAAATGGGAGAACTAAGTCCAAGATGAGTATAACATCAAGGGGATTTCATTTTCGATATGAGAAGGAACTTGATGACCTATACAAGAGTTTTTTCCAAGTATGATATCAAGTGGATTTCACTCCAATGTCAAAAGGGGAATGTTGATTCATACAAAGAGATTTTGTTTGCAAGACTTCAAGAAGAGCTTTGAAAAAGGTCATATAGCTATCTTCAAGTTGATGGACCTACAAATAGAAGTTTGCAAAGCAAGGATATTTCTTATCAATCAAATAACAACTATTTGAGTGGCATCTCAAATAAATCTCTCTATATGATGCAAAGCTTGACTCAATTGTGGCAAGGATAAGTGATGAAGAAATCAAAATGGCTAAAACGAGGAACTAAGCAAAAGCTATGGATAGCGACCATGAGCAAGTTGCTAAGGTGAAGTTGATAGCGTCAAGGGATTTCGAAGTATCATATCCAAGCCTAACGAGGAAAGTGATGAATTGCATCTAGTGTTGTGATTGACAAATTGGAATGGCTTTAGAATTCAAGCGAATGCTACACTACTCTATGGAAGAATTCTAAGTCATTAGCTCGAGGTGGATATGCTCGAGCACATGCTTCTATCTCTACATTCTCTACATGTGCTCTGCTGATTTACATTGGTGGAAACCCTCAAGATATTAAAGATCAAGTCTGGCATCATTCTTGTTGAAGCAAGCACAAGTGGATTAATTAGTGTTTATCGTTTATCTTGAGTTTAGGTATGCCGTACTATCAAGAGGGATGCAACGTTGGTTGGGCAACAGTATAATATCGTTTCCATACAATGAAATCAGAGTACAAAACAGAGTATTTACATCCGAATACAACTCGGTTTACAATTTAAGTACAAGCCCCTTGGGCTAAACAACAAGTAGAAACTATACACAGCGGTAGCTAAGGCTTCAAGTCTTCATCCTCGATCTTCACCACATGCATCCTTGAGCGAAGCAATGCAACCCTTCCTCCATGGATTCTTCATAAATGGACTTTCGCTCCAAGTCCAATCCTGCACACTCACAAACTATCCCTAAGGAATGGGATAGGTTCACGTCACCAACCGTATGCAAGCTTTAAGTGGCCTAATGCTAAAGGTATAAGAAGTAGCCAAGGAGTAGGCTCAGGTTTTCCTATGTAGCAACATCAAAGCATAAAGAAATAAATCTCCATATCCCACCAATCCAAATCTCCCATCCACAATCGGATACACCTGGTTACCCAGATCTCCGTCACCAAGTCCTATCTCCATCTAGGGTCAATGCGTGAACTCCCACTCCTCACACCTCAATGATTGCACCCGGATCCGCGAGGCAGAGGGAGCAACTCTCCTTTCCCCGAATGCAACCACGGCTTACCACACTCAATCCTATAAGGGGAGGTAGAAATCCCAAAACATGAGAGTTGGAGTAAACATCGGGCATGTCCATGACCGAGGACGCGGCTATACATATAGATCTAACTCTGCAGAGTGTGTACACCTGTACCCAGCTCGGGATGGAGCCTAGTCGGTAGCAAGTCGACTGAACCCACCCTACCGGACGAACACCTAGGAGTTACGATTCCACCCTGCATCCGGGTCTTGACGTTGTCCCCCACAGAAGACCGCCCCCGGAACTATGAACTAGCCCCCGTGTGGTCACACGGGGACGCACCGCTCGGGGAGCCGAAGGGTCCAAGCCCACTCTCCCCTACACTGATACACCTATCCTACAGCAGGTATGGTATCGCACTTGCTAGGGTCGACCCGGCCCTATCCCCACTCTCGGCGAGGTGGTGTGTACGAAAGTCCCGTGAAACAAAGCAACCCACTCGGTTTCAAACCGGGGCGAGCTCCTGTCCTCCAAAGTAGTCACAAAACCCCAACACCTGTGCTCCGAAAACATTGTGCCTGCCATAGGCATGAAATGGGGAACACCCGAGAAGACGAACCCCCGGCCCCTGATACCAGATCGGGTTGTCTTGAGCTCACCCCCGCCAAGTCACCCAAAAACGCCTTCTCCTGCCAGTTTTTCCCACACACGCCAAGAATCTATCCACAAATCCCCGCACACATGCACAGCGAAGCTCAGCGTATAAACATGCTTAAATATAGTAGAGGTAATAGGGCAATCAAGGACAAGGTAAATAAAGGGGGCAGTGCAAGGTTCATCATATCCATCATCATGCATAAAGTAAAGCGCTAGCAGTTCTAATAGCAATGCCTAATGGGCGTTCAAAGTTGGTCGGGCGTGAACACATGTGAGCAAGTAGTCGTCGTAGTTTCCGTAGCCGTACATGATCTTCTTGCTTGTCTCCTCAGCTCCGGGAATTCCTAGATTCGCAAATATAAATAAATACCGGAGCTAATTGCAAATAAACTCTAAAGAGAAGCAATAAAGAACCAAATAACACCAAAAGCTAGTCTAACGGGTGCTTCATCATTTTAGAAGAATAAAGAAACTGATTTCATAGTTTTCTAATGCTAGAATCAATTTATTATTGATTTTCAAATAAAGAAATATTTTATGAATTTAATTAATTGCGATAAAGCACACAAAACATAAGTCAACAAGTTAGAGATCAAAGGTTAGCTTTTGGGTTGATCTGCAAGGTCAGATGATTAATCAACGATCATTGTTGACCAAGTCAAAGGGAAAGATCAAAGGTCAACCGGACCCCACAAGTCATCCTGTGGGCCCCGTAAGCTAGATGGGACCAGGCTGGACAGTTAGCGGTCCTGCATGTTAGTGGGTGCCAACGGTAAGTCCGTGGGCCCCCTTTGGTCAGATTAGAGGTGTTGTGCAGCATGGATCAGCTATAAACAATGTGATGTGGTGAGGGTACTTGACTAACTTGGCTTAAGCTGGAACACAACAAAGATGTGGCGAGGACGGATTTATCCGTGGTATGGAGGATGGTTTAGTTAGTGCACGTTTCGTGCACGACGAAGGCGTGCCACGGCCACGGCGAAAAAGCATGGCCGGGACTTGAAAGATTGAGAACATGCACTTGGTACTAAGATTAAGGCTCGGTGAAAAAGGTATGTGCTGCTATTTAGCAAAGCAACGTACAAACTAGATGGATTAAGGACTAGAGATAGTTATTAGCATGTACATGGCCTTTCAGCACATATACGGCTGCTACAGCTAGCATGGAACTGAAACTTGTGCTCTCAAACAGAACAGAACAAGGCCGCTCAAGCTGGGCTAGGCTAGGTTAGGTTCGGTAGAACTGGGGCGGCTGCAACAAGATAGATTAAAGACCATTGTTGATTTCATGGCTTATGGCATGATTACAACACACGCATGTGGTTTGAGCAATGGTCAAGCTCTTCACGTATATGGCATGAAAACCATCACAATTCACATTATGATCTCACGACCTGCTAGCTTTAGTGAGAGAGGGAGCACCGGTGGTAGTGACTGTCGATTGAAAAGAAAGGAGAAAGATTTGGCTGCAGATCAGTGAGCTCGATCAGGAAGGTGGAAAAGCTTGCTTCTTCAGTTGGTGGTGCATGAGAAGGAATCTAGCTACTGGCTTGTTGCTTGCTGTGACAGGCAAAAGGCTGCTGGTTTGCTCGATTAAGAAAGGGGGCTGCTGCTTACTTACTTTAATTCAGCAGAGAGAAGAGCAGAGGCACAACGCACAATGCCCTGAGCTACTGGCAGCAGAATGCTCTGACTTGCTCGCTGTTTCAGTTGCTAGCAGACTTGGAGATGGAGGCTACTAGCTTGCTGCTGTTGCTGATTCTTGCGATTGGGATAAACGGGGAAAAAAAGAGCAGCTGGGATATGATGGGAAAAAGGAAGGAGAGATGGCATGCTGCAGATAGCTGTTGCTTGCTCTATGCAAGAAAGCATAGGGGTGCTGGCTGATTCTCCGGATTGGGAAAAAGAAAAGGATCATTGCAGCTCGCTTGGTCATAGGCTTGCAAGGCTTTGCACAAGCTATATAGGTTTGAGCAGCACACACAGTATGATCACCTATGCACAGGTGCTGCCAGGAATGAGTACGGGCAGGGGCCTTGGTACACGGCTTGGGAACAGGAGGGAAGGATTAAGGCTCAAGGTTAGACTAGAACGAGCCTGGCTTGGAAACTAAACAGATGGCAGCTGCTAGCATTTGTACCGTCTGCAGCTTTACAGTTTGGAACAGAAAGGCCACAAGCTAGCATGGCCAGGATCACAGCTGTTGGACAGATATGGCATGCCTCAAAGGTTTGTTAGATGGTAAGCGGCGATGGATGGTGGGTGCGAGCACATAGGCTGGACAGAAAAACAGCGAGGCGATGGGCAGAGCGATTGTCCGGACGGCGAGGCGCATTAGCAAGGGTAAGGAATTAGCAGCAGGCGTTTGTCTGTGCTTCCCTTGCTAATGCAAACACGGAGAGGGCTCAGACAGCAAGGATATTGGTCATGGTGGATTTTTGCACACGCATGCCCTTCATGAGTACGAGCTGTAGAAACAACCAAAGCTTCCAAAGGTTTAAGCACGGGCTGAACTTCACGGTTTAGACTAGGCAAAGGCTTGGATGGAAAGGAGCACTGCACAAGCTAGGTGTGCGAGTGTGGTGACATGATCTGGCCACGGTCGCGGCATGGCTGTGTCATGTGCGTGTGCACCCGGTTGTCCAGAGCTGCAGCTACCTTGTAACATAGGGCTGCAGATTGCTTTGATTTTAAGAAAAAGCAGCAGAGAAGCAAAAAGGCTTGACGTGCTGCTGGTTGTTGATTTGGGTGAGAGAAGCTCAGCGAGGGGCGGAGCTCGTGCTAAAGATGCTTGCTGGCAGGAAAGGTTTGGATTCTGAGCAGCGGGTACCTGCTTCTTGCTCCGGTGAGAGAAGATAGGATTTGCAGGCCGTGGCTTGGAATGTCAAGCATTGCAGAATAATGGTGTTCCGAGGTTGCGTGTTGACATGGTGAGGTGTGCAACTGCGTGCAACAAAACCCCAACACATCGTTTTGGATGGCCACCAACTGCTCGACGGAATGCAAAGCTCGGCCGGCAGTGACAAACAGGGTGGCGGCGATGCAGACTGGTCAGCGGCGTGCTCGTACCCGCGCGCGTGTGTGCGCTAGGCGCGTGCGCGGGTCTGATGTGGTGCGGAAAATTGACCCCAAAGGAGGGGCTTTGTCCCCTGTTCGTGCGCGCTCCGGCCAGGGCTTGGGCCAAGGCGGCGCCTTGCCCGGCGTGTGCGACGCCGAGGCACGGAAGATCACGTGACTTGGCTGCCGGCGAGTGCGCGTGGATGCGCGGGCGCTCGGCGGGTGGTTGGTGCGCGGCGAACCAAAGGCAAGGTCTTCCGCCTCCCTGCGCGTGCGTGCACGAGCGTTCAAACCGGTGGCTTGGCCGCGTCGGCGCAGCGGACAGGGCGGCGCGTTCATCAGCGTCGGGCAACAGGTACAAGGCCAGGCGGGGCTTGCGCGCGTTGATGAAGGCAGCGGCACCTGCAGGCGTAAGGCTCGGCGCGATGGCCGGCAACACAAGCGACGGCGGTTCGCGGCGGTGGCGCGGTGCAGAGCAGAGCGACTTGGGGCGAGAGTTCAAGGGCCGATTTTCGGCCACGGTGCATCACCTCGGCACGAAGGCCGGCACTCAGGGACAACAAAACAGGACTGGCAGCTCACCTAGGGGTTTGCTGTCGCTGTCGGGCATTCTGTCGAACACGTCGAGGGCGAGGTGGACGGATGCCGTGCAGGGCAGGAAGAGGGGCAGCAGCTTGTGGTTCGGCTTGCGAGTCGTCATCGTACTCGGTCGCAGCTCCGGTCCGCCGTGGCCGTCCTCATGCCCACGGCGTCCATCCCGGCACCGGTGTCGGCGGCGAGGCGGCCTCCATTCGCCGGCGGCTCCGCCTTGGTGTGCCAACGCGCGGCGAGCGCGGCCGGCCGAGACCCTGGCGGCCTCCGGTGGCTGCAGCTCGTTCTCCTCCTGGTCCTCCGGCATCTGCGTCGCCCTGGCCGCTGGCAACATCGTCATCTCCCCGACCGGTGGTGCAGCGGGCTCCCTTCCTTTTTTCCCCTTCTCCTCCTTGCACTCTCTCTGGTGGATGTGTTGGGCGCACTCAGTGGCGGAGCCACCAGTCTGGCGAGCTCTGGCCGCCGCCACACCTACCTGCCAGCAGACACCCCCTGGTGATCGATCCCTGGTCAATCCTCTGTGTCTACGCTGGTAGTAAATTTGCAGGGAACAACAAGGATGCAAGAGAAACAGGATCAATCTTGGCCTCTAGGGCCTTTGTGCTGTACCAAGCCATGCTGAACTAAGCCCAATAGGATATTAGAACGCAGAGCGATGCACACACATATCCGGCACTGTCATCTTCTGCCGCCACCATCTGCCCGACCTCTCGTGGTCTCGCCTCTCAATTTTCCAATCTGATCTCACACCTAATGCTTCTACAATATGTTTACCTAACTATCCACTGATCAATATTTAAAATTTTTGTACAATTGTAATTCACATAATGATCTTTGATATATTTATTCATATTTGATGACTATATATATAATCAGTAGTAGTAACTTCGCCATAGGTAGATTTTGATCCTAGCTTCGCCACTGAGCGCACTATAGAAGGGAGAGAAGAAGCAGCACCTGCTGTTGCTGGTTGATTCGATGGAGTGGCAGGGGCTATGCGGCGGCAGCAGTGAAAAAAGGGGGAGCAAAGAGAGGCCGGCGACAGCAGGAAATAGAGATGGGCGGCGGCAGAGAAAAAAGAAAAGGGAGCTCCTGTGTCTGCTACGTTGCTAGTTGATTCAGATTTTGGGGGAAAGGAAGAGCAAGCTGCTGGCTTGCTTGAGATTGGAAGGCAGCAGGGAGATCGACGGAGCTCTTGTGCTCTGCTTTGCTTCCTCAGGAACAACGGGGAGAAGAAATTGGTGCTGCTGGTTGTTCGGCTTGGTGGAGAGAGGAACAGGGGAGGATGGCGTGCAAGAGAAAAAGAGCTGCTGGTTTGCTGCTTGCATCTCGGATGGAAGAAAGAGCAGAGAGGAGAAAGGAGCTGAGCGGCGGCTTGGGAGTTGGAAGAAGGAGAGATGGGAGAGGAGTGATGAGAAGTGAGGGTATTTAAGGCATCTAGTTAGGGTTAAGATACATGGGTTTTTAGATGGGCTTGAAGATTTAGGCCGAAGCAAAATAAAGCTTGCGAAATAAATTGACGACAATTTATTTCGTAGAAATTGTACAAATGAATTTAGACTATTTTTCCGGAACGAATCAAATAGCAAAGTATTACTTCGAGAAGCCGGAAAATATCGTCATAATTCAAATGAGCTCTCGGATATTAATCAAATGAATTACAGTCTATTCCCCAAAATCGAATCAATTGCAAAAGATCAATTCGAAGAGTCAGAAAAATATTCCCGTAATTCTTTTAAGAAATTCCAGAGCACTTCTGAAGAGATTAGGCCCGGAAGGCTAGAGGGCCGAAAAAGTTGACGGGTCCACTGAGTTAGCAGGCGAAGACCCGAGAGATGGTTTAGCCGGGTCTGATGGTTAGGGAGGATAGTTAGTTCAATTAGCTTTTGATTTATTTTTGAATTTAGAATTCAAATATAAACCACACTCAAAGATTCAAGAAAAAATCATTTAAGAACCAAATCACACTAACATGGAATTTATCCTTAGCACTCAAAGCAAATTAATAAATTTTATTACTAAGAATTTGGAAAGGGCACGATAAGATAGTCTTATGATTCTGAGCAATCACATCAAGCACAAAATTTTTTTTGAAATCCACAATTTTGCAAACATTAACATTCCGAAAAAATCCGGGATGTTACATAACCTTAATAGGACCCATCAAATTAAATGCAAGCATATGCAATATAATTAAATAATTATTAGGATAAATGAACAAGGACACACTTGCATTTAACCAATGTAATGATGTGGCTCAGAATGTCTTCACTTTCAAGCTCTTCAATGCTCTCGAACGACGTTCACTCTACTCGCATCAATCATCGGGCACAAGCATACAAAGCAGACAAACAAGCAAACTAAGAACAATGCACCAAAACAAAAGAAAAGCTTTAAAAGAACACACTAGAGGATAGGCTCGATTCTAAGGATCACTGAAGCACACAGACCGTGCTGAGAAAAGGAAAGGCTTGGTTAGCTTTATGAAAGACACTAGATTTGAGCATGAACTAGGATCAAAAGATCTAGAGCTTGAAAGAAGATTAGCTCTACAACAGAGACACACTGAGACAGAGCTTGATAAAGAACGACTAACAGACGATTTGCATATATGAGAGAACAAAATCATGAGCTGGGTTTATTTTAATTAAGAAACGATAGGTAAAGGATATTTCATAAAGAAAATACCCTAAGTTGGAATTAATGTAAATTATATTTTATTTGCAAAGATGGAAGTAAAGAACTAGTTATGTTTTATTTATAAAGATTCATGTATAAATTATACCAATTAAACATTTAACTTATAAAATCTAAACTACACGAATCATCTAAATGTAACTTTATGATTCGAGTGGATCATATTATTATTGAAAACATCATAGCATTGGTATTAAATAATTAACATTTATTTATAAAATCGGTGTAAAAGCCTAATCAACTTGTAATTAGAAAAGTTAGTTAAATTAACATTTGGTTTATGAAAAAACCGAGGTAAAGATCTAATTAACTTTTATTTACGAAAACATATGGAGCAATCATTAATCAAATTAACATGGATTAAAAAAACGATGTATAGCACTATATTGCTTTTATTTATAAAAGGCATGTATAACTAAGCATTGATCAAAATTAATATTAAATATTTTTTTAGAAAACAAACATGATGAAAACTCACCACTAACTGATGCTTTACATTATCATGAACGTAACGCAACTCAAACGGATTAAAACGGAGCTAAGTGGAAACTATGGAGAAAACAAGATTATAAGGACCTATTTGTTATTACTATAGATTTTAGGAGTTACTAGATAAGATTCACAAGACACTATGAACAGTGATCATGACAAGAATAAACTTCAGGGTTAGATCTGAAAAGATGTAAGGCTAGGGTTAAACTGAAATGATCTAATCTACACAGGGGGCTTTACGCAAGAGCTGCAAGACTCCAAGAACTATTCTAAAGATAACAGAAAACCCTAGGGGCCTTACTGTAAAACGAGGATCTTCTTCCTCCTCTGGACCGAGGCGGGCCGCGGCACTGGCAGCTGAAATTGCCGGTGCTCCGGCGACCTAGGAGCACGGACGGGTGGTGCAAAGAAGGAAGGAGGTTGAGGGAAGTGCAGGGCTGTGCTCACCGACGGCAGACGACGACGGCAGCGGCCGGAATCGGCCGGCGGTGGCGGCGAACGGCGCTGCAGCTCGGTCCCCACGGGCGGCGGCGCTCCGGTGACGGCACGGCGACAGGAAGATGCTCTATGGCTTCAGCGCAACGCGAGGAAGCTCCGGATGGGGTCGGCTTCGTCCGGCAAGCAACTGAGGCGGTGTTTCGAGCGGCGGCCGGCGGCGGACTCGGCTCGGACGGCGGAGCGGCTTGCGCTGGCGTGGCGGTGGAGCTGCGCTGGCAGGATCGAGGAGTAGAGGAGGCGCGCGGGGCACGTGTGGCCGCCCTTTATAGGGACGCAGGCGCGCGGCCTGCCCTGCCTTGGCGCGCACGCCGAGGTTCGGCAGCGGCGGCGTCCTGGCCTTGGCCGTGAGGCCGCTGGTGGCCGATGGGCCCTGGGCGGGCCTGGCAGTTGGGCCTGGGTGGACCGGGTCGGGCCTTCGGGCTCGGCCCGATAGGAAAGGATAGGATTTCTTTTTTTATTTTTCAAAATTATTTTCTAGTGCAAAACAAATTTAGAAAAATTCCAGAAAATATTTTAAGACACGAAAAATACTCAGAAAATCTCAAAAATTATAGAAAAATTCCCAAAGATAGTTAGAGATATGAACAATCCAAATAAAATATTTGGAGCTCATGAAAAAGATTTTAGAACCTTCTAATAAATTGAATAAGCTCAAAGAAAGTGAGAATAAATTCCAGAAAAATCCGGAAAATTCTCAGAAGGGTTTGGTCAGCACCTAAGTGTGTTTTTAAAATATTTTGCACTCATTAACACCAAGATGCATCGGCATGAATGCAACACACTGTGACAGAACCGCTCAAAAAAAATCTGGATTATCACCTAAGCCGGTCCACGTGGCTCATAAGCGATAACCAGGAGCTATTTTGTCACCTCTGCCGGGTCATGCCCGGTAAATCACTTACACAGGATCGAGATATGCACTAAGCCCACACGAAGGCGGGACCAGAGTACAACATTACATAAAAGACCACAAGTTTACATTATTACAAAACAGGTTTTGATACAAGAAAGTAAACATGGTTCAGAGTTTTAAACAGCGGAAATTAAACTAAGTGCAGGATACACATGGGAGGCCATCCACAATGTATCACTCATCGTCATCCAGCTCCCACTCAAGCCCCCAACCATCTGGAATAGAACCAGGCCAGATGGGGTTACCTGAAAACCACAGATTAAGCAAGGCTGAGTATGCTAATACTCAGCAAGACTTACCCGACAAACATAAAAGTACAACTAGACATGCAAGGCTTTTTGGCTGGTGTGTTTATTTTGCCAAAAGCGACTAAGAGTTGATCCTTAATCTCAAGTTCTAGTATGTTAACCATTCTAGGTAAGCACATATACTAAACAAGCATGTTGTGCAAATAATATTAAACAGGCAACAATATTAATCCAAATGTTCCATAAATAAATATGGGGTAGCCAGTGGTCAAGCTGACTCAGGTAACGGCGAGTGACCGATGATCGATCGATTTATATCCTTGCAAGGTAAACCCAAGATACACGGAAGAAGGTAGACCAAATGCAGGGTCTACCCCAACCAGGCGGTTCCCGTCATTCCCCAGATTAAGAAAAGATGTTACAGTCCTAAGTACAAGGTTTACTGGTACGCCCAAACATGGCACGTCCAGAATCACACTTGCACTACCGGTAGCGAACTGGGAGACGCATCTCAAGATTAGTAGCAATAAAATTCCCGTACTGGTTCATTAGGTACTAGGCTTACCGGTCTCATTCTCGATAAGCACTTGGTACGTTCAATAGCTTAGACCAGCACCATGCTACTCGGTCGAGACCGAACCCATTGCTCTTACCACATGAGCGAGTCAATTTATCCAACTTATGATTCCAACATAAGCATCCTATATCTCGCGAGCAATGAGTCATTACTCGACTTGTACCGTGTCCTTAAAGCATGGCACTAGTGTTCCTAACATACTAGTAAAAGAGCATAGGAGCCCTAAGGATCATGCATCTAGGTTTCAGATCAACTCCTGAAACTTAAATGCACAAAGCATAACATAAATACGAAAAGTAAAGGTATGAGTTTAGAAAAAGGGTTAGATGCATCCGAGGCTTGCCTTCTTCTATGTTAGCACTAGCCTTGGGCTCTTCTGGACTTTGGTCCAGGTCTTGCTGCACACTAAGCTGGTTCACTTCACCATCAACTGCCCCTTCTCCCTCCTGGGTCAGCGTGTATGTACCGTTCGGTAAATCTATACGTACACATGCATATGCATTAGGTGAGGGTGTGAGAGGTTAATTAAAGGTTAACTTTGATGGTGACTGTGTACATATTTGAGCAAATTAAATTACTTAACTTCACCAAACAGCAAGAAGGTGTGTTGAAAATTCAAAAACAGAAACATGACAAGCTTTCACAAATTAACACCTTAATTGCCCTTTCTTTATTTAAATAATTAAAACAAGCCTTACAACCATAAATCCATATTAAATAAAAAACACCTCAAATGAGCCTAAGCTTTTGCACACAGCAACATATGTCTATTTTAAGCTCACAAACCAAAATCTAGGTTAAGATCATTTATATATTAATTTATACGAAAAAGATAAATTTCAGCCTAGCACATCCCAATTAAATCATGCAAAAAGATTTTCTAAGATTTTTAGTCCCAACTTTCTATTACAAACCAAGCATGTCAAATCTAAGCATCTGACCAAAGTATAGGTGCAGATTCAAATTATTTTTCAAATTTTGAATTTAAACTCCTACACAAGATTAAATCCAAAACACAACTCAAAACACATTCTAAAATCACATCCAACCTATCAGAGGTACTACTCACCAAGACAAAGCCCTAGGGTGCACTGGTGCTTAAAGAAAAGTTTACTAAAGGGGCTATAAAAAGCATCAAGCTTAATCTAGCATAAAGCTTACATAAATCATAATTAACAATATACATATCAAACTCATGCCAACTTTGGTCACAAATCTAAACATTCCATAAATAACAACATATCCAAAATTCAACTCCATAGCATGTGTATATTTTAAACTACACTAAAAACACCTCAAACTGAGTTTGAATTTTTAATTCAAAATCTATACAGAAAAACCCTATATAACCTTTCTAGAAAAGGTAGATTTCATCACCAATAAACCAACAAAATTAGATTTGCATTTTTCTGATTTTTCTACGATTTTTAACGATTTTTCTAAGTTGTAGAGAAAACCTAAGAATGTCTTTTACAACCGGGTCCCTGGAATCTCACACCGGGAACCCGGAAAAGAGTTCAATCTTCGCAGATATGCCCCTGCCGGCGGAGGGAGCTCGCCGGCGGCGGTCTGGTCGCCAGAGTTCGCCGGGAGCGGGCTCTAAGGTCAATACGTACCTCCCGGGGACGATTCCAGGTGCTGGACGGGCCTGAGACGACCTCGCCGGGCGCCGGCGGCGACGGGCTCGGCGTGAGCCCGCTGCGGCCGACCGTGCTCGGTGCAGGCACGTCCAGGCGGTCGAGCGGCGACGTGGTGGTACTGAGGCGGGCACAAGGGTCACGTGGAGGAGGATGGGAAGCTGAACCGCTGGCCGGAGGAGGGAGAGTGGCGGCGGCGTCGCTCTGCAGACCGGCGGCGGCTCGCTCTGGCTCGGAGCACGGCACCGCGAGGAGGAAAGGTGGCGAGAGGGGCGAGGTGTGGCTGACTTGGGCACGACCACAGGGCCTTTAGTGCGCGGCTCGGCCAGGTAGCCGCCCTGCATGCGCGGGGTTACGCCCGCGGCATCGCTCACGTTGGCGCGTGGCCGCACAGGTCTGTGGCCAGGCCTGCGATGTGCCTCCTGAGCCCGGCGTACAGCCTCGAGTGAGGGCGGAGCACCCACAGCCCACACACGGTCCATAGCGACGACTACAAGACGCCGTACGCCGAGGTATCGCGGGATCGACACGTGGCCGGCGCAGTCTGGAACGCGCGCGCCTGGGCGCAGCGACGACGTCTCCAGTTCTATTCCGTTTAAGCCACTTCGAAATTGCATAACTCCCGAAAATATCAACTAAGTCGAAAATCTCCAAAAATAAAAGTTGTAGAGGAGCTATATACCTACAACTTTCACAAAGGGTGACCTATGTTTTGATCAACGGATTTGTGTGAAAACGCGTTGAACTTCAGGAAAAACTCGGCCCCCAAATACTGTGCGCAGAAACTTCACCTCAAATTTAAGCGGCTTTGCACTCAAAATTGGAATGTCCGCCAATTATGAAAAATGTGTTTCCGGAAACAAAGATAAACTTTTATATTGGCGGATTTTGAACTTATATAGTGAATTTTGGAGAACGCGTAAGAAAACCGAATCAGCCTTTTGGAGCTCTAGGAGTTTGACCATGATTTGAGAGTTTGACCAAGGGTTTAAGTGCAAAAGTGTGCACAATCAAGCAAAACATGCTTAGGGACTAATTAAACTTGATTATCATGAGTAATTGAAGTACTTAACTGAAGTAACATCAGGGATGTTACACACACATAATCATTTTATATAATTTGGAAAAACAAACAAAAGTTTTTTCCTATACTATATTTCCTGTGGAGAAAATAAATTTTGGAAAATTTTTAAAATTATGAGAAAATTGTTATTTAATTATTCTCTCTATTCACATCCTGAAATTGGAAATTTCAGGGTGTGATACTCTTGTGATTGAGATGTGTTCCTGAGATTGTGTTCGTGAGATGTATGTGATACTCATGTTCTGAGTTGAATCGGATCGATGTTGTAACTTGTAAATTTTGTGTTAATGATTTGGTTCTTGAGATACTCATATTCCTGAGATTTGTGCCTGTGCCCAAAGATAGTTAGAGACATGAACAATCCAAATAAAATATTTGGAGCTCATGAAAAAGATTTTAGAACCTTCTAATAAATTGAATAAGCTTAAGGAAAGTGAGAATAAATTCCAGAAAAATTCGGAAAATTCTCGGAAGGGTTTGGTCAGCACCTAAGCGTGTTTTTAAAATATTTTGCACTCATTAACACCAAGATGCATCGGCATGAATGCAACACACATAATCATTTTATATAATTTAGAAAAACAAACAAAAGTTTTTTTCCTATACTATATTTCCTGTGGAGAAAATAAATTTTGGAAAATTTTTAAAATTATGAGAAAATTGTTATTTAATTATTCTCTCTATTCACATCCTGAAATTGGAAATTTCAGGGTGTGATACTCTTGTGATTAAGATGTGTTCCTGAGATTGTGTTCGTGAGATGTATGTGATACTCATGTTCTGAGTTGAATCGGATCGATGTTGTAACTTGTAAATTTTGTGTGAATGATTTGGTTCTTGAGATACTCATATTCCTGAGATTTGTGCCTGTGCCCAAAGATAGTTAGAGACATGAACAATCCAAATAAAATATTTGGAGCTCATGAAAAAGATTTTAGAACCTTCTAATAAATTGAATAAGCTTAAGGAAAGTGAGAATAAATTCCAGAAAAATCCGAAAAATTCTCGGAAGGGTTTGGTCAGCACCTAAGCGTGTTTTTAAAATATTTTGCACTCATTAACACCAAGATGCATCGGCATGAATGCAACACACATAATCATTTTATATAATTTGGAAAAACAAACAAAAGTTTTTTTTCCTATACTATATTTCCTGTGGAGAAAATAAATTTTGGAAAATTTTTAAAATTATGAGAAAATTGTTATTTAATTATTCTCTCTATTCACATCCTGAAATTGGAAATTTCAGGGTGTGATACTCTTGTGATTGAGATGTGTTCCTGAGATTGTGTTCGTGAGATGTATGTGATACTCATGTTCTGAGTTGAATCGGAACGATGTTGTAACTTGTAAATTTTGTGTGAATGATTTGGTTCTTGAGATACTCATATTCCTGAGATTTGTGTGAATATCCTCTGTAAATGATTGAAGAAAAAGAACTGAAAAGAAGAAAAGAGAGTAAAAGAAAGAAAAAAGAGGGGATGGACGGGACGGAGAGCCCTGGACGGCGGAAACACATTAGTACCGTGTGGCATCCCCACCCGGTACTAATGTCACATTAATACCGGGTATAGTGAACCGGTACTAATGTGAGCTTCACATTAGTACCGGCTGGTTAGTACCGGTTTCAAAACCGGTACTAATGAGGGTTTGGACCCGGTACTAAATATTATTTTTCTAGTAGTGTTCCGATCGAAAATTGGATGCCAAAAATTATTAAAATAGTTTTTGGTATGTATTTTCATATTTTTTGCCCCGTTTTCCGACCGATTTCTTGCAACTCATGAGAAAAGCGGGAGACATACGGTTGGGAAAATGAGAATACGGCATCGGTCGGGACGGAAGAACCTCTTGTGCCAAAATAGCGACAATCAGTCAATCACTTATCCATGATGACACAAACAGCATACCACTTGTGCTCTTACACAGCACTGATCTATCGTTCATTTGTTCTCCGGCGGCGCCGTGTACACAAATGGTTCCACAGCGCCATCGTCGTCTAGAGCGAGCAATGACTCCAGGGACTCTACAACGGCTGACATCTGGGGCCGGGATTTGGGGCTTACATGCAAGCACTTGTGAGCTATCGCTGCAGCCTTTTGGGCAGCTCGAGTTGGGTACTGCCCGTTCAGCCTCTTGTCCATCACGCGGTTGAGCCTTCGAGAATCGTTCAGGCACGGCCGCGCCCATTCCACAAGGGTTTGCTCTCGTGGTGGCCTGTTCTTGTCCACCGCCTTCCGCCCCGTCAGCAGCTCCAGTAGTACAACGCCGAAACTATACACGTCACTCTTTGTCGTTAGGTGTCCTAGCAAAAATTAAGGCAGAAATGATTAATTGGTCGTATATTTTTGAACTTTTTGCTTGCATATGCATCATGTAACAACAAGTCCGATATATGTACCAGTCATGATGTACTCGGGTGCGGCGTAGCCCTGCGTGCCCATGACCCGGGTCGAGACATGGGTTTCGTCTTCTCCAGGCCCATCCTTTGCTAGCCCGAAATCCGACAGCTTTGCCGTGTAATCCTAAAAGATGGAAAGAATCACAAGAACTGAATGAATAGTGTTATATGTGAACAACAATTGCTGGGGGAGGGTCTTTGGTATCATGGTATGGGTGACACCATCGATCTCACGCCCGTTAGCTATGTAGGAACTGAATTATGCAACTGCTGGTTACCGAATCTATATGCATGTGCACATACCGAGTCCAGTAGGATGTTGGATGTCTTGAAGTCACGGTAGATGACGGGCTTTGCAGCTTCGTGGAGGAAGGCCAAACCTTTGGCAGCTCCAATGGAGATCTTCAATCGTGCTGGCCACGGCAGGGAAGCAGAGTATTCTGTATATCCATGAACCCCATTATTATTTGTGCCGCAAAAAAAAGTTAGCAAAGTAAATGTAAATACTGAAATTATTGTTGTCGGCGATTGGCTTTTGTAAGTGTCGGTATGACTATCGGTTTGCAACTATTACTTGTCGTCTATTATTTCATCTTGTCCAAGGCTTTATCACCAGCTTGGCATCAAACTTCACATCATCCAGTAAACTTTAGGCCAAACTCCTGTTGATTACATGGCTCAACATAGTTTCCCCTTAGTATCGAGTTGTAACTAAGCTTTAGGCCACTTAACCATCAACAAAATGCAAATGGTAGCATTTCAGTGTTTTTTCTGGGGAAAAAATCTGAATGATACATAGTTTTGACTACTGCACTTTGACTTATGACCTTTGCTGGTTCCCAGATGCGAACTATAACACATTTGGATTCCACCAACAGCCTTTAAGGCTTTAGTTAACCATTAAAAATATGAACTGATGTGTATGTATATAGTTGCAAAATGAGTTAGGTCAGTCTCAGTGTATGGTATGAGCAGTTTCATAGCATTAAATTGAAGGACACATCGCTTATGTGGTATTATTTATGAAGAGAGAGAAGAAGAGACTTTCATCACCATGAAATCCAGCCGGCTCGATTACCAAGTTCTATGAAACACAATGAAACTTGCATTGAGAATAGTTTCGTACCCGGATTTATTGTGGCTCTATGTTCTAGTATGCTAATTAATTTCAAAAGCTACATAGTTCACATGGCACAATCAATCGTAACTTCATTCAAAAATTAAACGCTATGGTTTGTCTATGAAATTGTGTGATGAAATTGTGCATTGAGAGTAAGAGTTTCATTTTAGTAAAAAACTGACTTGACAGTCTTGGTAACAGTGTGATGAAACCCTGCAGTGAGACTGCTTTATAGGTACAAACAGTGAAGAATAAAAAAATATATGCATGGTTCAGATCGAGGTTGTCAAGACCAGGTCATCAGATGTGTATAAGGAGAAAAACTGATGTAAACATGTCAAATATATACGTTACAGCAGCAAGTTTAAAAATCCAAAAGCAGTATGAATATAACCGAGGTCTCTTATATTTGGACATACTTCCTCTGTTTTTTCACATGTCACATTTGTTTTATACGATCTAAACTTGTTCAACTTAAGTTCATAGAGAAACAGTTTATCTACAATACCAATTTTTTATCGATAAATTGCATATAGAGATTATGATAGTGACCACTATTGAGTACCTCTGATTCAAAAACAAAAGATGAAAAGTGAAAATAGTTTGTAGAATTTTTATTATCTGCCGTACTTTTGAAGAGATGCTTCTCCAGGCTGCCCCTCGCCATGAACTCGTAGACAAGAAGCCTGTGCTGATCCTGGTAGCAGTAGCCGATCAGTTTGACGAGGTGTGGATGCCGCAATTGCCCAAGGAAAATGACCTCGGCCTGCCCAGCCGAAACAAATAAATAATTCATCAGAAATGGATACAGGTCACAGGTCAGCGTATGCATCATTCTCTAGTATTTTAAGGAATATTTTGACCAGTTGACCACTGTTACTTACTAAAGTTGAATTATATAACCAAACAATGCGGCGTAGGTTAGGTGGTTGACAAGTTGACTTGGCGACTTTCGTCCAATGTGATCACAGCTAAGCTAGATGGCAACACTACAATTTTCTTTAGAGCAGGGGTATGGTAAACTAAGCTAGTTCTTGATCTTTAAACAAATAAAGTACTAAAGGAGCATAAAAATTAACTTTTCATGATTACATTTATTGTTAATCTGAATGGCAATCATGACAAGTTTTTTTAAAAAAGGGTGCAGACAAGTGTTTGAAGGTGTAACAAACTTCGAGTTTTGTTTTGTTCGTCCAGAACGTGCTGACACATTTGAAAACGCACAACAGCATCAATGACCATGAGATAGACTGACACCTTTGCAATTTTCCAGTTTAATTCGTCAGTACAGTTTCAGTCAATAAAATCCATCACACGGCCAACAATTCAACACGTACATCACGTCCCGGAAAATCGGATTGGGAATACTCATTGTTTATTACTACGTCTAGAAAGCAATCAACCAGTTATGCCCTCAAAAGTAAAAGATACTGTTTAATATGGCTGGAAACGGATTAATATATGTACTCATTTCAGATGAATTCTCGCAAATCTGCAGGGTAATTAACGTTATATAATAAACTAATTAGCCGCGAGCTTAGAAACTGCATAGCTTACCAGCCATTCTTTGTGGCCCTGCGAGCCTTCGAGGTCGAGCAGCTTCACGGCGACGGCCTGCGGCTGCAGGCCGGGCCTGACCCGGTCGTCGACGCGGCCCTTGTACACGGGCCCGAACCCGCCCTCGCCGACGAAGTTGGTCATCGAGAAGTCGCGCGTCGCCGTCCGGAGCTCCTCCACCGTGAACGCCAGCACGTCGGAGCCCGCCAGAGACAGCGACAGGTCTAGCTCCTCCGGCGACGGCAGCGGCAGCGGCGCCGCCGGAGGCCTTGTGCTGGAGGAGGCCACCTTCGCGGCGTTCCTCGAGCCGCCGGAGCCGGAGTCGCCGGAGCGGGCGGCGGCGTGGGAGGAGCTGAAGCAGCCGAGCCCGAACAGCGAGCTCCACGACGACGACGACGACGACTTGGGCTTCCCCATGCGCGCGCGTGCGATCGATCAAGAGTGGAGGGATTTGTGTTGTGTGGAGGAGTCGTTTGTGTCGTGTGCCATATATGTCGGGTTGGCTGATTTGTAGGAGTAGTTGCTGTCATCATCGGCCAATCAGTCAGTTGTTTGGTTTAGTTGGGATAGCTACGTAAATTAGTGGTTTCTGATGAGCGGGCTAGCAAGTCGTTGTATTGAAAAAAAAACTAACATATTATTACAACATTTACATTCCGTTATAGAGACTAAAATTTACCAAATGCCTTTTTTTTTGGAACAGGGTATCTTGCCATCCACTGCGATATTTCAGCTAGGCAGAAGCTAATAGTAGTAATCCGGTGCCTGTTTATAATGACGTTAGTTGCATCTGATCCACTTGTTGGTCAAGAGTCTCTACGTCTTGCGATTGTCCCTACAGCGACTTCTGTGGGTTGATCGAAACGTTGTCCTAGATACGGACAAGATGGTGAGTACCATCGCTGCCGAGTTGCGACTCTTTTAACGTATTGCGTGAACAGAATGACCCCAAGATGCTCTCTGCACCAGCTCATGTAGTCAACATTACTCGATCCGTTTTTCTCCTTAATATTTTTTTGGGTACCCTCTCCCCAAAATCTGATATTCTTTTCCACAAAATTTGGTTTAACTTGTAAACAAATATGTTATATGTAGTTCTCATTTGCCATGCTATAGTGATCTAGGTAAAGGAAGAACGGCCAACATGTCTTGTAATTGCCTCGTGTACTCTAAAGTTACCTGTGGCCGCACCACGTTTCTCCTGGAAAAAAAGAGCATGTTGCTTTTCACATCGCCATCCTTCGGTCATTGCATCTCTAAAATCATTAAGTTTCCAGGTCGGACCTATCATACTTACGCACATATAAAGAGTTTCGAGGCAAAACTAATCCATGAATAAAATCACACAGAATTTGTCTCGACGAATTAGTCCTTGCAATAACCTAAAAGGAATATTGCCCACTATAGCTATAACATAGACGATGGCTTCAGATGGAAGGCGTGAGACATGACAAAAAAAAAGCAAAGAAAAAAAAAGCAAACGGTGGATGAATACAGCAACAACTGAAACAAGGCTGGTTTTGTTACCACCGACCTATCATTCCTAAATTTAGCTCCTGAGCCACCACTATCTACTACCACGGTAAGCAAACCTAGGCAATTCATCGCGACAAGTAAGGTGACTGGAGGTGCTGCATCAAGAACTGGGCAGAGTGAACATGACGAAGCGTTGAGGGCATTTCGATGTTTGACATGTCAACGTCTGGTACTTCCTCTGCTATTTCCTCAGTTGTGAAAGGAATGCTGCAATTGGGGAGAATAAGAAGGATTGTGTATATGTAAGTTTAAGTGCATGAATCATGCAAATTAGAAAGACAGACCAACAAGTTCATGAACTGAAGCTCCATGGGTAACTAACCTCAAGTCATCGTCTAGAAGAAATGAATTAGACACTGGATTTTGAGTGTCATTGCTCACCATGTCCCTCATTTTGGCAACAACCTGCAAATAACCCACCGATGTTTAACTGAACGCCAGAAACTGTACTGCATGTCACATAAAAGAAGATGAGAACATACATCAGCAGATACACTATGAGTACCATATTTGTCATCCCAGTACATCGTACATATACGATATATCTGTCTCACACTTAATGCCTGGCAGATATCGAGCAAGATAAGAGTTTTTTGTTAGGAGGGCAATTCTATCAAAGCCTAACTAGTATACGGAAATAGCACTATTGAAGTTTGTTTATACCGGGCAAATATTCCTCTTAATCTGCTCAAGGGTCTTTTTGCTTTTTTGTGGAATTATCTGCATCCCGTGTACTGGTTTGAGAAAGAAGCATGAAAACATTACCGTAATCTAGCTATCAAGAAATGATAGTAAGTTTTACCAGAAAGTCAACCGCTTGCCTGATGAACTTCAGCTCATCCCAAGATGCACCTGCATGCTAAAACGTAGAATAGAATAGGTATATTGTTGAATGCTGATCAAGATACAAATGAGAGCAAGACCTGCTGCAAACCTCTTCTTCAGCATCCACAATCCACTTCTCAAGTACACAAAGCCCAGATTTCACATATTCTCCATTTGAAAACGTGCAACATTCTCGTCGTAGGAGCATACTGGACATTAGAAAAGGCAGAACTAAATCAAGAGCTCGTTGACCTGAATGCTTTCTAAAATATAGTTGACATTGACAGGCTAACCTATTGAACAACTGTACATTAATGAAAGAAAAAACTTGAGTTACTAGCTTGCGGATGAAAAAAGAAGGCACCTGCAGAAACATTAGTTTCAAGATCAGTAAGAGTGCTTAGATCATGAAGAAAAACATCTACTCCTAAATAAGAACAGTGGGTTCCCTAAAAAACAAGAGCAATGGATAGGTGCAGTGCAGAAGGGGCTGTAAAGTTGCCCTAAAAAAAGGGGGCCATAAAGTTCAAATAAAGAAATTGAATACAAGCTTCTCTAGCAAGTGCAATCAGGCCTTGCTCAAGATACTGTTTCTTTTCTAATTCATTGGGTTGTACAGTCAATGCCCCCACTTCCTGGGATTGTGAAAAGGCATTTCTTCTGTTCATTCAACAAACACTAATCTAATGGATCAGAGTCTTCATCTCCCTACAATTCTTTTCTCCATTCACATTTCGCTCTAGACTTAGAGCATGGCAAGATGGCTATGGTTTATGATATTTATCAATTAATGGCTATCTACTACCTACTTCAAGGGATTTAGGAATTACACTTGCATGACTATGATGCTATAAAATCAATTAAATTTTTAGTTGCCTCAAATGAAATTTGCCAATAGAATGTTTGCACATTTGGAGTATATACACCAATCATTTGTATCGAGTAACTCACAAAGTTTTTATGTAGTCTATCCATCAATGAGTCCAAAAACTTAACAATCCGATCCCAGTGAGTACTTATTGGTTGCTGCATGGCCACGTCAGGCGAGCTCGCTCTCCTTCCACTGCTTCCTCGAGCAAGTTTTGGTGCCTTTTTATCAACATAAATAGAAGGTTGAAGTTGTTGCTTTCCAAGATGAACTGATAAAAAATGTGCATCCTCCAGCAAAGAACTTCCACATAGAAAAATTTGTGCTGGACGCAATCAGCAAGCCACTGGGGCTACAAGATCGATCATATACCTGAATGCAAAGACTTAAAAGAGGCGATATCTCTTTCTTTAGATTGTCACGAATTAAGCCAAAGATCTTCTCCAAGGAAGCAGTAAGTTGTTGCTTAAATAGCATGGCCGGGTATCGAGCATCAATGTGTGTCATGTTTGTCCGTTGTCCAAAGGCTTTCAAAGGAGACCTGAATGTCTGTATGAATGTTCCGACAATCAATTTCGGATAGTAATTATACACTCCCTCCATTGTAAATAAAAATGAACTAATTAACTTTTCATAAATATTATATATTTAAAAACAGAGGGAGCATGTTTTATCAGATAGTAATGATATTAGTACTATAAGCAACAAGGTCCACTATTGCTTCTGTTTACATTTTCGGAATAAAATTCAGGTTCCCCATTTCTGAGAATTGCTAACCCCAGCTGCCATGCCAGAATCCAGGTAGTTTTCTTGTATATTCCAGCCAAAATATCCATTCTACGCATTCGTCTACTCTTCCCAAGTTTTTGTATGTTCATAGTTTCATTGAGTCATATCTTTCAAAGATCACTAAATAACCTACTATTAGTACAAATCATACTGGCTAACACCAATGTAACTTGTTGCTGCTAGTAACAAGCTGATTTCCAGAGATAAATTGATCCTTAAATCCAAACAGCGTGCACAAAAGAGAGCCGCAAAATTCATTTCTGAAAAGTGAATACGTTCAATGGGATGGAACTCACTTCATTTGCCTTTTCACTTAAGTGAGTATCTGAAGACGATCGAGAGGGCGCCATGATGAATCCTTTTGACCTTAAATTTCTTTGTAACATGCATAGTAGGGCAGAGGTATTGGCCAGCCAGTAGGGCAAAATGTCGTTCTCATTTTCTGTCTGAAAAGGAAAATGTTGAAACCAATAACCAGAGCACCTCAGTCACATGGTTAACCATATAGAACAGGGTCTAACCTTCAGGATGCTACTAATTGTGTGAATTATGAAGTCAAAAATAGTAGTTCTTTCAGCCTCAAATACTCCCCAATGGAGAAGGCATTTGTAAATGATACAGGCTGCAACTGGTTTTCCCTTCTTGAATCCCATATCATCTTTGATGCACCGTTGGAGCACATCATGATAATCCTGAAAGTGTCACTTTTTTGCTTGAGCATGCTATTCATACAAAAAAGAAACACACATCCTGGAGATGACTGATATCTAGAAAGAAAATGTACTCAACCTCATGTCTATCAGAATTCATCCTTGACCTTCTTGGTTCTGTAATGTTATGTGGGAGAGGTGCGAGTTTTACAGGTGAAGATTCCTGAAGGCAGACAAAATTTCATTTATCAGTAGACAAAATGAATCTAAGTTGAAAATGATAGTGAGGCTGCACTGTCTTACAAAGTATGACCTTGGGCTGCATGGTGAAGCCCCAATCTGATGGCTCTACGAACAAATATAAGAACATTCATTAGAACATTGAAGTTCTTAATTCAGAATATTCAAATGAACAGAATACATATTTATTTAGAGAAAGACATGGATGTATTTCTAGAATGAATAGGAAATAAATCCATATACCCCAGTTCTGCTGTGCCTTGGAGATAAGCTTAAGGCCTTCTGTCTCAATAAATGATTCTCATCTTCTAAATTTGAGATCTTATCCTCCAAGCTGTACGGAAAAGGTCCACATATTTAGTGAATAGGGTTTGTCTATGTAATCATAATAAGAATAATTTTATTTCATGAGGATTTTTAGAATGGTTGAAAAAAATGAGACCCGTCCATCCAGATGAATTGGAAGGTGGAAAGATAGGAAGTACCTACCAGAAGTACCTAAAGAAAAGTACTGAGAAGTACCAAATATGTGGGACCAAGTACCAAAAACAGTGGGCCCATACCCAATTTGATTTATTTTTTAATTATCTTTCTCAGATCAACGGCTAGCAAAAATTTAATAAAAAAGTACCTGGAAGTACCAACTGGTACTTATATGAGAAAATAATAATAAAATGTTTCAGTACCAAAATGCTCATGCTTTAAAAAATACTTGATATTTGTATTTAAATACTTGAGCTCTAAGATATTACTGTGAAAAAAATCCTTACCTTTCAAGTTACCCCGGAGATGATTTTAAAATGTTTCAGTACAAAATGCTCATCTTTTTTAAAAAAACTTGATATTTGTATTTAAATACTTGAGCTCTAAGATATTACTGTGAAAAAATCCTTACTTTTTCAAGTTATCCCGGAGATGCACGTAGTTCTTTTCCACATCGTGCAGCTTGTCCATATTATCATGGCTACATTTTTGAGCTTTTAATAGCTCTTGTTCCATTTCATCGTTCTTTTCCTGCATTAGAGAAACACCTTTAGAAATTAGATCACTGATTCAACAAATCTATGAAAGCTAACATAATCTGGACTGGAATTGATATGGATAATTCATTAAGGAATGCTTATATTACAACCTGTTTAGTTTGAAAAGGCACTAAATGCATGCAAATTAAGATAAATCACAAACTAGAATACAAATATATCAGAACATTAAGAGCAAAATGAATCTGTCACTAACACCACATTGGTGAGAGCCAAAAAAGTGAGTAGCACATACGTAAAAATGGGGAAGTAACATCAAACGCTGAATGCATATAGAACTTCATGTAGAGACACAGCAAAAATTTTATAGGTGGAAAACCACCTTCAGTGAAAAATTCTCCCTCTTCACTTCTTCTATTTGAGAAAGACTGCTACGCAGAGCTTCTTGATCCTTGGATGATAACTCTAATTGATGCTGGAGTAAGGCAATTTTCTTGCAATTGCTTTTATTTTCTTCATTTGATGCCTCTAATTCTAACTTCACAGAATCCAAGATTTTGAGAAGCTTAGATATCTCCAATGCCTTCGACTCTTCAGCAGCAAGCTGTGTACACACACGGGATAATATAATTGATCGCTATAAAAAAAAGAATCAATATGGAGAAAAATTATATATCTTTGACAACAGAAATAATAGTCTTCAACTGGGCTGTTGAGAATATGAAGAAAACATAGATTATATTAAACTACTTTTGATGCTTTGCTTCTAATTGTTGTCCCTCGAATCCTTAAAACAGTACTCCTTCAGGTTTTGACATCTCTGTAGAGAGCATCATGTACTTGATAGGGTAATTAAAGCACTTCATTTTGAAAGTTTTTACATTAAACTTAAAAGATATCTATCTCATCAAAGCATACCCTTTGCCTCCTCTCTAAGGTGAATCGCAAAGTGAGATCTTCTAAGCTCTTCTCGAGTTTGCCTTTTGCTTCACGTAAAGCTCCAGTTTCATATGCAGCCTTGAAAAGGGAGAAATTCAGTACTTGACAACAACAACATAGCCTTTTGTCCCAAGCAAGTTGGGGTAGGTTAGAGATGAAACCCAAATTCAGTACTTGAAGAATGAACTAAAAATATCAACATACTGCATAATTATGCTGCATGACATGTGAATCTTCAATAATATAAGATATGGATACATTTGACAAAAAAAAGGTAAATGAAATGAACTACGGAACGGTGTGCCAGTGGGTTTCATGCATCAACTAGTCACCCAAAGCTCAAGCTTTTGATGAAAGGTGTGGAATATACTTCACAAGGTTTCACACAGACCAGGATAAATGTTAATAAATGTTTATTACCATGCCTTGGTATGTAAAAATCTAGGACATGCAAGAATGAGATAGTTACAGTGTGGCCATCTGGAATGGAAAGGATTTTTTTTTTAAGCATGATGAAATAGGTATGATCATCACTTGCAAAATGTCAGCTTTGGATTTCCTGAATGGATTATAAGAAAGGTACCATCAATTCATCACTCAATTTCTTTATAGAACTATTTTTAGTTAATAATACAAATTTGGTGCAAAAGAACAGGAAATAGTGAATAAATTAAAGGTGATATCGTTTGTCACAACTTGTAAACAAAATAGCATGCTGCCGTGTGAGATATTGGACTTCCCGTGCAAGTATCTTGGGCTGCCACTCTCTATTCGAAAACTTACAAAGGAGCAGCTCCAACCCATTATTGACAGGATCGCAGATCAACTGTCAGGATGGAAAGCGGAGCTGATGACACGAGCAGGAAGGGTGGTTCAGGTGCAGTATGTCTTAACAGCAATGTTGGTCTATCTGGCCATGGCTACAGAATTACCAACATGGGCTATCAAAGCTATTGACAAGATTCGAAGAGGATTTATTTGGAGAGGAAGGAAGGAATCTAATGGAGGACACTGTCTTATTGCTTGGCCCAAAGTTTGCCGATCTCGGGAGCTTGGCGGTCTGGGCATTTCAGACCTAAAATCCCTTGGTTTGGCCCTGAGAATAAGATGGCCATGGCTGAGGAAATCTGAACCAAATAAACCGTGGGCTAATTTACCTCTTCATACTACCAAGGAAATGGATTGCCTCCTTTCTATGGCTGTGGTAACTGAAATCGGTGATGGTGCCAATACCCTCTTTTGGAAGGATAGATGGCTGGCTGGGAAGAATGTCCAGGAAATTGCTCCACGTGTTTACGCCTTGGTCTTGAAGAGGGCAGCTGGGAAGCGTACAGTTCTGGAAGCACTTATCAATGACAAATGGGTTGAAGACATTCAAGGCTCAATTTCCTTGGAAGCTCTGATGGAATATTTGACATTATGGGATATGATCTCTGAGGTTGAGTTGCAAGTGGGGGTGCAAGACAAACATATTTGGCGCCTATCTAGGTCGGGACAGTACACTGCAAAATCAGCTTATGACGCTTTTTTTCAGGGGCTGTCTATTTTAGACCTTTTGAGAGAATTTGGAAATCTTGGGCTCCACCTAAATGTCGCTTCTTTTTGTGGTTAGTTGCGCATAACAGATGTTGGACGGCTGATCGGCTGGAAAGATGTGGCCTCCCGCACCCAGATAAGTGCCCCTTGTGTGACCAAGAGGAAGAAACTATTCAGCATCTGCTGGTTGGGTGCGTGATGACTAGACAGTTCTGGTTCTCCCTCTTTAATCAAGTGGGATTCTCTCGATTCGCCCCGGCAGCCACTGAACTTTCTTTTGATGATTGGTGGGAGAGTGTGGAAGCTAGAGTTTCAGGGGAGGAGCGTAAAGGAATTAACTCCTTAATTATTCTAGGAGCTTGGTGCATCTGGAAGCACCGCAATGGTTGTGTTTTTGATGGCATTTCCCCTAGCGTTGCTGCTGTTTTGAACATGGCCAGAGAGGAAGCTCATCTGTGGAGTTTAGCTGGGGCCAAAGGTCTTGCTTTTCTCTCCATCAGAGAGGCTGGTTAGGTGGTTCAAGTCTAAGGTCTTGGGTCGTCCTCATTTGTAACCAGTGATTTAGCCTTCTCTTAATCTGGGGGTGTGAGTGGGTGTGTTGGGAGCTGTGTGTTCCCTTGTGGAGTCCTTCTGTATGGCTCTTTTTTCTTCTATTAATACAATGATACGCAGTTCTCGTGCGTATTCGAGAAAAAAAAACTTGTAAACAAAATATATCTACCCTTTTATGGGAAACTTGTGCTTACTTGTGGAAGCAACCCAAACTACCAACAAGTAAAAATTACAAAAAAAAAAAATTACTTCCATGGTTCCAACCAGATACTTTTAAGATAAATCAGAATGTAGATAGTTGCTATAGTTCATACATGTTTCAGGTTCCGCAATGCCCTTTTAGCAAGCTTCTGTCTCCAACAGCACTGGATGAGAACTGTTGCCCGTCGGTATTGCTGATGGAAATTATGGAGCTTCCGCATCCTCCACCAAGCCGTTATATTAAATTGACAGGGTCCATCAGTATACATCAACTAGATGAACAAAGGTTAAACTAAAAAGAGCATAAAGATACAATAATCATTAAGATTTATGCCCCCCTGCGGTGTGTGTGTGTGTGGTGTTGGATTAGAGATAGTTTGGGTTGGGATCAGATCCTAACTGGACTCGGAGAGTTCACTAATCTCAAGTTAACAACGGTGAGGCAGGGGGATAACCTTATGCTCTTTGTACTGGCCGGAGCGAGTTGGGCACTCTGGTGGTCCAGAAATGATTGGGTGTTTGCTAAGACCTTACACACTAACCCTAAAGCTCTTGCTTACAAGACTCTCGGCTTCCTGCAGTATTGGAGCAGGATGCTATCTGTGGAGGGGCATCAAAGGCGGGACGACGTGGTGTGCAAACTAACCCAAGGGCTGGAGAAGGTCTGAGCTCTGAAGACGGCGAGATGACCTACTGAATTCACAGATGGGGAGTGCAGAGTGCTGAGAAGACCGACATGGGTCATCTACTTTTGGCTGGGTGGACAAGAGTCCCCTGTAACCTCGGCTGAAGCCTTTTGTTCTTTCTTTCTCTTGGTGGCTGTCGGTCACGAACCTGTTTCTCTTTTTCTCGCTCTCAGGAGCAGGAGAGTCTCTGCATGTGGGTGTTTCTATCTCCTAAGCTGTGTGTAGAAGTGGGCTAATTCTTGTAAAGCTGGTAACCCCAGCAAAACTCTTATATTGCTTTCAATAGAAGCAGGGCCATGGGGCCTCCGGTCTAAAAAAATGATTAATTCTTTACAAAGGAAAAATAGATCCTCGATCCAATGAAACAATTATATGACTTGAATTTAAAACTAATGATCCTACCTTGATCAATCCAATGAAATAATTCCCCGTCTTGAATTTAAAACTAATGGTCATACCTTGATCCCCAGGGGAGAGGGAGAGAGCAGGAGATAGAGATAGTTCTTAATTGCACCAAAGATATTAACAATCAATTAGAATAGCATTCCTATTCCACTAGGTAGCCTTACCACGCATACAGACTGAATTTAAGAGTGAGACGGGGGTGGGGTTTGGAGTATCAAAGATGGGATGGGGGTATGAGAATAAAAAAATGAGAAAAACCTGTATAACAGTAGATGCTTTAGCATTCTTTAAGTGTTGCAAGGTCTGAACTGCTAACATATAGCGAATCCCAGACTGGATCACAAGAGTAGCAGAACGAAGATGCAAATATGCACAGCGACACAACCATCTTCGAGCATATCTTTCAACTGAAACAGCTGCTGCTATCTGTCTCTTAGCTTCAAGCACATTTCGGGCTAAACACCCTGCAGAGCAACCAAAGTCAATGATCATTACTTTGAGGACCAAACTGATATCATCACTCTTAAATTCAGTCTGTATGCGTGGTAAGTCACTACCAATATTGGGTCAATACGACTCCTCTGTAATATGATTTTTCTAAAATATTGGTCGAATGATTTCTCCTAACTTGCTTAAAAAAGCGCATCAAATAAACAGAATATGGTAACAGGGGTAAGTTATGGCATTAATAGGGCGGCCACAATGTTGCAACAAAGTAGTTCATAGGGAATAATCCATAGTGCAACCCATCTATAAACATTGTGCAACCAATCCATAGTGCTACCCATGGTGTTATGGGCTGCCCATATGAATAAAATATAAATTTCTCTCCTCTTCATCCCTTCTCTTTCACACTCTCACCTACTATTGCTGGGATGGTTGCATTTGATATTTGTTTTATTTGCTTGTGGGCCCCACCTATTTGGTCCACTTGATCTTTACCATTGTGCAGAATTCAACAACTAAAGACAGCTAACATAGATCCATTTATTTGGACCAACCAATCCAAATACATTGGTGTCGAAAGCACATTCGTGAGAAAAGATGAGGATATGATCAAGAAAAGATCTATACTATTAGTGGAAAGTAGCAGTTTTTTGCATTTTTTAAAAGAATTTGCTTGTTACTTTATTTCAGGCCTTTGGAACTGCTACAGCTTTATCACACAGTAAGTAAGCATGCTGTCTTGTAGAAAGAAATTAAGAATGAGCATGCAAAGTATGAAAACCACAGAAAGATCCATCATACCTCGGCAATATATTTGGATGGAGATAGAAGCTTTCCTCGTTGAAAGAAATTTCTTGTGAGCAACAAAGGTTCGAAAGTGACCCTGCACAATCCTGGAAGCATTGTCCAGAATCTCACCACGTCGGGAGTCCAAAACAGCAATCTGGCCAGCCCGGAGAAAAACTTTTGTTCTGCCAAGCTGAAGAATACAATCAGACTCACAATAGGTATACATCATTCAAATCTTATTCCCATTTTCATAAAAAGTCCATTCAGGGGGGGGGGGGAGCTTCTGTGCTCCACCCTTGTAACAGGAGTAGACAAACTTTAGCGCACTTGCAGGGGCAAGCAGGTAGAATCAACCCTTCAGTTAACTCGAAATATAAAGCACTCAAAGGGCAAACATAGAAGCACCTCTCTCCATACACGACCTGTGCAACAATTGCCTCTTTGGTTGTTTATCTAATTCTGCTGGTGATATAGATATTTTGTCTTAAAAAGAGAAAGGGTGTATCTACCTTCGCTTCTTAAATTTCATTATTAGTTCCAAGACCTGAAGAATGACTTCTTATATACTTGACATTTTAGCTAAGTGACACAAAAAATAGGGAAAGCAATTACGAAAAATTGGCAGCAGAACTCATAGGTGCTAGTTCAATGCAGCACAGTTAATGTTCTTAGTTTTAAAATAGAATCAACACCAAAGGGTACTATTTCCATGCTCCAAGGCTGGATAGAATTAGGACAATGTGCAAACTAAGCATATCTCAATTGCTTAGTGGAACCGCCTGGGTTGAAGTCTCTAACTTAGCATGGGTGCTCAAATTTTCAGCTCAGTAGAAGCCACATGCCCATCGACAACGAAGCATTTAAGGGTGACTTCATAGATCCCAAGATCTGCTGGCCCAGTTCGTTCATACAGGTAGGATGTGTGTGCACGCGTTCGTGGGGGTGACTGCGTTTGAGTTTGTAAGCATCTGCATCTGCACTGTGTTTTTGCAGAAAAAAGAAGAAAAAGGAGTTAGGATACTGTACTTGAAAGTTCTCGAGGTTTTGTTGCTTTAGGATCCTCTGTGTCAGTGATCTCTCATCAAACCTGCAATAGTGGAAGAAGAAATGCATCGATAATCCTTTACCCTATATTGATGTGATGATAAAACTTCACAAAGTGACACATAACAGAAGTTGATCAATGCAAATATACTATTGAAAGTTGACATATTGTAAGGAGGTTCTAAAGTATTCATCAACAATGTTAAAATATTACCTTTCATCCATATGTTCTGGCACAAGAAGCCCAAAGCGATTAATGAATTCAGAGTATGTTCTTCGTGTGGGATAACCAGCAAGACTTATCCTAATGGCTTCGAGGACACCCTGCAGTTAAACCCAATAAATAAAGTAACTAAATTAGTAGCTTCTATGATTCCCAGGATGAAGCATATCAGAACAAAGACGAGTTTCTGAAGCATATCATAACAAAGTAGCAGAATGGAGAAATCATTGACATGAAACAAACTTCAATGGAGAAATCATTGAGTTTGGGGAGAAAATTAATGGCACTAACCCCGCTACGTAGTTGCTGTAGTACACTGCCATTTTCAAACTTCTGCGGACAATTGAGCGAATTTGGCTTTATACAACGGACGTAATGAGGTTCCGTTGAGCTAAGTGTCTCCATTAGTGCTTGGAGTTGTTGCTGTTGGGATTAGATAACTGACCATATCATAAGTATAATCAAACAAAAAAAATGAAATTTGAAATATACATGTATTAGTCTTGAGGATTTTTAAAAAATCTTAATGTTCAATTAACTTGAGTGCAGAGTAGGCGTGCATGCGCACAGAGAAATTCATGACTGAAGTCAAACATGTTTCCCTGGCTGCAAGAAATTAAAATTAATATATATGTAATAAAAATCTAGCATATAATCTTGTAACAAAAATATTGAAAATATGTTTTAGCATGCTGCTTTCTTGTTTCCCTTTATTATCAGTGAGCAAATAATACAAATATTATTTGTACCATGCAAAAAAAAGTTGTATATAAATATATAATACCACACTGACACTGGCCACAGAACGAAGATAAATAACCAAGAAACAGTGCGTAAAGCAACAACTAGAAAACAACAATGTGCAATACTATACCTTAAATCGTGAAGCTACTGAAGAGAACTTATAAGATGATTTTGATGGATCATCTTGATGTGAAGCAAAGAGGCCAGAAATAAATGAGCATTTCGAAGAAGACAAAAGGTTCTGGTGCTCTGCGATAACATAATCCCGGTTCTTCTCTAAAAATAAATCAGTTTGGTAGATCACCTACAAAAAGGAGACCAGTCATTGCCACATGTTTTAACCTAGTCAAGGGCAGCAAAATGCTAAGCATATCTTACAAGAAATGTGGTTTCACAGGACATGCCTTTCCAGCAAAATGAAATAGCGCAAAATCTGTCTTTGAGAGCTTTGGCTTTTCTAGTCTTGGATGTGCTCTTAAATTCTGAAACAACTTCATTGCAAAAGTTTCATGTGTTGACTTTCCAAGCATGCTGTTTAACAAGACTAGAAAGAAGTCAGAATGTTGAACTCACAAGTGTTTGATAAAAAACAGAGAAACCTTACCATGCTTCATCCAATAGTGAAACTATGCCTATTGGTTTCTGCAAAACAAAACATAAATAGCATAGTTATATAAATATACAAGTAGAAAAAGTAACATAACAATAGAAGAAAATTTCAGCACTAGATATGTATTTCCTGATGCAACCCACTGAGTATGCAAAATGTTATTTTCTACAAATCTTGTAAGATAAAATCTTGAGTATAATATGCGCATCCAGTTAAATATCCACTCAGACATGTCAAAAAGGGATTCCAAATTTTAAATACAGTGATTAAAGGGACGATTATTTTGGAATATGTTTCATTCTTTAATTTAGCTTAGCCTGTTTAGCTCTTTCCAGAAGTTGTTTTTCCTTTTTGGGTACTTTTGTGCCGCTTTTGCTGTTATCTTGTACAGTTCCTTATTTCTTTTTAATATATTTTATCACGGTGGAGCCTCCCCCACTGTACAGTTTTTTTTAAATGTTTCATTCATTCAGATAATATGCTATCTTGGAACATAAATGGAGGAAAGGTTACAAGAACAAAATACAACACTACACATTGGCACAACATTACACTAATAATACATGAAGTGAAAATGACATCTTTTTCAGAGGTTCAACTGTTCAATTACATGTACATCGAAAGGCAAAAGACTGTACCGTCGTTCCTTGCTCATAACTGGACATGAAGCTATATGGATTACTTATTTTATGTACAAAATGTAAAATATTATTACGAGCAATGTTTTGACATACAACAGCAATGCCACTTCTGTAAAAGTGACACATACGAGTTAGCGACTGCTGTCAACTGGAAAAATGTGCATCAAATCAACTTCTACCCTTTCCATACTCGATGGGGAGAGCTAAAACTATTAGCTCTGTTTGCATTGCTATTAGATTATTCAGAATTCCGTTTAGAACTCTATTTAAGATACATTAAATAATATAAGCTGCACAGCATATTATGTGCAGAAACAGTTTATAAATAGAGAATGTAACAAACTTCACTGACACATGCCACATGTATGTCAAGACCATATCAGATTCATTATGTGTGCACACTGGTATGGCAATCGATAGAAAATCTGAGCGAACAACACAATATTGGCATTCAATATTCATAACACCATAGCATAACAGAGGATATTTCAAATGTAACTGTAGATTCTCTTAGTCTTAGAAGTTTAGACCTTTTCAATAAGATCCAATATATCTTGGTTATCAACAAATTCAATGTAGCTCCAATTGATTTCTTCTGTTTTATATTCCTCCTGCTCCATCTTGAAAACATGCTGGATCACGAAATTAATAAAAGAAAAAAGGAATCAAATAGTTATATCCGTGAAAGGGAGCATGAGAGGCAGGGTCATAAAATACCTTATTAAAATGCTGTTGGAGCTTTTCATTAGCAAAATTGATGCACAACTGCTCAAAGCTAGCAGAAGGAAGGGTCGTCAGAAATTGAGGAATGATAAAAATTAGCGAAATAGAAGACTGTCAACAGTATTGACAATAGAGCTAAAGAATAAATCTGAAATTTCTACTACTGTAGGTTTAGAAATGCATTTTACTATATGTAGCTTTCAGCATACTCTGTTTTTCTTCTTTATTTCTCGTTTCTTTTTATGTGTTTGTGTCCTAACCTTTATGGGCATGCTACAATTTCTCATTAAAAAGATTCAACCAAAGTGTATGAATCAAAGGAATGCCGGGGTTTCCCGGCATATTGCAATATTATCAACTAAAATGTTACTGTATCATATAGGGACACTAGATTCGGAACATGCCTACTACATTTTTTATCAATAAGTTTAGAACACCAGAAAAGGTGAAAGGGTACAAGAAGTTTCCTTTTTTCATTACCATTGATGAGGTTCCATTTGAAGTTCTCTTACAACTTAGGCATTTTGTCAATGGAATTCTAGAGATTAGATTGCTTAAGGAGTCGAGGCTCGTCTATTTAATAGAGCCCCATGTATCCAATTGAATCAAGAAAGAAGTAAAGGGTTCAACCCTACAACTCTCTAGCTGACTACTCAGGCCTTTGGCTCTCTCTCTCTCTCTTCTCCTGTGCCTCCACCACAATGGCCGCCTGCCTCCTCCGTCTCCTTCCCCAGGAACACAAGCCCATAACATTGAGACTTGTATGTAGTTCATTCAAGAATAGCCACCAGCACAAACTTCAAAATTGGTTAACCCGCTTTGTGGTAGGCGAACATTAGGCCTTTGGTTCTCCTTTTGAAGTTTGTACAAAATAAATATCAGCATCCAATAAATACTTGTACTATGTATATTTTTTAATCATGCAGCTTTGTGAAGAATAGCCGCAAACACAAACTTAAAAATTTGTTTTTTTTTTGCGTAAAGGCAAGTGAGCCGTTGCTTGTTAGTTTTGAAAGAAAGACTGAAAGGCTGACCTGTTATATTTGAAACACTCAAAACCATAGATGTCCAAGACCCCAATCTGTGACCTTGACTCCACGTCCTGCCCAATGGACTTATTAATGTTGTCAACAAGCCTGCAGTAGCCACGCTATAAGCACCACAATAAAAAATGTAAAACAACATGAAGAGACACAGTTATACCAATCAAATAGTCGAGCATAAACAGTCTTTGCAAGAGTATCACGACCAATGATAGCTGCAGAACTGTCAACTGCCTTGATTATGTTTCCTTCTGGAGTTTTAATTGTACGATAGCACAGAGTTGAAAGCAAAAGGCCTGCATCGACCCTACAGATAAACAAACAAGAACTTCTATTATATGGTGCCTAGACATACATGATTATGAATAATGGTAAATTGTTGATGCTCACGAATAATCACGAGGCATATGATCATGAGTACTGCTAATATCTTATATTTCAAAAAAAAAGAACATAGTACTACCTGTTGAGTAACTGATGAAGCTCTCCCCTTGATCCCCTGCTTAGCAAAGTCAAAGGAGTTGGTATAGCTCCTCCGGTATACTGCACAGCCTTATCAGGCAGCAGGTACTCATTGTATCAGGGCAAGCATGCCCCTGTAGTGTCATGTACAAAGTACTAATAGCTGTACAAGTAGATGTACTAGTAGCAGGTAGAGTACTAAGTAGTTTTTTGTACCATAGTTGACTTTGGCCTCTACAAAAGAGAGTAGAAGGCAGCAATGTAAAGCAGTTCAAGCAACACAGTTGTTCAGCAGCAAAGAGTTTGTGTGTGTGTGTTTGAGCTCACCTGGGACTTGTGTTCCTGGGCAGTGGAGAGCTGCTGGGCAGCTCCATTGCCAACATTTGGTATCAAAGCCGCGGTTAGGAGGGCCGGAGCGGGGAGATGGCCGACCAGCAGCGCGGGCGCGACGCCGGGCGAGGCCGTGGGCGTGGTGGACGAGGTCACCACTCCACCGGCCGCCGGGACGTCTCTCTGTCACCACGCCGCGGGGCGACGTACGTGGTGAAGAAGACGGTCCGTGACATCGGCGGCGCGCAGTTCCCCATGCTCACGCGTACCAACTACGCGGAGTGGGAGGTGCTGATGAAGGTGATGCTGCAGGCGCGCGGCCTCTGGGAGGCCGTGGACGTCGGCACCGACGACAACGAGGACGACAAGCTCGCCATGGAGGGCATCCTCAAGTCCGTGCCGTCGGAATACCGCGTCGCGCTCGGTTCGAAGAAGACCGCGCAAGAGGCGTGGGACGCCCTGAAGGTGATGCGGCTCGGCGGCGTTCGAGCACGCAAAGCCAAGGCGCAGCAGCTGCGCCGTGAGTACGAGGCGCTCGACTTCAAGGACGGTGAGACCGTCGAAGACTTCGCGCTGCGCCTCACTGGGATGGTGACCGAGCTGGGGACGCTGGGCGCACCGGTCGGTGAAGACGACGCAGTGCGCAAGTTCTTGCGCTGCGTCCCGGAGAAATACGACCAAATCGCGATCTCAATTGAGACGTGCCTGGAGATGGAGGAGCTGACCATCGAGGAAGTGACCGGGCGTCTCAGGGCTGCAGAAGATCGATTCGCCGCAAGGGCGGCAAAGGCGGCAGCAGCGGTCGCCACGTCGAAGCTGCTCCTCGCCGAGCAGCCGCTGCAGCTGCGCGCGCGAAGCAGGGGAAGGTCCCTCTGGCGCGCGCGGCGGCGCCAGAGGAGGTCGCGGCAGAGGTCGTGGGCGCTCCAACACGCGTGGGTGTGGCGGAGGCTGGGGCGGACGCAACGGAGGCCGCAAGTTCGCCAAGGACCAATGCCTCAACTGCGGCGAGTACGGGCACTGGTCCCGGGACTGCAAACAGCCGCGGAAAGAGCGCGCCAATCTGGCACAGGAGGACTACGAGGAGCCGGCACTACTGATGGCGCAAGTGTGCGCCCTCAACGACGCCGAGGAAGATGACGAGCCGCGCGCACCGGTGATGCTCGACGAAAGGCGAGCGCAAGTTCACCTCGGGGAGGAGGACGACGGCGGCGAGAAGAAGAGCAAGGTGTGATACCTGGACTCAGGAGCCAGCAACCACATGACCGGAGAGCGCGAGGCGTTCTCCGAGCTCGACACTGGGGTCGTCGGAACAGTGAAGTTCGGCGACGGCTCGCGCGTGAACATTCGCGGGCGCGGCACCGTCATCTTCAGGTGCCAGAACGGCGAGCAGCGGGCGTTCACGGACGTCTACTACATCCCGAAGCTGCGCAGCAACATCATCAGCATCGGGCAGCTCGACGAGCGAGGCTGCCGCGTGCTGATCGACTACGGAGTGCTGCGCATTCGCGACAAGGACCAGAAGCTGCTTGCAAAGGTGAAGAGGTCTACTAACCGGCTATATGTGCTCAACCTGCAGCTGACAAGGCCAGTGTGCCTGGCGGCGCACTCCGGTGACGAAGCGTGGCTGTGGCATGCGCGCTTCGGGCACCTCAGCTTCGACGCACTGAAGAACCTGACGCGCCATGGGATGGTGCGCGGGATGCCGGAGATCGACCACGCCGGGGAGCTGTGTGACAGCTGCCTGGCCGGCAAGCAACGGCGGCGATCCTTCCCCAAGACCGCCACGTACCGCGCCGAGGACGTGTTGGAGCTCGTCCACGGCGACCTGTGTGGGCCAATCACGCCGGCCACTCACGGCGGGAGGCGCTTCTTCCTCCTGCTCGTCGACGACTACAGCCGCTACATGTGGCTGCACCTACTGTCGAGCAAAGCTGAGGCGGCGGCAGCGATCAAGCAATTCAAGGCCAAGGTGGAAGCGGAGACGGGGAAGAAATTGAAGGTGCTGCGCACGGATCGCGGAGGCGAATTCACCTCGATCGAGTTCGGGGTCTACTGCGCGGAGGAGGGAGTACAGAGGCACCTCACCGCACCATACTCGCCGCAGCAGAATGGCGTGGTCGAGCGGCGAAACCAAACGATCGTTGGCATGGCGCGGAGCATGCTAAAGGGCAAGAATGTGCCAGCGACGTTCTGGGGCGAGGCGGTGAGCACGGCGGTGTTCATCCTGAACCGCTCGCCGACGAAGAGCTTGAAGGGGATGACCCCCTTTGAGGCATGGCACGACCGGAAGCCGGACGTGTCATTCCTGCGCACTTTCGGGTGCGTAGGACACGTGAAGGAGACGAGGCCAGGCCTCGCGAAGCTGGCGGATAGGAGCACACCCATGGTGTTCCTAGGCTACGAGGCGGGGAGCAAGGCGTACCGCCTCTATGACCCGCGCGCGCGACGGGTGTGCGTCTTGCGCGACGTCGTGTTCGACGAGAAGAAGGGATGGCTCTGGGCGGAGCACGGCGACGGAGTAGGTGGAGACGGGAGCATGTCAAGCAGCTCCTTCACCATCGAGCACTGGGTGACTCGTGAAGAAGAGGAAGTGCAAGAAGGAGATGCAGGGGCGGCGGCCGAAGCAGAGGAAGCCGATGCGCCCGCGGAAGCAGAGGAACCAGGATTCCCTGTTGGACAGGGATCACCGGCGCCGGGAACACCTGTTGGACAGGGATCGCCGGCGGCAAACGCATCTCCAAGCACGGTCTCGCCGGTCCGCTACGCCACACCGCCGCCGGACATCTCTGACTTAGTCGACGACGACTACGACGGTGAGCCACTGCGCTTCCGCGCGGTGGACAACATCGTCGGGCAAGGTGCTCCGCCCGGGTTTGCGGAGCGCGTCCTCGACGAGCAGGAGCTGCACCTGGGAAGTGCAGAGGAGCCGACCACGTTCCGCGAGGCTGAGCGCGATCACCGGTGGCGGAAGGCGATGATCGAGGAGATGAATTCAATCGAAGAAAACAAGACGTGGATGCTCGTCGATCCGCCGGCAAACTGTCGGCCAATTGGGCTGAAGTGGGTCTTCAAGGAGAAGCGCGACGAGCACGGCAACCTTGTGAAGCACAAAGCAAGATTGGTAGCCAAGGGCTACGTGCAGAGGGAAGGAGTGGACTTCGAGGAGGTCTTCGCTCCGGTGGCGCGGATGGAATCCGTGCGGCTGCTGATGGCGATGGCAGCGACGAAGGACTGGGAGATCCATCACATGGACGTGAAGTCGGCCTTCCTCAACGGGGAGCTCGAAGAGGAGGTCTACGTGCAACAGCCGCCGGGATTCGTCATCACCGGCAAAGAGCACAAGGTGCTTCGACTGCGCAAGGCGCTCTACGGGCTGCGCCAGGCGCCGCGGGCATGGAACATCCGACTCGACGAGAGCTTGACGACACTGGGCTTCACCAAGTGCTCCAGCGAGCACGCGCTCTACACCAAGCGGGCGTCAGGCGGCCCGATCATCATCGGCGTGTATGTGGATGACTTGGTCATCACCGGCGAAAAGAAGGCGGATGTCGAGGCGTTCAAAAAGCAGATGACGAAGACATTCCGCATGAGCGATCTGGGATTGCTCAGCTACTACCTTGGAATCGAGGTGAAGCAGGGGAGCCGCGGCATCACCCTGTGCCAGAGCGCGTACGCGCAGAAGCTGCTGGAGCGCGGCGGCATGAAGGGATGCAAGGGCGCACAGGCGCCAATGGAGGAGAGGCTCAAGCTCTCAAAGGAGAGCACGGCGGCGAAGGTCAATGCGACCCAGTACCGGAGCATCATCGGCGGGCTGCGGTACCTAACGCACACGCGGCCTGACATTACTTTCGCCGTGGGGTATTTGAGTCGATTCATGGAGGATCCCAGGGAGGATCACCTCACCGCGGTTAAGCACTTGCTGAGGTACATCGCGGGGACGAGCGGCTACGGTCTAATCTACCCACGGCGAGGAACGTCGACGCTGCAGCTGACCGGGTACAGCGACAGCGACATGGCGGGCGACATCGACAGGAGAAAGAGCACTTCCGGCGTGCTGTTCTTCCTCGGCGATTGCCCAATCACCTGGCAGTCGCAGAAACAGAGAATCGTCGCGCTATCCACCTGCGAGGCAGAGTACATCGCGGCGGCGACGGCGAGCTGCCAGGGAGTTTGGTTGGCGCGGCTGCTCAAGGAGCTGATTGGAGGAGAGCTCCAGGCGCCAGCACTGATGGTGGACAACAAATCCGCCATTGCTCTTGCCAAGAATCCCGTCCTACACGATCGCAGCAAGCACATTGACACCAAGTTTCACTACATCAGGGACTGCATCGAGGAAGGGAAGATCAGAGTTGAGTACGTCGAGACTGCAAGGCAGCTTGGCGACATTCTCACTAAGCCCCTTGGGCGGCTTCGGTTCCAGGAACTGAGGAACAAGGTGGGGATGGAGGAGATCAAGAAGGAGCATCACACTTAGGGGAAGAATTGTTGAGTAACTGATGAAGCTCTCCCCTTGATCCCCTGCTTAGCAAAGTCAAAGGAGTTGGTATAGCTCCTCCGGTATACTGCACAGCCTTATCAGGCAGCAGGTACTCATTGTATCAGGGCAAGCATGCCCCTGTAGTGTCATGTACAAAGTACTAATAGCTGTACAAGTAGATGTACTAGTAGCAGGTAGAGTACTAAGTAGTTTTTTGTACATAGTTGACTTTGGCCTCTACAAAAGAGAGTAGAAGGCAGCAATGTAAAGCAGTTCAAGCAACACAGTTGTTCAGCAGCAAAGAGTTTGTGTGTGTGTGTTTGAGCTCACCTGGGACTTGTGTTCCTGGGCAGTGGAGAGCTGCTGGGCAGCTCCATTGCCAACACTACCTCTGTTCTTAAATATATGTTTCTACAAACATTTACGCAGATAGGTAAACCTACAAGTTAAATCTAAAGTACATTTGAACATAGGTGTATCGGTACTCAATTTACTTTATTTAACTAATTCATTAAACAGATATTGTTGGTCAGTCAGTGGTGTCATATATTTAAGAACGGTGGTAGTATCTACAAAGCAATGTCCATACTGATAAAGCTTTAACCGAATGAGTAAGCTTTAGGAAAGTACTGGACTACTGGTAGCCTTCTCTGAAAGTTACAAGTTTCAAATGAGGAAGCTATTTCCTGAGCTTGATAAAATAAAGTGAAAGCCATGAGACATATTTAATCTAGAAGATTTAACTGAGTCATCGATGCATAAGATATTCCTTCACTACATTGATGGCATGACGTGAGTTAGTTTGGCCGTTAGTAAAGAAAACAGAAGACCACAACATTTGTCAATTTTGCGTGAACAAGATCAGGTTGCTAGCTGTATGCAAAAGGCTGCCTTTTGTGAAGGGGGCATATCCCTTTTAACTTTGGGTCACTCTATAGGAGACTCAGGGTTTTGATGCAAAGAGTTCATGGTGAGGCAACACCTGTTAGCTATCTATGAAATAGTGTTAGTGTATATGTGTGTGGCCCATATGGCTTGTGTGTATAGCACATATAGAGGCCCATGTACAGCTGACTATATACCCACCCTTCTAGGGTTGGAGGAATAACACAAGAATCATTTCCTCCTACATGGTATCAGTGGGTTAGGTTTCCTCCTCCCTTCCCCGCCGCCGCCACCGCCATGGCTGGCCGAACGCCGGCCCTGTCTCCTCCCCTCTCCTCCTTCCCCTCTTTGCCCTCCTACGCCGCCGTCGCTGGGATCCTCGCGGCTGCCGCGATGCAGGCGCCGGCGGGGCGTGCGTGCGCGCCCACGACATTGTGGCCCAGGCGCCGCTGCCGCCGGCCACGGGCGCGCTCGCGCTTCCCTGGCCCCTCGCTCCGACCCAGCCTACCCCGATTCCGCCGCCTGCGGGGACGGAGACTTCATCTGCGGAGCCGACCTCCTCTGTCCCACCCGCCCAGGTGCTGCACGCGAGTGTGGGGCACCCATTCCCGCGGCCTTCGTCCGTCACGCGCTGCCTGCCCAGTGGCACGCGCACCTGGCCATGGGGGTGACACCGCCCCCTGCAGGCGCGGAGGCTTCCTCTGCTCCGCCCGGCCTGGCGCTGCCCGCGCTACCAGTCGGCGCTCTCTTCCTTGCGAACGCGCCTCTGTGTGCCGTGCCCCCTCCCCTGCCAGGCATCGCAGCCGCCGTGGCCCCTCCTCTGGTTGCCGCCGCTGCCCTTCCTCCTCCATTGTCGCGCCTGACGCAACCCGCCGTGGGCGCGGGGCACGCCGCTGCCCCGTTCGTCCTGCCGGCCGGCGCTCTCTCCATTGCGGACGCGACTTTGTCTGCATGCGCAGGTGCGGGTGTCCGCACGGGCGTGGGCGCCCTCTCCGTGGCCGTGCGTGCCCCTGCCCTCCTCCGCACAGCTCGTGGCGGGCGCCTCCTCTTCTGCGACTGCTGCCGAAGCTGCCCTTGCGGCCACCCTCACCGAGGCTCAGGCTGTGCGCGCGCGCTCTGCTCATGAGTGTGCCACCCCTCGCCGTGCCTCCTCTCCCGACGGCCCTCGTCACGTCGCCAGCCGCCGACGCCGCTGAGCACGCCACGAGCGTGGAAGCCCCATCCGCTCCGCCTGCGGCCGCTGCTGCCCCGCCGGCTCCGTGTCTGGCTGCTCTCTACGACACCGGTGCTCTGTGGTCGTCCACCAGCATGAGCGCGACCGCGCCGCTCCCAGCTGGCGCTGCTTTCGCCCTGCCTGGCTAGGTTGCTCCTCCTGGAGCCGCTCCTTACGGCGTCCCTGCTCCCTCCTGTGCGGCCGGTCCATGGCCTGTCCGCAGCACTTCTTCTCCCCTCGCGGCCCCCGCTCCTTTCCCCGGGCCGAGCGGGGGTGGCGGGGATCGCGGGGGTGCGCCTCCTGCTCCTGCCGGTGTGCCCTGGCCATTCTTCAGCGACCCATGGTCGGGGCGCACCTCGCTGTGGCCGACTCAGGTCCCGGAGGGGGATCCTCACCCTCAGGCCACGCCGGTGGCCATGTTCGCTGCCGCCGCTGCTCCCTTCGCACCGTTCTCGACTCCACCCACTCAGCCCAGCCAGCCTCCGACCTGGCCTGGGGGGTGGGATCCCGCCACTATGGCGCAGGCATTCAACACCACGGGGGCGACACCACCTGCCCACACCGAGTGGATTGCTGACTCGGGGCCTTCCTTCCACACCATACGTGATGTTAGCATCCTCTCCTTAGTTCGCCCCCCTCATCCCTCTGATTCTCCTTCGATCATGGTTGGTGATGGGTCCTGTATCCCTGTCACCTCCGTGGGTTCTGCTCCAGGTCCCTTTCGTCTTCCTCATGTTCTTGTTGCCCCTAAGATGGTCCATAACCTCCTTTCCATTCGTCAGTTTACAGCTGACAATTCCTGTTCTGTTGAGTTCGACTCCTCTGGCCTCACTGTGAAGGATTCTGCTTCTGGGCGTCCACTCCTCCGTTGTGACAGCTCAGGACCTCTTTACACCCTTCGCATTCCTGCTTCCGCTATACCACCTTCGCATTCTGCTGCCCTTGCCACCACTCCCTCTTCCTTTACCTGGCACCGTCGGCTCGGTCACCCCGGCCGCGACGTGTTGGCTCAACTCAGCCGCAGTGCACACCTTCCTTGCACTCGGGCTTCTGGTGAGCACCTCTGTCATGCGTGCCAGTTGGGTCGCCATGTTCGCCTTCCTTTTTCTTCTTCTTCTTCGCGTGCGACGCACGCCTTTGATCTTGTTCACTGTGATCTGTGGACTTCTCCTGTTCCTAGCATTTCTGGCTATAAGTACTATCTGGTGGTGGTTGATGATTTCTCCCACTACTCTTGGACTTTTCAGCTTCGTGCCAAGTCTGAGACTTTCCCCACCCTCCTCCACTTCTTTGCCTGTCCACTCAGTTCGGCCTCACCATTAAGGCCGTCCAGTGTGACAACGGTCGTGAGTTCGATAACAACACCTCCCGCTCCTTCTTTCTCTCTCGAGGTGTTCAGCTGCGTATGTCTTGTCCGTACACTTCTCCCCAGAACGGCAAGGCTGAGTGCATGATTCGGACCACGAACGATGTCATGCGCACTCTTCTGATCCAGGCCTCTCTACCCCCGCGCTTCTGGGCAGAGAGTCTTCACACCGCCACCTACCTGCTTAATGTCTTCCTTCTACTGCTTCCCCTGCACCGACTCCACACCATGCTCTCTTCGGTACCCCTCCTACCTACGATCACCTTCGTATCTTCGGGTGCGCTTGCTACCCGAACATCGCTGCCACTGCTCCTCACAAGCTAGCACCTCGCTCGACACGTTGCTTGTTTCTTGGTTACTCCCCTGACCATAAGGGGTACAGCTGCTATGATCTCGCTTCTCGCCGAGTCCTCATCTCCCGGCATGTTGTGTTTGACGAGTCGGACTTCCCCTTCTCCACCACCCCTACACCTTCTCCTGACCCTGACCTCGAGTCTCGGTTTTCTAACCCGGTGGTTCAGCCACCTATTTCTGTTTTTCATCTTCCAGCAGGTCCTCATGGTATACCACCAGCTCCGGCGCCTTCTGCTGCGCCACGCGCAACGCCTGTGCCTCCTCTCGCGCCACCTGCGGTTCCGGTGCCCTTCGCCACACCCGACACAGGCCTGGTGCCTCCCGCCGCGCCACACGCGGCCCCGGCGCCCTCTGCCGCGCCCCGCACCGTCCCGGTGCCTCCTGCCGCGCCACGCGCGGCCCCGCCGCCTCCTGCACGCTACGCCGAGCCGGTGCAGGTGTACCGACGCCGTCCGGTGCCTCCACAGCCGCAGGCTCGTCCAGCTCCGGCTCCGGAGGTGCCCGTGGACTATGCGCCTCCTGTGCGCTATGTCTACGAGCACCGCTCGACGGCTCCGCCTCCTCCACCACCTTCACCGGAGCCGTCGCCGCCTCCACCACCTCCGCCGGAGCTGTCACCACCTCCGCCGCCACCGCCGCCTCCACTACGCCGCTCTCGTGTAGATCCTGCTGTGTACCACCCGCCGGTCATCCATCGGGATCCTCGTCACACCCATCCTATGGTGACTTGGCAGGCGGCTGGGGTTCTTTGGCCCGCGGCTCTCTCCGCCACCGAGGGAGAGCCGCGGCTCTCTCCAATACCGACGTTGTCCGTGAGGCTCTGGCAGATCCGAACTGGCGTCGTGCGATGAAAAAGGAGTACGGAGCTCTTCTTGCCAACCAGACTTGGGACTTCATGCCGCGTCCGTCTGGTTGCAATGTGGTGACCGGCAATTGGATCTGGACGGTCAAGCGTCGGGCCGATGGTACTCTGGAGCGCTATAAGGCTCGTTAGGTTCTTCGGGGGTTCACTCAGCGGCCTGGTGTGGATTATGATGAGACATCTAGTCCCGTGGTGAAGCCTGCTACAGTGCGCACAGTCCTCTCTCTGGCTCTCTCTCACTCCTGGCCTGTGCACCAGCTTGATGTCAAGAATGCATTCCTCCATGGCACTCTGACCGAGACAGTCTACTGCAGTCAGCCAGCAGGTTTTGTGGATTCCAGTCGTTCGGATCTGGTCTGTCGGCTCAACAAGTCTCTCTATGGTCTGAAGCAGGCTCCTCAGGCGTGGTACTCTCGGTTTGCCACTTTCTTGCTGACACTGGGGTTTGTTGAGGCCAAGTCAGATACTTCTCTGTTCATATATCACCATGCTGATGGGATTGCCTACCTCCTCTACGTTGATGACATTGTTCTGACCGCCTCCAGTCCCCAGTTGCTCCAGCGGATTATCTCCTCTCGAGTTTGCTATGAAGGATCTGGGAAAGCTTCACCACTTCTTGGGTGTGACAATTGAGCCCTGTCAGGCTGGTCTCCTCCTTCACCAGCGTCAGTATGCCCTTGATATTCTCGAGCGAGCTGGGATGACTAATTGCAAGCCTTGCTCCACTCCTGTTGACACTCAGGCGAAGCTGTCTGCTACTCTGGGTGATCCTATGACTGATCCTACTGCCTACCGGAGTCTTGCTAGAGCCTTGCAGTACCTCACTTTCACCAGGCCGGACCTCACCTACGCTGTTTAGCAGATCTGCCTCCATATGCATGATCCCCGGGAGTCACATCTTGCTGCGCTGAAGCGCCTCCTTCGCTACGTTCGTGGCATGGTTGACCTCGGCCTGGTTCTTCACCGCTCCTCCCCAGCTGAGCTAGTTGTCTACACTGATGCTGACTGGGCTGGTTGTCCGGACACCCGCCGCTCTACTTCAGGCTATGCTGTCTTCCTCGGCGGCAACCTGGTCTCCTGGTCGTCCAAGCGACAGCCGGTCGTCTCCCGCTCGAGTGCTGAGGCGGAGTACCGGGCTGTTGCTAACGGCGTGGCTGAGGCGTCCTGGCTTCAGCAGCTCTTGGCTGAGCTTCACAGCCCGCTCGCCAAGAGCACGCTCGTCTACTGCGACAACGTCAGCGCCGTGTACCTTTCCACCAACCCGGTTCAGCATCAGCGGACGAAGCATGTGGAGATTGACTTGCACTTCGTTCGCGACCGGGTGACCATCGACGACGTTCGAGTTCTCCATGTCCCGACCACCTCCCAGTTTGCTGACATCTTCACCAAGGGTCATCCCTCCTTGACGTTCTCGGAGTTTCGGTCCAGCCTCAACATCGCCAGCGGCTAGTTGTGGCTGCGGGGAGCATTGTGTGAGTTTCTTTGTTGTCTAGTCTTGTACTCCGCTGCGCCGGTAGTCCAGACTGCGGGGGGGGGGGTTAGTGTATATGTGTGTGGCCCATATGGCCTGTGTGTATAGCCCATATAGAGGCCCATGTACAGCTGACTATATACCCACCCTTCTAAGGTTGGAGGAATAACACAAGAATCATTTCCTCCTACAAATAGTTTATCAAAAAGTTGGAAAAACATAATTAACAAGAAAGAGAAAATGCAAAGACACTATGGCAGTATCACAAAGTAACATGTTCACTTCGCATTTTTGTGACACAGAGCAGAAGCAGGTAAGAAGACAGAATAAAATTAATAAAATACTCACATAAGCAAATCAGCAGCTGTCTGGAGATGGAATTTACATTTTTCATCCTTAATAACAGATGAATCGAACTCTTTTCCAGGAGAAAATGCAATATTCCCTAGATGAAGGATAGCAGCCACAGTTCGGAATATAGCTTCCTAAGAGTGATAAGTAGCATCATGAGTCAAAGTTATTTATCAAGAGAAAAAAGAATTGAGTGATTTTCTTTCCCAGTGTAGGAATGAGAGGAAGAACCTGATCAGAAAAACATATACCAACGATGTCCATTGCTCTTCGTGTTTTTAAATATTCCTCTGCATCACTGACCCCTTGTAATTCATACATATGGCTTTGATTCACATAGTTAAAGTTCCTAGGGTGAGCAAGCTTGTATTTGTCTGCATCCTGGCAAAGTGGCAATACAAATTTACATAGCATAATGCATCAGTTATGAGCTAAATACCTCTTAATTGTGGCACATACAGTTTTATAGAAGTTTACATGATTGATAATACAACATGTATTTATAAATATTGCCCTGCATGCAGGTTTAACTTTAACCCAACAGAGTCCCAATCTCTCTTATGACGATGCAAATCATTCGGTTGAGTAATCAACACAAATACCAAACTTTAAAACTTAATTGAGGATGAAATGATTCCATAAACCAAAAGCATCTATTTTATAAAATGATGTCCATTTTACTACCCCCGAAGGTTTTAAGGGTCCGTTTGGCACAGCTTCCCAGCAGCTTAGGGAGCTGTTTTGGGTGAAGCTGTGCCAAAGGGTGTCCCAAAACAGCTTCACGGACGCAGCGGCCGGAAGACCCGCTCTCTGGAGCGATTCGGCTGGGACGAAGCTGCAAAAGGGCAGCTTCCCCCGCTTCGCCCTGCGCTTTCCCAAGCCTGCCCCGGGTGGGGCCCGTAGGAAGGTGGCGGTCGGCGGTGCCTTCAGCGGCGTGGGCCGGCAGACGCACGACGGCAGATGCCGGGGACGAGGCGACCGGCGGCGTACCTGGACGCCGGCGGACGGACGACGGTTGATTTGGAGGCCGACGGACGTCGTCACGGGCGCGGGAGACGCAAAGATGGAGGACGGGGCGGCCGGCCAGCTCGACGGCGGCGCAGCGTGGATCCGGCCGGGCCGCCTCTCATCCATGGCCAGCCGGCGAGCTTGACGGCGGCGCAGCGCAGATCCGGCCGGGCCGCCTCCCGGTGCTGCTGTGCTGCGTGAGGGGGGTGGGGGATGGGGGCTGCCTCCCGGTGCAGGTGGCTGGTGAGGGCGCAGGCGAGGTGGATTGGAGGCGGCGAGCTCGAATCGGAGGCGACGAGATCGAATCGGAGGCGGCGGCGTGTGTTTCTTGTTTTTTTTTCTTTTGCGGTAGCCGACGCCGGTTGCAAATGGATAGGCTTGGGGTTCGCATAGGCTTGCGGTGGAGAGGTAGGAGAAATAAAAAAAAGAAAAATGAGAAGGAAAAAAGGAAATGGAAAAGGAAAATAGGAGGAAAAAAGAAGGGGAGGGGAAAAGGTAAAAATAATAGGAAAGAAAAAAGGAAAATAGAAAAGGAAATAGAAAAAAAGAAATGAGGGAAGGGTATTATAGGTATTTCACCCTCTTATCCATGTGACACAGCCAGAAGAAGCTGTTTTGTCAAACGTTTCTCAAAAACTGATTCAGCTTCAGCAGCGAATCCGCTTCACCAGCACAGCCACAGCTGAAGCTGCCACAGCCACAGCCACAGCCGTGCCAAACGCACCCTAAGTTATCAAGAATAACACCCAAAACCATTTTTCTAGTTCACTTTATGTTCTCAAACTACTACCAAACAGTCACTTAACCCCTTTACGTTTGAGGCGAACCTTCACTCCTTAGTGATATTTGTTCTTTTTTTCCCTCTTTACAAGTCTTATTGTAAGTTCAAATTTCAGTCAGATTACAGATGACAACATCTTTTCTTATGACATATATTCATAATTTTTCATGACTATTTGAATATCTTGGGAGCTCCTGAAAGAGGTTTAATACTCATGAAATTGAAATGTTTTGGCCTCTGGAAACAAAGCAGGCAATTTCCAGGCTAAATTCTAAGGGGGGCATCATAATTAGTGTCAGGGATAACAATCAATACAATCGACATTAGGTCTATAGACAAACCTGCCCAGATGCACAGAGTTGATAAAAACAGTGGTAATTCCTTTCAGACTCAGATATTTGCACAACACGAGACCGTTCCAGGAGATAAGTTCGAACTGCAGCCCCAGATATTCTACCGGATTTGTCAAACTGAATTTCAACAAATTTCCCAAATCGACTGCAATCAAATAAAACTAGTAAGTAAAAATATGGTTATATGAAGGAAAACAGTACACCAGCAAGTAGACTATCATGCTTATCTACAGTTTTTTTCCACATCTTCGAGCATACAAATAGGAGTTTCTAGCTTCATTTATTTTGATCATGAGGGTTACAACTACGCTGTTGCAACTTTTTGCTCAATCAATAACTATAGCACCGTTACTGTTCTAAGAATATCAAATGATAGATGTATCTAGTATTCTAGTTCCACTGAACAAAAGAATCAAACAAGCTTTCTTTTAACGAAAAATTGCTCGAAGAAAAATAATGAAGAAAGCTCACCTGGAGTTATCATTTCTCACTGTCCGTGCATTACCAAAAGCCTCCAACAGTGGATTTGACTACATTGAAATGAGAGCAGAAAAGATGCAGAGTTGAGAAAACATAATCATGGCCCAAAAGCATTGATGAGAAAACTGAAAGTTACTTCTAGAACTTGTTGCTCCACAGAGCGGACATCGCCAGCTGCACGGCCCCCAACAAAAGTAAGATATCGCATAATCAGCTTGGTGGTCTCCGTTTTCCCAGCACCGCTTTCTCCACTGACTAATATGGACTGGTTGTGGTCCTCGCTAACCATAGCTCTTCAATAAAGAGATAAATGTGTCACATAACACTCCATATTATAATCTTTAACAAGTTGTAAGCAGGTTTCCATGTTTCATACTTGTATGCTGCATCAGCAATGGCAAAAACATGTGGACTCAATTCACCGAACTGCACACCTCTGTACTGCTCCATCATATGCATATCGTACATATGAGGCAGCTTTGCGAATGGATTTACAGCGATCAAGATGCGTCCTGTGTATGTCTACATAAATTAAACCAACAGAATAGTCAGAATAACAGATGGCACGAATAACACCACGCATCAGCAGGTGATCTAGAAACCGATGTAAACACAATGTTCTGACGAAACATAACATTTACTAACACGGATCGAGAAAGGAACTGCTTCCCCCGTTCCACATATATTGGACACGTGATCTTACACGAGGACATGATCCTCCTTTAACACAACTTGGTAGAGCAGACGACCAATGTGCAACCAGCGGACATTGTGAGATCACAGAGAGAGCAGAAAAGGTGGGCACACTCACGTAGATCTCGTTGAGCGTGTATCGCCGCGAGAGGTTGCAGAGAACCCCAGGCTCGTGAAGGTAGACGAGCTTGGTCATGTCGTCGACGCCCCCAAGGTCGGCATCTGTGTCCCGCGGCAGGACCTTCCTGCCATCCGCCACAGCCTGCCCACGCCGCAACCCAGCCAGAAAGTTAGCCACCCAATCCGCCGCCAGGCGATTCAACAAACACGTAGGCTGCAGCGCACGCAGCGGGGGCTTCGAAGCAAATAGTTAGGCCCACCTTCACGCCATTATTGGACAGAACGACCGTGATCGAGGAGGACGGGGAGGCGGGGGAGGAGACGACCTCGGCCTCGGCCCAGGCGAGGTCCGGGTGCTCGACCCACACGGCGGTGCCGGGGCGGAAGATCATCGCGGCGGCGGCGAGGAGGAGTCGGTGGCGGTGGGGGTCGCAGCGGTGGCGCTGCGGTTTGTGAGGGATTCCGGACGATGGGAGTGGGACTAGCCATTTCGAAGGAGAGGTGGTCGGGAAGCGAGGGAGACGGCGGGAAGCGCGCTGGAGCGACCGCGTCTGTGGGCGAACCAACCGTTGGAAAACGCAGGGAGCTCGTGAGGAGAGAGAGAGAGCAGCCGTCACAAACTCACAATGCCACCACGATGGGTGTGGCGTGTTTGAGTTCTTATTTTGTTTGTATTTGAAATCACCAGTAGAAGTGCATGTATGATACGCACGTGATATACAAGAAATTAAGGTAATTATAAGCCTTATGGAGAGGGAGTTTTCATGATAACGCTTACCTGTTTAGTTGGTTGAAATTTCAGTGAAATAAGTGAATTTTTTTGCATTAGGTTGCGTGCACAGAGAAAAGAAATGAACTGACACGGTCTTCTAAGTGAAAATTTTGGTGAGAATTCCGGGAACTAAACATAGCTTTAGTCTAGAGCCTCGCAGCCCCACCCACGCATGCCTTATCCACTCACATCCACAAAGGGGAAAAAAAGAAGGAAGTGATTCCGCTGATCACCAGCGCTGCCACCCCAGCGGACGACTGTCGTCTCGCCAGCATCATCTCCAACATCGGCGAGGTCTGCTCTCCTCTCCTCCTACCCCTCACCCTCCCAATCCCCTTTCACCTTCTTTCCCGTCAATCCCTTCCCATCATCACCTCCACCATCAGTCACAGCTGATGGCGACCTCACCGCCGCACCGCACCGCACCGCCCACCTCCCACCGCCGCACCACAACTCTATGCTCTCCTCCACCACCCGATCCCTCCCAACCCAACATCTCGTACCGCCCGATGATGGGAACGTTCATCGGCTCACCTCCAACTCTATGCCCTTCGCTAAGGCTTGTACCTCTAAGGCATATTGGTCGTGCCTAATTGGACATTCTATGTCAAAAAGAAACAAAAAATTGAAAAATATGTGATCGATGGGTTGCAAAAAAAACATATTACTACAGTTGGTTAATGTACGGAGCAAACAATTAATTGATCGTTTTACTTTCAATCGAGGAAGTAATTGAGGGACTCCAAAAGAAAACTAATTAATGATTGATTGATAGATAGTGATTGAGGCACTTCGAAAGGAAACATGTCCATGCATGCTAATAGGGAAGGAGTAGGAAAATTCTAGCGTGATTGACGCTTTAAGGCCATCCGCACTCGTCATACTATAAAAGTCATCATCTAAAGGGAATATTCTGCCTAGTCAGCAATAATTTACAGTACAGTATCATTTTTCTCGCACTCGTCACACTCTAAATCTCCTACTTCATACCAACTACCAACCCTGGTCCCATCTGTCAGACTTTTTTTACTCCCCCACCCACCCACCCCCGCCGGCCTCCCTCCCCCATTCTCTCTCTTCTCCCCTGCCTCCTCGTTCCCTCCGCCCGCTCCCCTGCTCGCGCCGACGAGCGGAACGAGCTTCGGCCTACCTCCCGCGGCGGCGGCCCGAGCTCCAGCGGCGGCTGCGCTCCGAATCCAGCGCACGACGGTCCGCAGAGGCGGATCTCGGAGGATCCCGGACCCTTCTCTCTCCCTCACTCTCCAATCTCCCCTTCCAGCCTCCCTCTCCGGCGGCCACCGCGGCGGCCGGCAGTGGCGGACGGTCTCGGCGGTGAGGCAGAGCGTGCAGACGGGCTCGGGCACGGTGGCGCGCCCCTCCCTCTCCCTTTCCCCCGCCAGCTCCTCCGGCGGCGTCCCTCTGCCCGGCCGGCCGCTCACGCCGGGCGGCGTCACCACGCCCGAGCCGGCCTCTCCATCTCCGGCCGCCCCTCCTCCGTCCTCCTCGTCGGCGGCTCCCGGCCAGCTCGAGGTCGAGCTCGGGCCCTCCCCTGCTTCTCCCCTCGGCGGCGGCCCCCTCATCGGCGACATCGACGGCGTGCGCCTCCTCGCCGGCGGGCTCTGACTCGACGGCCACGTCGAGCTCGGCAGCTGGCCCCTCCCTCCCTGCGCCGCCGCTCTTCTTCCGGCGGCTCCCTTCCTCTTCATCTCCCCTGCTTCCGACGTTGCTTCTGGTTGCGCGCTCCCAGATCCTGCCCGCCCGCCGGCGTGGGGAAGGAGCTCGAGGCTTCGGTGGCGCCCGCTCCTGCCCCCCGGCGGCGGATCTGGAGGTGAGCAGGCCGGCGGCGGCGCCTGGTCCCCTCCCCTGCTTCTCCCCCGGCGGCGGTCCGTCCTCTCCCTCCTTGCGCCCCTTCTCCGGCGAAGCTTCTCATGCGGCAGGACCGCGGGAAGCGCAAGGTAGTTGCTGCTGTCCGACGTGGAGGGGATGGCGCACGCGCGCTACGATGCTGGATTTGGCGCTCCCTGCTGCAAATGGGACGGTGCCGCACGGTTTGGCGTCCCCCGGTGCGGGGGAAAACGCCAAACCGCGTACGGCACAGTCCACCGTGTCCCGTAGCGCACGGGATGGTGCTCCCGGTGCGGATACCCTAAGCAAAGGAAAGAAGGAATCTAGCCTCTTGTGACACGTACCGATCTAAAAATAAAATAAAATAAATTTGACTAGACACGTGAGACATGCACTGTTTCAAAAGAATCCAATAAATAATAATTTTAAATTTAAATTTATAAACAAATCAAATTATTTGGCTCTGGTTTAAAATGGAAGGGGAACAAAAGTATTTTGTAGTACTGTCGGTGTCCGGATTAGCACCGGCACCAACTAGTGATTTGCGCTGAGATCAGCTCCTCGATGGTCGGTGCTAGCTAAGATGACACGGGGGTTTATCCTGGTTCCGACCACGCGGCCGTACGTCCAGCAGATGTGCTTTCGCACTTGTATTAGCTTGCACCGGTGGTGTCTGTAGAGGGGGGCTACAAGCACGGTGGGAGAGGAGGAAATTCCCCCTAGTCCCGACTAAGTGATGGAGGCAAGTGCCAATATCTAGAACAAGATGGCGAGTTGTACGCGGTGAGCATGTTGCGTCCCTCTGCGCAGGAGGCTCTGCCTCTCCCTTTTATAGGCCAAGGGAGGGCAGTTACAGGGGATGCTGCACAGCAGCCGGCACAGTGGCCGCGTACTAATAAGTATGGCGCCGGCAGTCTTGTCCCGCGCGTCATGGTCTCTGGCGCGAGCTGGTGGCGCCCTTCGGCTTCTGCGGGCGGCGTGGCGGTCACTGTGGCCTGTCCTGCTTTGACTTCAAGGGGCTGCCCCTGCTGGATCGAGGGCCTAACCACCGGGGGAAGGACCGGAGTTGGTGGCGCGGGACTGCAGTGCGTCACCGGCCTGTCCGCATAGTGCCGCGCGTGTTGTCGCACAGTGGCGGGAGTGGTGGCGCAGCACCGTGGATGGCCGCACAGCGCCCGGGATGGCCATGCGGCGCCGGAGTTGGCGGAGGGGACATGACGCACGTCATCCGTACGCCGACGTCGATCGGGGTGCACGCCCGCTCGCTGTCCGTACACCCTTCGAGGGTGCCCCCATGCCCGTTCGAGGGTCTTGCTGCAGGGGAGGACGGGGGGCAGGTGGTACAGTGTCAAGGAATGACCCATGCCTGTCCTCACAGGACCGCGCGGCGCCCGCATAGTGCCGGGGATGGCTACACAGTGGCGGGTTAGGCCGCACTGTGGCGGTGTCAGGCGCTCTGACTGTGTCGGGTGCGCGGCGTGGGGGAAGGTTTCCCCTTGACTTTGGCGTCCCGCCGTGGGGCCGGGAATTGAATGCCGCTATCGAGCGGAGCGGGGGCGGTTGCCCGTTCGAGGGGGTCCAAACCCCTCGAGCGAAGCGGGGGTCTGCTCGAGGGACCGGGGGCCCCGAGCGAGGCACAGATCCACTCGACGGACTGGAGCCCTCGAGCGAGGCGGAGATCCGCTCGAGGGACTGGAGCCCTCGAGCGAGGCGGCCAAACGGGCCTTCCGGGCCGCTGCTGGGCCGTGGCAGGCTAGGCCCGTGCAGTCCTGTGGCCAAGGATAAACAGTCCCTGGGCGGTTTTGCGTTTAACGAGGGTGATTATCCCCTTAGTTAGGGGACCCCTAATGATCGTCCCCGACAGTAGCCCCCGAGCCTTTACTGGAACGGGGAACGTTCCGGCAAGGGATTCCGCTCTCGGGTGCTGTGCGCGAGTCTCGTCCCGTTTGATCATTCGCGTTTTCCTGCGGGGGCGCGCTAGCGCACCCGCGGGTGCAAGCCCCCGAAGCCCTGCAGGAGTGTGCACTCGTGCAGGGGTTAAATACGTAGGGCAACGTGGTTTGCCTTGCATTTGTTTCAGCCGGCCTCGGCAGTGTTTCAGCCGGCATCGGCGATCTACGCAGGAGGGGAGGCATCGTGCTGACCCAAGACGTTTCGGGTAGGCCGACCGTTTTTTCGAGGGTGCGACCTTAGGCGGGTTGGTGCGGCGATCGTTGGGGGGGTCGTGGTGCGAGGAGCCCCCGAGCCCTGGCCCATTCAGGGGCGATCGGGTTAAGACTCTCAACTTTGTTATTACGACCCTCGTTGCCCTTCCGCAGGGTAGGGGGGTGAGGCAAGCCGTGCTACCCTCGAGCGGGCGGCGAGCGACGATTGCCTCGGTGAGCTGTTAGCGGATAGTTCAAGTAGGCATCCGTGCCCCGTTCGATAGGTGTCGGCTCGTGGTCCGGAGACACGTCCATGTAAGCGCTTGCAGGGGTTTCCCAAGCAGGGCTCGGCCCCGTTCGATAGGGGCCGAGGGCGCGGAAGCACTCCCTCGATGGGATCCCTCGATTGGCTGCCTCTGTCCTGGCCTTGAACACGATATGTAGGGCACCCCCGAACTTCGCGTTCGAGGACAGGCTCGACTGCGCGCGCCCCGATCGTTCCTGACTCTGTCAATCTGAGGCGCCTGTTCGAACCCGTCGGGGGTCAGCCTCCGTACCTCTGATCAGTAGGGCCTTTGCGGGGAGGCACCGGGCGCTCCCGTCTTGGCAGACCTGTGGCGCTCACTGATCTGTTATCGAGTCGAGCTTCGAACCACTGATCAGTAAACCCCCAGATCGAGGGGCATCTGCGGTGCCCATCGTACCCTCAGCGGGCTGGGCCTCGAGCAGCTGATTAGTAGAGCCATGCGGGCCTGAGCCCCAGGCTTCCTTGAGTCTGTTTTCGAGGACGCATTGACAGGCCGTGGCCTTGTGACCTCAGCCTGCTTTGGATTAGGGCGCCAGCCGTATCCCCTCGAGGGGTCGGCCCTCGAATCCCCGGCTCGAGATTTACAGGGGGTTATCCTTATGCGAGAAGGAACCCCTGGCGTTCGAAATGCGTCCATGGGACGGTTGGCCGCCGCGCTCCGCCAGCTGCGGCTGACATGGCGCGGGGCGTGCGGAGTGGGCGCGCTTTTTTAGGCGATGTGACGTGGGCGACGCGTGAGGGCGATGAGACAGGACGCCGCGTCCCTTGGATTACCGTGCGGTAATCATGACGCACGCGCGTGCACGCGGCAGTTCCGGTGTGGTGGGGCCCCGCCGTCAGTGACGGGGAGCGCCTGCCGCATTAACTGCCGCCGCCCGTTGCGCTTCCGGGGGCTCCGCCCCTTCCTACTATATAAAAGCAGGGGGCGCGGGGGAAGCTTCTTACCTCAGCCATTCGCACCCGTCCCTTGCTCTTTGCCTTCCTCAGCGCCACGCGCCTTGCCGCTTCAGATCCGCTCGTGCTCCGCCGCTTCCGCAGCCGCCTGCGTCCCACCGCTCCTTCCGCCATGTCTTCGATCCGGGTGCTGGAGGTGTTCCCGTGGCCCCGGTCGACGGCGGATCGACTGTCGTTGGAGGGGCTGGTTAACGGCGGCCAACTAGCGCCGGCCGGCGATGGGGCAAACCCGACGTGGATCATCCCGTCGCCGTTGCACCAGCAACCGAATCCTCCGCCCGGCTACGTCATCATCTTCCTGCGGCTGCACGAGCGCGGCTTCAACGCCCCCGCGAGCAAGTTCATGCGGGGGCTGTGCTACCACTACGGGGTGGAGCTCCATAACTTCGTCCCCAATGCCATCTCGCAGGCGGCCTCCTTCGTCGCCGTCTGCGAGGGATTCTTAGGGATCCCGGCGCATTGGGACCTGTGGGTCCACCTTTTCCGCGGTGAGCTTCACACGCTCGCCACGGGGGAGAGGTGGACACGATGAGCGGTCCGTGCCGGCGGCCTCACGCTCTCGGTGTGCGACTCCCAGAAGGAGTTGTACCTGCCGTGCACAATGACGTCAAACAACTCTGACTGGGAGAAGGAGTGGTTCTACCTGCGCAACGATGGCGCCGGCCTTCCGCCGTACACCGGGAAGGTGCTGACGGAGAGGCCGATCTCGTGGGCGCACGGGGTGTCGCCCGCGTCGAGGCAGAGGAGGCTCGAGCCTCTCACCGACACCCTAAGTCAATTGGCGAACGCCGGGCTGACCGTGGCGTCCGTCATTGCCAACTTCCACCGCCGGCGGGTGATTCCTCTCATGGAGAGGGAGCTCACCATCTTCGAGATGAGGAGCGAGGCCAACCCTGTGGCTTTGGCCCGCTCGCAGTTGCTAGAGGAGCCGCTTGCCCCGGTGTACGCGGCCGCAAGGGCGAGGCGCGCGGTAAATCCCAGGGTGGTGCCGAACAGCGACGACGACCTGTGGTCGTTCGCGATGCTCCCGGACGCCGGTCAAGTGAGTGTCGATTCTTCATTTTTGCCTTCTTCATCCCCATGCTTGATCTGACAGTGGTTGCTGGCGGCAGGGGGTGAATGTCGATGTCCCCGCATCGGATCCGCCAACGCCTCGGTCGCAGGCTGCCAATCGCGCCAGGCAGCAGAGGCAGAAGGACCAGGCGGCCCAGGCGAAGGAGAAGAGGGTCAGGAGGTAGGAGCGCCTCGATAGGTACAACGAGGATTACCTATTACGGGAGCAGCAGGGCCTCTCCCCCCGATGGAGGTGGTAAACACGTCCTCGGATGAGGAGGAGAGCGAGGGTGAGCGGGCCACCTCCGACAGGTGGTTAGCCGCGCCGCCCCCGTCGCCGGGGGTCGAGGGAGTCCCCGCAGAGATGGTCCCTGAGGCGGATACGGTGTCGTCCGTCTGGGAGGTGCCGTTGAGGATGTCGACGGGCTCGATGGAGGCGCCCCCAGAACCCTCAAGGAAGCGCAAGCGGGGTTACTCCAGCATAAGGTGAGTTGTTTTTTGCCCTCCGTGTTCTTGATATCATGTATCCGGTCACCCACCCTTCCTCCCTTCCATTGTTAGGACGGCGCCCGCTGTCCCTGGCCTTGCGCCCATCAAGGCGCTCAAGTTGGGGGCGCTGGACGCGCCGCGCGTGACGAGGCCCCGCTCGGAGAGGGCGCCATGGGCGGCGGCGGGCACGGCAGCGATGGGCGAGGCGTCGCGTGTCACGACCGTGGCCGCGGGGCCACGGCAGCGGGAGGAAGCAGCGGTGGGGTCTATGCGGGCGACGATGACCCGTGGTACCCAGCAAGGGCGAGAGCGGGCCCGCGCGGCGAGTCAGGGGGTCGAGGGCCGCGGGACGGACGAGGCCCCCGCTGATGGTGATTCTACCCCCAGAGGGGGTCGGGTGGAGGCAGCGGTCGGATCCGCCCCCGGTCCCATGCCCGGGGCACTGGTGGTGCGATCCGACGGCTGTGTGATGTCGCAGCAACCGGCGTCCGGTGCCGGGGTGTCGATGTCCGGCGTCGCGGTCCCGGCGCCCGGCGCCGACGTGCCACAGTGGGAGCAGAGTCTCCGTCTCCCTAGGGTGTCGCGGAGCTTGCTGGAAGAGGCGAGGTCCGAGAGGGCGCTGTGGCAGGAGTTCCGTGCCGACGGTGCTTCTCTTCACGCCGCTCTGGCCGAAGCGATCCGACTCCACGGAGGCAGGTCGTTCCAGATCTTCCAAGTAAGGATGCTCGCTTGATTGCTGTTCGTTCCTCTGTTTTCCTGTTTGAGTGTTTCTCGTTTGATTCTTACTCCCTGCTTTCCCTTCACTACCCGTAGGAGCTGCAGGGCCAGGCGGGTGAGAGATTCGCTCGCATCGCCGAGCTGAGCTCCGACCTTGACTGGTACCGGACGCAGTACGAGGCTCTGGACGCGATGGTGGAGGCCCTGCGTGCGGACAACGGTTGGCTGGAGTATAACCTCATGGGCATGGAGGATGCTCACACCGACCAGCGTTCCTTGGCGGCGCAAAAGACCAAGGAGGCCGAGGAGATGAAGGCCGCGCTCCAGGGGAAGGAGGAGGCGCTGGCGGTGGCGAACGACGAGCTGCGGAGGGCGCGCGAGGCTCTTGCCGAGGTTCAGGCCACGCTGTCGCAGAAGGGGACGGCTCTTGCCGAGGGGCAGGCCCAACTCTTGCAAGATCGTACGACCCTCGAGGGGGCGCGGTCCTGGCAGACCCAGGCTGAGCAAAAGACCTAGGAGGCTGAGAAGTTGGGTGCTGCTCTGCAGGAGAAGGTCGAGGCGCTCTCCGGGGCGGAGGGCCAGCTTCAGCAGGAACGTACTGCACGCGCGGAGGCGGAGACCCAGCTCCAGTAGGAGCGTGTCGCGCTCGAGGATGCTCGGTCCGCCCTCCAGCGCGAACACTCGGCGCGGGGGGAGGCGCAGTCCCTGCTCCACTAGGTGCGTGCCGCACTCGCAGGGGCCACGCTTCAGCTTCGGGAGGCAGAGATCGAGCGGCTCACCAGGGAGTTAGTCCAGGAGGGCGTCGCCGTCGAGGCCCTGAGGACCGTCAGCATGGAGAAGGACGCTTCGATCCTGCAGCTGCAGCAGGAGGCTGGGGCTGTGCGTACAGAGCTCGAGAAGGAGAGGAAGCAGGTCGAGGGTAAGTCGCAGCCCCTGATCCTTTTATTTGTTGTTCAAGTTCGTCGAGATTTGCTCTCGACTCACCCTTTCTCCCTCCCAGGACTGCGGAAAGCTCTGGGGGAGTCGGCGATGCAGGTGGAAGTGCTCCAGGCAGCCTACACCTCGTCCCAGCAAGAGCTGGGCCTTCTGGAGCAGGCGGCCCTCGAAGCGTGCCAGAACATCGACGAGGGCACCGGTCTGTCGGGGAGCTCGTTGGCGAGCCGCCTTCGGGCTCTGAGCGGTCACATCGTCGAGCGCATAAAGGGCACCCTCCGTCTCGGCATCCAGAAGACCCTCGGTGTGGTGTCGATGCATTACATCATCGACCTTGTGGCGTTGGCCACAGGATACGTCGTCGCGGACGACCTTGATGATGACGGGGCGCAGGACGCCGTGAACCAGGTCGATGCTGCCGCTGCGGACCCAGCTGCGGACCTTGCTGACACGTTCGAGGAGGACCTCTTCCCGAACGCTCCCCCCGCGGGTATCCTCGAGCCCTGAAAGTAGTCGGGCGCCGAAGCCCTTAAGTCGTGGTCAGGATTCGAGCCAGGTGGCTCATGTAACAAAACAATCCACCTTTGAAGTTTGTAACTTAAGTGTGACTCGTTTTACGTGTGCCGTTGAGTCTTTCCCCATCACCTGGGTAGATTTCAGCTGGGATCGATCGTTTTCACGAGTAACTTAAAGGTGAAGTGGTGTGAGAGAGGGTAGCCGTATCCTGCTGGAGGCGTAGGCCGTTCCTAGCTCGCCCGACTTTACCTTTTTGCTATTCGCGCCCTGCTTTCTTCCTGTCTGGGCTTCCGAGGCATGACGGGCTTGGCATTTTCGGAAGAAAAAGGTTTTTACGAAAAAATGGGACCGTTTAGGGGGGGATGCCCCCCATAGTAGCCCTCGAGAGGGACTTGGTTTTCGGAGGAAAGCCGAGTCTCCCTTGTCTTTATTCGCAACCTTAATGTATATACAACCGACTGGGGTGCTGGATATGCACAAAATGACTTGGAATTTAAGGGTAAAAGCGACGTAGCTGTTGGATGTTCCAAGCATTGGTGAAAACTTCGCCTTTCTCATTCGCGAGCTTGTACGTGCCGGGCTTGAGGACCTCGGCAACGATGTATGGTCCCTCCCACGACGGTGTGAGCTTGTGGCGTCCTTCATTCTTCTGTCAGAGTCGAAGCACCAAATATCCCTTGTTGAGGTCTCGAGGCCGGACCTTGCTCGCTTGGTAGCGTCGCAGGGATTGCTGATACTTCTCGGAGTGTAGGACCGCCTCGTCTCGGGCCTCGTCAATGCAGTCCAACGCGTCTTTGCGATCTTATTGGTTCTGTCCCTCCTAGTAGGCTTTGATCCTCGGGGACCCGTAGTCCAAATCCGTGGGGAGTACAGCTTCCGCGCCGTAGACTAGGAAGAAAGGGGTGAGCCCCGTGGCCCTGCTCGGGGTGTTCCTGAGGCTCCAAACGACTGATGGCAGCTCCTGAACCCACTTCCGGCCAAATTGGTTGAGCTTGTTGAAGATCCTTGGTTTCAGGCCTTGCAAAATCATGCCGTTGGCGCGCTCGACTTGGCCTTTAGTCTGCGGGTGTGCTACGGCGGACCAATCCACGCGGATGTGGTAGCTGTCGCAGAACTCCAAGAACTTCTTGCCAGTGAATTGTGTGCCGTTGTCCGTTATGATAGAGTTGGGTTCCCCAAAGCGGTGCACGATGTCCGTGAAGAATAGCACCGCCTGCTCGGACCTGAGGCTGCTGATGGGACGGACCTCGATCCACTTTGAGAATTTGTCGATGGCCACGAGTATGTGGGTGAAGCCCCCGGGCGCCTTTTGCAAGGGCCCGACCATGTCTAGCCCCCACACGGCGAAAGGCCACGTGATGGGGATGGTTTGCAGTGCGTGAGTCGGGAGGTGGGTCTTCCGCGCGTAGTACTGGCACCCTTCGCAGGTGCGCACCACCTCATTGGCGTCGGCGACCGCCGTCGGCCAATAGAAGCACTGGCAGAACGCTTTGCCCACGAGGGTGCGCGGAGTGGCGTGGTGACCGCATTCGCCCGCGTGAACATCCTGGATCAACTCCCGACCTTCGGGAATGGAAATGCAACACTGCATGATCCCCGAAGCACTGCGCTTGTATAGCTCACCGTCAATGACGACGAAGGACTTGGCCTTCCTGGCGATACGCCTTGCCTCGGTTCGGCCCGGAGGGAGCTCCCCCCGTTCTAACCATGCAAGGTACTCGTCGCGCCAGTCCCGCGGAGGGGGCGGGAGGTTGTCAATTTCCATCACCTCGGCCTCGTCCGCCTGGGACTCTTCGAGGTTCGAGGCCTCGAGTTCCCCATTCGAGGGGTCCTCATTCATGGGCTCGGTGCCCGTGTGTCTCGAGGGGTCAGCCCCCGAGGTTTTTCCGGAAGCGTCGGCGGGTTTGTCGAGGTTGACGGAGGGTTTGGCGAGGTCGCGGGCGAAGATGTTCGGAGGAACGGTGATTCGCCCCGAAGCGATCTTGGCCAGCTCGTCCGCCTCCTTATTGTACTTGCACGCGATGTGGTTGAGCTCGAATCCGAAGAACTTGTCCTCGAGCTTGCACACCTCGGCGCAGTATGCCTCCATCTTCTCGTCGTGGCAGCTTGCGTTCTTCATTACCTGGTCAATGACCAGCTGGGAATCTCCCCGGATATCAAGGCGCTTGATGCCGAGCTCGATGGCGATGCGGAGGCCGCCGAGGAGGGCCTCGTACTCCGCCATGTTGTTTGACGCAGGGAAATGCAAGCGCACCAAGTACCGTATGTGCTCCCCGAGGGGTGAAACAAAGAGCAGGTCCACGCCTGCGCCCGTTTTCATTACTGAACCATCGAAGTACATGGTCCAGCACTCGGCTTGAATCTGAGGGGTGGGCAGCTGAATGTCGGTCCACACAGCCACAAAGTCCGCCAAGACCTGCGATTTGATCGCCTTTCGTGGTGCGTAGGTGAGTGCCTCACCCATGAGCTCCATGGACCACTTTGCTATCCTACCCGAGATGTCCTGGTTGTGGACAATCTCCCCGAAAGGGAAAGAGGACACCACGGTGACAGGATGGACCTCGAAGTAGTGCCGCAGCTTGCGCCGCGCGAGCACCACCGTGTAGAGCAGCTTCTGGATCTGGGGGTATCGTGTCTTGGTATCTGACAACACCTCGCTGATGTAGTACACCGGCCTCTGGACTGGCAGGGCGTGGCCTTCTTCCGTCCTTTCTATCACGATGACCGCGCTGACCACTTTGGTTGTGGCGGCAACGTAGAGATACAACGGCTCGCCTTCCTAGGGCGGGGTCAGAATCGGGGCATGGGCGAGTGTCACATTTAGCTTGTCGAGGGCCTCTTGGGCCTCAGTGGTCCATGAGAAGCGCTCGCTTTTCCGCAGCAGTCGGTACAGGGGCAACCCCTTTTCGCCGAGGCGCGAGATGAATCGGCTCAGAGCTGCAAGGCAGCCCAGGACCCTTTGTACCCCTTTCAGGTCGTGTATTGGCCCCATCCGTTCGAGGGCTAACACCTTCTCTGGGTTGGGCTCTATGCCTCGCTGGGAGACAATGTAGCCTAAAAGCATGCCGCGCGGCACCCCGAAGACGCATTTTTCAGGATTTAACTTAACCCCGTTTGCCCGAAGGCACTCGAACGCAATGCGCAAATCGTTCACCAGGTCGTCCGCTTTTCTGGATTTAACTACGATGTCGTCGACGTATGCCTCAACGGTCCGCCCGATGTGATCCCCGAAGACGTGGAGCATACATCGCTGGTATGTCACCCCGGCGTTTCGGAGACCGAACGGCATCATCACGTAGCAAAACATCCCAAACGGTGTGATAAAGGAGGTCGCGAGCTGGTCGGACTCCTTCATCTTGATCTGGTGGTACCGGAGTACGCATCAAGGAAACATAGCAACTCGCACCCCGCGGTGGAATCAACTATTTGGTCAATCCGTGGCAAAGGAAAAGGAACTTTAGGACATGCTTTATTCAAACCGGTATAGTCAATGCACATCCGCCACTTCCCATTCTTTTTCTTAACTAGTACAGGATTAGCGAGCCACACTAGATGAAACACCTCCTTGATGAACCCGGCCTCTAAGAGCTTTCGCAGCTCCTCTCCAATCGCCCGGCGTTTCTCCTCGTCAAATCGTCGCAGACGCTGAGAGACCGGCTTGGAGTTGGGCAAGATATCAAGTGAGTGCTCGGCGACTTCCCTCGGAATGCCCGACATGACCGCGGGACTCCACGCAAAGATGTCAGCGTTGGCGCGGAGAAAGTCGACGAGCACCACTTCCTATTTCGGGTCGAGGGTGGAGCTGACCCTTAACATCTTGCCTTCGGGGGCGCTGGGGTCGAGGGGCACGGCCTTGGTGTGCTCCGTGGCCTCGAAGCTGCCGGCATGCTTGTTGGTGGAGTCGAGGGCCTCGTTGGCCAGCTTCTCCAGGTCCGCCACGAGGGCCTTGTCATGCGCGAGCGCCTCAGCGCGCTCAATGCACTCGACGTCACACTCGAACGCGTGTTCGAATGAAGGGCCCATCGTGATGACGCCTTTGGGCCCCGGCATCTTGAGCTTCAGGTAAGTGTAGTTCGGGATCGCCATGAACTTGGCGTAGCAGGGCCGGCCAAGGATGGCGTGGTACGCTCCCCGAAACCCCACCACCTCGAAGGTGAGGACTTCCTTGCGGAAGTTGCTCGGTGTGCCGAAGCAGACGGGCAAGGTCGATCTGCCCGAGAGGCTGGACTCGCTTGCCCGGCGCAACACCGTGAAAAGGCGACTTGCTGGGCCGCAGCTTGTCCAAGCCGATCCCCATGAGCTCCAATGTGGAGGAGTACATGATGTTGAGGCTGCTACCTCCGTCCATCAACACCTTGGAAAACCGTGTGTTGCCGATGATGGGGTCGACAACAAGCAGGTACTGCCCCGGATTAGGGATGTGATCCGGGTGGTCTTCTCGGCCGAAGGAGATCGTCTCCTCCGACCAGTCGAGGTATGACGGCACGGCCGGGTGAACGGAGTAGACCTCTCGACGTTCACGCCTGCGCTGCCACGACGTCATATCGACGGTGGGCCCCCCGAAGATGAAGAACACGTTCTCCACCTCCGGGAAACTATCCTTGCACCCGTCACTCGCATCCTTCTTGGCGTTGTCCTCCTTCGTGGCGATGCGGCTGTAGTATTTCTTGAGCATGTCGCACTGCTCGAGGGTATGAGCGACGGGGGTCTTGTGGTACGGGCAGGGCTTCTTCAGCATGTCGTCGAAGACCCCCCTCGAGGGGGACCTCGAGCCCCCTTGTTGGCGGCGTCGATCGTGTTGACCTCCTCGGGGCCCTCATCTTGTTCCATGGGCTTCTTGCCCTAGTTCTTCTTGCCCTTCTTGCCCTGTTTCTGCTTCTTCGAGGGCTCCTTGGGCTTGCTGCCCTCCGCGGGCGCATCTTCGGCTCGCTTGCCTTTCTTGCCGTCAAAGATCGCCCCCACCGCCTCCTCGCCAGAAGCGTAGCTGGTGGTGATATCGAACAGCTCATTAACGTTGGTGGGAGGGCTCCGCCCCAACTCACGCACGAGGTCCCGGCAAGTCGTGCCCTCCAAGAAGGCATGCACAACTGAGAGCCAGGTGTGGTTCGAGGACCGGTGGATGGTCGCTTCCTGGTGTGATGAGTGATTGACAACGTGGTGTGGACTGATTCTTGGCTAAGTATTGTAGGTGCAGGTTGCGGCTTGACTGGTGCAGGTGCAGGTGAAGAAGGAGCACGAAACGTCATTGCCGGTGAGGCCTCCAGGTGTGGAGAAGACAAGTAGGCTTGGTTCGAGGGACCCGGTGGCCAGCGGGGTCAAGTGCGGGCCGCATGGTGGCAAGAACGGCAAGATGAAGTCGTGGACGGTTTCTTGGTTGAGCCTCAAAACCAAGGTCGAGCCGGGACTACGTGGGAGCTGAGTCATGAGTGGTGATTGGCGGAGGCTACACCGAGTTCGCGGGGTTTCCAGTGGTTCACCAGAAAACCACTGGGTTCCTTGGTTGATCCACAAAGCCAAGACCGAAGAACCGAAGACGGAGGTGCAGCAGCTCCAGACCGGTCTGACCGGTGGGTCTGACCGGTCTGACCGGTGAGGAGCACCGGTCTGACCGGTGTGCGACGACACAGTCCGGAATCTTCGAAGCGGAGGACATGCAACGGGATCGCAAGGCTTGCGTCGAGGCTAAGCAAGTATGCGGTCACTGGGCATCCGTCCGATGGAGCGAAGACAAAGATTTCCGAATTCACCCTTGAGGGGCATGTATCCCAAGTTAGCTAGTAAGGGTATTTTCGTCTTTCGGTTGCCTCCATATAACCCAAGTGGTGAGAGGATGGCAGCCATCTCTTGGAACCCTAGCTCATTTGCTTTCCTATTTTCTCTTCCTATGTTCCTTAGGATTTTCTTAGGACTAGCTTGAGAGCTTCATGGTGAGATCTTGTGAGAGGGAAGGATGATCGGGCGGCAAGCTAGACCTTGTATGAACCTCTTTGGTATGTATAGATGATTCGGCGTGGTTCCTCAAGGCTTGGATGTGTCTTTCCCATTTCTCCTTTTTGGTGATTTCGGAGCCCTTTCTTGGCGATTTTCTTGGAGCGATTTCGAGGCCTTTCTCTTTGGGATTTGGTGGGGGATGTATGTGTGAACCCTTCGTGGTTCTTTTCCCTTTGATCCCCCACCCAAATCCGTGAGCAAAGGGGCTCGCTTTTGGGGTTTTCGTGGCTCTAGGGTTAGAGGCGTTCTTGGTGGGATTTCTTCGATTCCTCTTGATTTAGCAAGTTTTGGTGGACCAAATCTTGGTTATGGAGTGCCCATGAGGTGTTCCTACTATCCCCAAAGTCTTGCACAAATCCGTGGACCGATTCGGGAGATCGGGAGTTGGATTTGGGGGAGTTGACCCGCGGGTGCTGTTCATCCCCGAGCGGCCCAGCCTGACCGGTCTGACCGGTGCTGCTCACCGGTCTGACCGGTGCAGAGGCTCAGTGGGTTTTGCCTCGGGTGAACGTCTGGGTGAGTTCGTTGTTGTCCCGTGTTGCTGCTGTTTCGAGTTTGGTCCTGTTTGGAGCTCGGTAGGTCAGTTTGGTGGATTTGGGATTTCCTGGCGTGGACCGGTCTGACCGGCGAGCTACACCGGCCTGACCGGTGTAGAGGCCTTCTGTGGAAGTTCTCAGATTTTGCCAGCAGGTACCGGTCTGACCGGTGCTGCTCACCGGCCTGACCGGTGTAGCCCAGTAGCTGCTCGAGTTGGTTTTTCCGCTGCGTTCTCGAGTAGGTGTAGGTGGTTGTTGGTTCCTAGGACTAGTAGCACTTCAGTGGCTGCGTGGTCTTGGCCAACTTGGGTAGTTGAGTCGGAGACGTGATTTGGAAGCCGTGTTCGTCTTGTTGGAGTTTTCATCTCCTTCGAGAAGAATTTTTATCGACTCCTCACTCCCCCCTCTCTGGTTCGCCTAATCGGTCCTTCAATTGGTATCAGAGCCGATTCGGGTCTTTATTGACTCTTACCAGTCTAAGATCCAAAGATGGTGTACCAGGAACGGGGTTCGGGTCCTCCGCACTTCGATGGGAAGAACTACCAGATGTGGCAGAGGCGGATGGCAGCGTTCCTCCGCGGAAAGGGTCAGATCCTTTGGGACGTTACGGTGAACACAGCTTATGTTCATCCGATGAACTTCCTTGCTCCAGGATCGAGGGATATGTTCGAAGCCAACAACAAGGCTGTTGACTACTTGTTTCGTGCTCTGTGTCAGCCTGAATTCGATCGGGTTCAGACAGAGGACTTAGCTTGTAGGATTTGGGAGCAGTTGAAGGATGCTCATGCTGGGAATGCTCAGGTTCAGGCTCGGATGTATGCGACTTACTGGAGAGAGTACGAGAACTTCACTCATCTCCCCGGCGAGTCCGTCGATGTCCTTTTCCAGCGGTTTACGGTCGTTGTGAACAACATGAGAGCCAATGTGGCCGTGCTCCCATACGATGATCATGATAGAGCCGTGAAGCTCTTGCACTCGTTGGATCGTACCGTATGGGACGGGAAGTTTGAGGCTATTGTTGAGTCCGAGAAGTATGACACCTTGACGGTGAACGAGCTGTTCTCGAAGCTCAAGTCAGATGAGTTGGACCGTGGTATGACAGCCAAGACCGAGAGCCCGACTGATTCTCATAGTCTTGCTCTCGTTGGTGGCAAAGGAGCTAAGTCTAACGCTAACGCATCCTCCAGGATGTACTCTCTGTCTTCTTTGATGTCTTTGCCAGACGAGGAGTTCGACGTGCTTGGAGAGGACGAGCTGGCGTTGCTGACCAGGCGGTTCGAGAGGCTGCACGAGAACCGGGTGAACACGAGGAGGACAGCACGGACGTGCTTTCAGTGCGGCAAGCCAGGACACTTCGTCGCTGACTGCCCGGAGAAGACGGAGAACAAGGACTGCTACAAGGACGGCTACAGGCACCGGTCGAGCAAGGACGGCAAGTACCGATCGAGGCGCGATCACAAGCACAAGAACAAGCACAAGGACGAGCGACGATCGAGTAAGAAGGACGGCCGCGGCAGGAAGGCCCGAGCGATGGTCGGAGCGAGCGACGTCGACTCCAGCTCCGCCTACTCTTCCTCGAGCTCGAGTAGCAGTGAAGATGAAGGTGATCGGCGCAAGAACAAGAAGTCATCCAGGAACTTGAGCGGGTTGAGCTGCTTCGCGGGAGATGGCTTCTGCGGCATGGCTCGTAGCTTCGGCAGCAAGAAGAGTCACCAGAGCGACTCGGACTCCGACTCCGAGGACGAGGTATGTGATGAGCTCTCCTCTTTGCGCAAGGAGAATGATGAGTTGGTTGACTTGCTTGATAATCGCGATCACATGCTTAGAGAGGCCAAGAAGATGAGGAAAGAGCTTAGGGCCTCACTAGAAGATGCTAGGAACCGTGTGGCTGAGCTAGAAACCCAGAACCTAGATGCTAAGCTTGAGATTGATTCGCTTAAGGCTTCTCCTGTGGACTCTGATGAGATTGATTGCTGTGATTGCTCTGTGTACCTAGCTGATCTTACTGCTCTTAAGGATAAGCATGCTTCTACTTGTGATGAACTAGATATGCTTAGGGTTGAAGTGGCTGAGCTTAAGTCTAGACCTGCTTTGCTAGGTGCTTGCACTTCTTGCCCTGTTTTGCATGGAAAGATTGATGAGATGCATGCTTACACTGTTTCGCTTGAGGCTAAGTTGAAAGAGCCTATTCCCACTTCTTGCTCTACTTGTGAATTGCATGCGGTTAAGAATTTGGAGCTTGCGCATTATGTTGATCGCTTGCAGGATGAGAATGATGAGCTGAGAAAATGTATGAGCTGGTTGTCGGGTCAGGAGCCTCAGCTTGGTATCATGATAGCGGCTTTCAAACGCTATGATGGTCAGGCACTTGGGGCTGACAAGCTTGGAGAGAACAGTGGTGAGGGAGTTGAGAGAATTGGAGAGATTCCTATCCCACCACCAAACAGACACAAGAACAAGTTTGAGCCCAAGCCTAACCATCTCAGAAACAAACTTGACACTACTCCAGATCCACCCATATTCCCTCACCCAACAAATGATTTCCAGAAACCGGTGAAGTTTGTGAGCCCAAAGGGAGGTGAGGAAGGAGAGAAGAAGGGTGAGAAACCGAGTGGGCAGCCCCAAGCCAAAGCCTAAGCCACAGCCCATGAAGTTCCATTGTGGGTATTGTGGGAGAGATGGTCACAAGGATGAGTTTTGCTTCAAGAGGAAGCGTGAGGAGAGAATGGCTAGAGAGTGGGCTAACAAGGACAGGTACCACCCCTCTAATGGTGTACCTGAGCCTCGTATGCAGATGCCCAGGGCCAAGGCGATTGTGAGGACGGTTCCGGCTTGGGGAGACCGGAAGGCAGCAGGTGGTGCTGCTAGCCGAGCTACACCGGTCAGACCGGTGCACTACACCGGTCAGACCGGTGCAGGTCTAGGCAGACAGCGAGTTGGTTTTCGTGCTCGTGAGGATGCTCGGTTTGGTTCTGGTGGTCGTGGTTCTGGTGGTTGGTCTGGAAAGTTTGCAGGTGGTCAGTTTGCTAGGCGATCTCCACCTCGTGCTCAATACGGGGGTGGGAGGAGTCGTAGCTTTGAGATGGAGAGGAGGAACGATCCACGGTTTTGCTTTCGTGGCTTTCGTCCTCCTCCAGCTAGAGAGGGTTGGTTCCCTCGTAGTGGTTACCGTGGTGGTGTTCGTGGTGGTAGCTTTGATAGGCGTGATGATTTGGTTTGTGCTAACCCCACTTTGGAGCAAATGGCTCGGCACTGGTTTTACTCTTTTAGTACTAACCCCAGTGCTGAGTCGTTTGTTCACTCACGTGCTCGCTTTTGAATTTCAGGTGGGAGACTTGAGGAACGTTTGGTTGATTGACTCCGGTTGCTCGAGGTATATGACCGGAGACAAGGGGTGGTTCTCAAGTCTCGTCCCGGTGGTGTCCAAGACATACATCACCTTTGGGGACAATGGGCGAGGGCGTGTGCTATCAGAAGGTGAGATCAAGGTAAGTGACAAGGTCACTCTCAGGCGTGTTGCTCTTGTTCAATCGCTGGGGTTCAATTTGCTTTCCGTGTCCCAGTTGTTGGATGAGGGCTTTGAGGTGTTGTTTTGGCCTGGTGGTTCTCGGATTTTAGATTCTCGAGGGGACCTTGTTTGCATGGTCGTTCCCGAGGGTCAAGTGTTCCGAGCTGATTTCTCTCAGTCTTCTGGTGTGGAGCGTTGCTTCTTGGCTGGTTCTTCGAGTGAGTTGTGGAAGTGGCATAGGAAGTTGGGTCACTTGAGCTTTGACCTTTTGTCACGCTTGAGTAAACTCAATTTGGTCCGAGGATTGCCACGGTTGAGGTTTGAGAAAGAGTTGGTTTGTGCGGCGTGTAGGCATGCCAAGATGGTAGCCTCCTCTCACCCGCCTCTCACCGATGTGATGACTGAGCGTCCATGCGAGCTGCTCCATATGGACCTTGTTGGCCCAGCTCGTGTGCGATCTGCGGGTGGGAAGTGGTATGTCCTTGTTGTGGTGGACGACTACTCTCGGTATGCGTGGGTGTTCTTTCTTGAGGAGAAAGGGAAGACGTTTGGTTTTGTTCGAGATCTTGTCTTGAGGTTTAGAAACGAGAGGCACGGAGATGCCATACGAGCGATCCACAGTGACAATGGCTCGGAATTCAAAAACTCTCGCTTCGAAACCTTTTGCCATGACTTGGGTCTTGAACACCAGTTTTCGAGTCCGTATACGCCTCCCCAGAATGGCGTTGTGGAAAGGAAAAACAGGACCTTGTGCGAGATGGCTCGGACGATGCTCGACGAGCATAGGACTCCGAGAAGGTTCTGGGCTGAGGCGGTCAATACCGCGTGCTATGTGTCGAACAGGATCTACCTCAGGGTTCATAAGAAGAAAACCTGTTACGAGTTGATGCACGTTCGCACACCCAAGGTGAGTCACTTCCATGTCTTTGGTTGTAAATGCTTCATTCTGAAGAAAGGGAAGAAGTTGGACAAGTTCGAGGCTAGGTCTGTCGATGGCATTTTCTTTGGTTATGCATCTCATTCTAGAGCATTTCGTGTGCTCAATCTTGAAACTAATCAAATCATGGAGACTTGCGAGGTAACCTTCGACGAGACACAACCACGTAGTCAGCTTGGTTTTGAGTGTGCAGGTGACGACGAACTTAGCGAGGAGATCTTTCAGGAGGAGGAGCATGAACATGGAGATGATGAAGATGGCGGTCTGATGCCCGCAGCTGAACATGTACCTACTACTTCGACGACGATCGTGAACGGGCCCTCTCCCACACCTACAACGACAAACCCAGATCAAGGCGAAGCTGCTGTTGAGGGGGAGGTAGCATCATGGCGAGAACCTCCCCGGCGAGTGCAAGTGGATCACCCAGCTTCGAGAATCATCGGCGACATGAATGAACGTACTACATGGTTGAGGGTTCGGAACAATTCTCATTTCGCTCATGCTGCTTTTGTTGCCACCTTTGAGCCCAAAGACATTGGACACGCGCTATCTGATCATAATTGGGTTTATTCGATGCATGAGGAGTTGGAGAATTTTGAGAGGAACCAAGTTTGGGTGTTGGTTGACCCTCCTCCAGGGTGTAAGCCGATTGGGACAAAATGGGTGTGGAAAAATAAAGAGGGAGAGAAAGGAGAAGTGGTGAGGAACAAGTCGAGACTTGTTGCTCAGGGGTACAGTCAGAAAGAGGGGATCGACTACGAGGAGACTTTCGCTCCTGTAGCTCATTTGGAGGAGATCAGGATCCTTCTAGCCTTTTCCGTGGCTAAAGGGTTCAAGTTGTATCAGATGGATGTGAAGAGTGCTTTCCTGAACGGTGTGTTGGAGGAAGAGGTATTTGTGAGGCAACTACCGGGGTTTGAGAGTGAGAAGTACCCCCACCGGGTGTACAAGTTGAGGAAGGTGCTGTATGGGTTGAAGCAGGCGCCTAGAGCTTGGTATGGTAGGTTGAGGGGGTTCCTGTTTGAGAGAGGGTTTGAGATGGGGAAGGTCCATCAGACCTTGTTTCTCCTCAGGCAGGGCAGAGATATCCTGATTGTGCAGGTATACGTGGATGATATTGTCTTTGGTGGCTCGTCTAACTCTCTTGTTGCAAGGTTTGCAGAAGACATGAGCAGGGAATTTGAGATGAGCATGATGGGCGAGTTGTAGTTCTTCCTCGGGCTACAAATCAAGCAATCAAAGGAAGGAACATTCGTGCACCAAGCTAAGTACACCAAGGACATTGTGAGGAAGTTCAAGATGGAGGACTCCAAGGCCATGGCGACGCCTATGAGTACGACTACAGCTCTTGATGCGGACGAGGAAGGTGAACACGTGGACCAGAAGGAGTACCGGAGCATGATCGGGTCACTCCTCTACTTGACGGTGACGAGGCCGGACATCCAATTCTCGGTATGTCTGTGCGCTCGTTTTCAAGCGTCTCCGAGGACTTCGCATCGGCAAGCAGTCAAGCGCATATTCAGGTATTTTGCGACATACTCCCGACTTTGGCCTTTGGTACTCCGCGTCTTCTTCTTTGGCTCTTCATGGATTTTCGGACGCGGATTTTGCCGGGTGTCGGTTGGATAGGAAGTCCACTTCTGGGACTTGCCAGTTCTTGGGTTCTTCTTTGGTGTCTTGGTCTTCCCGCAAACAGTCGAGTGTTGCTCAATCCACTACCGAGGCAGAGTATGTAGCCGCAGCTAGTTGTTGCTCTCAGCTCCTTTGGATCACATACACCATGAGTGACTTTGGTGAGGAGTATACCCATGTTCCACTTCAATGTGATAGCACCAGTGCCATAAGCGTTGCAAAGAACCCAGTGCTCCATTCCAAAACCAAGCACATAGAAGTGAGGTATCATTTTCTGAGAGACAACGTAGAGAAAGGAAAAATCGCTTTGATCCATGTACCCACACATGACCAACTAGCCGATATTTTCACCAAACCCCTAGATCAAGCAACTTTCACTCGTTTGTGGGGGGAGCTTGGTGTGGGTTTGATTTCTTGAGTTGGTGTGTGGGAGCTCCTTTGTAGCATATGTATAGCTTTCCTTTTGTGCATTTCTTGCATTTGGCATGGCATATGTAACATGATGTATAGGCATCTTTGTATCTTAGGTTACATGCATTTTGTATCATATGCATTGTTTAGGAAAGGCTTCTCCTATATACATTGTTCACCATGGAATGATATGTATGTCTTTATGAGCTAGTCTGGTAAGCTATGGTTAGTTTGGCTTAGCTCTTGATAATCTTGGTTTATATCCATGGTTGATGGCTATGTTTTTGAAAAATTTCATATGTATGCTCTCTTGTGAGTAAATGCCTCTACATGATCTTGACATGTTTTTGTGGCTTGGCTATGCTTAATTTGTGGTTGGATAGCTTATTTTGATCATATGGGGCCAAAGGCTCATTTGCCATCATGAATGTTTAGCCCCCATGCTTGATCTTGTGGAGGGGCATAAGTTCCTTTTTGTCGCAAAGACATTTCATGTACCAATTTCAAATCTGAAAATGAAATGTAAATTGCTTGGAAAAAGTGCTCCCATGTCATATGTGCTAATTTTAATTTGCTTTGGGTGCTAAACCGTTGCATGATGCCTACCAATGAGAAGTCTCATATCTAGAAGTAGGCACATGGCTCGGTGGCTTTGACATGACATGAGGTGCTTGTGGGTGTTTATGATGGTCTTATGCTTAGAATGGTTGTCCTAGCATGAAGTTTGTGTGGCTTTGCCATTTTGACATGTTTTGCTCATGTTTAGGACTTTGCTCATGAGAGGGTAATTTTTCGCAAAATTGCTCAATTCTATCTTAGCTTCGCCCAATGGTTGTGAAACTTGGTGATCTTGAAGTTGATATCATTACGAAGTTATAGAGTATCTAACTTGCTCATTTGGACATGTGTAGCATCCTATGTTGAATTTTGTCTATTTGAGAAGCTCTAGGTTGCAATTTTTTCATTTTTGGCTTGATTCATGCATTGCTAACAAGGGGGAGAAGTTTGAGCATGATTTGGCTTGCTGCATACATTTAGAAGGTTTCCAAGTGGTTTCGGGCTATTTTTGAGCTCGGGCAGTTTCCCAGGTGGCATCGGCCTGACCGGTGAGGTACACCGGTCTGACCGGTGTAGTTCCCAGGTGCTGGACGATCTTGTCCACCGGTCTGACCGGTGAGGGTGACCGGTCTGACCGGTCAGAGCAAAGCTGAAGCAGCTGCTCTGTTTGCGAGGTGGTTTGCATGCATTCGTCCAGGGGGAGTTGCATTGGTTCAGGGGGAGCTTGCATGTGTGCAGGGGGAGCTCTTTGTGGTTTTCGAGCTTTGGATTGATGGTTTGTGCTCTTTGCTTGAGCATGCTTTTGTCTCGGATGTGTCGAGCCGTTGCCCTTGCCTAAGGGGTCCGAGACTTGTCTTCTTCAAGTGATCTTGCTCTTTGCCTTTTCTTTGGCTTTCGATCGCTTGTTGGAGTTTCTTTTAGTCGTTTCTTTTCTTTTTCTTTTCTCTTGGTTACCAAAACGTGTGTGTTGTCAATGCACTCATCAAGGGGGAGATTGAGAGCCAGGTGTGGTTCGAGGACCGGTGGATGGTCGCTTCCTGGTGTGATGAGTGATTGACAACGTGGTGTGGACTGATTCTTGGCTAAGTATTGCAGGTGCAGGTTGCGGCTTGACTGGTGCAGGTGCAGGTGAAGAACAAGCGCGAAAGGTCGTTGCCGGTGAGGCCTCCAGGTGTGGAGAAGACAAGTAGGCTTGGTTCGAGGGACCCGGTGGCCAGCGGGGTCAAGTGCGGGCCGCATGGTGGCAAGAACGGCAAGATGAAGTCGTGGACGGTTTCTTGGTTGAGCCTCAAAACCAAGGTCGAGCCGGGACTACGTGGGAGCCGAGTCATGAGTGGTGATTGGCGGAGGCTACACCGAGTTCGCGGGGTTTCCAGTGGTTCACCAGAAAACCACTGGGTTCCTTGGCTGATCCACAAAGCCAAGACCGAAGAACCGAAGACGGAGGTGCAGCAGCTCCAGACCGGTCTGACCGGTGGGTACCGGTCTGACCGGTGAGGAGCACCGGTCTGACCGGTGTGCGACGACGCAGTCTGGAATCTTCGAAGCGGAGGACACGCGTCGGGATCGCAAGGCTTGCGTCGAGGCTAAGCAAGTTTGCGGTCGCTGGGCATCCGTCCGATGGAGCGAAGACAAAGATTTCCGAATTCGCCCTTGAGGGGCATGTATCCCTAGTTAGCTAGTAAGGGTATTTTCGTCTTTCGGTTGCCTCCATATAACCCAAGTGGTGAGAGGATGACAGCCATCTCTTGGAACCCTAGCTCATTTGCTTTCCTATTTTCTCTTCCTATTTTCCTTAGGATTTTCTTAGGACTAGCTTGAGAGCTTCATGGTGAGATCTTGTGAGAGGGAAGGATGATCGGGCGGCAAGCTAGACCTTGTATGAACCTCTTTGGTATGTATAGATGATTCGGCGTGGTTCCTCAAGGCTTGGATGTGTCTTTCCTGTTTCTCCTTTTTGGTGATTTTCGGAGCCCTTTCTTGGCGATTTTCTTGGAGCGATTTCGAGGCCTTTCTCTTTGGGATTTGGTGGGGGATGTATGTGTGAACCCTTCGTGGTTCTTTTCCCTTTGATTCCCCACCCAAATCCGTGAGCAAAGGGGCTCGATTTTGGGGTTTTCGTGGCTCTAGGATTAGAGGCGTTATTGGTGGGATTTCTTCGATTCCTCTTGATTTAGCAAGTTTTGGTGGACCAAATCTTGGCTATGGAGTGCCCATGAGGTGTTCCTACTATTCCCAAAGTCTTGCACAAATCCGTGGAGCGATTCGGGAGATCGGGAGTTGGATTTGGGGGAGTTGACCCGCGGGTGCTGTTCATCCCCGAGCGGCCCAGCCTGACCGGTCTGACCGGTGCTGCTCACCGGTCTGACCGGTGCAGAGGCTCAGTGGGTTTTGCCTCGGGTGAACGTCTGGGTGAGTTCGTTGTTGTCCCGTGTTGCTGCTGTTTCGAGTTTGGTCCTGTTTGGAGCTCGGTAGGTCAGTTTGGTGGATTTGGGATTTCCTGGCGTGGACCGGTCTGACCGGCGAGCTACACCGGCCTGACCGGTGTAGAGGCCTTCTGTGGAAGTTCTCAGATTTTGCCAGCAGGTACCGGTCTGACCGGTGCTGCTCACCGGCCTGACCGGTGTAGCCCAGTAGCTGCTCGAGTTGGTTTTTCCGCTGCGTTCTCGAGTAGGTGTAGGTGGTTGTTGGTTCCTAGGACTAGTAGCACTTCAGTGGCTGCGTGGTCTTGGCCAACTTGGGTAGTTGAGTCGGAGACGTGATTTGGAAGCCGTGTTCGTCTTGTTGGAGTTTTCATCTCCTTCGAGAAGAATTTTTATCGGCTCCCATTCACTCCCCCCTCTCTGGTTCACCTAATCGGTGCTTCAACAACCTCGGACTCGCCGACGCTCGGAAGCTCGGTGCAGCGCTTGGAGAAGCGGCGGATGAAGTCCCTCAAGGACTCGCCAGCCTTCTGGGAGCAACCTCGGAGGTCCCAGGAGTTCCTGGGGCGTACGTACGTGCCCTGGAAGTTGCCCACGAACGTCCTGACCAGGTCGTCCCAGTCGTGGATCTGGTTCGCGGGCAGGTGCTCGAGCCACGTCCGTGCAGAGTCTGCCAGGTGCAGCGGCAAGTTGCGGATGATCATGGCGTCATCGGTGGCGCCGCCCAGCTGACATGCCAGGCGGTAGTCGTTGAGCCACACCCGGGGGTCCGTATCCCTCGAGTACTTGTTCACGGTCGTCGGCTGGCGAAAGCGCGGGGGGATCGAGGCCGTGCGGATCGCTCGGCCGAACACACGCGTGCCCGGTGGCTTCGACGACGGGCTCTTGTCCTCCCGGCTGTCGTATCGCCCGCCGCGTTGTGGGTTGTAGCCGTGTGACGGAGTGGCGTCCTGCCTCTTCTTGTTCAGGATGTTGCGGGCGTCGCCGTCGTTGAGCGCGCCGCGCGTATCCCGAATCCGATCTTTGGCAGGGGTCCTCTGGTTGCCTTCGTGGACGGTAGGCGCCAGGTGCGGAGTGTGGACCGATGCCTCCTGGTCCCGTCCGCCCCCACCAGCCTTTGTGGCAGACTGATGGCGCATGCGGGACGTGGAGCTTTCAGCTTGCTACACCGCTGCTTGCTTGATGAGGGCCTGCGCCTCGCGGCGCAGGTTACGTCCCTCGGGCGTCGATGGCTCGGGCATGGCCCGAATCAAAGTTGCCGCGGCCACGAGCTTCTGGTTGGCCCTTGCCAGGTTTGGCATCTCGTCCATGTCGGCATCGGTGTTGATGCGCTCGCGGGCCACGCGACCCGCAGCGCGCGCTCCCTGGGTCGAGGGGCCGGCTCTGTCCCTCTCGAGCGTGGCCTTCAGCTGCCGCAACTGCTCGCGCTCCGCGTTCAGCTTCGCCTCCAGCTCGCGGAGCTGGGCCATCTGCGCGGCACGCGCAGCGTCAGACGGCGGTGGCGTCGCCCCCACCGGCGGGGTGACTGCCACATTGTTGCGGACCGCAGTGTCGCCTGCTCCGTCTTCCTCACCTTCGCCATCGCCGAGGACGACGACGAAGCATTCACGAGTGGGATCGTAATCCCCCTCGCTGGAATCGTCGGAGCAGGTGAGGCAGTAAGTTGCTGCAGACTGGAACCGCCTGAAAGCGTCGGGGTCCCGTAATCCGGAGTAGTCCCGCTCTGGCGCCCTACGCCCGTACCCGTACTCTTCGCCGTCGGTGTCGCGGTAGGACTCGTCGGGCGAGGTGATGACAAGGTTCCAGATGGACATGTAGTGGTGGTCCGGAAGGTCCTCGTACGCAGCCAGGTCGGTGCTGGCCGACGAAGAATACGCCAAGGCGGCGCTGCGCATCCCGTGGGGGTATCGCGGCTGTGCAGCCACGGCCCTTTCCGCGGGGCGTGCCGTGGAGTTCGCCGTTGGAAGTGCGCCGCCTTGGTCTGCCCCGACAGGTGGGAGCTCGCCGGCTTCGACCCCCTGGGGGAGCCGGTGTTCGCCGCTTGGCGTCGCGCCGTGCGCGCTCGCCGTGAGCGCTTCCCCGAACGCTTGCGGCGTCGAGGTGGCGGTGGGAACACTGCTGGCATTGGGGCTGCCGATGTCCCGGGCGGCGCCGCCCTGAGCGCGTCCCTGTTGAGGATACGCATGTGGTACCCGTTGCCCGTTGCCTGGTAGTGGATGCTCCCGAACCAGATCTCGAATCCGACCGGGAACGAGTCGGATTCGCCCGAGGCGGGCCTCTCCGACGTCTGCTCGGTGACGATCACCATCGAGAGAGCGGGTTGGATGATCACAGCGCAGCCCCCTACCTGGCGCGCCAACTATCGGTGTCCGGATTAGCACCGGCACCAACTAGTGATTTGCGCTGAGATCAGCTCCTCGATGGTCGGTGCTAGCTAAGATGACACGGGGGTTTATCCTGGTTCCGACCACGCGGCCGTACGTCCAGCAGATGTGCTTTCGCACTTGTATTAGCTTGCACCGGTGGTGCCTGTAGAGGGGGGCTACAAGCACGGTGGGAGAGGAGGAAATTCCCCCTAGTCCCGACTAAGTGATTGAGGCAAGTGCCAATATCTAGAACAAGATGGCGAGTTGTACGCGGTGAGCGTGTTGCGTCCCTCTGCGCAGGAGGCTCTCTCTCTCCCTTTTATAGGCCAAGTGAGGGCAGTTACAGGGGTGCTGCACAGCAGCCGGCATAGTGGCCGCATACTAATAAGTATGGCGCCAGCGGTCTTGTCCCGCGCGTCATGGTCTCTGGCGCGAGCTGGTGGCGCCCTTCGGCTTCTGCGGCGGCGTGGCGGTCACTGTGGCCTGTCCTGCTTTGACTTCGAGGGGCTGCCCCTGCTAGACCGAGGGCCTAACTGCCGGGGGAAGGACCGGAGTTGGTGGCGCGGGACTGCAGCGCGTCACCGGCCTGTCCGCACAGTGCCGCGCGTGTTGTCGCACAGTGGCGGGAGTGGTGGCGCAGCGCTGTGGATGGCCGCACAGCGCCCGGGATGGCCATGCGGCGCCGGAGTTGGCGGAGGGGACATGGCGCACGTCGTCCGTATGCCGACGTCGGTCGGGGTGCGCGCCCGCTCGCCGTCCGTACACCCTTCGAGGGTGCCCCCATGTCCGTTCGAGGGTCTTGCTGCAGGGGAGGATGGGGGGCAGGTGGTACAGTGTCAAGGAATGACCCCTGCCTGTCCTCACAGGACCGCACGGCGCCCGCATAGTACCGGGGATGGCTACACAGTGGCGGGTTAGGCCGTACTGTGGCGGTGTCAGGCGCTCTGACTGTGTCGGGTGCGCTGCGTGGGGGAAGGTTTCCCCTTGACTTTGGCGTCCCGTCGTGGGGCCGGGAATTGAATGCCGCTATCGAGCGGAGCGGGGGCGGTTGCCCGTTCGAGGGGATCCGAACACCTCGAGCGAAGCGGGGGTCTGCTCGAGGGACCGGGGGCCCCGAGCGAGGCGCAGATCCGCTCGACGGACTGGAGCCCTCGAGTGAGGCGGAGATCCGCTCGAGGGACTGGAGCCCTCGAGCGAGGCAGCCAAACGGGCCTTCCAGGCCGCTACTGGGCCGTGGCAGGCTGTGGGGGCGGTTTTGCGTTTAACGAGGGTGATTATCCCCTTAGTTAGGGGACCCCTAATGATCGTCCCCGACAAGTACTCTAACAAAATATTCATGACCCATGTATAATTTGTGTGAATAGATGATCTTCCATTTTGAGAATTGTTTCGAGTTTTTTGGAAATGATATTACACTTCTAGATTTGTCAAGGAGGGAAATTATTGTATCGAAACCACCACATACTCACAGACCATCATTTTTCCACAATAGAAAAGAATTTATAGAACAAGCGGACATAATGTTTGAGAATGCATGTATATAAGTGTCCTTTCAATCTCTTTCAGAAATGAAATATTAGAACCAGAAGAGGATAGTTCAAATTTAAAGGACAAAGAACTTGCTCTAGAATCCACAATAACATGGTGCATCCAATTCATAAACCACACTGGCATCCACAGGTTGTCGAGCTAGAAGCTTGCAAAGAAGTCATCCTACACACAAAAGTAGGCATGATATAGTTAAGGTAAAAAGCACATGTGAATCAATTTGCAAAAATACATGATTATACAAGGGAAAAATCCTAAATAATGATATGAGATGAGCAGTGCTACCTTAGATAGGTTGGCAATATTACAGGGATAACTATACATGATTTGCACAGGTGGGAAATATCATGCAAACCTCCTTAAACAAGAGACAATAATGTTCCCATGGCTCGTATTGACCGCTTAACACCGCCACGAGACTCATGCCTGGATGTGTTTGTTATACAGCCCCAAGCGAAACACGACATTCCATCAGAATGGATATGCAATCTAGACATTGTAGAATCAACATGCAGTTTGTCAATTTGAATGATCATCATACTCATAATGAAACAAAATTTTATACATAAAAGTGGTACAAGACATCATACATGCAACTATTTCCCATTGGGTATAATCAAAGTCAAATATTTATCTAACTTATGCAACAACCAGTACACAAATTAGCATGATGGAAATCAGAAAAAAAAAACAGAACATGAGGTACTGTTATCCCTTTTGGTATTGTAGATCAAAAGCTAATAATATGAAGGGCACATGAGCCGGGATGGATTAAAATAAAATGAGATGCTGCATCGACCACAGTAGGAAAAACAAAAATAGGAAGAATTATTCGAGATAGCTAGGCGAAGTTAGTATTACCAGTGTCAGGGTTTTGTAGCCTCATTCCTTCAAATACCTCATCCTAATGTGGACAACCAAAATAGGAAGAATTATTCGAGATAGCTAGGCGAAGTTAGTACTACCAAGGTGCAGGGTTTTGTGGTAGCCTCATTCCTTCAAATACCTCATCCTAATGTGAACTCAATATAAATATAATCAGACGACATAAATAAGCAGGGAGAGATACGATTCTATGTTAGAGTCATCCACCGAAACATTCATGGCTACCAAATACATATGCATGCATCTCTAATGTGCTAGAGTTCAGACCACAAATTTGATCATTACGATCAAAGAAAAGCAACTTACCCAAATAGACACATATAGGAGGCAGCAATGGGCAAGACATGGTGTTTTTATTACTTACCAGGAAACCTCTGCGATGTGCACCTCTAGCCAAATGTTGTTCTCACCCTCAATGTGTCGCTTCAGATGGTTCCCTCCATAGATGCAGATCTCCTAATAACATATCAAATTAAAGTGACAAGAACACTCACATCCTAGATTGATCACTGTGTGCATCCAGGACAGGGAATCCATGCAACAATACAAGCACACAAGGTATCTTGCAAAGAGATGGATGTATAGATGGGCAACGGGCATGGGATCGATTATATTACTTATCTGCAAATGGAGTAGGAGGGCCCGGGGCTGTCAGGGGCAGGGTGCATAGCTTAGGTCGCTTGCTCGTCGTCGTTGCTGTTGCGGCCGCTTGGGTTAGACCAAGGTCGTCACGCCAATGATGTCATTAAGGTCTCCACACGGACACTACAATGAAGACAATCACATCCAACAGGGCAACAATGTAGCTAGAGAGAAGCAAACATGCTTCGAGGGCCTATGGCAACACAATGGCCTAGAAAATCACACAAAAAGGCGAACTCGTTGATGCATCGCAATTATTAGGGCATAAGCTATAAACAGTGAGCATGATTCTGTGTATCATGAGCATACCTGTAGTGGACAATGTTGATCATGATCCGTCGTTGACTGGTGCCAGCGGCGCGGCGACCACTATCGGCGAGGAAGCCCTTTGCACAAGCGGCAAGGGAATGTGATATGAGGGACAAATGATGGACAAGAACAATAATGGGACACCTAAAAAGGATTGTTGGGTGATGCATGAATGCACGCGGCACCAAATCCTAACCACGCAAGGAAAATATCGTGTGATATTAAAGCAGCAATAGTGCCATGTCAAAATCACAGTAATCACGCATGGGAAACCTTATCACATCATGCAAACAACAAGGGGGGAAGAAGGAATGAATTAATTAAATAGGAAAGGAAGACAATAATTATTGATTGGATGCCACCACTACTAGGGAAAGCACCTTTTGTACCGGTGTATAACCCCCTTTAGTACCAGTTTTCAGACCGATATTGTCCAGTCGGTACTAATGTGAAAGGATATTAGTACCGGGTATTCCACCCGGTACTAATGTGGGAGTGACGGTCGCGGACCCTGGTCTCCGTTTCGTCCCCCTGTTTCCTTTTTTCCTCTTTTCTTTTCCCCTTTTTCTCTTTTCATTTCTCATCCCACCTCAATCTCATCTCATCTCATAAGATTAACAAGATTCACACAACAACATTCACACATCACACATCGTGCAACACAAGATTCACGAGTTACAATACATAATCGAGTTCGATTTGATTCAACAAGAAGAATCACAACAAGAATCCGGACAAGAATCACAAGAATCACCGAACAAGCTAAGAATCACAGGTAAAAATCACTGTGGCCGCCACCCTGCTCATGGCCACGCTGGCGCCCTCCGTCCCGGCGCCGGCCACCACGGCCGCGCTGGCGGCCTCCGTCCCCGCGTCGGTAGGCCAGGGCTGCCGCGCACTGCGTCGCGAGGCCGCCGGGGCAGCCGCACCGCCGCGACTCCATCCCCACGTGCGCCCGCGCCGCGTGCGAGGCCTCCACCGCCGGAATCCATCCCCGCCGCGCGCCCGTGCGCTGCGCGTCGGGAGCTGGCTGCTCCGTGCGTGCCGCCCCCGGCGGCCTGGCCTCCCGCCGCCAGCCGCCCATGGCCTGGCTCCTGCCCCTGCAGCATATCCAGATCAAGAGGTTAGAGGAAAGGATAAGGATGAGGAGACCGAAGAGGGAGAGAAAGATGAAGAGAGATCGATGATATAGCGAGAGACTATGTGGGTGGGGGGCATGCCGTGATTTTTTCTAAGTGTGGAAGGCCGATGGGGTCATGAGCATTAATACCGGGGTTTGTTTTGCCCCGGTACTAATGTGTCCGCATTAGTACCGGGGCTAGTTCCCACCCGGTACTAATGCGGACACATTAGTACCGGGCCAACTCCCACCCGGTACTAATGTGCCCTCACAAGGGTGCGGCGGGGCTCTCCCTTCCCACCAACACATTAGTACCGGTTTGTGTACACATTAGTACCTGGTGCCAAAATAACCAGTACTAATGTGAAAAATACCCTGGGATATGTAACATTCCTGATGTTTAATTAGCATAAACACATGATTAAGACTTGATAATTAAGTATAATTAGTTCTAAAGCATACTTAGCCTAATCTTGAACAACTTTGCAAAATAAACCTTGGTCAAAATTCCAAACCTTGGTCAAAACCCTAAGAGCTCTATGAACTTGATATGGTTTTCTTGCGCGTTCTCCAAATTTCACTATAGAACTACAATTTCTGCCAATATAAAAGTTTTTCGTTGTTTCTGGGAACACATTTTTCATAATTGGCGGACATTCAAATTTTGAGTGCAAAGTTGCCAAAAATTGAGTTGAAGTCCCTGTGAACAGTGAGTCGGGGCCGAGAAAACCAGCAATTTCGTCACATTTTTCCCGTCAAACCAAACATCAAAACATAGGTCACCCTTTGCAAAAATTGTAGTCCTATAGTTGCTCTACAAGTTTTGTATTTGGAGATTTTTGAGTTGTATTCAAAATTTTGGAGTTTCGTATTTTTGAAAACGTGTAAACAGTATAAAAATCGGCATCGGGCGCCGGCGTCGCGCCGCTGTCGCGCGCGCGCCGAGCGCAGAACCACCACGCGTCGGGGCCTCCGCGCTCTGGCGTACGGATCCTTCGGCTCCTCCGCTGTGGACCCAAGCACCATGGATCCTCCACCCCACTCTACCTCCGTGGGCCGCGCTCACCCGCGCACGAGCGCCGACCCAGCGACACGCGCCGGGCGCCGCGGCTGCCAGCCGGAACGCGTCCGTGCTCCCGCCCCGACGCGTCGTCCGCAGATAAAAGAGGGGAGAGAAGAGGGGGGCCGACTCATTTCCTCGTCCACCTCGCCTTCCGCGTCGTGCTCGCTTCCCCCTGCTCGTCCTCGCACGCTGTCGCGCTGGGACGCGCGGAAACAGAGCGCCGCCGGGCGCCATAGTCGCCGCCACCGCAGCTCATCCTCCACCCTATCTCTCTGCCTCCTCTCGGCTTCCTCACCTCCTCAACCACCCCAGGAAGCCTCCGTGTGCCGGCCTTGAACACCAACACAGCCGCTCGCCGGAGTAGGGCAGCAGAGGCGGCCGCCCGGCCACCTCACCGCCGCCGGCCGTCCCTGAGCCCACCTCTGCACCAACCTTCGCCAAGAACCGGTCAAGGGTGAGCCCACACGCCTTCCTAGCCCCTCACCCGGCCCAATCCGGCCAGCCATTGCCGCCGGCGAAGACCCCTGCGCCGGCAAGGGCTGCATTGCAAGGATTGAGTTCTTTCCAGGGTCTTTTCCGTGAACTAAGGACCTATGCATAATTTTGAAAAGTTACTTCAAGGGTCTGTCTGAAAAAGATGTTTTAGGTTTTCTCAGCAATTTCGAAAATCCATTAAAAATCGTAGAAAATTAGAAAAATGTAAATCCAATTGTGTTGGTTTCCTTGTGATGAGATCTACAGTTTCTAGAAAGAGTGTATAGGGTTTTTCCTGCATAGTTTTGAAATGAAAAATCAAACTCAATTTGATGTACTTTTGTTGTAGTTCAAAATATACACATGCTATGGAGTTGAAATTTGGATATGTTATTCTTTATGCCATGTTTAGATTTGTGACCAAAGATGACACCTGTTTGATGTGTAGATTTGTAGTTATGATTTATGTAATCTCTATGCTAGTTTAATCTTGATGCTTTTTATAGTCCCCTCAATAACTACTTTCTTTAAGCACCAATACACCCTAGGGCCTTGTCATGTGGATTAGCATCTCTGGTAAAATCAATATGATTTTAGGATTTTGTTTGAATCATGTTTTGTATTTAATCTTGTGTAGAATGTTAAATTGTTAACTTAAAAAACAAAGTAGATCTATATTTGTAAGTTGGTCAGAAGCTTAGATTTGACATAAATGACTTGTGGGAAAAATTTGAGATCAAAAAGATTAGTATATCGTTTTGTAGCATTTAATGAAGCTATGTTAGGCTGAAATTTGTCTTTTTCATATAAATTAATTTGTATGTAATCTGGAGCTAATTTTTGGTATCTAAGCTTAGTTTAGACATATGTTGTGGTGTACAAAATTTTAGATCAACTGGAGTTATATTTCGTTTAATTTGGATTTATGGATGAAAGGCTAGCTAGAAATTGAATAAATATGTTTATCCCATTTTAAAGTTTAATTAATGACTTTATGAATTGTTTTTGTTTGAAATCATTAAAACACACCCCCATACTGTTTGGTGAAGTTAAATAATTTAATTTGCTTAGATGTGCACACAATCACCATCAAAGTAGCTTTTAGTTAACCATCACACCACACCCAATACTTTTTGTGAGAAAATATAAATGTGTGGGTGAATGTGGCCAACAAGAGTTGGTTTGGTGGTAATTCTCCCACCCTCACCATAATCTAATGCATATGCATGTATACGTGTAGATTTGCCGGACGGTACATGCACGCTCATCCAGGAGGGAGACGGGACGGTAGATGGTGAAGTGAACGAGTTGGGTGTTCACCAAGACCTGGACCAAAGTCTAGAAGAGCCCAAGGCTGTAGCTGAAGTAGAAGAAGGCAAGCACCGGAGTGCATTAACCCTCTTTCTTGAACTCACAACTTTACTTTTCGTATTTATGTTATGCTTTGTGCATTTAAGTTTCAGGAGTTGAATTTAAACCTAGATGCATGATCCTTAGGTTCCTATGCTCTTTTACTAGTATGTTAGGATGCTAGTGCCATGCTTTAAGGACACGGTACAAGTCGAGTAATGACTCATTGCTCGCGAGATATAGGTTGCTTATGTTGGAATCATAAGTTGGTTAAACTGACTTGCTCATGTGGTAAGAGCAATGGGTTTGGTCTCGACCGAGTGGCATTGTGCTGGTTTAAGCTATTGAACGTACCAAGTACTTGTCGGGAATGGGACCGGTAAGCCTAGTACTTAATGAACCAGTGCGGGAACTTTATCGCTACTACTCTTGAGATGCGTCTCCCGGTTTGATTCCGGTAGTGCAAGTGTGAGTCTGGACGTACTGTGTTGGGCGTACCAGTAAACCTTGTACTTAGGACTATAGCATCTGATCCTAAGTTGGGGAATGACGGGAATCGCCTGGTCAGGGTAGACCCTGCATTTGCTTTTATTTGGATTCTTAGGGTCTACCTTCTTCCGTGTGTCTTGGGTTGTACCTTGCAAGGTTTATAAATCGATCGATCGTCGGTCTCTCGCCGTTATCTGAGACGGCTTAACCACTGTCTACCCCATTTTGATTTATGGAACATTTGGATAAATTTGCTGCTTGATTAATATTGTTTGCACAACTGGTTGTTTAGTTTAGGTTCTTACCTAGAATGGTTAACAAACTAGAACTTGAGCTAAAACTGGAAATTAAGGATCAACTCTTAGTCGCTTTTGGCAAAACAAACCCACCAGCCAAAAAGCCTTGCATGTCTAGTTGTACTTTTATTTTGTCAGGTAAGTCTTGCTGAGTATTAGTATACTCAGCCTTGCTTTTATTGTTGTTTTCAGGTAATTCCATCTGGCCTGGCTCTATCCCAGATGGTTGGGAACTTGAGTGGGAGAACGATGATGATGAGTGATATACTATGGATGGCCTCCCATGTGTATCTTCCGTTTAGTTTACTTTCCGCTGTTTAAACTCTGAACTCTTTACTTTTATGCAATGAAACTTGGTTTGTAATAATGTAACCCTGTGGGCTTTTATGTAATTTGAACTTGTACTCTGGTCCCGCCTTCGTGTGGGCTTTGTGCATATTATCGATCCTGTTGTAAGTGATTCACCGGGCATGACCCGGCAGAGACGACAAAATAACTCTTTGTTATCGCCTATTGGCCAAGTGGACCGGCTTAGGTGATAATACGGAATTATTTTGGGCAGTTCTGTCACAGGATAGAAGCCTCATTCCCTAGTAGTGCATGCTTATTGCCATATACATCTGATGGGCGTACAAGGAAGGCACCGGGATTTTACAAGGAAAAAAGGGCCCGGATTGATTGATCTTGATTTACAAGGAAAAAAGAAACATGGCAACTGTGATTGGTGCCTGGCTCGCGTATCGTTATTTTCGAATCCACGTCAGCGCATCCGACCAAATGTGGGACTAGTGGGTACAACAGGTAGAAAAGTTCGTGGTAACAAAAAAACAGGGTGGAGGGAGCGATTTACAATGTAGGAGTGACTCTTCCAATGTCTGGTTGACTCCTTCGGTCTGCCCATCAGTCTGAGGGTGGTACGCTGTGCTGTAGTTGAGTGTAGTTCCCATTGCCTTGTGAAAGCTCCTCCAAAACCTGGCCACGAACTGTGGTCCTCTGTCAGACACTATACTTCTAGGTGCTTCGTGTAGCCTGAGTATGTGATCCACGTACAAATTATCCAAGTGATCTGTCGCGTCTGTGGCTTTTACCGGCACGAAATGGGCCACCTTGGTCAATTGGTCCACTATAATCCACACCGAGTCGTGTACTTTAGGTGTATGGGGTAGTCCCACAATGAAGTCCATAGAGATGTCATCCCACTTCCACTGGGGAATATCCACCGGTTTAAGCAACCCTGCTAGCTTCTGATGTTCTATCTTCACTCTGCTGCAAGTGTCACAACAGGCCACGTAGTAAGCTATATCCTTCCTCATATCTTTCCACCAGAACTTCAGCTTTAGATCTTAGTATATTTTGGTGCTTCCTGGGTGGATAGAGTATCTTGAATCATGTGCTTCCTTCAGAATCTGCTCGCGAATTTCCTTGTTTTGCGGCACACAAATCCGGTCTTTCAGCCACACTGTTCCTTGCTCGTTCATTCGGTAGTCCTCTTGTTGGCGTTTCGTAGCGTCGTCACATTAAGAACAGATCTGGAATCCATCCTTAGTGACAACACCAAGAAATGCATGTTGGCCTCTCTTAACGTCACAACTAATGACGCCGAGTTAGCATGAACATCAAGACTTGCCAAAGGTTAATCTAAACGATCATGAACGAATCCGCAAGTGCACAGATAAACTATTGTAGCATTTCCCCAAGGAAGGAGAATATTCTAAGGGTATCGTATCCGTGGAAGGCAATGGTGGATATCATAGACTTATGCTTTTGCTCTGAATGTAAATAAGAGATAGATATAGGAAACAACAAACTCAAAGGCAGGGGTAAGATAAAAGATATAAAGGGTAGTGTGACACACACACTCAAATCTACCTCTACTCTAGCACACTACGGCTTAGGGGGAACATACGAGTTAGCTCTAGGTTCTAATGTACTAAACATACAAAGCTAGAAGATACAGGAGATAGGCATTAGCATTGCATGAGAGGGTAAGGTTCAGCACCTAGGTACAAATGGGGAGCTAGCCCGCGACGACCAGCACTCTGCGAAACTAGACTTTAGACTCCTACAGCAGGTACCCCAGCGCGGAGGGTTGCAAAGGATCCAACAGCTGTCACCACTGCGGACCTACCTCTATTGTTACGGAGGGTATGCTCATAACTAACGTAGCCAGACAACCCAGGCACCATGCCTGCGTTGCTGCTAGACTCCACCTGGCCCGGGCTATTGTGACCCAGGGTGTGATTCACCAGAAGACTGGTCAACTTAGACCGAGTACCGTAGCTTGAACACAAACCTCATGCAACACTCTCATGCCATCTAACAAGATCAACTAAGGCTAGACATACGAACGGATACAAACTCTCTTATGTCTAGTCAATAAGATCAAAGGGTTATGTTCGTGAAGAACACGAGCCTCTAACTTATGAACAAACACATAAGGAATGAGTTTATCACCCTTCAAGTGGATCAAAAGGTAGTGTTTATGAAGAACACAAGCCTCTAAATGATGAACAAAGGATGAACTCAAGAACATATCAAGCATATGATCTACCATGACTTTATATGCAATAGCTGAATAACTGAAGTAGATCAAAGTCATACAATGAAATAAAGATAAAAGAGAACTCATACCTAGACTCCAAAGAAGACTTGGAACCTGAAGAAGAGCTACTCTAGCCTACCCCCTAGCCTTGGAAACTAAAAGTGAGAGGAGAATGAGAGAGTGGTGTGTGGGAAATGGGAGCCCCTCCCCTTCTATTTATAGGCAAGGACCAGGCTTGCTCGGAGCACCAAATGGCCTCAAAACACCCGGGAGTGATGCAATGGACCAATGAGCAGCTGCCACATGTAGGGGCCAGATGGGGCGCTACTAGGTCGGTTCGACTGATCCTAGGATCGGCCGGCCCCCTAGGGCGGCCCCACCTGGTGTGCTTCCTCTGGGTGGCTGCCCTGTGGGCCCTCTGATCCATCCCCGGTGCATGGCTTGATTTGGTATCCGAGGTGGGCCCCTTGATCCATGTGAAGTCCATGTGGCGCTCTCTGATTCATCGGTGAGTGCCTCCCCTTGATCAATGACGTGGAATGCCATGTGTTTCCTTGGTGGCAGCCACCTCCTCAGCTGAGTTGGCATGGTTTCTCCATAGAAGGTGGGTTTCCATCTCTTTTAAGGGGTATTTCACCTACATACAAATTGTTGGCGGTCGATTTCCGTCAACCTAGCCACTTGTTTACCTTCTATGTTGGCATTAATTTGATATTCACACTAATGATCCTAACCCTCATTATATGTCAATTTCACACTCGTGCATGGTTTTTGCAGTTTATTGTTTACACAGGAATCAAGAGCTTAAATTAGGATTTCCGGGTAAAGTCCATCAAGGGTTTTACAAGATGATCATTGAGCCCGGGACAAGTCAAGATACAAGATGAACATGACTCCAAATGAACCAAGGACTAAAGCGTGAAGCCGAGAAGTGTTGAGGACCTAGACGGAAGATGCGGGAGTTCATACGCCAAGCACCCTTATCTAAACCGCGAGGAAAATGACGTCAAGGACCCACATGCAACTCGGCAAAAGTTCTAGAAAACACGAGAAGCGACGGGGAGGAAGCCGGGGCCGAACTGGGCCGAATTGGGCCCAGGCCGGCCCAACCCATTCCGGGCCCGATTTGGCGCCCCCTTTGACCTAGACGACCCTCGGGCTATTTCTAGCCCCCGTGCGAAGTTGCAACTATCAAGTCATTCGTCATCCGCCGTCGAGGAGTAGAGGAGCTTGAGGGACACCATCTCGGAGAGGAGGGTCGTGATAGTCGTCTAGGGTTCACCTAGTCGGCGTGGGAACCTTGCATGGAAGACCACGTCGGAGTTCCGGAGGCTTGAATCAAGATCAAGGTAGGATCCCGGTTGGATCTTATTCATATATACACTTATGATGGAGTTTCATTGAATCCGATAACTAGCAATCGAGCGCTTCCTCTTTGGTTTTGTCTTCTCTTGGTTTTGCTTCTTCCTTGATCTATACTTAAGATAGATCGCCTAGGGTGCTCTTGTAGCCGCAGTGGCTAGAGGTGCATACCCAATCTACCAAGTGTTTTCAACTCGTTCCTCGTGAGCGTGCTCTTAGGTTCACCTACACAAGAAGCGGGGCATCGTGACAGGATGTCGACACGTGTACGGTATGTGCCTTCGAGGATTGGACCGGAAGACATATGCTTTTTATGAGATTCTTATTGTTATCTTCATCTCTCGCTTGGAACTACGACAAAGGCACGATCTAGACTCTCTAGATCGGTTACCTCTTGCTTTATCTCGCTACCTCTCATGTTTTAGTAGATTAGATGCGTTTGAAACCTCTCTTAAACAAAGTGTTTTCTCGCTTTATTGGATCGATCTTGCGTTGCACATTGTTCCACAGATTCGATACCTTGGGTTCACCACTCAAGGGAAGAAGGGTTCCTTAACTACGACGAGGGATTTGTCCGCTTGCAAGTCCAAACGAACTTTGCAACGATAATCAAACGTCAACAAGCCCCTTTTTCTGGCGCCGTTGCCGGGGAACAAGCAATCAGGATCCAATCTAGTATCGTGTTTGTAAGTAATTCTCAGTTTTTCTTTTGGATTTTCTTTTGCATCTACTAACTTTGATCATCCTCAAAAATCAATCTAATCTAGTTTTTCACTAACCCTAGTTCTTCTTTTTGATTTTTGTTTATCACTAACCCTAACCGGAGATGGACGGCTACCTCTCCAACAAACCCTAGTTTTCTTTTGTGGATGATCTAGAAAAACTTTGCAGGCAATGGAGACGTGCAACACAAGCTAAGGAATTTGTAGATCCAAAAGCCAAGGCCGAAGGATCGTTGGAATCTCCAAGGGAAACATCACCACCAAGATCAAAAGGAGATCAACCTCAACCACCACCCATGGAAGAGTCACAGCCGGAGCGCGCGATCGGGGAATCATGCATCCCAGACATCGATGATCTACCAAATTTTAAATATGTCAAAAGGCCGTTCAAGATCAAGGTCTCAACTATCCTCAAAGTACAAGAATCACCTTTCACCGGTAAAGAGGATCCAAACCTTCACGTCCAAGCATTCGTTCAACTATGTCAAACTTTCAATGTGGAAGGGTTGACTCAAAATCAATTGAGGGCAAGGCCCTTTGGGTTCTCATTACTTGAAGAAGCTTTGAATTGGTTCCACTCTCTATCGGTAAGGAAATTAAATTGGGACGTATTGATGAGGGCCTTCATAAAGAGATTTCATTCGCCGGTCAAGATTCAAAATTTGCGCGACAAGGTCAAAACATTTGTTCAATCTCCCACGGAGACAATTGAGGAAGCTTTAGAGCGTTTCGATGAATACAGGCGAGCCGATTTCCTTGTATGGCAAGTCGGTTCACTTATGAATAGGGTGGAGAAGATAGAGATAGAAAAGATAAAAGCTATGGAGGCCGCCGAAGCAAGATCCACTTGTGAGAGGTGTGGGAAGCACAACCATGACCAAGGAGGTTGTCCGAAGGAAGCAAAGAAGCTCAACCACACGAAGAAAGAAGAATTGCCAAACTTCCGCTACGGGCAAGGTAAACCTCAATTTAATGCAAGCTCACCCATTCAAAATTCGGTTCCTCTTCGTGTACAATTGAAGGACTTCATGGACGAGCAAGCAAGGATCAACAAGGACACCATCACCAAGTTCAAGGTCATTAACAAAATATTGGAGGATATAGACGGGAGAGTGACGGAGGTCGAAAGTTCTAATCATCAAATGCTCAACACAATGAAGATGCTAGAAGCGCAATTGAAACAACTTGTCGGGTGCCTAATGAGTAGTAGAGGAAGAGTGGAGATGCCTTCACCGAAGCCATGCTACTTCAATAACATATTTACCGACAAGTATGAGATGGCGACACTCGGGGAAGATCATATCGAGATGTCCAAGGAATGCGGTGCCATTATCATATCAAGGACCCAAGAAACAAAGAGATCCTGGATGTTTGATCGTCTCATGTTCCATTGACTCATTCAAGTTCAAGAAGATGTTATGTGATCTTGGAGCAAGTATGGAAGCCATGCCAAGAGACGTCAAGAGGCTATGCTTACCAAAGCTAGAGCCCACGGTCATGAGTCTGGAGTTGGGGGACAACTCTATTCGCTATCCCATGGGAATCACTGAAGATGTACCCTTAAAAGTTGAAGATCACTTCATCCCCATGGATTTCATACTCAAGATGTGGAAAAGGGCAAAGCCGCCGCTCTTTGGGAGGTTGTTCCTTAATACCATCGGAGTGACAATCGACGTTGGCAAGAAGGAGATCAAGATTGACATCAACGGCGAGACTGCATTCAAATTTCAACCGTGTTTTGAGGTATGCAACATTACTAATGCTAAATATGTTCCACCTCATCGTCGCATTGGTATGAGAGTGAAGAATCAAGGGAGATGTTGCAACTGTCAAAAGAGAAAGCCAGCATGTGAAGACAAAAAAATGACTAAGCCGAAGAAAAAGCCTGCACCTAAGCCAAAGATAGTGCAGAAGTGGGTACCCAACATTGCAACGCCCACAAAGAGCGTTGATCCGAAGTGAAGAAGAGAAGAAGTCTAGCTATAGACTATAAACGAAGCGCTAGGCGAGAGGCAACCCGTTCGTCGAGTCAAGAATAAGCTACCGGGAGGACAACCCGATCAAGAATAAAGACTGCCGGGAGGGCAACCCGGAAGATTTTCATATTTCAAGTAAGTGAGTCTTAGAATTTGCTACGCAAAGACACTTTATAAACTCTTAAGTGGTTGAACAAGTTTTTGGAGAACATTTTATTTGCTCAGTCATTTTATTTGGATTTTTTGATCTTAAACCAATGACATGAGCCATCCCATGATTTATTTGCCTCTTCTTGAGAAACTAGAACCAAAAATTCAGATCCTATCCAAGCCTTTCATCCTCTTCATGATGTTAAGGTTGGCTTGTTTTACATGTTAAAAACACACGAGTAGAGCCTCACTTTGTTCCTTAATGATTTTTAATCTTTGACGCATGGTAGGACTCGCGTGAACCTAGGAAATTTGGTTTTTGGTTTCATTCAACTTGACATCCATCCGTTTCTCTAGATTTAGAATTTTTCTATGCCCCTTTGATTTATTTATTCAAAATTTCTCTGTCATGTTTGGCCAAAACTAGAACCTAAACCCATACCCCCACGGTCAAGCCGGAGGACGTTGCTATCAAGTAATGAAAGCAAACGATCCCGGTGCAACCAAAATAAAGGTAGTCGGAAGGTTTCGACTCACAAATGTTTTTGATGCCTAAGAACTCCTCTAAGAATACATTTGACTCATTGCTAGCTTTGAGTTAATTTTTGATTTAGAGGAGTGATTAGCATTGAAGCATGATTGAGGGGAAGATTTTGAGTTTGCTTGCTTTGTGCTCCTTGATGCATCACGAAAAGGTCTTATCATCAAAGCATCTTGGGTACGTATAAAAGACAAGCATGGGGGGCAGTAATAACTTTGTTTTGCAAGAAATAAGTGAAAGCACATAAAGCACGCAAGACAAGGGGTGACACAAAGTAAAGGAGGGAGGCTTTGATCCCATTCAAAATAAAGGAGTGGCCAAGATCGTTTGGGTAATGGATTCTTGTGGAGCAGCTCGGAGAAAACTGGAGCAAGGAAGAGGACGAGGCCCCCTAGGCCGATCTTCCTAGGCTGGCCGGCCTCTCCCTTCCAGTCAGCTCCCGAGGCTCCTCTTCGTCTGGTAAGTAGTTCATCTATTTGCTAGTGCGTGTTCTTGAGTTCATAACCTAGAAGTTCCAGAAACCACCCTTAAAAATTCATGCCTCACTTCCTTCTCTTAAAAATTTCTGAATAATCATTACAATTCTTGTCAATCCATATATTCTTTGTGCGTATTCCACTGGCGAGAAACCCCGGGGGAGGTTGTTTGTGAGTTTGTGCAGCAAGGTATGATAATAAAAGCCATGAACGCCGTCCTCGGTAGGAGGACATGGTCATCGTCAAGGGTGTCATCGACAAGCTCTTCGCGGAAGCACTTTGTCTCCAAGTTCCCGCGAAGCATGGAGGAGGACGTGGGACAACCAAGGAGCAACACGCTGCTCCTTGGAGGCATGAAGAGTACACGAAGCTCGACCATGTGGTACACCGAACCGCAAGGGCACACGGAGGAGCCACACGTTCGACCTCGACACCACCATATACTCCGAGGCTGAAGGACCGAATAGGCGACCAGAGGGGGGGAGTGAATGGGAGCCGATAAAAAATTCTTCCCAAAGGTCGAACTCGGCATATACCCCGATTGCCACTCCGAGTACTCGCACACACCAGAGAAGCTCTAGACCAGGCACACACAAGCCTACAAGTCCTAGAGACAAGCTTAGAAGCAAAGAGCGGAAGTACAAGACGAGAACCAAAAAACTTAGACAACTCTGCGAAGCCCCTGGTGGACCGTCCGAGAGGACCTGGCGGACTGTCTGCGACGACTGCGCGGACCGTCCGTGAGGTCTCGACGGACTGTCCGAAAATACCACCAGAACCTCCAGTAGCGCACTGAGAAAAACGGACCGTCCGTGATGGACCCGCGGACCGTCCGCCTCGTCCCGGACCGTCCGGCACTCTAGTACGGACCGTCCGCAAACTTCGCGCACCACAAACCAACCGACTCAACGGATCGAACGAAAGGCATGCAAGAACACGTGAAGAACACAAAGAACAATCGGGTTGTCAGGCACCTCGCGGACCGTCCGCACGCGGGCCGCGGACTGTCCGCCAAGTGCGGACAGAGCTGAAAAATCTTGCGAACGGGAGGTCAACTCCCCCTTTCCATCACCGGATCTCCCAAACGGCTAGAGCTCTTGAGACAAGATTTGGGGGATAAGAGAAGCGTCACTAGATGAAGCTATACCCCAAAAATCTCAGCCTCTAACTTCCTAAATCACTGGGAATCACGGATCACACGAACCACCACCAAGAACTCGGTCTCTCACCAAAAACTCACGAATCGAAGGTGTTTCCCGGCGTTTGAGAGGTCAAGATCACACACAAAGATGCGCAAGGCATCCACCCATGATCCCCTTAAAGAAATCCGAGAAGAAACACCCTCAAATCCCCGAATCGAGCGAAGAACGAAACTCCCAAAAATAGCCCCGAAAATGACATGAAAATCACAGAGGACTAGGAGATCAGCGCAACGCCGAATGCTTCCATACATCCAGAGGTCAGAGTCTATACAAGAATCTAGCCTAAGGAAAGTAGAAGAAAAGAAGCAGCCCAGAGCAATCTACCGGGGGAGGAAACCCTAGAATACAAGAGAGAGAGAGATGCCATCCACCTCTCCGCTATTTATACGAAGTCCACCGGAGGGAGGTAAATGACCACGCTACCCCTACAACTTGAAATGAAGATACAACCCCTCAGGGGCAATATGGTCGAGTCTTCATCGAGCGGACACGCTTCCACCACGGCTTTGCTTCGCATCGACGCAAACCCCGCGATCACGCCACGTGCCCCCCGTCTCGAAGCTTCCCGAAGCTCCCGGATCACCATCTCTGTCGCCTCGGGCCTCCGGACTTGGTTTTGCGGCACAAACCAAGAAACCGTCCACCGATGGTTTTGTGGGCAAACCAACAAACCCCGCGTGCAAGCTTCAGGCTCAATCCGCTACCTTGCATCGGCCCATGTTCACGACTTCAGCCCGCCGGTCTTGCACCGCACGGCTCGCATTTGACCCCATCGGCTACCGGGTCCATCGAACCAAGCCTACTCGCCTCTGCATCACCCGGAGGCCGCCACGGCTAAGGCCTTTCGCGCTTGGTCTTCACCTGCACCGACACGAGTCAAGACACAACCTGTAGCTGCACACTTAGCCAAGCATCAGTCCACACAACGTTGTCAATCACTCATCACTAAGGAGCGACCCTCCACTAGTCCTCGGACACACCTGGTCCTCAATCTCCCCCTTGATGAGTGCATTGACAACACCCATAGAAATCACATAGAGAAAAAGAAAAGAAAAACAACCACGAACACCAACCTCCAACAAGTGATCCAAAGCCAAAGAACAAGCGAAAAACAAGATCACTCGCCAGACCAAGTCTCGGCCCCCTAAGGCAAGGGCAACGGCTCAACACAGCTGAGACAAAACAAAACTCACAAAGATCACATCACAAAGCACAAAACCCAGGCAAACCAAAGGAGCTCCCCTTGCACATATGCAAACTCCCCCTGAGCAAATGCAACCTCTTTCTTCTCAATTTTTCTCCTCACATGCAACATCTTACAAATGCATATCAATTTTCCACAAACTCTCCCAATGTATGAAAATTCTCCCCCTTTCATGTATATTTCCCAAAACTCTCCCCCTTGTTGACAATGCATGGATCAAGGTATATTAAGCACTTCCCCTTGTTTTCATGAAGAATGCATGTCAAAGCATATAAACAATCTACCAAGCTTCTCAAATATACAAGGAGCACAACAAAATGCTACACATGAGACATAGAGCAAGCAAAGTAGATATGGTGTAGTTAGCACATTGCCATCAAGAAGGTAGAGACATATAAGCATGTGACATGGCTAAAAGAAATTTTAAGCAATTTTCACAAAGAAACATTCATCTCATGAGCAAGACCCTATCCATGACAATTTGAACACAAATACACTAGATCATTCAAAGTTTATACAAGATCACAAATTCTCATCACAAGATCATTGTAAATGCCCACAAGCTACTCAAGTCATGTTAAAGCCACCGAGCCATGTGTCTACTTCTTAAAATGAGACTTCTCATGGTAGACAACATGCAACGATTTAGCACCCAAGATATGGAAATCAAAACATAAAGACATGACTTAGAGCTCATTTATCAAGCACAAGGCAATTCATACACCAATTTCATTTTCAAGTTTAAACATGGTACATGAAATGCCTTTGCGGCAAAAAGAAGCTTATGCTCCTCCCAAAGTGAACAAATGGGCTAAACATTTACAATGACAAAAGGTCTTTGACCCCAAGCAAAGAGAACATGATACTCAAGCACAAACTAAACATGATATAGGCATTTAAGCACAAATTGATCATAGACAAGTATCTACTCATGAGAGACACAATTTTAGCATTTTCATAAAAAGAAAGCTATCTCAACATAAGTATATGGCAAAACCATCAAGAGCATAGCATTCACATCACCATTTACCAAACATGCACAAATCTCACATATAGCACATCGGTGATCAATGTATATAATAGAAGCTTTTCCTAGCACAAGTGATCCAAAGATGGCTATCCTACCAGGTTTTGTACAGAAAGTAAAATGCATGTATGGAATGCAACAAAATGAAACATATGACACATATATACATGAGAAGCTCCAAGACCCAGCTAGAACGGAAAGCACACTCCAAGTTCACCCCGCAAGCGAGTGAAAGTGACTTGGTCAAGTGGTTTGGTGAATATGTCGGCTAGCTGATCTTGAGTAGGTACATAGGACAAAGATATGTTTCCCTTCTCAACATTGTCCCTCAGAAAGTGGTATCTCACTTCTATGTGTTTCGTTTTGGAGTGAAGGACTGGGTTTTTGGCTACACTTATGGCACTGGTGCTGTCACAAAAGAGTGGAACCTGGGAGCACTCCTCACCAAAATCGCTCATAGTGTAGGTCATCCATAGGAGCTGGGAACAACAACTAGCAGCAGCTACATACTCGGCCTCTATAGTGGACTGGGCTACACTGGATTGCTTGCGAGATGACCAAGAGACCAAGGAAGAACCAAGGAACTGACCACACCCAGAGGTAGACTTGCGGTCCAATCGACACCCAGCAAAATCAGCATCGGAGTACCCGTGAAGTCTGAGTGTCGAGGAGGCAGAATACCAAAGACCAAACTCAGGAGTGTAGTTCAAGTACCTGAAAATCCGCTTGACGGCCTGCCGATGTGAAGTCCTCGGTGAAGCCTGAAAACGAGCGCACAGACACACACTGAACTGTATGTCCGGCCTCGTCGCCGTCAAGTAGAGGAGGGAGCCGATCATGCTCCGGTACTCCTTCTGGTCCACGGGTTCGCCATCCTCATCCGCGTCCAAAGCCGTAGTGGTACCAATCGGTGTAGTCAGCGGCTTGGAGTCGTTCATGCCAAATTTCTTCACCATGTCCCTGGTGTACTTCGCCTGATGTACAAACGTCTCGTCCTTGCACTGCTTGATCTGGAGTCCTAAGAAAAACTGCAGCTCGCCCATCATGGACATCTCAAATTCCCTGCTCATGTCATCTGCAAATCTGGCAACAAGATCATGAGAAGAGCCACTAAAGATTATGTCATCCACGTATATCTGAACAATCAAAAGGTCATTCCCATGCTTAAGGAGAAGCAGGGTCTTATCAACTGTGCCCATCACAAACCCCTTACTCATCAAAAACCCTCTCAACCTGCCATACCAAGCTCTAGGTGCCTGTTTCAACCCATAGAGCACTCTCTGGAGTTTGTATACATGGTGTGGGTATTTTTCACTCTCAAACCCCGGGGGTTGCCTCACATACACTTCTTCCTCTATTACCCCATTCAAGAAAGCACTCTTTACGTCCATTTGGTACAACTTGAACCCTTTATCCACGGCAAAGTCTAGAAGGATCCTAATTGCCTCCAAACGGGCCACAGGAGCAAATGTCTCCTCATAATCTATACCCTCTTTCTGGTTGAACCCCTGAGCCACCAACCTCGACTTGTGTCTCACAACCATCCCATTCTCACCTTCTTGGTTCTTCCACACCCACTTGGTACCTATGGGACAACAATTTGGTGGTGGATCGACTAACACCCAGACTTGGTTTCTCTCAAAATTCTCCAACTCCTCATGCATGGAATTCACCCAATTCTTGTCAGACAAAGCGTGTCGAATATCTTTGGGCTCAAAAGAAGCGACAAAAGCAGAGTGAGCGAAATGAGAAGTGTTCCTTGACCTCGACCGTGTAGTGCGTTCATGAAGGTCACCTATGATCGTCGTCGGTGGGTGATCCACTTGTACCCTCCGGGGAGCCTCTCGCCTGGACACAATCTCCCCCTCAGCAGTAGCCTCCACTCGAACAGCCTCAGTCGTAGTGGGTGTAGGGGATGGACCATCCTCGATCGTCGTCGTAGTAGTGGAAGTAGCACGTACACGATCAGCCACGGGAGCATCACCTCCATCATCGTCTTCATCTCCATCTCCATCTTGTTCATCCTCAAAGATCCTCGCTCCAATCTCCTCGTCACCTGCACACTCAAAAGTAGAAGAGCTACATGGCTGTATCTCATCAAAGGTTACCTCGCAAGTCTCCATGATTCGGTTAGTGTCAAGATTGAGCACACGATATGCTCTAGAGTGAATCGTATAGCCAAGGAAAATGCCATCTGAACATCTAGCCTCAAACTTATCCAACTTGCCCTTCTTCAGAATGAAACACTTGCAACCAAAAGCTCTAAAGTGACTCACCTTGGGTTGCCGTCCATGCATCAGCTCATAAGAGGTCTTCTTCTTAAAGGCACGAAGAAATATGTGATTTGAGACATAGCAAGCAGTATTGACCGCCTCGGCCCAGAAACACCTAGGAGTCCTATGCTCATCGAGCATCGTCCTGGCCATCTCACAAAGGGTCCGGTTCTTCCTCTCCACTATGCCATTCTGGCAAACGACGTATGGAGAAGAATACTGATGATCGAGACCAAGATCACTGCAAAAAGTATCGAAATGAGAGTTCTTAAACTCCGTGCCATTGTCACTACGTATAGCTCGAATGGCATCACCATGTCTCTCATTCTTCAACCTCAAGATCAAGTCTCGAACAAAGCCAAATGTCTCGCTCTTATCCTCCAAAAAGAAAACCCAAGAGTACCTCGAAAAATCATCAACCACAACAAGAACATACCACTTCCCACCCGCAGAGCGAACACGAGCTGGCCCAACCAAATCCATGTGCAACAGCTCACAAGGTCGCTCGGTCATGACCGTAGTCAGAGAGGCGTGAGAAGCAGCAACCATCTTTCCATGCCGACAAGAAGCACAAACCAAATCCTTCTCGAATTTCAACTTAGGCAATCCTCGAACAAGATCAAGACCACTCAAGCGGGAAAGCAACTCAAAGCTTAAGTGTCCCAACCTCCTATGCCATTTCCAAAGCTCGGTCGAAACGCCAACAACAAAGCATCGAAGAGGACCAACAGACTGGGAAAAATCGACACGGAATATTTGACCCTCGGGGACGATCGTACAGACAAGATCACCTCGAGAATCAAGCACACGAGAAGCGCCCGACTTAAAACGAACCTCAAAACCTTCGTCAAGTAACTGAGATACTGACAACAGGTTAAAACCAAGTGACTTGACCAAAGCCACACTTCTTAAGGTCACCTTGCTACTCACCTTCACCCTACATGCAGCAAGCACTCGTCCTCTCCCATTGCCCCGAAAGTGATGTACTCCCTCGTACTCACCGCGGTGAGGCTGGAGAACCACCCACGATCTCCGGTCATGTGTCATGAGCAACCGGAGTCGATCAACCAAAAGTCCTCCAAGCCTCCCACCTGCAATAAAAAACGAGAACGAGAATGAGCAAGCGACTCAACACTGGGGTTAGTACCAAAGGAGTCAAACCAGTGTCGAGCTATTTGCTCAAAAGAAGGGTTAGCAAAGTCCATCCTACCAAAACCCCTAGGCAGAGCCCTCTCACGCCTACCACCAAAGGACCTGTCACGTCTCACAGGAGGAGTACGCGCACCACGAGGGGGAAAACGTGGCCCGTAGTCCATCTGAGACCCAAAGCTCCGATCGTGCCTCCCAAACTCGTAACGGTCACGAGAAGGAGCACGTCGAGCCAACTCACTACGCCCAAACCCAACACGCCTATCCCTCTGAGGAAACACACCTCCACCTCCACGAGTGGGAACTGTACGCACAAACACCTCACCTCTAGGTAGAGGCCCTCTACGAGGCTCAGGCACACCACGAGAAAGGTGGTACCTATCCTTGTTTGCCATCTCCCTAGCAAACCTCTCATCCCTCTTCCTCCGGAAACAGAACTCATCCTTATGCCCATCCCTCCCACAATACTGACAATGGAAGCGGATCGGCTGTGGCTTAGGCTGTGGCTTCTCTATAGGCTTCTCAATAGCCTTCTCTCCTGACTTCCCATCAAAGACATTCCCCAGGTTGCTCACAAACTTGATGGGTTTGTGGTAGTTTTCTGTTTTGTGGGGGAACACTGGTGGGTCTGGAGTTGTATCAAGCTTGTTTCTGAGGTGGTTTGGCTTGGGTGCATATTTGTTCATGGGTATGGTGTGTGGTGGAGTAGGAATCTCTCCAACTTTCTCTTCTCCCTCACCACTCTTCTCACCACTCTTGCCAGCCCCCAACGCCTGACCATCAAACCGCTTGAACTCAGCCAACATCAAACTCAACTGTGGCTCATGCCCAGACAACCAACTCATCAATTTCCTAAGCTCATCATTTTCATCCTGCGAACGGTCAACATAGTGTGCAAGTTCCATGTTTTTCAAAGCATGCATTTCATAGGTAGAACATGATGTAGGAATGGGAGCTTTCAAAGCAGCCTCAAGAGAAACTATTCTAGTGTGAGATTCATCTAGCCTAGCATGCAACACAGGACAGGAAGTGCAAGCACCTAACAAAGCTGCCCTAGATTTCAATTCATCACACTCAATCATAATCACATCTAGTTCCTCAAGAGTAGAGGCATGCTTCTCCTTGAGGGCAGTCAAATCAGCAAGAAACACATTGCAATCACTACAATCAATCTCATCCGACACAACAAGAGCAGATTTCAAAGAGCCTATTTCATTTCTAGCATCCATAAGCAAGGATTCATGCTCAGCTATCTTGTCCTTAGCATCACCCAATAAAGACCTAAATTCCCTCTTCTCCTTGTTGGTCTTTCTAAGCACATCATCACGGTTATCAAGCAACTCATTGAGCCTAGCATTCTCCTCTAGCAAGAAGTTGGGATCGTGTCGTACCTCTTCCCCGGAGTCGGAGTTCGAGTCCGAGCGGTGTTTCCCACCCTTCTTGGAATGTGCCATGCCGCAAAAGCCTCCTTGTGCGATGAAGCTGAGGCCGGTGAAGTTCTTGCCCTTGTGCAGCTTGTCCTTGCGCCTTTCTTGCTCTTCATCGCTGCTCGAGTTGGAAGAAGCATCACTTGATGTGGAGTCGATGTCGCTCGCTCCGGCAACCATCGCTCGAGCCGTCTTCTTCTTGTACCTGCTACTCTTCTTGGGCCTTCTCTCGCCCTTGTCCTTGCGCTTGTCCTTGTAGTCGTTCCGAGAGCGGTGCTTGTTGTAGTCGTGCTTGGGCTTGCCCTTGTAGTCGTTCTTGATCTCCATGGCTTCAGGGCATTCGGCGATGAAGTGCCCGTGCTTCCCACACCGATAGTACATCCCCGAGCTCTGCCTTGTATTCTTGCGGTTCTCGTACATCCGCCAAAACCTCTTGCTCAACAAGGCGAGATTGTCCTCGCTGAGCACCTCAAAGTCTTCATCTGGCAAAGACACAAGACAAGACAAAGAGAAACCACCAGAGTTAGCATTAGACCTTGATCCTGAAACAAGAGCCAAACTATGAGGATCAGTGGGGCTCTCGCTCTTGGCTCTCAAGCCACGATGAACCTCTGAAGACCTGAGCTTGGACAACAGCTCATCAAGCGACAACATGTCATACACGTTCGACTCCTCAATGGCCTCGACCTTGGCACTCCACACTGACCTATCTAGGGCATGCAAAAGCTTGATAGCTTGATCATGATCCGTGTATGGGAGCACTGTCACATTGGCCCTCATGTTGTTGACTATGCTAGTGAAGCGCTGGAACATAGCATCGGTCGACTAACCGGGGAGATGAGTGAAGTTCTCGTACTCTCTCCGGTAAGTGGAAAACAAACGGGCTTGCACTTGGGCATTGCCAACATGAGCATTTCTCAACTTGAGCCAAATCTTTTCGGCCACATTCTCTCTGTACACTCGCTCGAACTCCGAGGTATAGAGAGCACGAAACAAGTAATCAACGGCCTTGCTGTTGGCCTCACACATGTCCCGCTATCCCGGAAGCAGAAAACTATCTGGGATGACATAATGAGGATTCTGAGTGACCTCCCATGTCAGAGTTCCCTTCCCTCGCGAAAACGCGCCCATGCGCCTCTCCCACATCGGGTAATTCTTGCCATCAAAGTGCGGAGGACCCAGCCCCTTGCCATAATCGCCCATCTTTGGATCTTAGACAGGTTAGAATCAAGAAGATCTGTAACCGGCTCTGATACCAATTGAAGGACCGAATAGGCGACCTGAGAGGGGGGGAGTGAATGGGAGCCGATAAAAAATTCTTCCCAAAGGTCGGACTTGGCCTATACCCCGATTGCCACTCCGGTACTCGCACACACCAGAGAAGCTCTAGACCAGGCACACACAAGCCTACAAGTCCTAGAGACAAGCTTAAAAGCAAAGAGCGGAAGTACAAGATGAGAACCAAAAAACTTAGACAACTCTGCGAAGCCCCTAGCGCACCGTCCAAGAGGACCTGGCGGACTGTCCGCGATGACTGCACGGACCGTCCGTGAGGTCTCGGCGGACTGTCTGAAAATACCACCAGAACCTCCAGTAGCGCACCGAGAAAAACGGTCCGTCCGTGATGGACCCACGGACCGTCCGCCTCGTCCCGGACCGTCCGGCACTCTAGTATGGACCGTCCGCAAACTTCGCGCACCAAAAACCAACCGACTCAACGGATCGAACGAAAGGCACGCAAGAACACGCGAAGAACACAAAGAATAGCCGGGCTGTCAGGCACCTCGCGGACCGTCCGCACGGGGGGCCGCGGACTGTCCACCAAGTGCGGACAGAGCTGAAAAAGCTCGCGAACGGGAGGTCAACTCCCCCTTTTCATCACCGGATCTCCCAAACGACTAGAGCTCTTGAGACAAGATTTGGGGGAGAAGAGAAGCATCACTAGATGAAGCTATACCCCAAAAATCACAAGGCATCCACCCATGATCCCCTCAAAGAAATCCGAGAAGAAACGCCCTCAAATCCCTGAATCGAGCGAAGAACGAAACTCCCCAAAAATAGCCCCAAAAATGACACGAAAATCACAGAGGACTAGGAGATCACCGCAACGCCGAATGCTTCCATACATCCAGAGGTTAGAGTCTATACAAGAATCTAGCCTAAGGAAAGCAGAAGAAAAGAAGCAGACTAGAGCAATCTACCGGGGGAGGAAACCCTAGAATCCAAGAGAGAGAGATGCTATCCACCTCTCCGCTATTTCTACGAAGTCCACCGGAGGGAGGTAAATGACCACGCTACTCCTACAACTTGAAATGAAGATACAACCCCTCAGGGGCAATATGGTTGAGTCTTCATCGAGCGGACACGCTTCCACCGCGACTTTGCTTCGCATCGACGCAAACCCTGTGATCACGCCACGTGCCCCCCGCCTCGAAGCTTCCCGAAGCTCCCGGATCACCGTCTCCGTTGCCTCGGGCCTCCGGACTTGGTTTTGCGGCCCAAACCAAGAAACCGTCCACCGATGGTTTTGTGGGTAAACCAACAAACCCCGCATGCAAGCTTCGGGCTCAATCCGCTACCTTGCACCGACCCATGTTCACGACTTCAGCCCGCCAGTCTTGCACCGCACGGCTCGCACTTGACCCCATCGGCCACCGGGTCCATCGAACCAAGCCTACTCGCCTCTCCATCACCCGGAGGCCGCCACGGCTAAGGCCTTTCGCACTTGTTCTTCACCTGCACCGACACGAGTCAAGCCACAACCTGTACCTCCACACTTAGCTAAGCATCAGTCCACACAACGTTGTCAATCACTCATCACTAAGGAGCGATCCTCCACTAGTCCTCGGACACACCTGGTCCTCAGAGGCACTCAAAGCTTGCTCTCATCATAGAGACGGAGGATCAACCATTGGAGGAAGAGTGAAGGAAGGAAGAAGAAATAATTTTTTCAAGTTTGGTTTGACTTCTCCTTCTCCTTTCCTTTATTTTTCAGTTTTTGTACGTGCGTAGCATTTTTAGTTTTTATTTATTTCTAGCATGTGCGTGGTAGTAGTAGTTTTTGTTTTCCATCACCATGAATAAGTTTCACCACTGGTTTATCATCTTTAATATGGATGGAAAATTGTGCCAAGTTGATATATGATGACCATTGCCGCTTTGCTCAATTTTGTACTTGTTTTATGCATGATTTAGCTAGTGCTCTCTTTAATACAAATCTGAAATTAATTTAAATGCTAGCTTAATCCTTTGCGGAGGTTATGGTAAAGATGAGACCCATAGTTTTTCTCATGCTCTCAATTTTGGATGGGTTAAAGATAATTTATTTTTGTTCTTAAAAGTAATGCTAACCTTGTCATTAATGCCTCTTGCATGTCGCTCTACCTATCCAAAGCCTTATATTTGATTGAGTGCAAAAACCTTAGTGTACAAGATTTATTTTTGGGTGCGTTGATTCAAGGCTTGATTTCTCTGGCCCGAGACTAAGAAGCTGGTCATTCTGTTTTTTTTGTGTATCTATCTTTATGCTAGCATTTTCTATCCGTGCATTGTAAGTTTCCACGTTGGGAATTTTGCAAACCTCGCCAGATATCCACCCATAAACCCAAAATGTCTTTTTTGTGTTTACCTCCTTAACCACAACCCAATTCTTGAATATGGATGAATATTTGGAGGAAGATCACAAGAATCAAGGTGCCGAAGATTGGAGTATAATTTTGGGAGACCTCTAAGACAAACAAAAAAGTTGTGTGAAGGATACCTAGAAGATTTCAAGTGTTTCTACCCAGGAAAATATAGGACTTTTAGTACCTACCTTGGCACAAAAATTTCACCACCTATTTTGCCTGAGGACGTGCAATCGTCTAAGCATGGGGGGGGGAGTTGCCAAGGAGGTAGGTACAATGTAATCTAAGAGTTCAAGGGGAGTATAAAAAAATGATGAAAAAGAAGTATGAAAGAAAGAAAAAAGAGGAGGAAAAAGTATGTGTATATAAAAAAAGGAGAAAAAGAAAGAGAAAAAAATATAAATAAATAAAGCTCCCCGACTCTCTAGATGCATTAGAAATTTCAAGTCAAGAGGATTCAAGATCAAGACCCATACTCATCCCTCCAACCATGTGCAATCTGATAACGAGGACTTTGTTTGTGCCTCGGGATCACTCTTTGCCATTTGCACATGTCCACCTATCTGAAAGTGTGTGTATTTTTCTCTTCCCCCTCCTTGAGAACATTATTTTTCCAATGACCTTTTTGACGAGTCTCGGTAAGACCATGAGAAGCTTGTCTTGTTTTGATAATATCTCGATTATACTATCTTGGTAGGACTAAACTTTCCCAAAGCTCCATATAAAGCCTTCCACTTACATACATACATTGAGAGGGGAAAGGAGTAGAACAAATAGGCTTGAGAGACTTGATGAGATAAGAGTTCATGAGCAAGATGCAAGGAGGTTTAAATTTTTGAACTTGGTTTGGCTCTTTTCTTCATCTTGTACTCCATTTCAAAAATTCTGAGATTCATTTAAAATTTTGGGAGCATGATTAACTTCTTGTGGGAAAAGCTTAATTGATATCCACCCTCCGTAGGGATGAAAGCTAGTTACATTATGGAACTTTAACAAATATAAATTTAGAGAGCATTATGTTTTCTCATGTATGATCAAGTGCAGGGTATGAACATCTAAAGGCAACCCTGATTGAAGGCTTACTCGAGGACGAGCAAGGTTTAAGCATGGGGGGATGTTGGCGGTCAATTTCCGTCAACCTAGCCACTTGTTTACCTTCTATGTTGGCATTAATTTGATATTCATACTAATGATCCTAACCCTCATTATATGTCAAGTTCGCACTCGTGCATGGTTTTTGGAGTTTATTGTTTACACAAGAATCAAGAGCTTAAATGAGGACTTCCGTGTAAAGTCCATCAAGGGTTTTACAAGATGATCATGGAGCCCGGGACAAGTCAAGATACAAGATGAACATGACTCCAAATGAACCAAGGACTAAAGCATGAAGCCGAGAAGTGCTGAGGACCTAGACGGAAGATGCAGGAGTTCATATGCCAAGCACCCTTATCTAAACCGCGAGGAAAATGACGTCAAGGACCCACATGCAACTCGGCAAAAGTTCTAGAAAACACGAGAAGCGACGGGGAGGAAGCCGGGGCCGAACTGGGCCGAATTGGGCCCAGGCCGGCCGGCCCAGCCCATTCCGGGCCCGGTTCGGCGCCCCCTTTGACCTAGACGACCCTCGGGCTATTTATAGCCCCCGTGCGAAGTTGCAACTATCAAGTCATTCGTCATCCGCCGCTGAGGAGCAGAGGAGCTTGAGGGACACCATCTCGGAGAGGAGGGTCGTGATAGTCGTCTAGGGTTCACCTAGCCGACATGGGAACTTTGCATGGAAGACCACGTCAGAGTTCCGGAGGCTTGAATCAAGATCAAGGTAGGATCCCGGTTGGATCTTATTCATGTATACACTTATGATGGAGTTTCATTGAATTTGATAACTAGCAATCAAGCGCTTCCTCTTTGGTTTTGTCTTCTCTTGGTTTTGCTTCTTCCTCGATCTATACTTAAGATAGATAGCCTAGGGTGCTCTTGTAGCTGCGGTGGCTAGAGGTGCATACCCGATCTACCAAGTGTTTTCAACTCGCTCCTCGTGAGCGTGCTCTTAGGTTCACCTACACAAGAAGCGGGGCATCGTGACAGGATGTCGATCACATGTACGGTAGGTACCTTCGAGGATTGGACCGGAAGCCATATGCTTTTTATGAGATTCTTATTGCTATCTTCATCTCTCGCTTGGAACTACGACAAAGGCACGATCTAGACTCTCTAGATCGGTTACCTCTTGCTTTATCTCGCTACCTCTCATGTTTTAGTAGATTAGATGCGTTTGAAACATCTCTTAAATAATGTGCTTTCTCGCTTTATTGGATCGATCTTGCGTTGCACATTGTTCCACGGATTCGATACCTTGGGTTCACCACTCAAGGGAAGAAGGGTTCCTTAACTACGACGAGGGATTTGTCCGCTTGCAAGTCCAAACGAACTTTGCAACGATAATCAAACGTCAACACAAATAATCTCCAAGGACAAGTGGAACTACATTATTCAAACCAAAATGCAAGTAAATAATGCATATGCCTCCATTTATGTGAGAATATTGAGGGCTGAAAGTAGTACTTAACAGCCGTCAACAAACTCCCCCAAGCTAACCTTTTGCTCGTCTCGAAGCAAGACATTAGAGACTTAGGTTGGTTGATCAGGAGTTGCTACAATGTTGTACTCTCAACTTATGGCAAACATACAGCAAGGTACTCTACCAAGAGTTGAACAAGTTGGCAATGTTCTTACCTTTCACCTGATGACGTGGGGCATATGGCTTCACCTGCCTTAGGCGGTTGAGAGACAGAATGGTTATATAGTAATGCATAATCACTCATACCTTGATCAACTATCAATCCGGAGGTTTTGCAAATTTTTCAAAAGAAAATCAGAGTTCCTCAAATGATACTCTCGGATCGCTCAAAGTGTATGGTTTCTCACCAAGGCATCAATGTTGCCTTTCTTCACATCCTACTCCTAATAGGCTTATGTGGAGCTGTAGGTAGGGAAGAAATGTGGCATACTTGTCTCTCATATTTTGCTAAGTCAAAGACCGGATCCTTGGAAGAAACAAACATACATCCTGATCAAGATGTGCATATGTGTGTGATGGATATGAGCATGGCAAGGTGGATACTAGGCCCGGAAATGGGTGCTAGATATTACCTTGCTTTATATGAGGAAATGAGGGATTGATGGTAAGGTAGACACTAGCCCCGGAGTAGGTACTAGTTATTACCATCTATATGGTGGAACTCTTTCTCTTGCACATATCAATCCCTTTTTCTCCTTTAGAAATTTTTTCCAAGACTTGGGCTAGCTCTCTTTATTTTATTTTTGCCATGCTTTTGAGCATGCTTTTCTTTTTCTTTTCTCCCTTTTTTTTAGCTAGCCCTTTGTCTCTATTGGAGATATTTGGAGAGGGATGAATGATACAAAGATACATAGAGTTTTATTTGTGGAAGAATGCATAAGCAAAATGGAACAAATGATGAATGCTAACTTCCAGTGTAGAAGTTTAGCATGAACGTGTATGTGATCTTGATCAGGTGAGTATGAGTTCTAGCAAGGGTCACAACAATTTGACAAAGCTCAATGAGAGAACAAGCTGCATATGTGGAGCCTAAGAGCTAGAATCTACATATGGCCTTGGATGGGAAATTCTCATCATTGAGGAACTCATCATGTTTTGATTTTTCAAAAAGAAAACTCCGGATGTCAAGCATCACTAAGCACAAGATCATAGCACTCTATTCTACCATATCATGTCTCACAACAACTTAGGCAAGGATCATGCTTTTTGCTACCCACAGTTTTCAAGCTAAGGTTTGAACATGCAAGCCAACAAACTCAAAACTTAGGTAGGATACAAAGTTGTAAGCAAGACATACAAGGAGAACAAACAGAGCAACTATTCATCATTTCAACCATAGAGGCAAAGCATTCTTACTATGCATATCAAAGCAGACTAAGCAAATGATGATGGTGAAAGCAAATAAATATTTTTGGTCTTTTTAGTTTTTGCAGATTTTTTTGGGTTTTCATTTATAAGATATTCTGAAAACAAAGGAAGATACAAGTTACCTCAGGATGGGGGTCCTCCCCCAAGCTAGCTTCAGGCTCACTGCGGAGGAGGGAAGAAGAATCCCTGACTCGCGTAGTAAGTCCTCTGCTCCTCCATGTATCGCTGCTGGTTCTGCTGCATGGCTTCGATCCTTTCACCAGCCTAATGCTGCCACACTGAGGTAGACTCGACGTGGGTGTTCAGCATCATTTCCAATCCCGTGACCTGGACGGTGAGCTCTCCCATTTGCTGCGTGAGCTGAGCATCACGTGCAGAGGCTCAGGAGTGCCGCCGGAAGGACGAAGACAGAGGTGGACCACCGGAGCTGGAACTAGCGGGTGTGGCCCACTGACTACTGCTCGCACTCACCCAAGCCGTGCCACTCGCACTCGGGTGGTAGGTGGGCTGGTCCCACCCAGGTGCATATCCAGGGGTAACCCCGAACATGTACCCCGCAGGGGCCCCTCTACCACCGGTGGTGTAGCAGGCTGTGGCTGTGCTTGTGGTGGTGGCTGTGACTGCTGCTGCTGCTGCATGTGTGCTCTCTTCGCCGCGCTTCTGGTGGACTTGCCTGAAACACTAGCATGACGGCTTTCCTCTTGTGTAACAAGGGGAATGGTTAGTGACTCCGAGCTATACAATCGAAACCCCGGGTTAGGTAACGGGATTTGATTTGCATAACCAAGAAAGAAGAAAGTCAAAGAATCATTTGGGCCCCTCTTGAGTATATGCCCTTGGATCAAGTATGCCTCATCAATGAGAACTCGGGAAGTCCTAATGAAGGGTACGGGATTCCCACTAAGAACCCCGAGTCTGAGAGCAATACGAGTCACCAAAGACGTACACTCAATAGGACCTATCATCTTGAAATTCATCAACCACTACCGAATCATAGCTTTAACGGGAGAGACCTTGATCTGGTTGACAGCGGCGTATAATAGCATCATCTCATCACTGCGCATGGGCCGAACATCCTCTCGTGGAAAGAGAGTAATGGCGAGCCACTTGTACCACAAACGGAGAGTGGGATGCACAATATCATTGCACCGAGGTACAAACTTGCCACTGTAAACGAGACCAGAGATGTATGCCCAGAAAGAGTCTCGAACAAAACCTTCACAAGCCTTCTTCAGAGAAACAGCACAACGAGGACTAAAACCAAGAAGACGACTAAGTTCCTTCCAAGAAACATGATAATCGGTCCCAAAAATACGAAACTGAATGCCATCCTGAATCTCAGTAAGAGAGCAAAGAAATTGGATGGTGAGGGGCCGAGAGCCAAGCTCTGTAACCGGCGCAAACTCCTCCCAACCAAGAGCATGCCAAATAGAAGCGAACTCGAGATTCATACCTGTTTTCTCCATGAGAGCCGGGTCGAAGTTCCGGGTGTGGGCGAAGACTCAGTCCTTTAGGAGAGCGTAGGCTTGCTCCTCTCGAGTGCCCCGCAAGCTGAGGTAGGAGGTGTCGTTGATGACCTCCTCCGCGGCTTGTGGCTTGGCTTGCTCCTCTTGCTCTTCTTCATAATCCATCGTTGATGGGCTCGGCGTCGGCTCGGCGGGGGTGGATGGACTCGCGCTTGCCCGCGAACGGGAGCGTGTCACCCTCCGGAGAGTGTTCGCCGCCCAATTCATGCTAGCACAACAACAAGGGACAACAAGAGCAACTCGGTGATGGATTAGTAAAATCGAATGAAATTCTTACCGAGCTTGCTCCACCAATAGCAATACTTTCAGCAACACTATAGAGAGAACACTTGATGATCCAATCTCGAGCAAGAAATCCAAGAAATCCAAGAGAGCAAAGAGTAGAGAGGGGGTGTGAGTGAAATGAGTTGAATGGGTGAAGAACACCCCCTCTCCCTCTGCTATTTATAGGCAAAACAGGGTAGGCAGCTCGGGGTGGCCGACACACAACGACTAGGAGCCGTTGGAGCCGGCTGGGCCCCGCTAGCCGTTGGCCGGGATCAGCCGAACCAACGGTCAGCCGACCCTGGCTCGGACCCGCTGGCGGCCTGCTTCGGCTGGTGGCTCCCCAACGGCTAGCCCATGGCTTGCCTTGGTGCACCGGCCAAAATTCGCCCAAAAATATTTTTCAAAAGATTTTTCTTGAATTTTCAAACTCAGAAATTATTTTCAGAAATTTTATTTTGAAAAGGGAAAAGGGCTAGATAAATCTAGCATGCAGATGCAAGGTTTTAGAAAATCAAATATGCAATTTTGGAAATAAAATTTTGGAAAGGGAAATATGAGATAAGTACCAGCTTTAACCTTTTTGGTAGAAAGGACCCATCATTTTTAGTCCAACGAGTTGGACTCTTCTCAGCAGTTAATTCCACTCAGCACCCCACTCCTGAGAAGTAGAGGGTGGTGCCTTCTCAATCTTCCGCCATTCTTTCTGAATTTTCGTTTGCTTCTTTGACGGAGATTTCTTCCTTGGGGGTGAAGGCTCCGTCCTTCCCCCAAGCTGCTCAACACTATCTTGCACCAAATATCATTGCTCTTCTTTGTCCTGAAACTTGAACTTCAAGTTCCTCTTCCCAATGCGGAAACGGATTATTCCGGACCCCACATTGATCCTAGTCCGGACATCGCTGAGAAAGGGTCGCCTAAGGATGAGCGGCATTCCTCCCTCGTCATCCATATCAAGGACCATGAAATCCGTGAAGACATAAGGGTTCTTGACCTTGACCAATAAGCTCTCAACAATTCCTTCTGGATATCGTATCGTTGCATCGGCGAGTTGGATAGTCCGGGCTGTTGGAGAGAGAGCTGGATATCCTAGTTGCTCGAACATGGCCTTGGACATGAGATTAACACTTGCACGAAGGTCACAAAGGGCATGCCTGATTGTCTTATAATAGATTGTGCAAGTGATAGTTGGGTAGCCTGGATCTTTCTTGTGCACAACTACTGATTCCTCCCATGGATCTAGAATTTGTTGTATGGGCTTTCCTGCATAGTTAGAAGCACGTGCCTTCCTAGGTGGCTTACCCCACCTAGTTGACACTACACTAACATTCTCACAAGAGGATACGGGTTGCCCTGGGATCCTCCCGTTATCAGCAGATGGAACCAAAGCAGCTAACTGAGCTAACTAGGTTTCTAACATCTTGTTAAAACTCAGCTGGCTCTTCTGAGCAGAAGAAAAACTATCAAGCTTAACGTTGAGGCTTTCCAAAGTTTTATCAAGGGCAGCTAACTTTTTGTTAACACCTTCATTAATCTTAGCTTGCCCAAAAACAAAATCTCTCAAGGAAGGTTGGTTGGGATTGTAAGAATTACCTTGGTTACCTCCTTGATAATAAGGGCATTGTTGATTCCACGATTGGCCTTCTTGTTGAGGTGGATGATAACCATTATTGTTGCCATTCATGTACATCACTTCCTCCTGAGTCTCCGGACAATAATTGCCTGAGTGCCCAGTGTTACCACAGACTTCACAAGTCATATGAGAATCCATCGGCAGAGTAGTGGTGGTCATAGCAGCCTTCTCGCTGCTGTAGTTATCCAATCTCTTCATAAGGAGATCCAACTTGGCAGTAATCATGTCTGCTTCCTTGACAGTATGAGTACCCCTCGGTCGTAGTTGGAGTCTTTCATCACTCCACCCTTGGTTGGAAACCATATTCTCAATGAGTAATTTAGCATTATCAACTGTGAGTGAGAAGAATGCTCCCTGAGTAGCAGCATCAATATGGCCTCGGGCTGTCGGAGTCAACCCGTTATAAAAGCTTTGAAGAATAAGCCAATCCTCCATCTCATGGTGAGGACAGGCCAGGACATACTCCTGAAGCCTTTCCCAAGCCTCTGGCATAGATTCACTAGCTGCTTGCTGGAAACCAGAAATTCTGCCACGAAGAGCATTGGTTTTACCCAATGGGAAGAACTTCTTGACAAATGTCTCTGAACACTTTCCCCAAGTGTTAATAGCATCATGATTCGCATAGAACCATTGCTTAGCTTTCCCTAGGAGAGAGAATGGAAACAGCCGTAGACGGACAGCATCCATATTTGCACCCCTGATGATGAAAGTGCTGCACAGCTCTAGGAATTGCTGCAAATGAGCATTGGCATCCTCATTTGGCTTGCCACAGAATGGGCCAGCCTGTACCATCGTGATTAGACCCGTCTTGATCTCAAAATTTTCAGTCCCCATGTCACACCCGAATTTAAAGGCAAATTCGAATGCTCATATTATATGTGTGCCAGGATCAAAGTTCACACATATAACGACTCAGTGATAACCAAAACACAGTGCCAAAACGTAAAGAGAGTATTAAACTTTATTACAGACCAAAATGTCTCATAAACGGTCTAATTATTAACGAGTAGCAACGCAGCGAATAAGATCAACACCACAGGCAGTTGACTGGTGACACGCCCGCCTAGAAGTCTTCAAAGTCTTCAGGGTAGTCTTCAAAGCGACCGTCTGAGCAGCAGTCCGAGTAGTGTAGTTGCAAGAAATAAAATCAACAAGCGTGAGCACATGTCGTACTCAACAAGGGAATATAACTATAACAACATGCAAGGCTCTTTAGGTGGATGGCTGATATGGTTAAAGCGGTAAGCAATTTTAGTTGGTCAGATTTTATTAACAACTAATTACTAGCAGTGTAAGTATATACCAACCCAGAGATAATAAATGCAACAAGATCAGGATCCAGGCCGCTCCATGACCGAGAGCACGGCTAATCGATTAGATTTACACTCTGCAGAGGTTGTACACTTTACCCACAAGTCGTGTCCCCCATATATGCCTAGGTTAATTACTCCCTTAAACACTTCCGAGGTGAGTGGCATGGGTTTCACTACGAGGCCTTTACAAAGATTCCCTAGTATGAGCTGCTCGCTAGGTTTCATAACAGCACAATGCATAACCCTCTCTCAAGACTGCGAAGCTACCACAGAGCAGATCAGCTTGAGGGCCGGGCTATACACCAACTACCGGCACCCCCTAACCCTTATCAGGTAAAGCATACCACATACTAAAGTTTCTAATTATTTAGCCAAGATAGAGCCATTTGTCCTGTGGTTGCACCTGGTTCCTGGGTGGTTCTCCATGTTCCGATTAACAGGGGTAATCTTGCTTAATGAGGGTAGAGCATAAAATAAATCAAGTTTACTTTTGTGTATCATTAAACCATCCTCAACCCGATGTTAGCAACTAAGCATGTGCTACCCAACATAAGTAAAACCCCAGGTTAACAAGGACATGGTAAACAGCACTAGTCACACCTTAATCATAGGGTCCCATCAATTTAATGCAAGCAATAAAGTAAATAATGTAATTAAAATGCAGTTGTATAGGAAAAAATGCATGCATCAAGGACTTGCCTTCCACAAACTCTTGCTGCTCAAACTCTTCAACGTCTTCAAAAGCTTGAACTTCAGCGAAGACTTCAAACGGCACGTTCTCTACGCACCACACAATTGATACATACAAGCAAACAATGAAATAAAATAAGAAACAATCACCAAACAGTAGAAACAGAGCAAAACAACTGCGTAAAGCTATTCTACTCTTCGATACGATTGTTTGGATATAAAGAACGCGAAAAACGGAGTTAAAACGGAGAAGATATGCTAAAAACAAGCTCCAGGGGCTTAACTGCGAAGAAACTAAACCTACAGGGGCCAAACTGCTAAAAACCGGGGCCTAAAACATAATTAAACATAAAAACTAAAGGGCTTCGGTGCAAAAACTTAAGTTTGGATCTCGGCCAGTAAATCTATAAAAGCCAAGGGCTAAAACGGAAGAAAAAGGACTTGTTGGTAAAGATCTTTGTGAGGTGGGAGGACCCATTCGTAAATTTAAAGAGATCAGGGGCTTTTCTGCAAAACGACGGCGTCCAAGCGGTGGTTCACCGGTAGGCCGGCAATTGACCCGGGGTTAGATCCGATCTGGGCCCTCCACTTCAGATCGGACGGCCCTGGTCGTCCGCAGGCGAGGGGCGGCGGCGCGACGACGGCGAGCGGCGGCGCCGAACGGGATTCCGGCGAGCAGATCGATCTGGAGCTGAGGTGCTCCAAATCCGACGCGGTTTGCACCGGTCTGCAGCTAGCGAGGCGACGAGCACATCCAGAGGCTCTGGAACGGAGGACGAGCGGCGACGGCGAACCACGGCTCGACGAGACGGAGCTCGAATTTCGGCAAAGCAGCGCGGCTTACACGAAGCACAAGGACGTCCACACGTGCCACCGGGGTGTTCCTCACCTGCGTACGATCTTCTGGGACAGCTTCGTGGTGACGGAAGAGCGGCGAGGCGGCAGGTCAGCTCGGCGGCGGTGCCCTAGGGTTCGGTCGACGGCGGCGGAGGCACGGGAAGCTACGGCTTCGATCTAGGGTTTAATGATGGGGCGGCGGTGGTTATAAAGGCGCAGAGGGGGCGGCCTCGACGTGCGGCCCAAGGCCAGAGGGCGCGGAGAACGGCGCAAGGCGGCGCGGTCGGACTCGGGTTCGACTCGAGCTCGGTCCGACTCGAGCTCGGGGATGACAACCCGTCCCCACCGGTCAGCGGCACAGGGCGGAAACAGGCAAGATGGGCCGGTGCTGAGCCGCAAGACGTGGTGGGCTCGAAGCCGAGGGTGGCCGAGCGGAAAAGAGAAGGAGATCGGGGTGGTCTGCCGGACTTTTGCGGTTGGCCGAGAGAAGAACTGAGCCGCGGCTGGGCCGGCTCAAGATGGGCTGCTGCGGGCTGGAAAATGGCCATGGGCCAAAAGGAGAAGAAGGGAGAGGAAACGGTGGACCGGGCCGGGAACTAGAAGGGCGTCCAACAGACTTTTGAAACTTATATGGGCCGAACCAAAACAGGAAGAAGGTGAGGGAGAGAAAAAAACTTTTTTTTAAAAACCTTTTGAACTTCAAACAACTTTGAATTCAAACACTCAAAAATGATGCACCAGCATGAATGCCACGTTCAACTCCTATATCTATTTATTTTATTATAGAAATTTATTTAAATGCCTAGAAAATTCAAATAACTCCTTAAAATCCTTAAACAAATTCACAAGTTGCTAACAAAATTTTAATATTGAGAGAAAATTGTTTATTAATTTGTTTTTCTCATTCACATCCTGAAATTAGGAATTTCAGGGTGTGACACCCCATTGCCACCTCAGGGCCTTGCAGCACCTGGTCAGCGGAAGGAGCTGAGTACTCACGAAGTGTCTTCTCGGCCGTAGCGTTTGACGTGGATGATACAAAGGAAGCTGGTTCACCTTCCAGACGAGTACGACGAGGTGAGTCGAAATGAATTCGAGCTTTTCTCACAAGTGACTCGGGATCTTTAATGAAATTCTCCGGTAAGTCGAAACCAGTCATACACTACCTGTCTTCATCATCCAAAGATAAAAGAAGACAATCAAGGTTAGCCTGCATTGAGAGTTGTCCTAACCTACTCATAGCTTATAAGCAGATGCAAAGCATAGTCATGATAATCCTGTGCCTTCCCCGGCAACAGCACCAGAAATGCTTATTAGCGTTTCGTAGCGTCGTCACTTTAAGAACAGATCTGGAATCCACCCTTAGTGACAACACCAAGAAATGCCTGTTGGCCTCTCTTAACGTCACAACTAACGACGCCGAGTTAGCGTGAACATCAAGACTTGCCAAAGGTTAATCTAAACGATCATGAACGAATCCGCAAGCGCACAGATAAACCATTGTAGCATTTCCCCAAGGAAGGAGAATATTCCAAGGGTATCGTATTCGTGGAAGGCAATGGCGGATATCATAGACTTATGCTTTTGCTCTGAATGTAAACTAAGAGATAGATATAGGAAACAACAAACTCAAAGGCAGGGGTAAGATAAAAGATATAAAGGGTAGTGTGACACACACACTCAAATCTACCTCTACTCTAGCACACTACGGCTTAGGGGGAACATACGAGTTAGCTCTAGGTTCTAATGTACTAAACATACAAAGATAGAAGATACAGGAGATAGGCATGAGCATTGCATGAGAGGGTAAGGTTCAGCACCCAAGTACAAACGGGAAGCTAGCCCGCGACGACCAGCACTCTGCGAAACTAGACTTTATACTCCTACAGTAGGTACCCCAGCGCGGAGGGTTGCAAAGGATCCAATAGATGTTACCACTGCGGACCTACCTCTATCGTTACAAAGGGTATGCTCATAACTAACGTAGCCAGACAACCAAGGCACCATGCCTGCGTTGCTGCTAGACTCCACCCGGCCCGGGCTATTGTGACCTAGGGTGAGAGCCACCAGAAGACTGGTCAACTTAGACTGAGTACCGTAGCTTGAACACAAACCTCATGCAACACTCCCATGCAATCTAACAAGATCAACTAAGGCTAGACATACGAACGGATACGAACTCTCTTATGTCTAGTCAATAAGATCAAAGGGTCATGTTCGTGAAGAATACGAGCCTCTAACTTATGAACAAACACATAAGGAATGAGTTTATCACCCTTCAAGTGGATCAAAAGGTAGTGTTCATGAAGAACACAAGCCTCTAAATGATGAACAAAGGATGAACTCAAGAACATATCAAGCATATGATCTACCATGACTTTATATGAAATAGCTGAATAACTGAAGTAGATCAAAGTCATACAATGAAATAAAGATAAAAGAGAACTCATACCTAGACTCCAAAGAAGACTTGGAACCTGAAGAAGAGCTACTCTAGCCTACCCCCTAGCCTTGGAAACTAAAAGTGAGAGGAGAATGAGAGAGTGGTGTGTGGGAAATAGGAGCCCCTCCCCTTCTATTTATAGGCAAGGACCAGGCTTGCTCGGAGCACCAAATAGCCTCAAAACACCCGGGAGTGAGGCAATGGACCAATGAGCAGCTGCCACGTGTAAGGGCCAGATGAGGCGCCACTAGGTCGGTTCGGCCGATCCTAGGATCGGCCGGCCCCCTAGGGCGGCCCCACCTGGTGTGCTTCCTTTGGGTGGCTGCCCTGTGGGCCCTCTGATCCATCCCTGGTGCATGGCTTGATTTGGTATCCGAGGTGGGCCCCTTGATCCATGTGAAGTCCATGTGGCGCTCTCTGATTCATCGGTGAGTGCCTCCCCTGGATCAATGACATGGAATGCCATGTGTTTCCCTGGTGGCAGCCACCTCCTCAGCTGAGTTGGCATGGTTTCTCCATAGAAGGTGGGTTTCCATCTCTTTTAAGGGGTATTTCACCTGCATACAAATAATCTCCAAGGACAAGTGTAACTACATTATTCAAACCAAAATGCAAGTAAATAATGTATATGCCTCCATTTATGTGAGAATATTGAAGGCTGAAAGTAGTACTTAACAGCCGTCAACACCTCTGCCTTTCCTTCTAGCATCAACTCCCGTATAGCTCCAACTTCCTTGCATGTTTTTTGTGCCTCTCTGATACGCCCTTCCAGGTCATAGGTAACCTACAGCTCGTTGACTTGTCCTTGCTCCACAATATCAAGCTGTAACTGCTCTAGTTCTTCGTGAAGGGTTGGCTGCTCCTGTCTCACCATTAGGTTGTTGCAATAGGCCTTCCTGCTTAAAGCATTTTCCACGACGTTAGCCTTGCCCGGGTGGTAATGAATCTCCAGCTCGTAGTCCTTGATCAGCTCTAACCATCTCCTTTGCCTCATGCTCAGTTCAGACTGGGTGAAGAAGTACTTCAAGGTTTTGTGATCGTGTAGAGTTCACACTTGTTGCTGATCAGGTAGTGTCTCCAAATCTTGAGAGCGTGAACCACTACTGCCAACTCCAAGTCGTGCGTAGGGTAGTTATCCTCGTGCTTCTTAAGTTGTCTCGACGTGTAAGCCACAACCTTTCCCTCTTGCATCAGCACACATCCTAGTCCTTGTTTGGAAGAATCACAATAAACCACGAAGTCCTTCTTGATATCTGGCAAAGTAAGCACTAGGGCTGTGGTGAATCTCGTCTTCAGCTCTTGAAAGCTCCTCTCACAAGCTTTTGTCCACTCAAAATTCTTGTTGTTCTTAAGCAGCTCTGTCATAGGCTTTGCGATCTTGGAGAAGTTCTCAATGAATCTTCGGTAGAACCTGCCAAACCAAGGAAACTTCTGATGTCGGTCACGTTAAGAGGTTGTTCCCACTTAGTCACTGACTCCACCTTCGAAGGGTCCACGGCAACTCCCTCAGCTGACAACACATGTCCCAAGAAGGCGACTTCTTCCATCCAGAACTCATACTTGCTGAACTTGGAGTACAACTTTTGCTGCCTCAGTATCTCCATTACTATCTGAAGGTGTTCCTCATGCTCTCCAGCTGTATCGGAGAAGATCAGAATGTCATCGATAAACACCACCACAAACTTGTCCAATTCCTCCATAAAGACTTTGTTCATCATGTTCATGAAGTAGGCAGGTGCGTTGGTCAGCCCGAAAGAAACCATAACAAATCGTCATCTGGTGGTAACCGGACCTCAAGTCAATCTTTGAAAAGAACTTAGCTCTCCTCAGCCTATCTAGCAAATCGTCAATCCTGGGCAAAGGATACTTGTTCTTGATCGTCATTGAGTTGAGAGTTCTGTAATCCACACACATCATCCTTGATCCATCCTTCTTGTCCACGAAAAGCACAAGTGACCCCCAAGGTGAGGCACTCGGACTTATGAAACCTTGCTCCAACAGTTTCTTAAGCTGTTTCTTCCATTCATCCAATTCATCCGCGGACATCCTGTACGGGCTCTTGGCCACTGGTCCAGCTCCTAGCATAAGCTCGATCACAAACTCTATGTCTCGGTCAGGTGGTAACTCGGTAAGATCCTCAAGAAACATGTCTAGGTACTCCCCCACCACCAGAATTTCCTCCATACTCTTTCCTTTCATGTTGCACAGCATCGGTGTTGTCTTGGGGCACTGTGGCTCAATCTTCACACGTACTCCACTGGGTGCTCCAACTGTATGTACCTCGGGTTGCATGACACCAAACCGTTGTGCTTTGCCAACCAATCCATTCCGAGTATCACGTCGATTCCAGTCGACTCCAGAACTGTCAGGTCTGCTACGAACAAATTCTTCTCGAAGACCATGTTCAGTCCTCTACACTCAAGTGTACTCCTCTTTTCTCCTAGTGGAGAGCTAGTCAAAATAGGCCTTGGTGTGGGCTTAGTTGGTAATGACCTTTCTTTCACAAATTTTGTTAGAAATGTACGAAAACTGAGCTCTGGTATGAAACAAAATGGTTGCCATGACTGAGTCAACAAGAAACTCACCGAGGGCCACGTCAGGTGCGGCGGCGGCCTCCTCTACTGTCAAGTGGTTCAGTCGGCCTCGAGTGGGCGGTGGTGCACTTCTCTGCTGGTTTTGTTGTGACTATCCTCCCTGAGCTAGTACCTTCACAGGATTCTGATACTGTGGGTTCTGGTTGTGCCCACCAGGTTGCTGTTTCTGCGGGCACACATTTGATTTGTGTCCCAGCTGGCGGCAGTAGTAGCAGGTAATCTGCGAACTATCGAAAGCAGGTGGCGGCTACTGCGGCTTCCACTATATCATTCCTCCACTTCCTCCAGAGTGACTTCTGCCTTCCTGTGGGTACTGAGACTGCTATTGTTGCGAGTAGTGGTGCTGCTTCATCTGTGGGTACTGCTGTGAGCCTGTCCTCTGCCTTTGGTGCGAACCTGAGTGTCCTACACGATCAGTGCGCTGCCTCTTCTCTCCACGAACCTCCACGTATGTTGACATTTCTTAACGCAATCACCTAAGAACAGGTTTGGACCCATCCTGGTAACAGCGCCAGAAACGTTGGTTGGTAATTCTTAACGTTACAGGAGTCCGCAAGCGCACGGAAGTACCATTGTAGCATTTCCCCAAAGGAGTATTCCAAAGGGTATCGAATCCAAGGAAGGCATTGGTGGATTGACAAGCTCAACACTATTGCAATGAGTATAGATCATAGACGGAAATAAATCAGACACTCAAATGCAGGGGTAAAATATGATAATGGGGGTAGTGTGATCACACACACACTCACTCTCTCTCTAAGGGGTCCTAGGCATAGGAGGCAACATACAAGTTAGTTCTAGGTTCTTATGTATTATACACATAAAGCTGGTAGGAACGAGTTAGATACACTAGCGTTGAAGAACACTGACTTAAGCACCCAGGTACCACGGGGAGCTAACCTCCCGCGTTGCTTCTGCACAACTCCGGTTGTTAGATTTTAGACTCCCACAGCTTATCCGAACGTGGGGGATTTCAGAGGGACCAACGGCTATCACTATCGCGGCCTACCCCAAGACAAACCGTGGGATAAGCTCATAAGTAAGGTAGCTACGCAACCCAAGCACCATGCTTACGTTGTTAGCCGGACTTGACCGGCCCGGGCTATTGTGACCTAGGTCAAGCCACCAGATAAACCAGCCAATTACACCGAGCACCGTAGCTTAAGCATAGACTTCATACAACGCAGTCATGTCATCTAATTAGATCAAACCAGGTTATGTACACAAACGGATTCGTGTTTTCCTATGTCTGTTCAACTGGATCAAAGGGTCGTGTTCGCGAAGAACACGAGCCTCTAACTTATGAACAAACACCAAAAACATGTGAAAGTCACCCGTCAAGTGGATCGAAAGGCCTTGTTCATCAAGAACAGGAGCCTCTAAATGATGAACGGGTGAAGAACACATGAACAAATCACTCATGTATACTAACACAACTTTATATGAAATAGCTAAATAACTGAAGTAGATCAAAGTCATACAAATGAAATAAGATACAAGAGAACTCATACCTAGATCCCAAAGTAGACTTGGAACCTGAATTAGAACAAATCACTCATGTATACTAACACTGGCGCCAAGATCACAGAGAGCATGGTCGAATCTCTGTGTTCCAATTGTGCATGTGATCGTGGGGCACCCTGGATCCTTATTCTTTTCTGGAAGACGATTGAGTATAGCTGCGCTACACTCTTCTGTGAGCCTTACCACCTCCGAGATGGGTAGAGCTCGCTTCTTCATGAGGATATCCTTGAGGTAACGTGCATACGTGGGTACACGCATTTCCTCAAGGAGTGGAACATTGATATATACCTTTTGAATCATGTCCACGAAACGAGTGAATTGTTCATCCACTGGTGTCTTCCTGTTTCGTTGAGGGAATGGCAATAAATTTGTTTCAATAAACTCAAGTTTATCTGCCCTGTCTTTAGGTGCTCTTGCTTGTGAGGGCTCCCTCATGCCAAGTGGTTCTCCACTGGGCTCTTCATCCCCTCTTGTGCTTTTCTTTGTTCCTGCATGGTTAGGATAGGGCGGATCGCGAGTGGTCTTACCCCCTCTTGTGACTACCGCTTTTGCATTTTCAACTGGTGGAACCATAGCGACTAATTAAGCCAACTGGGTTTCTATCATCTTATTAAAGCTCAACTAGTCTTCAGGAGCAGATGAAAGGCAATCAATTTTAACATTAAGGCTCTCAAAAGCCTTATCATAGGCAGCTGTTTTCTTATTAAAGCCTTCATTAATCTTAGCTTGCCCAAAGATTAGATCTTTCAAGGAAGGTTGGTTCGGGTTGAAAGAATTACCTTGATTACATCCTTGATAATAAGGGCGCGATTGATTCCACGTTTGACCTCCTTGTGGATTGATAACCGTTGCTATTGCCGTTCATGTACATCACATCCTCCTGAGTAGCAGGGCAGTAATTCCCTGAATGCCCAGTATTACCACAGACTTCGCAAGTCATGCGAGCATCCATAGCTTGAGTAGTGGTGGCCATGGCGGCCTTCTCATTGGCTAGATCATCGATTCTCTTCATCATTAGGTCCATCTTGGCGTGCAACATATCCGCTTCCTTGACGGTATGTGTACCCCTTTGACGTGGCTGGAGTCGATCATCACTCCACCCTTGATTGGTAACCATCTTCTCAATCAGTGTAGTAGCTTCAGTAATAGTAAGAGAGAAGAAGGCCCCTCCAGCTGCAGCATCACTATGGCCTCGGGCTGTCGGTGTCAGCCCCTTATAGAAACTCTGAAGAATAAGCCAGTTGTCCATCCCATGATGAGGACACGCCAGGATGTACTCCTGGAGCCTCTCCCAAGCTTCTGGGATAGTCTCATTTGCCGCTTGCTAGAAGCTTGAAATTCGCCCCCAAAGGACATTGGTTTTGCCCAACGGAAAGAACTTCGCGAGGAATGCTGCGAAGCACTTTGCTCAAGTGTTAATTTCTGCACGGTTAGCATAGAACCACTACTTCGCCTTTCCCAGGAGTGAGAAGGGAAACAGTCGTAGACGAATAGCATCTTCCTCCACTGCTCGTATAGTGAAGGTACTGCACAGTTCCAGGAACTGCTGCAGGTGGGCGCTCACGTCTTCATTAGGCATGCCACAGTATGGGCTAGTCTGTGCCATCATGATTAAGCCAGTCTTGATCTCGAAGTTTCCATTCCCAGTGTTGATCACAGGGCCTGTCGGCACCTGGTCAGCAGAGGGAGCAGAGTACTCGCGGAGAGTCTTCTCGACAGGGTTGGCCATGGAAGTTGATGCGGATGGCACAAAGGAAGCTGGATCGACTTCTGAACGTTCACGCAAAGGAGAGCCGAAATGAGTTCGTGCCTTCCTTACGAGTGACTCAGGATCTTCAGTAAAATTCGGCGGTAAGTCGAAACCAGTCATGCACTACCTGTCTTCATCATCAATAGACAAAGAAGACAATCCAAGTTAGCCTGCATTGAGAACTGTTTTATTCCTGTCATGATTATAAACATATGCAAAGTGTTGATATGTCATCCTTAAGCCTTCCCCGGCAACAGCGCCAGAAATGCTTGTTGACATTTCTTAACGCAATCACCTAAGAACAGGTTTGGAACCCATCCTGGTAACAGCACCAGAAATGCTGGTTGGTAATTCTTAACGTTACAGGAGTCCGCAAGCGCACAGAAGTACCATTGTAGCCTTTCCCCAAAGGAGTATTCCAAAGGGTATCGAATCCAAGGAAGGCATTGGTGGATTGACAAGCTCAACACTATTGCAATGAGTATAGATCATAGATGGAAATAAATCAGATACTCAAATGCAGGGGTAAAATATGATAATGGGGGTAGTGTGATCACACACACACACTCACTCTCTCTCTAAGGGGTCCTAGGCATAGGAGGCAACATACGAGTTAGTTCTAGGTTCTTATGTACTATACACATAAAGCTGATAGGAACGAGTTAGATACACTAGCGTTGAAGAACATTGACTTAAGCACCCAGGTACCACGGGGAGCTAACCTCCCGCGTTGCTTCTGCACAACTCCGGTTGTTAGATTTTAGACTCCTACAGCTTATCCGAACGTGGGGGATTTCAGAGGGACCAACGGCTGTCACTACCGCGGCCTACCCCAAGACAAACCGTGGGATAAGCTCATAAGTAACGTAGCTACGCAACCCAAGCACCATGCTTACGTTGTTAGCCGGACTTGACCGACCTAGGCTATTGTGACCCAGGTCAAGCCACCAGATAGACCAGCCAATTACACCGAGCACCATAGCTTAAGCATAGACTTCATACAACGCAGTCATGTCATCTAATTAGATCAAACCAGGTTATGTACACAAATGGATTCGTGTTTTCCTATGTCTGTTCAACTGGATCAAAGGGTCGTGTTCGCGAAGAACACGAGCCTCTAACTTATGAACAAACACCAAAAACATGTGAAAGTCACCCGTCAAGTGGATCGAAAGGCCTTGTTCATCAAGAACAGGAGCCTATAAATGATGAACAGGTGAAGAACACATGAACAAATCACTCATGTATACTAACACAACTTTATATGAAATAGCTAAATAACTGAAGTAGATCAAAGTCATACAAATGAAATAAGATACAAGAGAACTCATACCTAGATCCCAAAGTAGGCTTGGAACCAGAATTAGAACTACTCTAGCCTACCTCCTAGCCTTGAGACTAAAAGTGAGAGAGGTGTTGCAAGTGTGGATGTCTCATAAGTGAGCCCCCTCTCCTTCTATTTATAGGCCCGGGCACCGGCGAGGAATGGATGCAAACACCCCGGGAATGGCGCCTAGGACCAATAGGGAAACACCACGTGGAAGGCCCTGAGTGGCGGCCACAAGGTCGGTTCGGCCGACCTGTGGGGTCGGCCGACCCCCTGTGGGCCCCACTCGGGGTGTGCTTCCTCCTGGTGGCTGTCCTGTGGGTCCTTAGGTCGGTTCCCGGTGTCCACCCTGTTTTGGCGCGATTTGCATGCCTTTGTGGGCCCATGGATCCATGTGACGTCCACGTGTCACGCTCTGATTCGTCGGGGGTTGCTTCACTTGGATTGCTTGCATGGCATGCATGCATGGCTCCCTTGTTGGCAGGTGTGCATACATGGCATCCTTGTTGGCAGCCCACCTAGGATGAGGTGATGTGGCATAGACCATAGAAGGTGAGTTTGTCACTCTTTTCCTGCTTATTTTCCTGCAATCAAATAATCTCCAAGGACAAGTGGAACTACATTATTCTTAACTAAATACGTGTAAGAAATGCCTTATGCTCCTTTATTCATGAGTATATTGACGGCTAAAGTAGGCACTTAACAGCTGTCAACAACTCCCCCAAGCTAGCCTCTTGCTCGTCCCGAGCAAGAGATTAAGGACTTAGGTTGGTTGATCAGGAGTTGCTACGATGTTGTATTTGTAAGGAATCGGATGCTCGTAGCCTAAGAGGGGGAGGGGGTGAATTAGGCAACTTAAAAACTTATCCTATGGCTTATCACTATTTGCATCAAAGATAAACTAGAACATACTATCTAGATGTGCAACTAGGGTTGTTCTAGTGTGAAACTCCCATCCCAAAACAAGTTTTGCAACCTATAGCCAATCCTAGCAAGATACTACTCTTCACATGTAGCTTTCTACTTCCCCCTTTGAAAACTTTGACTTGCTTTGGTTCCATATTCTCCCCCTTTGGAATAAAATCTCCAAAAAGTGTCCAAAACAAAAGAGTCTCCAACGGAAACTTAGCAAGTCCTAGCAATCATAGCTCAAAGAGAAATGTTAAATACATGGGAGACAGCCGCATGAACCATGATCCATATGTATGATATCAATGAAGATACCACATGTGTGAATGACTAAGGTGGATTCACAAGCTCATGAGACTAACATGATATAAACTAAGCTCCCCCTAAGTGTGTGCACAAAAAAAAGTATGAAAAACAAGTGCACAACTACAAATACTTGTAAGAAAAGGAAGCTTAGAGCATATCATGCAAAGAGGTAGCTTAAAAGACAAGAGATAAGACAAGAGAGTTCTTGTAACATTACCACTTGTAGATTTTGAGCATTGCATACCTCCGGGGGCATTTCCTCTCTACCTTGTTGGCACCACATTGAGATAAGCCACTTGGAAATGATATCACTTGGAGATGACACCACTTTGAAAGAAGCTTGCAAAGAAGATACTTGGGTACCACAAGGCTTAGGAATGTATGAGTTCATTGCCTTTGAACTTATATAGAGACATAAGCTCGCAAGGACATGACTCAATAGCATGAAGCTCATATTGCTATATTCACTCTCTTAGAGATGTTAGATCACATTTAGAGTGAAATAGCATTCTCTTAGAGTGAAGTACCACACCGGAATGCGTCACCAAGGGACTACACAAGATAAGCTTGAAATGATGTTAGTCCCACAAACAAACTATAGGATGAGCTCCCCCCTAAATGTGTGCATTTAGTGTTTGAATCACCAACCAAATGTATGCACAATGTTTATAACAACAAAAGGGAAGCTAACCCTATAGCTTGCTCATGATGCAAAGAGATATATATGAAAACATGCATCATGAAAGAAACAAGTGTAACTTTCCTACACACTAATCAAACCATGTAGGTTGCTCATGGGTTAGCACATGACACAAGCAACCTACCATATGTAAACAACTAGGCATAGCAACAAATGCAACCTAAAAAAGGTAATGAAGCTACAATGATACATGAGATGAGTTCTAGTTTTCATTACCTTAACCGGGGAGCTTGGGCAACATATGTCCAATCTTGCAATCTTGGCTTCTAGACTTGAATCTTCACTTCATCTTTGTGCCAAACCTCCCAAGTCCCCGTTCTCATGGCCTTCACGTGGCCTTAGGAACCCAAACCATTTGAGGCCCCTTCATGTTGGTGATGACTTCCTTGGGCACCCAAATGGGTTGGTTCCAACCCCACTCCTTCATCTTCCCAACCTTGTGTGCAACCACCTTGCCATTAGACTTTTTCTTGATGACATAGGAGTTGCTCTTGATCTTGTTCTTGCGGTTGGGCTTGGTGTAGATGAGAGAGCTCTTGATGGTGGTGTTCATCTTCTTCTTCTCACCCTTGTCCATCTTCTTGACGAATTGAGGGCATTTGTAGAACTTGTGCCCTTCTTCATGACACTTGTAGCAAGTCACAGTTGATCCCTTCTCAAGCTTCTTCACCATGTCATCACGGTTATCTTGAGAAGGTTGGACATTGCTCTTTATGTCTTGAGAGGCTTCTTCTTGTTCTTTATTGGTCTTGCCCTTGCCTATCAAGTTAACCAACCTCTCTCGGAGCCATTTTACTTCTTGCTTGAGCTCATCATTCTTCATGCTTATAATCTTAACATTCTCATTGCAAGATGGTGAGCAAGATTCATTAATTAAATCAATGAAAGAAGTTGAAGCATCTACCTTGGATATAGGAATTGCACAAGGGATAGATGATTCATCAAGCTCAAAGGAATCACTAGTTTTAATCTCAATGCTCTCTAGCTTAGATTTTAGCTCTTCATTCTCCTCGCTAAGCAATTTGAATTTGCACAACAAATGTTCATAATTTGTAGCAAGGGTAGCACTAAGATCATTGAGAGCATTAAGTTCTTTAATTTCATTAGCTTGTTTTTCTAGCATTCCTTTTTGCTCATTTACTAGCTCAACAAGATCATCAATTGAGGTGGTGTCGAATTCATCATCACTCACATTGCTTTCCATACCTTGGGCCATAAGGCACATGTGTGATGATGATAGGGGACCTTGCATGAAGCGGGTGGTGAAGTTCTTGCTTGATTCATCACTTGAGCTACAAGAACTTGATTCTCCACCACTTATCCACTCACGGACGGCGGTGAGTGCTTCTTGCTTCGGCTTCCCTTCCTTGACCACCTTCTTCTTGGGCTTGCGCTTGATCTTGGTGAACTTGATATGTTGATGATGACGCCCTTCTCTCAAGTGGATGTTGTAGTGGTACATGTTGACTTTCTTCACATACTTGAAGATCTTCTTCACGTACATGGCAACCATCGACTCGACCTCTTCATCACTTGAGGATCCTTCATCATCACCATCATCTTCACTTGAGCTTCCATGAATCGCCATCCTTCTCAACTTCTTCTCTTGTTGGCTTGAGAGAGCATGGCTTGCGGTTGGAGGAGATGGTTCTTGGGGTGTTGGCTTGAGCTCATCTTTTGGTTCTTCCTTGGTCTTGAGCTCATCCTTGGAAGCTTTCTTGGACTTGGGCATGACTTGAAATTCATGTGCCATGATCTTGCTCAAGATTTGAGAAGGCTTCAACTCTTCAAGCTTCTTCTCATAGATGATAGCTTTCACCAAGTCATAATCGGACTTCCAGAGACTTTGAAGGATCTTGCGGTTCATGTTCATGTCCGTGATGTCCTTCACACCTAAAGCATTAATCTCATTGACAAGAACATTTAGGCGTGAGTACATAGATTCGGCATTTTCATTCTCAAGTTGCTTAAAGCTATTGAATTCCTCAAGGAGACAACCGTAGCGTTCATTAGCTACTTCTTTTGAACCCTCATTTTGTTCCTTGATGGTATTCCATAGCACATGAGCATTTTCACTAGTAAAAACTCTATTGAAAATACCTACATCTAGAGAGGATAAAATGATACTCTTTGCAATAACATCAAATTGTTTCTCCTTCCTAGTACCATTTTTAACACCCTCATCGGTGACCCTCCAAACATCAAGATCCTTAGCTTGTAAATAAGCTTCCATGAGGACCTTCCAATGAGAGTAACCCGTGCCATCGAAGTGTGGAGCCAAACCTAAGGTATCCACCCCTTTCATCCTCTAAAGAGCAACTCACTAAGCGGTGAAGCCTAACCTATCCAATGAGCCGGTTATCACAAATTGCCAATCGAATTGGCGTATCCTTGTGAAGGAAGTGAGTCCCAGCTCTGATACCACTTGTAAGGAATCGGATGCTCGTAGCCTAAGAGGGGTGGGGGTGAATTAGGCAACTTAAAAACTTATCCTATGGCTTATCACTATTTGCATCAAAGATAAACTAGAACATACTATCTAGATGCGCAACTAGGGTTGTTCTAGTGTGAAACTCCCATCCCAAAACAAGTTTTGCAACCTATATCCAATCTTAGCAAGATACTACTCTAGGAAAGTAAAGGCAAACAAGGATTGCAAGAATGTAATGCGGAAACGTAAAGAGGATGAGAGGAAGCAAACTCTTGACACGCGATTTATCCCGTGGCATCGGTAGGCACTAAGCCACCCCTAGTCCACGTTGTTGAAGCACTCTACACAAGAGTATTGCTTCCCGGTCACCAAGTCTCTCCCAAGAGCACCACTTGACTTGCCACTAAGGCTCACCACGAAGGCACTCGCCAAGCTCCCTTGGTCACCTTGATGCTGCCTCCACTAAGGAGCTTCTCCACCAAGGGAAGGGGGTCTCCACGTCCCCCGCACAAAGTGTCCTCGCCGTTCCACACCAAGCCGGAGGGTCGAAGACGTTTGCCGGAGAGCCACCTAGGCTCCAAGGCTTCCGGCACACCTCGTACAATTTGATCCACTCGAGAATCACCTCACAAGGTAGGCACACCTTGCACTCACTCAGCCCTAAGCTAAGCCTAGCACTAAGCACACACACAAAGCATGTGCAAGTCTATGGATGAGCAATTTAGTACTTGGATGGCTTGGATATGATCTTCTATGAGTCTTGAACTCCTCTACACTTCCACACACTCCAGCAACTCCAAATGGTGGGGTGGAAGGGGTATAAATAGGCCAAGGCATCAAACTAGCCGTTGGGCCAAAGCTTCCTGGAAATGGTACCATCAGATGATCCGACGCTGTCCTTTTTCTTGGCGTCAGTTCATCTGGTGCTACTGACCGTTGCCTTCCACCGCACTTAGCCGTTGAGTCCTGCTGGCGTCATTCATCCGATGCTTCATCCGACGCATCGTCGTATCATCCGGTATTTTGGCATATGGTATTTTTGCATCCTTGGGACCTAGAAGTGTCTACAAAGACATGCTAAACAATATTGTTAGTCCAATTGATCATGTTGTCATTAATCACCAAAATTAAGCTTTGAACAAATGGCATATGAGGCCATGTTCGCTACAGTATTCCTAATGTATAACAAGATACAGCTAGGTAAAGAAGTTGGCATTGATCTTACCTTACACTCGATTGATATGGGGTGTGTAGCTTCACCTACCTTGGGTGGTTGAAAGATAGAATGGTTCTATAAAGATTACCAATCACATGTACCTTGATCAGTTATCAATCCGGAGGTTTTGCAGGTTTTTCAAAAAGAAATCAAAGTTCCTCAAATGATACTCTCGGATCGCTCAATGTGTATGATTCCTCACCAAGGCACTGTTTTGCCTTCTTTCACCACCTACTTCTAATAAGCTGATATGTGGAGCTGTAGGTAGGGAAAACATGTGGCATACCTGTTTCTCATGTACTGTCGAGTCGAAAACCGGATCCTTGGGAGAACAAGTCATACACCCTGATCAAGATGTGCAAAAGTGTGTGTATGGTGGATGGATAATGAACTCCTATTTGCATGATTTTACTCTCCTCCTTTTTGAAATTTTTGAGACTTGGGCTATGTCTCTTTATTTTCTTTCTCTTTCTCTCTGTTTTTTTGAACATAGCCCATAGTCCTTGCTGAATATTTTTGGAGGGAGAGTAATCATGGAACATGCGCAGAGCTTTATTTTGTGGAATGGATGGAGGATGGATGAAATGATGGTTGCTAACTTCTAGTGTAGAAGTTTCGCATATGGTGGTGTGTACGTGATCTTGATCATGGGAGTAATGACAAGTTTACTCGCCGAGGGTCACAACAATTCGACAAGACTCAATGAAGAAATCAGGTAGCATATATGGAGGTTAACAAAAGCTAAGATCTACATATGGCCTTGGATAGGAATTTCTTATCATTGAGAAACTTATCATTTTAACATTTTTCAAAAGAAAACTCCAGATATCAAACATCACTTAGTACTAGCTCATAGCAACTCTATTATACCATATCATACCTCGCAACAACTTAGGCAAAGATCATGCTTTTGCTACCCACAAATTTCAAGCTTAGGTTCGATCACACTAGCCAACAAACTCAAAACATGGATAGGGTACTAAGTTGTAAACAAGGCATACAAGAGGAATAAATAGAGCAACTATTCATCATTTCAACCATGGAGAATAAGAACACTCTTACCGTGCATTTGAAAACAAACTAATTTAAGAAAGCAAATAAATATTTTTGGTCTTTTTAACTTTTCAGATTTTTATGTGTTTTTAGCATATGGGGTTCTGAAAACAATAGAAGATACAAGTTACCTCAGAATGGGGGTCCTCCCCCAAGCTAGCTTCAGGCTCACTACTGTGGAGGGCGGTATCCCATCCACACGTAGTAAGCCCTCTGCTCCTCCAACTGTCGTTGATGTCTCTTGTACAGTTTAGACTCAAGGGAGTTGTCCGGATGGAGTTCACCTATGAGCCCGTATTTTGACAGAGTGCAAACAGAATGGAGCAAGGATGTCTCGATTTCTTTTTTTTAGAGGTCAGAACTTTTATTAAATAGGATAACTTACCGATCTTACCTGTCGGCGAAGGGCTCTTTTGTTTCAAGTCTTCCAGAGCCAGACTATCTCCCACATTACTTACCTTAGTGTAGGGTCAACCGCTCTTGGAGACGAGGGAGTCGGCTCCCTGCCCACTCTTTTCCACACCTTCTTGGTTGTCTGTGATATACAAGGTGCGGGGAGTGGCGCCTTGGACTGGGACTTGGATTTCCAATATAGTTTCTGTCCTGCACTCATTTGCTCTTACTCTTGCTTCCAGAAATTCTTCATAAAGGCAATGAGGCTGTCCACTTGTGGTTGCGTAGATTCACTTCTTTGGGCAGGAATGCCCGTTCTTGGTGTGCCTTCAACCATTGAGCATTGTTCCTTACGTGGGCGAAATTCAAACATTTCTTCCTTGCCATTGATGTGGAGACGGATTACTCCAGTGCCAACATCAATTTGTGCATCAGCCGTGCTCAGGAATGGACATCCCAGAATGAGTGGTACTTCATTGCCAATGTCCATATCAAGTACTACAAAATCCACTGGAATGAAGCAGTCTCGGACCTTCAGCGGGATGTCCTCGGCTATCCCTGCTGGATACCGGACTGAGGAATCGGCTAGCTGCAGCTGCAAGGAAGTTGGGGATAATTCTGTATAGTTGAGTTGGTCGAAGGCTACCTTTGGCATGACGCTAACACTGGCGCCAAGATCACAGAGAGCATGGTCGAATCTCTGTGTTCCAATTGTGCATGTGATCGTGGGGCACCCTGGATCCTTATTCTTTTCTGGAAGACGATTGAGTATAGCTGCGCTACACTCTTCTGTGAGCCTTACCACCTCCGAGATGGGTAGAGCTCGCTTCTTCGTGAGGATATCCTTGAGGTAACGTGCATACGTGGGGACACGCATTTCCTCAAGGAGTGGAACATTGATATATACCTTTTGAATCATGTCCACGAAACGAGTGAATTGTTCATCCACTGGTGTCTTCCTGTTTTGCTGAGGGAATGGCAATAAATTTGTTTCAATAAACTCAGGTTTATCTGCCCTGTCTTCAGGTGCTCTTGCTTGTGAGGGCTCCCTCATGCCAAGTGGTTCTCCACTGGGCTCTTCATCCCCTCTTGTGCTTTTCTTTGTTCCTGCATGGTTAGGATAGGGCGGATCGCGAGTGGTCTTACCCCCTCTTGTGACTACCGCTTTTGCATTTTCAACTGGTGGAACCATAGCGACTAATTGAGCCAACTGGGTTTCTATCATCTTATTAAAGCTCAACTGGTCTTCAAGAGCAGATGAAAGGCTATCAATTTTAACATTAAGGCTCTCAAAAGCCTTATCATAGGCAGTTGTTTTCTAATTAAAGCCTTCATTAATCTTAGCTTGCCCAAAGACTAGATCTTTCAAGGAAGGTTGGTTCGGGTTGAAAGAATTACCTTGATTACCTCCTTGATAATAAGGGCGCGATTGATTCCACATTTGACCTCCTTGTGGATGATAACCGTTGCTATTGTCGTTCATGTACATCACATCCTCCTGAGTAGCAAGGCAGTAATTCCCTGAATGCCCAGTATTACCACAGACTTCGCAAGTCATGCGAGCATCCATAGCTTGAGTAGTGGTGGCCATGGCGGCCTTCTCATTGGCCAGATCATCCATTCTCTTCATCATTAGGTCCATCTTGGCGTGCAACATATTCGCTTCCTTGACGGTATGTGTACCCCTTTGACGTGGATGGAGTCGATCATCACTCCACCCTTAATTGGTAACCATCTTCTCAATCAGTGTAGTAGCTTCAGTAATAGTAAGAGAGAAGAAGGCCCCTCCAGCTGCAACATCACTATGGCCTCGGGCTGTCGGAGTCAGCCCATTATAGAAACTCTGAAGAATAACCCAGTTGTCCATCCCATGATGAGGACACGCCAGGATGTACTCCTGGAGCCTCTCCCAAGCTTCTGGGATAGTCTCATTTGCCGCTTGCTGGAAGCTTGAAATTCGCCCCCGAAGGACATTGGTTTTGCCCAACGGAAAGAACTTCGCGAGGAATGCTGCGGAGCACTTTGCCCAAGTGTTAATTTCTGCACGGTTAGCATAGAACCACTGCTTCGCCTTTCCCAGGAGTGAGAAGGGAAACAGTCACAGACGAATAGCATCTTCCTCCACTACTCGTATAGTGAAGGTACTGCACAGTTCCAGGAACTGCTGCAGGTGGGCGCTAACGTCTTCATTAGGCATGCCACAGAATGGGCTAGTCTGTACCATCATGATTAAGCCAGTCTTGATCTCGAAGTTTCCATTCCCAGAGTTGATCACAGGGCCTGTCGGCACCTGGTCAGCAGAGGGAGCAGTGTACTCGCGGAGAGTCTTCTCGACAGGGTTGGCCATGGAAGTTGATGCGGATGGCACAAAGGAAGCTGGATCGACTTCCGAACGTTCACGCAAAGGAGAGCCGAAATGAGTTCGTGTCTTCCTTACGAGTGACTCAGGATCTTCAGTAAAATTCGGCGGTAAGTCGAAACCAGTCATGCACTACCTGTCTTCATCATCAATAGACAAAGAAGACAATCCAAGTTAGCCTGCATTGAGAACTGTTTTATTCCTGTCATGATTATAAACATATGCAAAGTGTTGATATGTCATCCTTAAGCCTTCCCCGGCAACAGCGCCAGAAATGCTTGTTGACATTTCTTAACGCAATCACCTAAGAACAGGTTTGGAACCCATCCTGGTAACAGCACCAGAAATGCTGGTTGGTAATTCTTAACGTTACAGGAGTCCGCAAGCGCACAGAAGTACCATTGTAGCCTTTCCCCAAAGGAGTATTCCAAAGGGTATCGAATCCAAGGAAGGCATTGGTGGATTGACAAGCTCAACACTATTGCAATGAGTATAGATCATAGATGGAAATAAATCAGATACTCAAATGCAGGGGTAAAATATGATAATGGGGGTAGTGTGATCACACACACACACACACTCTCTCTCTAAGGGGTCCTAGGCATAGGAGGCAACATACGAGTTAGTTCTAGGTTCTTATGTACTATACACATAAAGCTGATAGGAACGAGTTAGATACACTAGCGTTGAAGAACATTGACTTAAGCACCCAGGTACCACGGGGAGCTAACCTCCCGCGTTGCTTCTGCACAACTCCGGTTGTTAGATTTTAGACTCCTACAGCTTATCCGAACGTGGGGGATTTCAGAGGGACCAACGGCTGTCACTACCGCGGCCTACCCCAAGACAAACCGTGGGATAAGCTCATAAGTAACGTAGCTACGCAACCCAAGCACCATGCTTACGTTGTTAGCCGGACTTGACCGACCTAGGCTATTGTGACCCAGGTCAAGCCACCAGATAGACCAGCCAATTACACCGAGCACCATAGCTTAAGCATAGACTTCATACAACGCAGTCATGTCATCTAATTAGATCAAACCAGGTTATGTACACAAATGGATTCGTGTTTTCCTATGTCTGTTCAACTGGATCAAAGGGTCGTGTTCGCGAAGAACACGAGCCTCTAACTTATGAACAAACACCAAAAACATGTGAAAGTCACCCGTCAAGTGGATCGAAAGGCCTTGTTCATCAAGAACAGGAGCCTATAAATGATGAACAGGTGAAGAACACATGAACAAATCACTCATGTATACTAACACAACTTTATATGAAATAGCGAAATAACTAAAGTAGATCAAAGTCATACAAATGAAATAAGATACAAGAGAACTCATACCTAGATCCCAAAGTAGACTTGGAACCTGAATTAGAACTACTCTAGCCTACCTCCTAGCCTTGAGACTAAAAGTGAGAGAGGTGTTGCAAGTGTGGATGTCTCATAAGTGAGCCCTCTCTCCTTCTATTTATAGGCCCGGGCACCGGCGAGGAATGGATGCAAACACCCCGGGAATGGCGCCTAGGACCAATAGGGAAACACCACATGGAAGGCCCATAGTGGCGGCCACAAGGTCGGTTCGGCCGACCTGTGGGGTCGGCCGACCCCCTGTGGGCCCCACTCGGGGTGTGCTTCCTCCTGGTAGCTGTCCTGTGGGTCCTTAGGTCGGTTCCCGGTGTCCACCCTGTTTTGGCACGATTTGCATGCCTTTGTGGGCCCATGGATCCATGTGATGTCCACGTGTCACGCTCTGATTCGTCGAGGGTTGCTTCACTTGGATTGCTTGCATGACATGCATGCATGGCTCCCTTGTTGGCAGGTGTGCATACATGGCATCCTTGTTGGCAGCCCACCTAGGATGAGGTGATGTGGCATGGACCATAGAAGGTGAGTTTGTCACTATTTTCCTGCTTATTTTCCTGCAATCAAATAATCTCCAAGGACAAGTGGAACTACATTATTCTTAACTAAATACGTGTAAGAAATGTCTTATGCTCCTTTATTCATGAGTATATTGACGGCTAAAGTAGGCACTTAACAGCTGTCAACAACGTAGTCCAACTTCTCCACTACCAAAACCTTGCCAACAAGGGCGTGAAGTGTCGCGCAGTCGTGGGCGGCCAGGTGGTGTGCCATCCCACGGTGTAGCCCTTTCCTGTACCAGTACACTTTCTTCTTCTCTGTGTTGGAATCATATGGCGCATACCGCATCAGCTCCTGAAAGCGGTTGGTGTACTCTTGCACTGACATATGACCCATCTTGAGGTGTCTGAACTCGTCTGCCTTTCTGTCCATGACTGCTTCTGGTATGTTGTGCTCCCTGAAAGCCTCCACGAACTCGGCCCATGTGATGTGGCTCGGGTCCTCGTGCGAGTCACAGTAACTGTCCCACCAAGCTCCAGCGGTAGCTGTCAACTGGTGTGCTGCGACTGCTACACACTCCTCCTCAGTGAGATCTGTCAGCTCTAGCGTCTTGTCGATCTCCCTCAACTAGTTATTGGCCACCAATGTGTCAGCTGAGTTGTCAAAGGTAGGTGGGCGCATCTTGGAGAATCCCTCCACTCTCTTCTGCAGGCTCTTGGGTTGGTTCCTGTAGTCCCTCCTATTGGTGTTGTTCTGCACCACTACGTTGTCGATCGTCTGCATCAGCTGAGTCTGAAGTGCCATCATGTCGGCAAGGTTTGGCAGAGCCGACGGTCCCTGGTTCGACTCTGCTTCCGCTTTAGCTTCCTCTTCAGGTTCTTCCTCTTCTGGTTCCTCTAGTTCAGGATTCACTGGTCCACGACCTCCTCGGCCTCTTCTCCCGCCTCGACGTCCACCGCAGCATCCGCCATGTGGGGCACGGCCTCCACGGGGGCCACGACCTTGACCTGCTCCGGGGAGAGGGACGTCCACCTGCTCAGCGTCCTCTCTGGAAGCCTCCTCAAAACGGTGTAGGAGCCATCCTGACCTCCTCACCCCCGACATCTATTCCAAGGTTTGAGATCGTGAGAAACGAGTAGTCGAAAATTAACTTTAAGGATATTTAAACAAACAAGGAGTATCTAACTAATAATCAAACAATTTCACACAGACAATAAGAAGCATGAACACCGAAAGAAACCAATAACTCCAATCACTCATGCAAGATCACCATACAAAAGGTGTGTATCTCAAGGTCTACTCCAGCAACCTTCAAGATTACACAAAAGCATGAGAGCTACTACACGATACATAGAGGGTGGCAAGTACACTAGGACATCATGATAGGTGCTACGCCATTAGATCTCATCTATCTCAGCTGAACCTCAAGCTACTCAAGATCCTCTCCTTAGGGTGCCTGCCTCGAGTCTGGAGCCAGTGAGTAAGGTGGTGAAGGTGGCGTCACTGGCTTCGGACTTTGTGGTACTACATAGAAAGGGGGATCGTTGACTCCATGGTAGTCTAGGATCTTAATCTGTGGTAAGTCGAAGTAGTGTGACAAACTCTGCAAAGCTCTGTCCATCTCTGGTGTGTCTTCACTTCCTCTCGGGTACGGTGGTTGTGCTGGTAGCTGTGTCGACAGTAACTCGAAAGTCTCTGTCCTCAGCTTCAGCCTCTTTTGTGGGGGTGCTAAAGCTGCGACCTCCCCAAGCTCGGCCACACGTCTCTGGTCTGAGTCTCACCAAGTTGTGGTGGTTCTGTTGGCAGTATCCTAAGCTTCGTAGAGTCTTCCTCCAAGGTACCATAAGTGGTTGTAGTTCCGCTGCAGTCTCTCCTCTAGTCCCCTCACACGAGTCTGGTAGTCTGTGCAAGCTGCTCCAAGTGGCTTGACAAGGTACTCTTTCTCTCGAATTTTCAACCTATCTTCACGGGCGGCGGCGGCTGATGCTCTGAGTGCTGCTTGGGTGGCTTCAAGTCTTGCTTTGAGGGTGGTGATCTCCATAGCATCTCTCTCGGTGCTTGCTCGGGCGGTTGCTAGCCCCCACTCGACGAGCACACTGTTCCTCCAGTGAGCCTCATTCAGAAAGAACTCTAGATCCCTGTTCTTGTGCTCTAGGTGAGTGTTGCGCTCCAGAGTGTCATCCCACTTGCTCCTCAAGAAGATGATTTCACTATCTGACCAGTACAGAGCTTGATCTTGTGCTTGGATACACCTGCTTGCCATCTGCTTGTCCTCATCCTTGTCCACTGTGGTCACCACTGTGTACTCGGCTTGATCCTTGTCCCAACGACTGTCATGGTAGACCGCTGTCGGTAGCACACTGAACGGGGTACCTTCCAACCTCTGGCTAAGCTGCCTACAAACCTCTTTCAGCGCCACGCGTGCGCAACTCTGGTGTGCTTCCAAGGTTGAGATCTCGAAATAGGAAACCTTATCCTCCTTGAACTCATGCACCTGTGGGTCGGCTAGGATTTCAGGGTTATGAGTGTCGGTGAGCAGTCGAAAACTGCTGAGGTCTGTCCCTCATAGAACACCTCGTTGGTCTCCACTCCTGCTTTCTCCAAGCACTCCAACAGGATCTTGCAGAACCCTCTGGCCCACTTGTCGTTGGTCTTGAGTGGGATCCACCGAATCGCCTCCATCTGCATCATTGTTAAGGAAGTTAGTAAGAGTTAGTAAAGTTAGACAAGGTATTTATATAATTAAATTCAAGGGATTTATATAAGATTCATGGATTGCATATAAAATTCAAGGAGTTAGGCCCTCCTATACTATCGTCCATTCCTAGGGCTCGTCCTATGGTCGAGCATGGTTCTGATACCAACTAAAACGAACCAGATTTCCGAGAATAGAAACCCGATCCTCTGCACCTTTGTGATAGTCCCAGGAAGGCTATCATGTGCAATCCCTGTCTCAATGGTAACAAGTCCACACAGAACAAGAAAAAATATAGAAGATCCACATAAATAATATTATTATAAATAATTATCTGAGTACAACTCTTCGGCACATGCCGGGTACAAGTCCAACTGGACTAAATCAAACAGAGAAAACATCTACGCAGCGGAACTCGTGTAGCGAAGTGGACTCCGACTCCAAAGGCAGCTCGAGCGTAGAACAAGCTCAGTCCTCCCATCCGTCATTCTCGAAGTCGTAGTTGGGATCCGAGTCTGAAAGTCCACCATCTACTCGATAAGTAAGTAGGTCATGTCAGCTTCCCAACAAAGAGTGAAAGCAAAGAATGAATTCTAGTATGCATGGATAAGCCTATAGTAAGCTATGCAATAGCAGCGGTAGCAACATCAAGGAATGCAGAATAGCGGGGAGGTCATCATCTCTGAGGAGATCCACACCTCCGAGGCCAATGCCTCCGGGGTCAACACCCCAACCAAGGAATATACACCAAAGCACCAAATCTCAACCAAGACTCAGCATCCCACTCTCATCTGCGATGTGGGGTCACCAGCTCCTATCCCCACATCTCAACAGCACAAAGTCGGGCTCACACACACTCGGGGGAGAGAAGCAACACAAGAAAAGACTAGCCAGAGTAACAGATCAAATGGCTATCCATACCAATGGACACGGACTATAGCTATAGGTTTAACACTCTGCAGAGGTTGTACAACTGGACCCGCCGGATAGGATAGAAACGGATGCCTCCGTTCCACATCCCTACCTAACGGCCAGAGACTTAGCAGTGGATAGCATTCTCCTGCCTCTCTGAGCCTGACTCGTCCTAAATTGGAGCACAAAACTCCCAGTAGGTCCTCGGAGCTGTGGAACCTTCCCCAGAGGAGCCGGGGTGACGTCTACTCGGGGGTATAAACCATCCCCCTCACACGATCACACCGATCCGCCTACAGGCTGGATGCTATACACCTACTAGTTCTCAGACCGAACCCCGCCCATAACAAGGCGAGCGGTTTGCACAAGAATAGCCTAATGAAACATGGTTAAACTGTCGATCGGTCCTTAATTGCAAGGAGCGAGCACTCCACCAACTCCAACCGTCCGACACACCGCTAGGGCAGGAGGTCAAGTCGCATCTCCCCTACACAAGCGTTCACAAGTAACCAAGCAGCTCGCTCCCGCGGTAACACATTAAGGAGTCACACTCACCCAAAACACACGCTGGAATACCGAGATATCCCAATCTCAGCCAATACCAGAGATCCATCCAAATCATAAATCAAATAAAATATATGAATAGTAAATATCGAGGACTAGCTAGGGGTCTGTAGCTAGTCCTAGAGGTAGGAAGTTCAAGGTACAGGATATAACAAATCAAGGTATGGCTAAGAGATTGTCTATGCATTTAAATCATCCAAGGTGTAATAAATAAAGCACTAGCATCTAAATAGCATGTGTGGGATCTATATGGTCAGGAGTGACATGACACCTAGTTGGCGTTCGGAGTCCTGTTGCTGGTTGTAGTCGGGGTCGTACTCCTCCTCCGGCTCGTAGCTCTAGTCTACTCAGCACGAGATACGAGACGCTAAGATTACCAGCAAACAACTAGGCATAAATCCAAAGAAACCCAATTTTAAAAGAGGCAAAAAGACCCAAACTATCTACAAAGAGCACAGGCTGGATTTTAGAAAAATAATGAAACTAGTTTTATATTTTTCGGAGGTATAAATAATTAGTTATGATTTTTCAAAGATAAAAGGATTTCTAAAATATTTATAAATCAGAAAAGGGTTTTTATTAAAATACCCTGCTGACGTCAGCATGATGTCAGCGTTGACCGGTCAATGGTCAACGGTCAGTGGGCCGTTATTGGGTCGAAATGTTAGTGGGTCGGAAAAGCCCATTGGACTTGGTCCCCCCCAGCAAGCCAAGTCCAGAAACCCCACCCACCCCCCCGAACTAAGGTAGACAGGCCGTAAGGTTCAACGGGCTTCACATGAACCTTAACGGGCTCAGGTCCAAGTTAGAACCCATCACACATCCTTTGAGCAGAAGTCCGAAACAGGCCCTCGGACTTCACGAGTTGGTTCGCCAGCACTCCCAGAACTCCGCTGGGGTTCGCTGGCACGGCCTGTCCGCGGCGTGATGTCAGCGCGGTACCCGGCCGAGGCGGCGCACGGCACGGCGGTGACGGCGAGGCGGGGTTTGGGATATACGGCAGCGCAGCGAAACGCGGTTAGCACGATGTTAGCGCAGCGAGCGTCCTAGCGCGGCCAAGACCCGATTTGGGGCCTCTGCGGCCAGCGCTCGGTGCGACGCGGCGGAGCGGCGCGGCGAGGTAGAACTTGCCCGCGGCGGTGCGACACGAGGTGAGGCCACGCGATGCCCTGTACCCTGCGCTGGGGTGCACTAGTCTATGATACGAACGCATTGTCATGTGCGTCGTCAGCGCGGCACGAACGGTGCACGCACATGGACGCGTGCGGCACTGAGGTTCTGTGGCGCGGCATGGCAGCGACGGCAAAATGCGGGGTTTGAGGCCATAGGCTCTGCCTGCTCGTGCGTGGGTGCACGGCGACGGTAGGCTTAGGACCCTGCAGACAAGGGCGCTGGACGAAGCCCGGTTCATAGACGGCGACGAACGTCGGGTTTATGCGCGGCACGGCGGCCGGTGGCGTAACGCTGGGGTACGCTCCCATCCATCACAGGAAGGCCAACGGGGAGAGAAGAAGAAGCGGTGGCGGCTGGCTCACATTGGGTCGGTGGTGAATGTGACGCCCCAGGTTTTTAATTAGCATCATTAGTGCTAATGGCCGAATCAACCGAGTCAAACACTGTTGACATTGGTCAAACCTTGGTCAACCTGGGTCATCACCTCGAAAACCGAGTCAACAATCCCTAATGACTCTCTTAATCAAGTCAACACACACTTGTGGTCAAACCTTGGTCAAAGGCACAGTCAAACCCTACTTAAACCCTAGTGTCCTTGAGCCTCCTCCGGAACTTTTGCCGCGTTCTCCAAATTTCACCTAAACACTTCAAAATCTCCCAATATAAAAGTTGTCTAGTTTTTCGAGGGACACAACTTTGCTTTTGGGTGGCATTTCAAATTTTGAGTGGAAAAAGGGGGGAAACCTTGGTCAACTGCAGTTTTTACTATTCATTGGCGCCATGAAAATCCCCAACTTTGCCTGCAGTTTGTGCTTAAACCGTTGAGAAAAACATAGGACGACCTTTGTAGAAGTTGTAGAGGGACACTTGCTCTACAACTTTGCTATTTACACTGCAGTGCACTTCTATTCAAATTTTTGGAGTTTCTGTCGGTCAAACGCAGTTAAACGAAACGAATCAGGCGAACTGCGCCGCGACGCCGCGCTCCAGCGCGTCGCGCCCGCGCGCCGCGTGGCGCCCCTGCCCTTCTCGGCGTCCGGGCCCCGGCCGAGCCGCGCCCCGAGGCCGAGCGCCCCGAGGCCGCACGCACCCCAAGCTCCCTTGGAGCCCGGGCACCCCGCGCGTGCCGAGCGTCTGCGCGCTCGCCGCCGGACCCCGCCCACATTTCCCGCCGCCCACGGTCGTCCTGCACGCCGCACGCGTCCCCGCGCGTCCGGGTCCCCCTTGCCCTCCCTGGCTGCTTCGAAGCAACGGGCGCGCGGCTATAAAAGGGCGTCACCCTTCCCCTCACGCGCATGCGTGCCTTGCCGCCGCTCTGAGCTCGCCGCCGCCCCGCCATTGGTGCCGCAAGCCGAGCTCCGCCTCCCGGGCGCAAACCTTGCCACCGGACCACGCCAGTGCCTCCACCACATCACCGTTGAGCTCTAGCAATCGCGTGTTGGCTAGCCCCGCCGGCCTCCTCGCCGGATTTGCCACCGCAGCGGCCGCTGCCGCCGGGCACCGCCGAACACCGCTGCCGGCCGCTCCTCCGCTCGAACTCCGACACCCCCTAGCCCCTAGGTGAGCTCGCGCACCTTCCCCACCTCTTCCCCGGCCACGAGCCCCGCCGGAGCTGTCGAATTTCCGGCGAGCCGCCGCCGGCCATGGCCCAAGGACCCAATTGCATAGCTCTAATTCTTTCCAGGGTCTTGACTGCAAAGCAAGGGCTTTTTTGTAAAGAATCAATCCTTCCAGGGACCCCAGTGAAAAACCGTATCTTCAATAGTGTATGTGTTTTTCTGAAACTTGTAAAATCCGTAGAAAATCGTAGAAAATTCTAAAAAATACAAACTCAATTTTGTTGGGTTCCTGGTGAACAACACTACAACTTTTGTAAAGCTTGACCATGCTTTTTCTAAATAGTTTTTGCATGAAAAATATAAAACTGAAAAACCTAGATCTGTTGTATCTCAAAATGTACTTGGTTCTGTAGCTATTTTTTGGATATGTTGTTTGTTATGCCATGCCTAGCTTTTGTACCAAAAATTGCACAAAGTTATGCTACAAATCGTTTTATATGAATTATTTTGTATTTATGTAGAATCTGTCTAAATGATTTTTGTAGCCAAAACTAAATAAATTTTTGTTCTCAACTTCTGCATGTGACCTTGTGTTGCCAAAATGCACCTCTGGTGAATTAATCACAATTTTATAATTGCCACAAGTATTTATTATTGAAATATGCTTGTTTTTCTTTGTAAATGCATAACCTAAGATCCATAGTAGTTCTAGGTGTATATGTTGCATTCCTAGCTTAGTTTTGGACCAGAGCCCATGTGTGAGAAAGTTGGAATCATTTTGATGTGTATTTATTTTTATATGCATTTCTCTTGTTGTGGTAGCTAGACTTGGTTATTTTCGGTATATTTAATTTCCTAGCTATCCTAAGGGTGCATGTGTGTTCAGTGGCTTTGTATAGGTGATTAGTGCTTAATAAACCCTTCCACTGAATTTTATTAATTTATTTTATGAATAAAAGCAATAGAGGCAATTAAAAGTTTAATATTAAAGTAAATGGGAAAAATCACCAACCCACACCTAATGACCTTTTGTGTGTAATGTAAATCATTTTATAAAGCTTAAGACCAACCCCTTGCTATTTGTGAAATTTAATTAATTTATTTACATAAATATGTACACAGTCACTATCAAAAAGAAGACTTAATAAAGAACCGCATATTGTTCCTTTTTGGAAGAGTATGCTGAATGTATTTCTTATCAAGGTGATTGTGGTCAACCATGCACCCCATGGTTGTCATTTATTATTTGTAATTAATTAAATTAAAAAATCGTCAATTAAATCTTGCATTTGCAACCTTGTGTAGATCTTCCCGACGGTAGATATACGCTCGTGCCGGAAGGAGGAGACGAAGGTGCTGACGAAGAGCTGCAGTATGTGGACGTAGCTCAGGACCTGGACCAAAGTCCAGAAGGGCCCAAGGCCAACCTTGCCAGCGAAGGCAAGCCCCGGATCATTAACCCTTCCTTTTAAAATTATGCAATTATCTTTGCTATGATTGTGCATTTACGTTTTAGGAGTTGAATTGAAAACCCTAGATGCATGATCCTTAGGTACCTATGCTCTATCACTAGTATGCTAGGTCGATAGCTGCTATGCTATAGGACCGGTACAAGTCGAGTGATGTTCGTCACTCGCGAGAATAGGTCCTTATGTTGGAATCATAAGATCTTTATAAATGGATTGCTCATGTGGTAAGAGCATGGGATGTGGACTCCGGTCCAATGGCTTTCGTGGGTTAAGTGTTTGAACGTACTAAACACTTGTCGGAAATGGGTACGGTAAGCCTAGTACCTAAATGAGGCGGTGCGGGAACTTTGCGCTACTAATCTTAGGGTTGCGGCCCCGAGCTCGCCACCCGAGTACATGTGTGAGGCTGGGTGACCTTGGTGGCGTAGCCCAGTAAGCCTTGTACTTAAGACTGTAACATCTGATCCCAATCCGAGGAATGACGGGAACCGCCTAGTGGTTGTCCTCGCGGGGGCACCCTACCGTGTGTTTAGGTCCACCTTGCACGGTTTAAATCAATCGATTGTCGGCCTCTCACCGTTATCTGAGACTACTTATCCTACTGGCCATGATATCCCTAATGATGGAAGTTGATGAATATTTATGCTTGATTATTTGTATTGCACAACTTATGCTTGTAATAGCTTGCCAACTTAGAAAAGAGTAATCAACTAGAACTTGTGCTAAAATCGTGAAAGTAAGGACATACTCTTTGTTGCTTTTCAGCAAAAGAACTCCACCGGCCAAAAAGCCTCTCATGTCTAGAGTTTGGTGATGTAGTTATCACCCGACGGTTAAGTCTTGCTGAGTATTAGTATACTCAGCCTTGCTTTATAAATGTGGTTGCAGGTGTTGTTTGGCCTGGTGAGATTCCACCCGGCTGGGAGCTGGAATTGGTGGATGACGACGAGTGATGGCATCACGGACGGCCTCCTGTGATGTGTATCATGTCGCTAGTATTATTCCGCTGTTTTCGAACTCTAAACCTTTACTTATCATGTCATGGACAATGGTTTGTAATAATTAACCCTCAGGGGTAATTTGGACTTAATTTGTGTTGTACTCTGGACTCGCCTTCGCGTGAGTTTTAATGCATATGTTCGATCCTCTGTGTGAATTCCAAGTGATTTACCGGGTGTTAACCCGGCAACTAACGACAGGATGATACTTTATTATTGCTTAATGACCAAAGTGGATTGGTTTAGGCGATAGTACGGTATTTTCCTGGGCGGGTTGTCATAGCTGGCATCAGAGCAATTATATGCACCAGAGCATAATTAGCAACTTTAATCACTGGTTTTTGAATAAAACTTGCCAAGATTGTTTGGATTTGCAAAATACGTTGGTCCGTTAAGGATGAATTAGACCGAGAGGCCCTAGAGGGAATTCTTTTTGGGTTCTTTCAGGTGGCTTATTAATCTATGGTTTATTTTGCTAACTCCCAGCACATTTAATTCCTGTCAGAACTTACTTTCTGTACAACCGTACTAGTTCATCACGTTTTGCCATACGTGGTGGTACCACAGGGAAGTCCTGTGAGGGATGGATGGGACCTATTCTAATGGGAACCCACGTCGCGTCTGTGTCTCATCACGTTTTGCCATACGTGGTGGTACCGCATGGAAGTCATGTGAGGGATGGATGGGACCTAATCCAAAGGGAACCCACCGTCGCGTCTGTGTCTCGCCACGTTTTGCCATACGTTGACGTTCCGCATTGTGAATATGCGAGGCAAGGATGCACTCCATTCAAAAGGAGAGTATCTGAGGTTGGACGCTGTCCATGCAGCGATAAACGCATGGATACCGTTTCTATAGTGAACGGTAATGTATGTGGACGCTTTCGTGAGTGCTGGCATGAAAGGTTCATGTGTTCTGTGATCTTCTGCAGGTACACTAACCACGTTTCGTAAGTCGCTAAGTGAGCATCGACTAGTTCTCGACTAGTTATTATAGGGAGAAACGTGTAAATGCCTTGCCACCGGCGCTAACTTCGATCTTCGGCTTGGTTGCCTTGTGAGGACGAATAGGACGTCTTGCATCATGTTGAAAATCATGAAAACTTAAAACTAAACCCCTGTATGTTTTATGTGCTCTCTAAGGTGAAATTTTGCTAGTGTGATTTCCTTTGCATAGCCTCTCAGGTGTAATTGTGTTGCTGTCCAAAAATGTTGATAAGGCTGTTTGCTTAGATTTTTGCATCTTGTTCAAGAATCATTTTGCCTAGGTGATCTCTACCAAAGTTGCTCCATATCTAATCTAGTTTCTGCTCGCAAAAATTCACGGTCATAGCCTTTGAATATCTCAAGTTATGCTCAGATTAGCGAACCCCTGTCTTGCTGTCTTTCCGGAAGCCAAATCCGAAACCTTGTTTAGTCGAGCACCTTACTAACCTTTCTAGCCGAACTTTTGAGTACCAAAGTGTATCTTGTAACCTTGCTGAGTTGCTACACAAATTGGGAAATTTTTGGGAATCTGGTTTTCAAGTTATGAATTTTGTTCACAACTGCCAGAATTTCATGTCCTTATGTATGTATGCTCGTTTCGAGTTCTAACATACGATTGTACCTTTGTACACAAGGCTACCCCAATTCTTACTCACGTGTTCTTTCCATCATGACTGAATCTATCTTGTACGCTCACATCCGTCTGATTCTCACCTTTGTCTTATGTCCAGATGGACAACATCGGATCTGCGTCGGCTGATGTGGAAGCATGGACTCTCGTGAACTACCTCGAGGAGGGTGGATTTCCTGCACTCTTGTGGGACACCCTAAAGGACTTTGGGTACACCGCTTACCCAGAGTACTCGACACGTGAGGTCTTGACCACAGGCCAGCTCCTTCGTTGTGAAGTGAAGGTGAAGATTTCCGTGTGCCCGACCAATCCTGCTTGGGAAGAGTGGGAGTGTAAGGCACAAGGGTTGAACCTGGCTGACACTGTGCAGAAGGCTGCTCTTGAAGCGCTCACCACTTTTTGTGCGAAGCACCCCGACGTGGTAGCCGGCACTGCAGCCAAAGTGATCCCTGTACCTGAGCGACACGTTGGACCACGGGTCGAACGCGAAGCGTTTCTTTCCGCGCAGGGCAACTCTCACTATAGTCCGGATCTTGTCACCTCAGTCCGTTTTTCAGAAGCCATGTATGACACCTACCGACGGATGGTGGGAGAAAGTGTATTCTACAGACACCAAATCTATAGGAACCGAGTTAAAGAAGTGGAGAATACCGCTCAAGCGTTGAAGGAAGCCCGAGCAATGATAGCCACTCTCAAGAAGGGAAGGCGCAAGGATAAGGCAAAGATACGAGAATTGAGTGAAGTTATCCATGAGCAGAATTTCCTGTTGCAGCATAACGACCAATATATGTTTGAACTAGAGAATCAACTGGAAGCGATAGTAGCTCCACCTCCGGAACCTGTCCTTCCCGTACCCGAAGAAGAAGAAGAAGATGCGGAGGAAATTCAAGGAGAATCTGGAGTAGAGTCTGGACCTGCTTCACCGTAGTCCTTCGGCATGGAAGATTCAACCTATAGGAAGTAACCCTAAGGCTAGCTTGTTGTCTAGTTGGAAGTTGGAATGCTTGTAATAAAGTCTGAGTCATACGAGTGTAGTAGTCGTAAGGAAACCCTAGTGTGTGCAGCTGCGTTTGGTTAGTTTTTGTGGTAGGCTGGACTAAGAGCTTCTTTGGTGCAGCTCGTCTGCATTGTAATCCCAAACGTTGTTTTGGTAATCCCGAAAACCCTTCATCGATGTAATGCTTTGGTTGAGCATCTTCCTCGAGTGATCGTTGTAAGGGAATTAATTAAGCTAGTTGTGATCAGATCTGAGTTCTGTGATGAGCATCAAACTTGTCCAAAATTTTCATGCCAATCATGATCAATCCGATCTCTCAATCCTGAGCTTATTCTTTTTGGTCTTGCTCACAACATTTTGATTTAAAACAAATGTCACTTTTTGAGCATGCGTTTGCATAGCATGTGCATTTGGGAACCTTGGGTGAACTAACGTGCATACGCATGAAAGATTTCAATACTTCTACTCTACCCTTCTTAGGATTGGTGATGTTGTTGTCCCATAACTAAAGGTGCCGCGACGGAACCTAGGGCATCATGTGCGCTGCAGCCATATGATTACCACTAGGCGCGCTAGGTATCTTGGTTGTGAGAGTGTGACTCACCACACTTTTACTCCTTCTCACACTAACTCATTATGTGGGTAACCGAGTTGTGCTAACATGCATCATGAGCACCATACCGCATGAGCATGTGCATCCTGTTTTCATAAGCATGTGCATCACACCCAACTTTTCAAAAAAAAAAATCATTGCACCGTAATGTGACGACTTGATATCACCAAAGGCCACAAACTAATCAACATGTGAGCAAAGATTGTTCTGAAATTCCTATACTAATTTATCTCTTCATATTTCCCGCTTGCATTCGCAAGTAAACTCCCTGCAAAAGCTCTCCATGACTTGTCACCTTTGACTACTCTTATGGGCTAACCTTGGACCGATGATGGTTATATCCTTTGACCTATAATCACATCGCGGGTATTTCCCCAAGGTGATCCAGAAATCATAGAAAACCATCTTTCCCTATCTTGTCCTTGGAAGTTCGAATCTCGGGACGAGATTCTTTTTAAGGGGGTAGGCTGTGACGCCCCAGGTTTTTAATTAGCATCATTAGTGCTAATGGCCGAATCAACCGAGTCAAACACTGTTGACATTGGTCAAACCTTGGTTAACCTGGGTCATCACCTCGAAAACCGAGTCAACAATCCCTAATGACTCTCTTAATCAAGTCAACACACACTTGTGGTCAAACCTTGGTCAAAGGCACAGTCAAACCCTAGTGTCCTTGAGCCTCCTCCGGAACTTTTGCCGCGTTCTCCAAATTTCACCTAAACACTTCAAAATCTCCCAATATAAAAGTTGTCCAGTTTTTCGAGGGACACAACTTTGCTTTTGGGTGGCATTTCAAATTTTGAGTGGAAAAAGGGGGAAAACCTTGGTCAACTGCAGTTTTTACTATTCATTAGTGCCATGAAAATCCCCAACTTTGCCTGCAGTTTGTGCTTAAGCCGCTGAGAAAAACATAGGACGACCTTTGTAGAAGTTGTAGAGGGACACTCGCTCTACAACTTTGCTATTTACACTGCAGTGCACTTCTATTCAAATTTTTGGAGTTTCTGTCGGTCAAACGCAGTTAAACGAAACGAATCAGGCGAACCGCGCCGTGACGCCGCGCTCTCGCGCTCCAGCGTGTCGCGCCCGCGCGCGTGCGCCCACGCGCCGCGTGGCGCCCCTGCCCTTCACGGCGTCCGGGCCCCGGCCGAGCCGTGCCCCGAGGCCGCACGCACCCCAAGCTCCCTTGGAGCCCGTGCACCCCGCGCGTGCCGAGCGTCCGCGCGCTCGACGCCGGACCCCGCCCGCATTTCCCGCCGGCCACGGTCGTCCTGCACGCCGCACGCGTCCCCGCGCGTCCGGGTCCCCCTTGCCCTCCCTGGCTGCTTCGAAGCAACGGGCGCGCGGCTATAAAAGGGCGTCACCCTTCCCCTCGCGCGCATGCGTGCCTTGCCGCCGCTCTGAGCTCGCCGCCGCCCCGCCATTGGTGCCGCAAGCTGAGCTCCGCCTCCCGGGCGCAAACATTGCCACCGGACCACGCCAGTGCCTCCACCACATCACCGTTGAGCTCTAGCAATCACGTGTTGGCTAGCCCCGCCGGCCTCCTCGTCGGATTTGCCACCGCAGCGGCCGCTGCCGCCGGGCACCGCCGAACACCACCGCCGGCCGCTCCTCCGCTCGAACTCCGACGCCCCTAGCCCCTAGGTGAGCTCGCGCACCTTCCCCACCTCTTCCCCGACCACGAGCCCCGCCGGAGCCGCCGAATTTCCGGCGAGCCGCCGCCGGCCATGGCCCAAGGACCCAATTGCAGAGCTCTAATTCTTTCCAGGGTCTTGACTGCAAAGCAAGGGCTGTTTTGTAAAGAATCAATCCTTCCAGGGACCCCGGTGAAAAACCGTATCTTCAATAGTGTATGTGTTTTGCTGAAACTTGTAAAATCCGTAGAAAATCGTAGACAATTCATAAAAATGTAAACTCAATTTTGTTGGATTCCTGGTGAGCAACACTACAACTTTTGTAAAGCTTGACTATGCTTTTTATAAATAGTTTTTGCATGAAAAATACAAAACTGAAAAAACTAGATCTGTTGTATCTCAAAATGTACTTGGTTCTGTAGCTATTTTTTGGATATGTTGTGTGTTATGCCATGCCTAGATCCTGTACCAAAAATTGCACAAAGTTATGCTATAAATCTTTTTATATGAATTATTTTGTATTTATGCAGAATCTGTCTAAATGATTTTTGTAGCCAAAACTAAATAAATTTTTGTGCTCAACTTCTGCATGTGACCTTGTGTTGCCAAAATGCACCTCTGATGAATTAATAACAATTTTATAATTGTCAGAAGTATTTATTATTGAAATATGCTTGTTTTTCTTTGTAAATGCATAACCTAAGATCCATAGTAGTTCTAGGTGTATATGTTGCATGCCTAGCTTAGTTTTGGACCAGAGGCCATGTGTGAGAAAGTTGGAATCATTTTGATGTGTATTTATTTTTATATGCATTTCTCTTGTTGTGGTAGCTAGACTTGGTTATTTTCGGTATATTTAATTTCCTAGCTATCCTAAGGGTGCATGCGCGTCTCCTCTTCTCCCTTCTCCTTCCTTCCTCAACTTCCCCTCCTTCTTCTCTCTCGGCGGCGGAACAGAGGAAAGGGGGCAAACCCCAAATGAGCCTTGGCTTGTGAGAGGGGGCTCGGCTCTGGGGTATAGGGGTTTGGTCAAGGCAGGGCGAGGGCAAAAGGTGCTCGCAACGCTCTGATTGGTGGCCGTGGCGTGGGAGGCCGATGTGGCCGCACACCAGTGGCCGACGGGCACTCCAGGACGTCATGACGCAGGGGTAAAAGGGGGTTTTAACCCTGGCAGAGTGCACGAGGTTCCCCGGCGCGCCCTCGGCTCGACGTCCGTGCCAGCGGGTCAGGCGGCGGGCCTGTCCCCCCGGCCGGGCGCGTGCGCAGGCGGCGACGAAAGGGGAAAAGGAGTGTGAACGGATGACGGGGAGAGGAAGACGATGACCGGCGGGTCCCACGCGTCAGTGACCGACAGAAGGGAAGCAGCGCGAAGGTGATGCTGGGCTGCGGTGCTGGCCGGCCTGCTGGGCTTGGCGGACTCGTGCAAACGGTAAGGGGTTTTGGGCGTTCACGGGCCAGGAGTTGAGGGGGCTCTGGTAGACTTCTATACGAGTTAGCAGGCCAAAGTCAGATGTTAGGCTTTTCAAATATGTTTGAATATAGATTTAATTTTACTATTTGAATTTGAATTATGTCAAATTCAAAACACACTCAAATAAATTCGAATAAAATCCAAGAAATCCAACTCACATATTTATACATAATTTGAATTTATATTTTTATAATTGGTTTTAACTTAGGGAGTTTAGGGAAGTGGCTAGCAAATTGGGTCAAATTTGGTAGCACTCAACATCAACCAAAAAGTTTTAATTTTTTTCTAAAAATCACACCTTTACAAAATTACGGGATGTTACATATTAGTAGTGATGAGAAATGTATATATTGCACATAATAACTAATACTAACTGCGATTGAAAATGGTGATGTCTGTTTTGTTTTTTTATCTTAATAAATGCATGTGCATTGAAACAAGAGAAATAACACGCATCAATCGACCATTTGATTGACTCTATGCTTTTATCCATATTTTTTTTATTGTTGTGAGTGTTGCTTTAATCAAATGAGGCTTACTAGGAGGGCAAAACAATCTTTGTGTGACAAATGTTAGAGTTTAAATGGACATTATTTGCGGGACTAAGGGAGTATGTGATAAGAGCACGTAACCTAACCCTTGGGAGCTTTCATACTTTTTATAATGGCAACAAATGCAGAGTGCAGTTACACAACCGTGTCAAAAAAAATTCTTGCAGACAACAAAAATGTTACTTTATGGTACACAATATTACTACGTAGTGGTACATAGTATAGAGAAAATCTGAGTGTCCATTATTATGATTAACTTTGTAACTATACAAAGTAGATAAATGGAATTACCGTATAGAATTTATGCTAATGTCAAAAAAATATTATAATAATGTCATTATGTTTTTTTACCATATATCCTTATGCTACTGATGCCACTCATGTATACTACGGCCCTGTTTGGTTACTGCACTAAAAAGTATAAGTCCCGTCCTATCCGATATTAGGAGGCTACTTAGGAGTATTAAATGTAGATTAATGATAAAACAAAATTTATAATTTAGGTTTTTTCTCAAGACGAACCTATTAAAGTCTAATTAGACCATGATTAGATAATGTGATGCTACAGTAAACATATGCTAATCATAGATTAATTAGGCTCATTAGATTTGTCTTGCGAAAAAGTCTATTACTTATGCAATTAGTTTTATATTTCCATTATGTTTAGTCTTCATAAATAACCCCGTCCCATTCGATGTGACAGGATTTATTATGAGTCTTTGAGAACCAAACACCCACTACATATGTACCATATGTAAAATTTCAGTAGTATACAATTAATCTTGATCATGTGATCTTTTAATCCTAGTTCTTTTTGAACACTAGATCATATATAGTATTGTGTACTGTAAAAAGATCTCTAACAAAAATAGAAAATACACGGTACCTAATGATATTTGCTATGCAAGAAATTGTTGAAAACGCTAGCGACAGTAATTAATCAGTACGGGAGTAGTTTCTTTTTGCTCTGTTGTTTTCCCTCCGTTCCCAACTGCTCCAACAGAAGCATCATCTATTTTCCTCCTCTCTGAACACAACGAAAACTGCACACACATACAAGGCACTAGAGGAAGAGCTCGAATAATATGGAGGCGCCGGCCGCTCAGGATGCAATCCTGTTGGGGAATCAGTCTCAGGTATCCACGCACCCATCAGTCCTGCGAACCGGATTGGAAGATGATGAAGGCCGTGAAGATCCCGACCACGCCGGTGAGCCCCAGCGCCACCGTCGGCAGCGGCGCGGTCAGGCCAACGTTCTGAAGCACCCCTTTGCCGGTGGTCAGCTCCACGGCAACCACCCCCACGAAGCCCAGCATCGCGCCGCGGCTCAGCCACACGTCCAGCCCGCCGCCGCCCTTGGCTCCCTGCTCGCACCTCACGCTAAGGGCCCTCGGCCTCGCGTTCCTCCTGCTCGCTGTGAACGTTCGTCGGGTTTATAATTAAGCTGGAAAAGATGTAGTTTTGACTTTTGAGGGGGAAAAAGGAGGTATACCTCGAGCAGTGGGGCGTGCTGACGTCACGGACAGCCGGGGAACGCCATTGCCTGCAAGGAGAAGACGCGAGCAGGGAAGTGAGGAAGACGGCATCATGGGACATAGGCACCGCCAAACAAATTTTCTTGTCCCAACAAGTTTAAAGCAGCAAAAAAAAAAAAAGGCCAGCGATCGAATCTCTGAAACACCACCAATAAAGTATAGAGATTTTGATTGGTACCTGCTGCGGAGGCGAGACGGAGGCGAGTTGAAGCGGAGGAGAGGAGGGGATGAGCCATGGATGGAGGTGGAGCCGAGAGGGGAATCGGAGCGCTGGCGCCTTTGCGGTTGCTTCGTGATTCTTATCCGCCGGGCCGGTGGGCCCCCCACAGGTCAGCGTCAGCTTTGCTGTATACTCTCCGTCTGTACGTGTAGTTATATATGTCTAGGTTTATTCTTTTCAAAGCCAAACTTTATAAATCTGGGCTATTAATAATGAAATTGCTATGAAAATAATAACATAATAGTAGTTAATAGATTTATCATGGAACCAATTATTAAAATATGTAATCTTTTTATTTAAAATAAATTATTTTAAAGATATTGTTGATCAAAGTTTTTTAAAAAAATTGACTTTAAAAATCTGAATGTAACTATATTTTGGGACAGATAGAGTATGTGTATAGCAAATCTATGAAAAAACTAAAATAATCTATAATTTAAAACAGATAAGGTACTTAATAAAATATTAGCAAAGAATATTTGTCGAATATCATACGGATACCATTCGCTCGAAGATTCATACTCTCTTATCTCTTCTTCGACAAATGCCAAGAAAGTCGAAGAGGTTGGGCTAGGGTTAGAGCTTCGGACTTTGAAGGGATTTTGTGGGTGTGGGGATGTGGAGGTCACTAGATTGACTAGTTGGGATGTCATTTCGTACTTAGTTAGAACTAGAAGAGACTAGGCAGTAATCAATTGATCCAGCGATTGGTTGTCATCACCAATAAGGACTTGTTACTTGTATAGTGGTTAGAAGGAAATGGATGGTGAGCACTGATGCAACAACAGTAAAGCCATAAACAGACGATGGAAGAGGGGAGCATATAGAGTGTGTTCGGTAGAGCTTCATCTAATTTTGATTATCTATAGGAGTTGATTTTTTTGAGAGAAGAGATTATAGTCTGAAAGTGATTCTCTAGCATAAATTCTTATAATCAGGATGGAGAATCACTTCAAAAAAAATTGAAATTTATTTATTTATTAACTCCCAAACTTTTAGTTCATTTCAGATAATCACTTCACAAAATCAGCAGAGAATCACTTCTTTCGAAAATACTATTTGGTACAGGTAGCACCATGTCTAGAGAACACATGCTGGTTCAACTCCGAGAAGGGTTGAAGAAGAGAAGGGTGTTAAAAGATCCTCTATTAGATGTAGTGTAGAAAAAATGTGATGGATTTTTCTTCAAAGATTCTATATAGCTACTACCACTACTAGCAAAATAGCTTTCTGTACCGGTTGAGAACCCCCTTTAGTACCGGTTTCCAAACCGGTATTGGTCCAATCGGTTTTAATGTGAAGTCATATTAGTACCGGGTGGGAAAACCAGTACTAATATGTACATTAGTACCGGGTCGGGATGAGACCCGGTACTAATGTGTTAGCTGCCGTTCCGTCCCCTCCTCTGTCCCCTTCTCTCTTTCTTTTTCTTTTTTCCTTTTCTTTCCTTTTCCCAATGTTTTCTCAATCACAAATTCACAAACACATATATTCTCACAACAATCACAGATCACATATCTTACAACAAGAGATTTGAATCAATCTCACACATAGATTCATATATATAGTCAAAAATTTCTCAATAAGAATGATTCAATCTCACACACAGATTCATCACAAAATCTACAAGACAGTGCAAATTGAACCGGATCAGCACCTATACAGAGGCAGCCCCGGCCCCGCGCTCGTGGCCGACCGCGGCCCCCACGCCTGCCTTGCCTCTACCTCCGCTGCGCCGGCCAGCTCGCTGCGGCCGGGCTGGCCTCCCGCCGCGCCGGCTGGCCGCGGCCTGCCCGCATCGGCGGCGCCGGCCTCCCGCGCTCGGCGACGCCTTGGCCACCCGCACCCGTGCCGGCGGCGCCTTGGCTCCCGCGCGCGGCCGGCGATGCCTTGGCCCCCGCGCCCGGCCTGCGCCGCCGTTGCGTGGAGAGAAGAGAGAGGAAGTGTGAGGAATCGAATGGAGATAAGAGGAAGAGAAAGGAGATAAGGTTGTGTGAGAGGTAGAGAGGAGGGGCGGGGGTTGAAATATTTCTAAGTGTTGGCGTTGGATGACGTGGCTGCGAGGGGTGGTAACATTAGTACCGGGGTTTCTTTTGCCCCGGTATTAATGTGGACGTATTAATACCGGGGCTAGTTCTTACCCGGTACTAATGCGCCCAAGACACATTAGTACCAGGTGAGAACTAATCCCGGTATTAATGCGTCCACATTAATACCGGGACTAGTTCCCACCGGTACTAATATGCTTTCACAGGGGGCGCATCGGGGCACTTCTTTTTCACCTAGTACTAATGTATACTTTAGTACCGGGCGCGAAACAAACCGGTATTAATGTCAAAATTAGCCTGGGACGGAAGCCGCATTCCCTTCGTGCTGTTGCAAAAAGAGATAGAAATGGACGGTATGCAGATTGCATGTCATGCGGTGGGGGACTCTAGCAACGTTCCCCATGGGTATGAGCAAAGGAAAGAGAAGATTTTCCTCTCGCAAAAGCAGACGGACTCCAGCGGAGGAAGCGCATCCCCTCCTGCATCGGCAGAGGTTGTTGCTCCCGCGCCCCGGATGCTTCTCCCTGCCGCCTCCTGCCCCTCTGCAAGCCGCCTCCAGCTCCGTCGGCTCGAAGCTCGCAAGGACGGGAGCCGCCGCCGCGCCATGGAGGCCGGCCCTGGACCCCACCGTGCCGACGGGAGCTGCACCCGACGCACCGACGGGAGCCGCCGCCGCGCCATGGAGGCTGCTGAGCCCCACCACCGAGCCCTCCAGGCATCCCAGCGTGTCCGATACAGTCGATGGGAAGAGCCGACGATGAGGCCAGGGAGCGGCGGGAGCCCAGCTCGCGTCGCGGGAGAGGATGCTGGAGGAGTTGAGGACGGCGTCGTCCACCTTGCGCACCGCCACGCGCGCGCGTCGTGGCCGGATCCGGCGCTCCGCCGGCACATGCCCAGGAGCGAGCCGACCAACACGGCACGGGCTCGCTGACGGTGGACCTCACCTTCCCTGCTTCTCCCAAGCTCCCAGCGCTGCCGCTGCCATCCTCCGCCGCCGCCATCGATCTCTCTCCATGCGCCGTCTTCGCTCAAGGTGAGGAGAGGAACGGGTTTCCCCTCGCTCTCCTCTCCATTTTTCCCTCCTTCCCGACCGCCGCCGTGGCTCTCCCCTCTCTGTTTTGTCCGTGCGTGACGGTTGGAGTCTGAAAGATGAAGAAAGGGGAGAGAAATCCCAGGAATGAGATTCGGAGGCCACCACCTTCATTTTGCAGATGGGGTTGAGGGTATTACCGAAGCATCTACAGTGTCGATTTTATCCCCATTTTGCAAATGAAGGGGGGATGAGGAAGCTCCTGGAGTCAGTAATGGTGGTGTATGCTAAGAATGGCCAACGATTTCATTTAGACTATTAATTGATTAGCTATATCCTGCAACCGTTTACCATTGTCACTTTTCAAACATTTCATTGAATTGGATGATGCAAAAAGTCAAAAAAAAGCTACTATGAATTGGATGATACAAAAAGTCAAAAAAAGCTTCTCTGAATTTCAACGTTTCAAACATTTCTGATACTTCAAATCTTAGTTCCTAATGTGCGGATGGATGGACTTGTAGGTTAATGGTAGTTGCAATTCTATTTTCCCCCCCTAGATATGCACTTCCAGGTTACTGGTAGATGGTAGTATTCTAACAGTGTATTCTCCGGATAGCTGGCTTACCATACAATCCTGATTCCCAGATAAGCGAGCTCCATGTAAGCGGAATCGAACCTAATGTTGATCCAACTACAACTTGATATATATACACATTGTCCTGAGAGGAAATAACTTTAGGTACAAAAAATTCCTGCTAGTTGTAATTTGTAAACAGGGACACAGGGTACATCAAGTTAAGAGAGTCACCCATGTGGACACTGGACACCCAAATAGTTTGTCCAACAGTTCACAAGACAAGCATGGTCTGGTTTCACTCTTAGAGCATAAGCCAAATGTTACACAAAGAAAAATTATCGTTTTTAGCCTTTCCTTCACTCTTTCTGCACACTTGACTATAACAAAATAAATTAAAGGAAAGAGAACGATCTGAACACTCATCGATGCTGTCTCAGCTAACTGAAACAATGGATTCAATTAGATCAATAAGTGGTGCAAGCTCAGCCTTGTCGATCAACTTGAATTCCTGCACAAAGAACGAAATTGATTCAAAAAAGAAGAAAAGGACAGAAACTAATTGATTAATTCGATCAATAAATATTTTCGGCTTGCACCAGAAATAATTCTGTTAGAAAAGATGTCACACTCACTGACACAAAAGGACTTACATTCCAAAAAACAATGCATGAAGAAATGGCAAGAATGAAAGTTTTTAGTAACTTTTCTATACTTACATATCATTTTGGAATTCTTTGATTTTCCTACAAATAATGAAGATTCTTCTTTCTAACTGATCAGAACGCATCATTCATGAAAACAATATTTACCATCAGATAGTGCTCCGTAGTGCACATGTTGGAGCTGCCAGTGTGAGGGAGCACATTTATCTTTATTTTAGAACTAAAATCTGTTTTTAAAAAACTCTATCCTACTTAATTGAGCGGGAGAGCTTCTATCCTTTGCTTCAAAAAAGGCAGAAGGATCAAGGGGAGAATCAAGAAGCAGAATACCGAGGTGAACAACGTAAAATGCTTGAAGCAGGTGTTAAGGTGTGCCTCTTCCTTTAGGCTCACAATCTTCTGAAAGTGTGAGTGGTAAATATGGGCATAAACACGGAAAAGGCGCTTGAATATCGTCTTCACAACTTCCTTGAAATTTTGTGGAAAAGGGGTTCCTGCATGAATGGTTGAAGGCAATCAATCCACATAAATGAGGTACTCTCGTTGAATTGATATACACGACTTCTTAACAAGAAGTATCAAAATCCAATAAGTTGTAGTACCAATTTTCTGAGGGAAGATGGATTCGTCATCAAGCTGCGCCTCTATCCAGTCCATCAAGTACTCCACATATTTGGGTGCTGAAACCTCAATCGGTTTCTTGATTTGCACCCCATCAGCCCACCTGTACTCAAACCTGGAAAAATGATTTATTGTCACCAGTCAAACTCTTGTGAACCAGACAGATCAGGAGTTTCGTATTTGAGACCGCATTCCTCTCCCAAAGAGGGCATCTTACTTGGGTCCTGCTGACATTGTTGGGCATGAAGCTGGTGTGCAGAATTCCATCAAAGTGCCATACAAGATGTTCACCTGATTGAAGAAATCAACAGCTGTGAAGAATCAACAGATATGTGATCAGTACATTGGACACAGTTGCAGGGTACACCTTTTCCTCTTAACATATGAGGAATGCAAAACTTACTATTAACAGCTAGCCATTCATTGAGATCCTCCCCTGGTGGCAACCGAACCGCATCCCTCAAATTTCCGCTTCCTAAGGTTGAATCTATGTGTTTTTTCAACTGCACACCCTGCATCAAACACAACAGCGAAAAATGAATAAGAAATTCCTTAGGCCTCCACTATATTGGCAGAAAAGAAGTATTGGTCTTCATTTTACGAGAGCCTGTTCTCGTATAATTTTGATTGTCTTATATTTGTCGACGACTCTAATTGTGCAATTATCTACTTTCATGCGGCAAATCCCTTACCTTCTCTTTTCTTTCTAGAACGATCAGATGGAGTTTATGAATTATGATCACAAATAGTAAAACAAGGTGCGATAAACAATTTGTGAAAATATCAAAGATGACCTTATTTCCGGAAGGTGCATTCTTCTTAGGCCTGAATGTCTTTTGATTCCTGCGCAATAAGGTGCACCCACATAGAGATTGATCAGATACATACAGCCGAACAAGAAAAAGCATATACACGGAAAACTAATCCATGCATGTCCAGAAAACTCCATGGGAAGCTTGGAAATTCAATACGATCAATGAACAAACATAAAACATTTTTTATTCAAAAATTCAAAATTGCAGCCAAGAGAGAACGTGCAAGCATTATTGTTCCCCAGGTCAAAACCATTAGTTCGTGGCCCCCTTCTCCTTCTACGTTTTCTACAGATTCAGATAATAATCATTAGTGCAACCTTGACACCTACCAAGCCAGATTTTCTCAAAAGAAAAAAGAAAAAAAAAACAATGAGCCATGAAAAGAACAAACGATCTAAATGGGGGGGGAAAAAAGAGACTCAACATGCATATATGCCGATTGACTTCGAATGAACCAAATAATCAACCGAATAGATTGAGAAGTATCAGAAGAGCAGGCCATACTTGCTCCCAAGTCCGAAAAGACTCATCTTAATTTCTCGTTCACCGCTCGATCAAGAACGAAGGCACGGAAAGGAAGAGACAAACCGGCAGGGCGCGCGGCGTGAGACCAGGGCTCCTCTCCTGATATTCTTGTCGCGCGGCTTTTTGGATGGGATGGAAAGTATGCAAGTAACGAAGAAGGTGGCCGAGGAGGTGTTATTTTAGATGGAGTTTGGCGGGGTCCTGGGAGCGGGTCGGAGAGGTTAACCTCAACCTCCACTCCTCCCATTTGGCCAGCCTGGTAGATGCACCTTTTTGTCCCTCCCCATCCGGCCATGATTTGATTTGCAATCCTTTTAGGAGCCCAAGACAAACAGGTGCTTCCATTGACGTATGCAAACGTGCGTGCATTCAGATGATGATGTATCATGACAAGTGCATTAAATCCTACTAAAAATAGACTTGAGTTATGCATGGAAGGCATATACACGGAAAACTAATAAAATCATGACAAGTGCATTGCTACTAAAAATAGACTTGAGTTTTGCATGTAAGACATATACACGGGAAACTAATCCATGATGTCCGGAAAACTTCATTGGAATTTTGGAACTTCAATACAATCAATGAACAAACATAAAACATTTTGTTGTTCATTAAAAATTCAAAAATTGCAGCCAAGAGAGGACGTGCAAGCATTATTGTTCCCCAGGTCAAAACCATTAGTTTGTGGCCCCCTTCTCCTTCTATGTATGTTTTCTACAGATTCATATAATAATCATTAATGCAACCTTGACACCTACCAGAGCCAGATTTTCTCAAGAAAATTAAGCAATGAGTCCTGAAAAGGAACAAACGATCTAAATGGGGGGAAAAATTGAGACGCAGCATGCATATATGCATAAATGAACCAAATGATCAACCAAATAGATCAACAAGAAGTACTAGGAAGAGGCCATACTTGCTCCCAAGCCCGAAGAGGCTCATCTTAATTAATTTCCCTTTTCACTGCACAACCAAGAACCAGAGCACGGAAAGAACGAAAGAGATCAACCGGCAGGGCAGCGCGAGACCCCGGGGGTTTCTATTCTCTCCTCCGCCCGGAGCTCCTCTCCTCCCCTTTTGATATTCTTGTCACGCGAAATTTGGATGCGATGCAAGTATGCAATGCAATGACGATGGTGCTGGTGGAGGAGGTGTTATTTTGGATGGAGTTTGGCGGGGTCCTAGGAGCCGGGCGGACAGGTTAACCTCAACCTCCACTCCTCCCGTTTGGCCAGCCTGGCGGATGCACCCTTCTTTTTTTTCCCCTTCCCATCCGGACCCACCCCACCACATCTCTCCCTCCCTCTCTCTTTATACCGTGGATAGATGGCTGTGCCCCAAGAGATCTTGCGCCGCGGCTGTTTAAGCTAGCATGGAGGAAGAATCAGACTGTGGCGACGGACCTACAGAATGACAATTGGACAAGAGGGCTTTGGAAAATGACAACTGCCGATGAGATGGCTGAACTTATCAAGCTCTGGTCCTTAGTTCAAGATGTACAGCTTTCACAAGCAGATGATCAAATTACTTGGAGATGGACTCTTTATGGTGTCTACTCGGCTAAGTCTGCATATCAAATACAGTTCAAAGGGTCTTATTGCACTCTCAATTGCTCGGCAATCTGGAAAGCCAAGGCGGAGGGCAAGCACCACTTCTTCGCCTGGCTTTTGCTCCAAAGCAAAATCCTCACAGCTGACAAGCTTCTACTACGAAATTGGCCTTGCAACCCTACATGCTTGTTGTGTGATCAGCAAGCGGAGACCGCTGAACACTTAACCTTGCATTGTGTTTTCTCACAGGAAGTGTGGTTGTGGATGAATATTTGGACTGGAGGCCTAGTGCCGGTGCCACATGCCGATCTCACCCTGGAGACTTGGTGGAACTCTACGCTGCGCGCAGCTTCTAATCACAACAGAAAGCGCCTGGCTTCACTGTTAATCTATGCGGCGTGGAACCTATGGAAGGAACGCAACCGGCGTGTTTTTGATCGCTAAGCAGCTTTGTCAGACCGTGTCTTCGTCTTGATCAAGGAGGAGATCAATCTGAGAAGCCTAGCTTGCGGGGAGGAGGTTCTTCCTCCGGGAGGGTTTTAGTTATTCATCAATGTTATTTAAACTCCTTGTGTCTGAGTTTCATTTGGCCTTGTAATATCACAACTATGTAAAACTGCTTTTCTCCTTCTCCTTATATGACAAGGTAGTGCTCCTGCCGTTTACTTAAAAAAAACTTAGGATGGCAAAATAGTCATTCTAGTCGGTGAACTTTGTAGCAAGAGTCAACTTCGTCCCTCAACTTTCGGATTGATCAGTTTAATCCCTCAACTTCCAATTTTGGGTCAAACTCGTCCTTATACTTATATGGGGCTCCATATTAACATGAAACTAATATGAAAAGTCTATTTTACCCTTGTCTCTTCTCTCTTCTTTTCACTGTTAAAATCATGCTATAACGTATGGTCCACAATAAATATGAGAATATATATGTTTGTCTAGGGGAGCATGAATAGTTACAAGAAACATGTATAATGTACTAGAGGCGGGAGGACCCAAGATCTGGCAACCTAGCTAGGTGCCTGCCCGGGCTTCTGATGAGCAGTGCATATCTGCACAATTTAGCCAGACAAAACGTATTTGGCCAAGGAAAGCTGGGCAAGACACCGCTGATGTATGACTTGGGAGCACGTGTACCTGTGCAGGTGATCCACACGTACATTCAGATGCAGCGTAAGACCTTGTGTATAAACAAAAGCTCACCAGTATGGCCTAATGAAGTTTTCTATATGCTACAAGAATATGATGAGTAAATGTTTGTTTGAGTACATACAATTTATCTATCAAATCCGTATGAGTGGCTTTAAAAAAAATACAAGTAGATACACTTTTTAGAAACTATATTTTGTGTTAGTTAAAAAAATATTGTTGTGTGTATATGTATTAAGGGAGTATGAGCGTATGTACGTTTGACCAACATGATCTAAGGATAAAATAGGCATTTTGCTTTTGTCTTGTACTAGCATAGAGCATCACATCAACACAAGGACGAAATTGACTAAAAAATGAAAGTTTGGGGACTAAATTGGTCAATTTGAAAGTTGAGGAACAAAGTTGACCCTTGGTACAAAGTTCAGAGACCAAAATGGCTATTTTGCCATTTAGGATTATAAGAGCATCTCCAAGAGCTCTTGTATATGTGATGAGTTAGCTAAAAAAAGAAATTTTATCAAAACTCGGATCCTGTTTTCTATTTCCTTCCCATCGCTAGCCAAAAAAAAGAAGACATCTACCACTAGCTATCTTGTTTTTTATTTAGAGGAGTTGTTGGATTTCATCATTTTTTTCTAGCTATTTCATTTTACATAATATTTAAATTAGAATTTTAACTACTCATATAAACAAGAGCTCTTGGAGATGCTCTAATAACGAAGAGCATGATTTGATTTGGATAATTGGGAAAATCATCTTAGAGGTAATTTTAAACAGTATTACATAGTTTAGAGTGTATAACATCCAGTTTTTTCCACCTATCATTGGAGTGTCGCCGCAATTCCGCAAACCTCTTATCTGTTGCAATTCCATTATCTTTACTATTACTACTTCACCCCTTTTTTCTCATTATATATATATTTAGATAAATCACATAAGATAGTACGATTTTCCATTGATATAACACAAAAAATACAAGACTAGAATCTTGGAAGACCACAGTCAGCTAAAGAAAAGAAAATAAAAAAAACTAAGCCACTTGGATTGGAACTTCAACATGGTCAAACCACTCAACTCAGATGCAACACTCGACCAATTAGATCAGTAGCATCATTCAGCTCAGCAGTGATTCCCAACCGGTCAGATTACAGCATCAACGCAACCACAACACTCAATTCAACAATGACAACTGACTGATTGGATTGAGACATCAACAAGGAAGTAATATCTTGACCGCTGAATGCTAAGCTGCAGCACAAAACCAACATCCACCCGCCAGGGGGAAACGGTAGAATCTCAGCTAAACTTGCACTTCCACAGTTAACTCTCCTATGCTGCACCGCACTCTAGGTAAAATAAAAACAAAGCTATACAAGGTTGCACTTGCACCCCCAGATAACAACTCAAGCAGCAAAGCAATATCCAAATCCAGATCCAAACATTATTATTAAGGCATATAAACCGAGTACATATCTGATTGCTCCAACGGTACACTTACAACAAATACAAACAAACATGTCGTCTTCTTCCTTTCTAATCTCCGGCAACAAAACAGATTCAGCTAAAATACTTATTAGCACTTGAATCAACTGGAGAAATTGGATTGCATCGCCCCTGGCTCACAATATACCATGCCATGCAATATATCGGCAATGCTTGGGTACTATATGTACAAGAGCGCCATGGAGCGCTATTCTTGACTTGCTTATTGCATGGATAGCACTCCTTTATATGGTAGCAGCCTCTATATTATGCAATGAGGCTGCTCTGGATGCGCTTGAGACTGGGACAAACCACACGGAGCCTGGCAAAATCTAGAGCATTGATCTGCAAAAAACATGGGCTGCTTAGAAGACTGAATTTAAACACAGTACACATGATTGGACTAGTGCACAAAATATGTTGGCATATACCTTTGGACAAGAATGTACATTAAGGATCTCCAGCGCGCTACAAAGGGATATTGCAGATTCTAATTCCTCCTCTTGCAACATGGTGCATGCCTAGGGCAAAGACACAGCATCCGTTAAGTAGATGCAACAGCACAGAAAATAACCAAGTATATTGGGCAAAATCTGAAATGAAATGAGAGCTTAAACTAAACTAAGGGAATTAACAAGTATCAATGTGACAGGAAAACAAAATCAGAACCAATTCATTCGTTCACAGAAGCTAACCATGCTAATCAATAACTTCAAAACAGAATTTACAATGAAAATAAGTACCAGAAGTTGGAGGTTGGTCAATCTTGGGCAATCAAGCTTCAGAACCTCCAGTGAGCTACAGTTGCTGAAACACAAGTAAATATTGTAAGGGAAATTCACTGGTAGCGGGGGTTATGGTGTTCCCATCACCAAAGGTATAATAGTCCAGCATGTTGTGGTGTTTCAAAAAACTTGAAAAAGTAGCATGTACATCATGCACATAAACTTAAGTAAACCTCAAAACAATCAATTTAAAATTCATCTTTGATATCAAGATTCAAAAATCATTGCCCATGATACATTATGAACAATGATTGATTGGCTTGCCTGTCTATTTTGATCCTTGAGACAGACATCTAAAACAAATTTGAAATTGCATTTTTGCTGGTTTATTAAACTTAATGTGTACTGCAAGCATGATTTTTTGACAACTTTGCAACAAATGCTAGTGGGAATGCTGGAAACCTTAGATACAAAATTCTCCATCTTGTCATAAACACAATCAATGCAGCACAGATAAAATGGCAAGTGTAGAAATGAACATCGATGTTACCTCAAGTTTAACGAGTGAAGATTGGAGCATGTCAAATCCACTTCCTTCAAGTTCGTTGAAAGATTAAGATTGATTTTGGACAAATTTAGAAAGTTTGCCATTGAAGGAATAACAACTTTCTTAATGTTTGGACATCCAGTACAATTGAGAACTTCAAGCAGACGACCAGATAGCTCACTGATCTCTTCATTATTGGCTGCTGCAGAATTTGGTTGGATAAAGTCAACCGGCATATCAACAGAACTGCAGTCATTGCACACCAATTCTTGCAAGTTTGTACATCCATTCAAGTTTACATTAACCAGATTTGTACAGCATGCAAGAAGATCTTCTATCGCAGTTTGCCCAATGGATGAGTAGGACAGATCTAGCTCAACAAGCAATGGAAGAGCACCATCTCTGTAAAGGGCATCTAACGATGAGTCACCGAGGTACTTGCAGGCTGAAAGCTTTAACACCTGCAAAAAGAAACCATTAGAACAGACTAAATCACATTTTGTTTACAACACTCTCTTATATTTAACAACAAATTCCAAAATCACTCATTTCCAATTAATCCCGTACGAAACCTAAATGGTAGAAGGGAATGATAATAAAGTAAGAACATATACTACTTTTGTGTTCACATAATATTACATAGGATGGAAACTATACTTTGAGCGCTACATGCACATATAAGCAGCACAGAAATACAACTCTGTACAACAATTTCAATAAGGTTTTTATGTTTATTTACTACATTCCAAGATCTGCAACAGAAGTGGGTCTACACAGAATCACAATCAAGCCTACCTTCAACTGAGGACAGCTGTCGAAAACAGGCTTCAAGCTGATCAGGAATGTGTAAGACAGGTCAAGCAAGGTCAGCTTATGAAGACAACGCAAAGAAGACAATCCGTCGATGCCAATGGATAAGCATGACGACAGGATAAGATGTTCAATCAGAGGGCAAGCCTCTGCCATACGAGACAGTGAATCATCCACAAGCTGCCTGAACACGTTAAAGACAGTGAGTATAACAACAGTAAGTACCAACTAATAACACGAACCAAACATTTTGGAAGTGCGGCACAACCTGCAGAAAGAGGCATCTAAGGATGTCAAAAGGGGGCAATTGATAAAAGCCTCAGAAAGCACACCACAACCCTTCAGCTCCAATATAGACATATTTGGGGCCTCAATGCGTAGAACACTTAGTTTTGGACAAATTCCCAGATTTAGCGATTCAAGACCAACCTACAAAAGAAGCCATGAAACTAGCATCAGAATGTAAATATATATTGTTTGCTGTAAGAAACTAAAAAGACCTAATTACTTCTTTGCTTCAGTTTTGTACTTTGGTGTTTGCTTTCCATCTATACAAGTATATCCTTTCAATTTTAGAAATAGATCTAGCAACCCTTTTTTTTACTAGATCCATTTGCCCGATATAAATCAAAGAGTTACCAAAACTCACAGGTTTATCATGAAGGCAATGTTCTAAAACAAGGTCATGGTCATGTAGCCGAGAAGATCACCCAATTAGTAGTTGAGTATTAAAATTTAGATAGTTGGTTTATATGATATAACTTCTCTTCTTATCAGAAAAAATTAAATTACAAGTTATCTACTTTTCTGGAAGCCAAAGCCTTGCCTCAGAACCAGAACTTATCAATAGACTTACTGGAGAAAATGCTGCACTTTCAAGGTGGTCGCAGCCATCAAGATTCACATTTTGCAGATTTGGGCATGAGAGTCTTAAGAATGTCATCGAGCGGCAACCAGCAAGAGAGAGAGTAGCCAAAGAACTGCTATTCAGTTCCACAATGCTCAAACTCTGGAAAGTGAGAAAAAAAGAACATCAAAATTTCAGTATACCAAAATAGGTTGGCACAAATATCTTGAAAATACAAGAACAATAGGAACAAACTGAAAGCAAGAATTATAACAAAATGATAACAACATAAGGATGATATACCATAGCTCAGATTTAAATAGCAAGATATTCTCTCCAACTTAAAGCACAAAAGGGGCATGGATAACACGCCATACCTCACAATTGTCAAGGACCAATGATCTGAGCATAGGGCAACCTCCTCCATCACTAAAGACTTTGCAAATTGCATTTGTTAATGACTCACAGTCACTAAGATCCACATCAATCAAATTGTGGCATTGCAGTGTCAAGCTAGATAGGCTCTCTTGTTTTTGCAGCACCAATTTCTGCAGACAGAAAACAATTTTAGCACTCAGTAATATTCAGAAGTACTATCCAATAACTCAATAGATACCATAACAAACTTTCACATAAACATAGAGATAACCTCAAGTGCAGTCGATGTTATGCTAACACGATGAAGCGCTGAACATCTGGAAACTTTGATGTAAGAAAGCACAGGGCTTAGCAAATTCAAATCAGCAAACCTAAAATGAAGGGGCAAGACAGTATATAGTTAACATTAACAATCGAAAAACATTAGAAATCATAAGAAAAAATTGAAGACAAATTTATAATGCAAAACCAGTCCCTACTCACTTGCGTAAGTGCACAAGACTTATATTCTTAAGATTTGGCAAATCCAACGACACAGATGTCAACAGGCTGCAGTTATCAAGTTGTAGTGCCTGCAGCAAGTGTCAAAGAAGCTCCATTAGTTAGTTCAGTAGAAAGTATGCAAAATTATACCAAAGAAACTGAATCACTACCTCAAGCAGACGGCTATAAGCTATTGCAGCCATGGAAGCAGATGTCATTCCTTCACAACTTAGTAATCTCAAGTCTATCAACATAGGAAGCCTCACAGACTTCATTATCAGACCCAAAAAAAAGTATATCAGGTATTATTTTTCTGCTGATAGTTGTATGCATAATCAGAAGACATGAACGGGAAACAGAGCATAGAATAAGACAAACCTCAAATGAAATGTTGGGGCAGTTAGATGCATCAAGAACAGAAAGGTTCGGACACGAGCTAGATATTTCACGGAGTGTCTCATCAGTAACACAAGAGCAAGATGACATATCTAGTTTCGCCAACAAAGGACAAGCTGTAGCAGCTTGACGAATTGCATTGTCAGAGAGCTTATGGCAGGATTGGAAATCCAAGTCAAGCAACTGAGGACAGTTGAGTGATACATGAGCCATGCCAGTTCGCCTCAAAGACAATATTTTAAGTTGGGAACATCTGGATGATAGAGTAACATATATTAGATAGCCAAACACTTGTAACTATATGCATATACTACCAGAAAACAAAAGAAAAAGGTTAAACACCTGACAGATATTCTGAGAGCACGACACTTCACAATTTGAAGCTCACGCAATCCATCATGATTAACAGTTACTTCTTGGATGCCACTCCCAAGAGAAGCATCAGTTACTGTTAAAGTAGTCAACAATGGGCACTCAGCCAAAGCTTGAAAAAATGCTTCTCCTAGTTGTCCCTTGCCCATTGTTAAGGTCTTCAGATGCCTACAACATACTTCATCCAATAAATACAATAAAAAGGCAAAAGAATGAGCCAGCAATAGAGAAATAAATTGAGGGAGAAGAGGGAGGACCTTAAAAACATTATTGCTTCCAGCACTAGTATTTCTGCATTTATGACACCGTGCAAATTGAGGTCTGTTACATTCTGATAACGACGGCAAATATCAATAACTGCAAGAACAACATTAGGGTCAGGTAAAAATCCATTGCAATCGCAGAGAGTGATGAATAATGAAAGGGTAGGTAGATTTTATTTGCACGCTGCAGCCTTCAAAAACAACAAGATGCTTAGTTTCGATGAAGAGCGTAATAAGGTAATCCATATTTATTGATTAAAAACTATACAACAAGATGCTTTGTAGGTATTTTCTTACAAATTGATGGCTTCAAGTTTGGAAATGAGGTCAACATGACAATTATTTGCAAAAGTGAGGTGGTAGCAAATAAATAGAAAGCCAACACTATTTTGACTTACAACTATTAGTGTGGCATGGAAGAAAACAAAACCAAGAAACTGACTTACAGTTATGCAGTGATATCCTAGTGTTTTCGAATTTCAAACACTTCCAAAAATCTGCATGCACACTAGCAGATCGCCACTGTTTGCAAGCAACACCTGCTCTGCATAAATCCTTCTGACCCAAGAAAGAGAATATCTGCCATGGAAAACCTAATAAATTAGTACATTTCAAATAAAGAAAATCATGCAATATGTTTGCATTATAACAAACAACATAGCCTTTTGTCCCAAGCACGTTGGGGTAGGCTATTGCATTATAACAAACTACAAGAAAAAAGGAACTCTGGTCACACCAAGTGCAGGAGATCATCCGAGAGATCCATTTTTATTCCAACATCTTCGGAATTTCTTCCACCTGAGTTTTCTGCATCAACTAGTTCATTATTGGCATCTCTTGAGCTCTCACTACCACCATCATTAGGGAAAAGTGACAGGCCGAATTCCAATTCATGTTCTGGGAAACGAGACAGCTTGAAATGAGCATGTTCATCAGAAATGGGCAAAAATGGTGATTCAGAGCCAAAGACACTCGCACCAGAATGCTGTGGGCTTTCTCTGCAAAATAAAAGAGCCTCTTAGCATAGCTCAAATGGATGCACCAACATGTCATCCATGATGTAATCACTAACCAATGGTGATGATAAACAAGAAAGGAGAAAATTCTCTAAAGATACAATAGGTGTGACTTTCCTGTGCTCTCTACTAATTGAATATGAAGAATAGCTACATGATAACATCCTCTTGCATAACTCAACAAGAGACTATCTAGAATAATTTTAATACCACAAAAAAGTTGATCATTTTACAACATAAGAGACGATACAAAAAAAATTAGAAATGAAATAGGGAAACGATACATATTTGCATACATGGATAGACCGAAAGGCTGGAACTACCCAAAATTTTATTTAATCTGGCCTGATTCATCTAATTCTATAGAATGTCAAGAAGCTCTGATACTATTTAGGAGTGTCTATGGTGCATGTATTTTCACTTTATATGATGCAGTTTTACAAACACAGTGGAAGCTAAAACCTCTTGTGACTAACCATTTTGCTAAGAATCCACAAATCAGCATATTGCTTTTTTGTCTTAGGACCACAATGCATGAGGTTGTAAGGAAAGGAAATTAACAAGCACAAGGAGGTAAATCCCCTGCAGTAGACTCAACCTAGTCTAGGTCTCTAGAGCTTCCAAGGCCAATAAGGTTGTCATGGCATGAAATAGGAGATGGCTACAGAAAGCAATTTATCAATTGATCCATTTCCAGGTTCTTTATCAAACTAGGGAAAGCAATCACTCCATTGCAGGGTGCACGAACAAAAAACTACACAATGCCATGAATATAGTCGCTAATATGGCAATGTGTTTAAACAGATATGACGATCCAAAAAATGCATTGCTCAAATTCCCATGCATGAACCAAAACTACAATCAACAAATCAAATAAGAAGGCACAAACACAAAACAGGACTCCATAGCATACAGAATATTTGAAAAGCAGAGGAATCTTCGCATCAACTTACTCGCCAAAGCGCCGCACTCTGAGCCGTTTATTCTGCAGGTCTCTGTCTTCATCCTCATCGTCCAGGTTGGCCCACCCAACCTCCATACTGCCACACGCACGGGGGTCGTCTAGGATACCCCCGAACATGTCATGGAGAGACGGGATAGGTTGTCCGCTCGAGGCCCTTTCCCCAGCCCGAGAGCTCCCGGCGGCGGCATCGGGGTTCCACTCCGGCAGAACCGCCGTCCAGTTGAGCGAGCGGGGCGCGGGCTCCTGCCGCGGCGGGAGGTGCCAGCCCCGCCGCCCCAGAGACAGCCCGAGTTCCAGCTCCTCCCGCACCTCCTCATTCCTCTCCTCCTCGTCACCGGCGCCACCTCCAGCGCCCTCCACGCCCTTCATCCGCCCCCCATCCGCCATGCCTTCAGGCCAAATCACCAAAACCAAACCCTAGAACCACACCCGGCGCCATTTCCGGCCGCCCGCCCCCCCGAACCCGCCTCCCCCACACGGAATCCGACGGAACTCACCCTATTTCACACCACGGCAGGGAGAATTCCACCGGATTCGGTCGAATCAGCCCGGCCCGCCCGCGCACGGCGACCGCTCCTGCTGGCGCGAGTGATCCGGGAGCGAGTCCCCGGCGAGGTGGGCGGTGGCCACCTCTCCTCACGTCCGTACACGTGCGCTCGGCTGGAGCCGCGCGAGACGTCCGGATCTGCGCGCCGCGGAGACGGCGGCGGTGGTGGTGGCCGCAGGCTCGCGAGCGCTCATGGGAGGAGGGAGGGGGCGAAGAAGGGTGGGGGATTGAGAGGGACGGCTCGGACCGAGTAGTGGTGGTGGGGCGCGACCCTTTTGTATGGTGCGGTGATGTAGGCTGACGGGTAGGGCCGACAGCTGCGGGCCCCGAGTGCTAGTGAGGCGTAGTTTTCCTCTGGGCCGTGTTCTTGCCTGGGCTATGCGCTTGCTCAGTGCGCCTCTAGTTCCGCTCCCGTAGTTGATGACCGGTGGGCCAACGAGTTCGGAGGGGGCTCCTCAGTGTGGCGAAATGGGATGTGCTGGGTCAATGACATGTCGGCCATATTTACCAGTCTGGTGGGCTCCTGTCAGTGAGGATTGTGCAGTTGGTGAGCAGCCCATTAATTCGGCACCTCGCTAACTGACATGTGGGGTAAGGATGGTGGGGCAAAATGTCAGTGTCAACGAATTATGGTCCTTTGCTTGTTGGGTATGCCTGACTGACGTGGGCTTTGACTGCTTATTTGCCCACGAGACAGGGAAGGGACAGGGTGGGCCCACTATGTCTCTCGCGGGGGTGTGCTACATGCAGTATGTTTGCGTAATTCTGTACCATGGCGGCCCCACCTGTCATCCAGGATGTGCCTCCGGAGGTGGGTTGCCTGCGACCAGGGTCAACTGTGATCTAAGTTTGACTTCGCACCATTAATGTGGTTGGTGGCTAGTACTCCCTCCGTCCCAAAATAGGGTGGGTTGTTCCCTAAAATTTTAGGGTCCAAATTTTAGGGGTGTCTTTTCAGTTCTATTAGAGGTAGTAAACATCGACTAATTATAAAACTAATTACATGAATGGTCGGTAAATTCCAAGACGAATCCATTAAGTATAATTAATCAGTCATTAGAGATTGTTTACTGTAGCATAACATTGTCTAATCATGACATAATTAGGCTCATTAGATTCGTCTCGAAAATTAAGGTAGGGGTTGTGGAATGGGTTTTGTCATTAATCTACATTTAATAGTCCTAATTAGTGTCTGAAGTTTGATGTGACGGGTAGGTAGTGAAATTTTAGGATCTAAACAGGCCCTAAGTGCACATCTCGCACTTCAAGGGGTCAAACATTTTAAAATTTGACCAAATATATATTAAAAAATATTAATGATTATGATATTAAATAAGTATCATTAGATTAATCACGTCATATATTTTCATGACCAACTTGTTTAAAGACACAAATGTTAATATTATTTTCTATACATTCAGTCAAACTTAAAACTTGTTGACTTCTCAAAATGCAAGATGAACACTTATTTTGGGACAGAGGGAGTACCAAACTACCAAAGTGGGCTAATGGCTGGGACCCAGCTGTCATTTTCTACTAGGAATCCAGCATAAACTTAAGCATATGCCCCGGTCGTATGAGGTCTCAAAACTCATGTCCAAAATTTCACCGACTACACGTCACATCAATCTCCGGACACTAATTAGGAGTATTAAAAGTAGATTAATAACAAAACTTATTCCACAATTCCTATTTTAATTTTTGAGACGAATCTGACGAGCCTCATTATGCTATGATTAGACTTAGGGATGCAAGCAGTGCGGGTTTTCACCGCTAATCCGCTGGGCAAACCCGCGCCGCGTAGCCCGCGTCGGTGAAGTGGGCATAAGCAGCCAGCTCGCAACAGCCGATGGCGCCGCAGAGCCCGCTAAAAAAAGACCAGTCTCTCACTTGCGTGCCGTCGCCGCTGAACTGGAGGTGAGGGAGTAGAGTTGTCCGCCACCAATGCTGTCGCCGTTCTGCCTGAGTTGCCGCCGCGGATGGTCGGCGCGGAAGAGTCGTCTTGTCTCTTCCCTGTCGACATCATCTGGTCCAGATGACAATCTCACGCAGTGGCGGAGCTAGGAATGAATCATAGGAGGGGCCATTTTACTATAGAGCAGTGTATAGATGGAGATTGACCGCCGGCGAGCAGTGAAGGCTGCCAGGACGGCGACCTAGGGGGCGGAGGCGAGCGACTGATCACTGATGGCAAGCGGCGAGGCACCGAGCAGCGGGATGACGATGTGCTGTTAAGAAAGCCCATGTATCCCTGCTTATGGGTCCTCAGTCCACCACCACTATATGTGACGAGTCCGGCCTACAAGGACACAAACGCACTCGCGATTTGCTGGGACACTAGAGTCCGACCTGCTGGGAGCCAAGTACCTGGGCTTTTCTTCAATTATTTGGGCTGTATGCATAATATGAGTGTGATTTTGTTTGCGCGGGTTGGGCCGGAGACAAGCTCGGCAAATCGCACTCGGGCAAGGTCAGAGCGGCGCGCAGACATCTAGCCGGCGGTCGACCTTGCGCCTGCTAGGTAGGCGGCAGCAAGTTTGACGAATGGTGCATGAGAAAGACTGTGGGGGCGCCGGCTGTTATCTCTACTACTAAAAAGGATGAAAGATCCAGAAATCATCGCTTCGCGTCCTCACGCTCCGCTCCTCGTGCCTCCGCGCTGCGTCTCTCCACTCGATCCGCGCCTCGCGCCGCGGCCCTCCGCACCACGCGCAGGCGTTCCCGGTCCCACCAATAGAACCGCGGCCTCGTGCGTCGCTCCTTTTCCATCCGCTACGCGCCTGGGCGCCTCCGATCTGCGGCCCTCTGCACCGCGCTCACCGCGCGCCCACCGACGACAGATCGGATCGCGCGCGCCTCCGCCACGCCGTCACCGTCCTCGCAGCGACGTCCCGCCGTCGTCGTCGATCGTGCCGCCGGACCATCCCCGCTGCCGACGCCCTGCCGTCGTCGATCGTGCCGCCGCGAACGCCCTGAAGGACTTTCCTCTCTGCTAGCCTCCGTTACCACGCAGGGACGTGAGAAGGTTCGCCCTCAACATCCAGTAAGTTTTCTCCATGACAATAACCACTTGCGCCGTCTGAACCCTCATCTCATCATCGTCGGAACTGCCAAGAAACCACGTCGCTGCATCTTGTCGTCATTCTGCAGAAGAAACGAGCCCAGAACGAAGCACTGGCCGTTGTTGCACCTCTCGCCGTCCCCTCCGTCTCGAGCCAGAGCTACACCGACGCCGCCCTCAAAACACCCTAGGTGAGATCCCCATCTCATGTGCTTTCCGTTTCACCGCTTCCCGTCGAATTCCATGCACTGTAGGCCGATCTGGCATTTTCCGGTGAACTTCCGGCCGTTCCCAGCAACGCATGCATGGCGTCACCGTGATTCAACATTGTTGTCCTGTGCCCAGGGAAGGAGATGATCCGGTGGCCCTTAGATCCGAGATCCATGGTCCATATTAGATGCACTAGATACCCCTTCATGTGGACTTGGTTCACGGTGGACTGCATATCAAACACCGCTGGTTCATGAGCTTGTAGACCGAGCCTGCAGAACAGTAGCCACCACATCATCCCTACACACGGCAGCAGCCCAGTCAATCCCCTTTTGAACTCTAGCCCCTGTCCTTTTTGGTAATTACTGTAGATTTATTCATTACATGTTAATCTTGCACTCTGGCACCTAAATGCCTTGATAATTTTATCCTGAACCTATAACTTGTACTTTAACAAAAAAAAACCTTGTTCTAGAACCATTTAATTGTATGGTTGCAAAAGTTCCAGAGTTTGATTCATAGGATAATATTTCAGACATTCACAAGGTCCGTTACTCCATAATCGCCAGTTCATAATTTAGATAAAAAAACAAAAGGTAAAAATATTTTCCAGGCCAGAGGATTAGTAAAATCCCACGAGCTGAGCTGTACATCCTCGTTCATCACTCCCTGTCTCTGCAAAAGCTAAGACTACAAGAAGAGAGCTAGGGATCAACGTGAGAACAACTTGCATCCAGACTCCATCACCCTGGCAAACCCTCAATTTAAACCAGAGCTTATATTCCCTCCCGGTGATAAGTCGACCTCAAGACTATCGGAAGAGATGGAAATCCCAGAATTTGGTGGCACACCCGTTTATGTCGAGGCAGCTGTACAGGAACCTCCTCAGCAAGTTGAAACCCCAGAGACATTTCTATCCAACACTATCCATACGTCCCACCTAACTCCGGGATTGCGACATTCTCGACGAAAGCGTCGTAATCAAGAGTTCGAAGCAACTATTGAAAGAAATACCAAAGGAGCCACTGATGAAGAAGAGGGTTTTGTGAGTCAGCCGACACAGTCGTGTGTTGTTGACAATGGTAAACTACTTGCAAAAATATATATTACAATATTACAACTGATAAGTTAATGCACAGTTAACCTTGACTGTTTTAATGCTATATAAAGGTGTCACGCAGAACTACCCTTGTCGCGACGGAACATCGGGTGCCTGTGGAGCAAGTGACAATATTACTTGCTTCGGGTGGGTCGGCAAGGTTTCTGGGTCTCACCCACCATTCAATCTATGTAGGTGCGTCTGGACATGCACCTCATGATGAAAAGTGTACTCTGACACAACCATCTGTGGTTGACGAGCATGAATTTGTTCCGCAACACGATTTGCACATAAGATACCTACGTGAAGGTATGTGTCCATGACGTGTGTGCTCTTCCTGTTCAAATTGTGCATATTCATCTATGTCCGTCTCACTCCTGGGACATGTGTTGCGTCAGATGGTGATGAGCACATCGTATTTGACGAGGAAGACGAAAAGGATGAAGGGTTTCTTTTCGCGGGACAAGGTATACCTTGCCGCCATTTCTCACTTTAAGATTCCATTTTAACCAACATATGACACCCTTGACCTATGCTAAAAATTATCAGAGGATGATGATGATGCCGTCGTGGATGTCGACCTCGAGAGCAGTGATGAAGAGACTATGGATCCTGATGCGGCGGATCCGTTCGGTGCGGTTTACGCTAATGTCCCAGAAGATGGTCACGTCCCAAAGCCAGTGGATAATTGCGAGTTCTGCAACGCAAAGAGGTTTGAGTACGAATCGAAAGGATTCTGCTACCGTAGTGGAGCTATTCATCTAGCCACACCCGATATGCCCCCGGATGAACTCGTGCGATTGTGGACGGCCTCAGACGCTGACGCCAGACATTTTCGTGAGAAAATCAGATATTTCAATGGCCACTTCTCATTCACTTCTCTGCATTGTAATCTTGATAGTGCGACCACCGACACCCGGAAGTGTCCCATCTACACATTCCGTGCACATGGCTCCCTTTACCATAATGTGAAAAACTTTGGGAAAGATGGGAAGTATGAACCTAATCACCTCGAGCTTTATTTCTACGATGATGATCCGTCTCTTGATTATAGGCTCAGCAAGTGCCGTGAAAAGACTGAACAGAAAGACAGAGAGGTCATTCGTACGTTGGCCAACATCTTCTGTAGTGGTATTAATCCCTACTCCGATCATCTTCGAACTATGGGAGAGGTAGATGATTTTTCGGATTACCATATTGAGTTCAACCTTGATCAACGACTTGACCAGAGAACATACAACAAGCCTCTAACGTCAGAGGTTGCAGCCGTTTGGGTTGAGGGGAGCGAGCATCGGGGTCAATTTGATAATAGTGTTGTTCTCCACGGGAAGGATAGGTCATGGAAAGGCATCCGATCGTATCATGGCTGCTACGACCCCCTCTCGTACCCGCTCTTCTTTCCAAGGGGAGAGTTCGGGTGGCACAACTGCATTCCCAAAGTTGGTGTGACTGAGGCATAGGTCAATAGAGCCCGAGCAATCCGCAAGGAACGTGCTCAAAGGGGTGGCGATGATGAAGGTTCTGCCGGGAATAAATGTGTTTCTGTGCGTGATTACTATTGCTACAGAATGCAGATGCGACCTGGTATTTTCAATCCAATACTATATGGCAAGCGTCTGTTCCAGCAGTTTGCTGTCGACACCTACGTGAAGATTGAAAGCTCGCGTCTTGACTTCATCAGAAACAATCAGGAAACTGTGAGGGCTGACCTGTACCAGGGTTTGGTTGATAGCTATCGTACGGGGGTGGAAGAAGCGAATGAGGTTGGGAAGCGTACCGTGCTATCACCATCGTTCATTGGTGGTCCTCGTGATATGAGGCGTCGGTACATGGACGCGATGGCTCTGGTGCGAAAGTATGGCAAACCAGATATCTTCCTCACCATGACGTGCAATCCGAATTGGGATGAGATTAAAAATGAGCTATATCCAGGACAGTGCGCGCAGGACCGTCCAGATCTTGTGGCTCGAGTGTTCAGAGCCAAGTTGGAGGAGCTGAGGCGACGGTTGATGTACAAGGACATACTTGGGAAGGTAAAAGTCTACGTATATGTCGTTGAGTTCCTGAAGAGGGGCTTGCCGCATGCACACTGGCTGCTGATAATGCAGAGGAAGTACAAGATCACCTGCCCTGAGCAGTACGATGCGATTATCTCTGCAGAGCTACCCAACAAAAAGAAGTACCCTGAGCTCTACAAGATGGTCACGAAGCATATGATGCACGGACCATGCGGGGTGCTTAATCCAAACTACCCATGCACAAAGGATCGTACTTCGTGCAAGAACTATTACCCGCGACCATTCTGCGATTCAACATCGCAAGGCAAGGATTCGTACCCAGTGTACAGGCGGCGCGATGATGGTCGTAAGGAGATGGTTCGAGGTCACATGCTGGACAATCGATGGGTTGTCCCGTACAACCCGTATCTCATACGCACTTTCAACTGCCACATTAATGTTGAGGCATGCAGCAGCATTAAATCCGTGAAATATTTGTTCAAGTATATCTACAAGGGCCATGACAAAGCATCTGTGGCAGTTAGGGAGAATGGGAAAAAAGATGCCAAAGGGAACGTTGATGAGATTACTGATTACAAAGAGGCCCGGTGGGTGGGGCCTCCGGAAGCAATGTGGAGGATATACGGCTTTGACTTACACGAGTGTCACCCACCGGTGCTGGCACTGCAATGTCATCTCCCCGGCCAACATATGGTTTCATTTTATGCACGGGACAAGGTTGAACGAGTTTTAAAAAAAGCCACGTATCGATGTCACACCCGATTTTACAAGGAAAACCGAATGCATCTCATATGTGCGCCAGGATCAGAATTACACACACATGATAGACAATAGAGTGTAATACCATAACTGTAATCAAAACGTACAGGAGTTTAACCGATACAATATTCATTTATTACACTCAGACGGGTGGACACGAAGGTCCGAACACAAAACGACAACTAAACGAGTAGCTCCTTCTTCAACTTCCACAGGCATAATGACTGGGGGATCCGCATGCCTTAGAACTCCTCGAAGTCGCTCCAGTACTCCTCACCGATGTTCTCCTCTGAACAGCGGTAAGCAAGGGTGAGCACTCTTATGGTTGGAGCTCAGCAAGTGGGGGAAACATGCAAGGCTACCAAGGATAGGCTAAGGTTTGCAGCGGTCAGCATTTTATAAGTTGGTCAAATTTTAGTTAACAGCACCTAGTTACTAGATGTAAGTTTATACCAACCCACTTAAGCTTTAAAAGACATCCCAAGCCCAAAGACCCACAAGATCCACGATTTACATCCATCTTTAAGTTTGATTATCATGTGAGGGTCCAAGCCGCTCTTGACCGTGAGCACGGCTGATCGATCAGTTTTAACTCTGCAGAGGTTGTACACTTTACCCACAGCTCGTGTTCCCCATGTTGCCCGGGTTAGCTAGACCCTTAAACACTTACAAGGTGAGTGGCTAGGGGTCCACTACGAAGCCTTTACAAAGGAAAGCAAAGAAACCAATAGCCCGCGACAGTTACAGCTCAGGGCGGACCATAACCCTCCCTAATGGTCAGCACCTTAGGAAAGGCTGCTACCCTAGAAGAACCGGGCTATACCCCTGCAACCCCGAGCCCCCTGTGCCCCTCTCGGAAAAAGGCTATCAGATAAACCCACTCTCCTAATTAATTGGCTAAGCCAGAACCATGTGGACTGTGGTTGTACTGTTTTCTTGGGTGGTTCTCCATGTTCCATTTAAAATATATGATCTTGTCTTATTCTTAAACAACATTTCATAAACATAACAGATTGCAATACATAACCCACATAACCAGCCCAAGTTTAGCAACTAAGCAATTATCTACCCAAAGCATTTGTTAAACAGGGTTGATCAAGGTAACAGGGTGAAACATCTAGTCAAGTCCTTAAAAAGGTGTTTGCCCATCAATTTAATGCATAGCAACAAGTAAAGTAAACATTGTAACAGCATGCAGTTATATAGGTTCAAAAGAGAATATGCAGAGGGGGAAATCCACTTGCCTTCCTCTACAAACTGAGTATCTTCTTCTTCGTAGACAGGCTCTTCCTGATCGTCTCCAATGGGGAGCTCAGACGAAACAGGCACGATATCTACGCACAAGCATATACAAACAAACAATAAATAAACAGTACACCAAACAATAACAAAAGCTAAAAACACACTGTCTAAAAGATTCTACTCGCTGAGACGATCATTTCGGTATATAGAACGCTAAAAACGGAGTTAAAACAAGAAAGATATGATTAAAACAAGTTACAGGGACCTTTCTGTAAGAAAACTAAGCCTACAGGACTGTTATGAATAAAACCAGGGACTAAAATATAATTTTACATAGAAACAGAAGGGCTAACATGTGAAAACAAGTAAAAAGGACCTCGGGTGCTATTTAACAGAGAAGGCAGGGGCTAAAGCATAAGATTCAGGACCTGTTTGTGAAGGTTTATATAGGTGGAAGGACCGGCATGCAAAAACATAGAAATCCAGGGGCTCTTTAAAGAAAACGGCTCGATTGAGCCGTGGATCTTCAATCCAACGGCCGCGGCGGCGGTGGACCGCGCTGTGAGCCCTGCTCACGGGTCCACGGTGGACCGAGGCCAAGGGGTACGCCCCGTTTTGATCTGAACCGTCCGCGCGAGATCCAGAGGCTGAGGACGTGTGCGAGCGGGGCGCGGCGGCGAGTGCGCCGGAGTGCGGCGGCGCGCGGCGGAGGCTCGCCGGCACGGCCCTAGATCGTACCACAGGGCACTAAAACGACCACTGGCGGCCTCTATGCGTAGCTGGAGCAAATGCGCACGTAACCAAGCCAAAAAGACGGCGGCCCCGGCGATCACGACAACCCACACCGAAAGGGGGCGGCGCGGGCCTCGCCGGCGTGCGGGCGCCGGTGCTACGGTGCGCATGAAGGTCAAGGAATGGCGAGAAGGTGACGCTTACCACACGGAGATGGAGTAGAAGCGTTTGCCGGTGAGGAAGAGATGACGGCGACGAAGTTCAGCGACGGCAGCGAGCTCGGGGCGGCGCTCCGGCAGACGGGGTAGGAGCTCCAGGAGACGTGAAGGACGTGAACCTGCGGCAAGAGAAGACTCCCTGAGCCACGGCTGCATCATCCGAGAGGAAAAAGAGAAGAAGAAAGGGACCCTTCACCGGCGGTGAGCTCTTCCAGCGGCGGCGGAGACAGGGGCGGCGGCGCTGGGTGTATGTGGTGCTCGAGCGCGTGAAGGCGTGATGCGAGTGCAAAGGGGAGGGCGAGAGCTCGGGCTCGATCTTAAATAGGGACAGAGAGAGAGAGGAAGCGGAAAGGTGCGGCGGCCGGCAAGCTTGCCATTAACGGCCGGCGGCGCCACGGCATAAAGAAGGAAGGGGAAAGGGAGAAACGGAAATTTTGAAGGGGAAATGTGCACGAGGATCACGGCTCTTGATTGGAGCCCGCAGTTGGAAGGGGGAAGCGGAGGAGGCGCGGGACGCGGCGGTATCCCTGGCCGGCGCCGTTGAACAGAGAAAGGGGGGCGCTGGAGGAAGGAGAAGGGGGCGCCGACAGGTGGGGTCGGTCCGTCAGCGACACAGAGAAAAAGGAAAAAGGAGGAGAGGAGGTGGGCCGCTGCGGGGACGGGGAGATGGGCCGGTGGGCCGGCTGGGTTAGAAAGGGAGGTGAGGTCCTTTCTCTTTTTTTCTTCTTTTTCCTTTTTCAAACTCTTTTAAAATTCAAACTTTTTCAATTCAAATCCATTCAAAACTTCTCAAACTTTTTCACAAAATTTTATAAACTTTTTAAACCTTACACAAGCAACCAAAACCATGCATAGCCAAATAATGATGCACAAACACTTGTTGTCTCTAAATTAATTAAATTAAGTTAAATACTTTAGAGCTCAAATTAAATAGCATTTTCATTTTAAATCCTTAAGACTATGCTAACATGTTGCTTAGGTGAATTTTGGTGATGGAATTTTTTTTAGGGTGTCACAATCGAGGACTCGATGCTCACAGAATGGTTTACCTACAATTACCATCATCCGGAAGCTCGCGGAATATTGTATCGTGACTTTCCCAAGTATTATACCTGGAACGTCAAAGATAAATGTTGGCAACCTAGGAAAAACTCAAAATACCAGGTCGAGAGACTCGTGTCTGCTAATCCGGTAGAGGGTGAACGCTATTTTCTTCGGGTCCTCCTAAACCATGTTCCGGGAGCGACATCATGGAGGGCTCTTAGGACTGTGAATGGTGTGCATTATGATACATTCCGTGACGCTGCTTGTGCTGCTGGTCTGATCGAAGATGACAACACGCTCGATGATTGTCTTACTGAGAGTACTATGTTCCAGATGCCATCCTCATTGCGTAGACTATTCGTTACAATAGTGGTGTTCTGTGCGCCGAAAGATGTGGCCGGTTTGTGGACAAAACACTTTGATGCAATGGTAGAAGACTACAAGCGCACCAATCCAAACCGAAGATGGGTGGAACAGATGGTTTTGATTGACATCCGGAACATGGTGGAATCTATGGGTAAAGAGTTTGAGAAGTTGCGCCTATCAAAAATAGATGATGCATACGATGACGCTAGCGCGGTCCCTCGTGAGATATTTGAGGAGGCCAGCATTGAGACAAATCCAGAAGATGTGGGGCTATTGTCTCTACTAAATGAGGAGCAGAGGGCTGCCTATGATGAGATAATGTCCACAGTCGACTCCAAACGAGGTGGCTTAATCTTTGTAGATGGACCAGGCGGAACAGGAAAGACTTTTTTGTACAGAGCGCTTCTCGGAACCGTTCGCAGTCAGAACAAGCTTGCTGTTGCTACAGCGACATCTGGTGTCGCAGCATCTATAATGCCTAGTGGGAGGACAGCCCACTCATGTTTCAAGATTCCCCGAACGCTCGACGATAAAGAAGGATGCGGCTTCACCAAACAGTGTGGAACTGCCAAGCTGCTGCAGCAAGCGTCTCTCATCATTTGGGACGAGGCGTCTATGACAAAGAGGCAGGCTGTGGAAGCGTTGGACTATAGTATGCGTGATATAATGGGATGGAAGGATCTTCCGTTCGGTGGGAAGACAGTTGTATTTGGTGGAGATTTCAGACAGGTCCTCCCTGTTGTACGTAAAGGATCCAGAGCTCAAATTGTCGGTGCTTCCTTGCGAAAGTCAGATCTTTGGGCATCCATGCGACATCTTAAGCTTGTGCACAACATGAGGGCCCAGAGTGACCGAGCGTTCGCAGATTATCTTTTGCGCATTGGTAATGGCACAGAGGAGGTTAATGAAGATGGTGATGTACGTCTTCCTGACGAAATATGTGTCCCGTACACTGGGGATTCCGAGAAAGATCTTGACACACTGATCGAGAGCATCTTTCCAAATCTTAATGAAAACATGACAAACAAGGATTACATCACCTCCAGAGCCATTTTATCAACATGTAATGACTGGGTGGATGATATTAATTTGAAGATGATCAACAAGTTCCAGGGTGGGGAGGTGGTGTACCATAGTTTTGACGAAGCGGTTGATGATCCCCATAACTACTATCCTGAGGAGTTCCTTAACACATTGACTCCCAACGGGATACCTCCACATGTCCTAAAGCTAAAGATCGGCTGCCCGGTAATATTGCTTAGAAATTTAGACCCTGCAAAAGGACTCTGTAATGGAACGAGACTTGTGGTTAGAGCATGCCAAAGAAACTCAATAGATGCTGAAATTGTTTTGGAGCAGCATGCCGGGAAGAGGGTTTTCCTTCCTCGAATACCCTTGTGCCCCTCTGATGACCAGATGTTCCCATTTCAATTCAAGAGGAAGCAGTTCCCAATTAGGCTCAGCTTCGCCATGACGGTTAACAAGTCACAGGGTCAAACACTACCAAACGTAGGAGTGTACTTGCCCGCACCTGTGTTCTCCCATGGACAGTTGTATGTTGCTATGTCTAGAGCCACAGCCAGAACGAACATCAAGATCCTCGCCCTCCCGCCTAATGCAGAGGCAGAGGAGGAAGAAGCTCGAAGGCAGGAAAAGAAAGATGCAAAAAAGACGGCAAATGGCAAGGGTAAAAAAATGACGTGGTCAAAAAACAAAAAAGAGTACTACCGGTGAATGGCACGTATACGAAGAATATTGTGTACAAGGAGGTTTTGATATTGTAGGTCAGGTAATATTATGATATTTGTTATTCATGCATATCTTACTGATTAGTGCGTATGTGGGATAGAATGATGACATTTAATGCTTCTTACTTTCTCTCCAGGTAAAATTAAATTAACGATGCCGTTGGGGAAGCTACTGGGTCACCCGTACCCATGCCCGTGCATTCCCCATTCCTAATTACCTATGCGGATAATCCCCAATAGATATGGATAATCCAATGGGTAGAAGAAGCTCCAGGTACGGCGACACGCCAACACCCACTCGAGCAAGGATGGCGACGGGAACTGGAACCCTAGCTACGCCATGCAGCATGCCGTTGTTGAACTCCACGCCTCCACGTTGACATGCGCCTCCGCCTCGCCATCTGCAGTGTTTGTCTCCGCTGCGGCGGCACTGGTAGACCTGCTTGTAGGTGCGCGAGAGCGGCTGCTTGCGAACTCGTCGGCAGGGACGGGACAAGGGTGGGCAAGGAAGCAGTGTTGCGGGTGCTTCTCATCGCTTGGACGACGGTGACGACGACAGTCGGTCTGGTGAAGTCATCCCTGGCGGCGACCACGCTCAAATTTGACTAGGCTTGCCGAATTGAACAAGCGCCTCCGCAGTAGGCGCATGCTGGTTCCTCAATCTTCACCCCGCGCGGCGGCGATTGCTCGACTCCAGCGGCGATTTCTCGACTCCGGCGCGCTCCCTACCTTATCTTCCTCCTCATCGAGCGTTCACCTTCCTCCTCTGACCAACCACGCGCGGGCGTCGGCAGCCTCGTGTGTACGGTACTCGTGAAAGCGCAGAGGCGCGCGGCGCGGCGGCGGCGCCGGCAACCTCCGCCGTGCGACGGAACGCGCGTGGTGGGGCTGGTATGGTGGTGGGGCAGCGGGAACACGCCTCCCGCCGCGAGTTCCTTTCCTCCCGTACGCGAGGTGTCGGAGCCCGACACGCCGGACACCTGTGTCCCTGCGTGTTGTGAACGGTGGACTCCTCGCGCTGTCCTCGCGGTCTGCGGCGGCGGCGGCGAGTCGAGTTGACGGGGCTTCTGCGATTCTGCACGCTAGCACGATCTGGGTAATACCCATGAATACCCTCCCTATACCCATAACCAACTGGATAATCCATACCCTCCCCATACAATCTGGATGTGGATTTGGGTATGGGTACTGGGTACCCAACGACATCATTAAATTAAATGCTTTACGATACTGTGTATGGGATGGTGTTTCAGCTCCACATGGTTTATCTCAATTCAATAATCTAGGTAAACAAAAGTCCAATAATGTTCTGTCTTATTTAATTGTCCTTGAATATATAAAGATAAAATATGAAAAGTTTTTTTTGCATGATTGAGAAGTTTGCTTTTAGCATATTATTTGGGCTCATGAGTTATTATTGGCACTACTGCTTCATATGTCTACTGTTTTTGCGCACTTCTTTATGGGGCATCGATTCATCATTGATTCAACCTGTGTTATAATCTTAAATCTGTAAATCTTATATTGGGCAAAATAGTGATGTGGGTTTGTAAAGGAGCTTCCGAAGAGTGCATTGATCCATTGCTTACTTCGTATTAGTTATCAGTTATCTGTACTATATCAACCTATGGTGTATATACTTTGTTTCAACCAAAAAAATCCCTGTTCTGAGGTGTTAGCAACCTTCAATTGTGATACTTCTTTTCTATTTGGTAGGATCGTAGGAGATAGTTACTTATATTCACACAGGATGGTGAGATCGCTAAATGAATGGCTTGCCAAATGTGTAGAGTGATCACAAAGGTGATAAGAAAAAGTTGTTGGAAGTACTAATATGCAGGAACAACTGCTATAATTTGTTCCTTGTACTATTTCCGTTGTACACCAAATCTTTTCTTTATTAATCTCTACTATTTACAATTCTCAGGTTGCTACAACAGGATAATAGGCGTTGAGGTGTATTGTGCTTCGGAGGAGTGTGGCTGCACTTAAATTAGTTTCGCTAGTCAACTTAAGGTGACGATTATGTACTTAACCAACACTTACTCACTCTGAGGTGATGTTCAGTCACTATACAATTTAGTTGCAATGTAGTATTGTTTGTAATATTAACGGCCATGTGATGCAAACATATATTCAAGTGAACACTATTTCTATGTACAAGTTTCAAAATTAATAGTTTTTGTTTATGTAATAGTAGAAGAACAGATTTCTTTATCGAAGCTTTAGTTGGTTGTTGTGTATCTTATATCAAAATAATATTGCAACGTTGTGTTTTGCTGAAATAATATTTTATTCCATAATAACCAGTCAATCTAGGAGGGGAAACAATTTAGTGGTGGTGATCAATCTGTCCGACAGATCATTCAATCTCTAAAAGCTTACGATTGTTCTTACCACAAATTTTCAAGTGGATGGCTCATTCTGCAATACATGACTAGCTGGAAAAGTGATAAAAAAGTTGACATCTGTACGGTGAGTATACTTTGTTAAATGTTACTTTTTCATAATCTAAAAATATCCAAAAAGATCTATTACATGTCGTGTTTTGACTTTAAGAAAAAAATATTCAAATGTTTCAGGATAGTCTTGCTATGCGACGTAATTTCTTCGTCGATCTTATGGCGCATGAAGCAAATGCTTGGATAAAGCGCCTACCAAGCATTGAAAAACACTATCTTCGACGCATCACAGGCAAAGATTTTCAATAGACATAGTGTGCCATTTTGGTTGTCTTTGTCCTAGTCACTTAGGCAGATTACCACATTAATAGATAGACATAGTGTACGCTCAACTTCAAGTCATTCTTCGGATGTGATATCTTCCATTTAAATTTTTTTGTATGATTTGAGTATTGCGCTATAAATAATTGGATGCCCGTAGCAACGCACGGGCACGAACCTAGTTTCTCTAGGACTTCCAATCGTTCTTTGTAGGGGCCAGAGGCAGCGTAGCCCCTTGCGTCAGGACGCAAGGGACCAAGTTCTCTTTATGATACTCTCGGCCGATGATTCTCTCGTTGCTAGCGAGGTGCCACCGCGGAGGCTCGAACCCAGGCTGCATGCCAGCGTTAGCTCAGCTGACCACCCAAGCCAACACCCCTTCCCCTTCGAATCGTTCTTTGGAGCTTCGGTGTTGATGTTGAATCGCTCTTTGGATATTTGGGCAAGAAACAGCTGGATAACATTGGGGAAATCAACAATTTTGGTAAATGTAGTTCGATCATGATTGGCAAGATGCTGATTTGAGAGTAGAGCTCCATGGAAGAGCACGAGTTCAATTTCCTAGTTGCGGCAGCAAGCAGACTGGTAGGTCATCTTCTCTGATTCTTCCATCGGCCATTGTCTTGTCTGTCTTTGACAGCGGGCGGCGTGAGCTCAAGGAACTGTGGTGAGCTCAAATGCGTTCCCAGGCAGGTTTGGCGTCCGGCAGAGCCTCGTCGGTGACTCCAGCGAAGGAAGGAGGACCAGGAGGTTCACGGAGCACGGTTTGACTTCTTCCTCTGCTCCACCTTAGAATGACAAGTTAGCGACTACGTACAATATCGCACTGGCGCAACGGCTTCAGCGCGGACAGTACGTGGGTTGCCGCATAGTCCGCAAGAAATTTGTGGCGCATGCGGGTTGACCCATCGCCCCGCAAGAAAATTTGCTGCTCATGCGGACGCGGGGCGGGCAGACGTGGACCGCCCCGCTTGCATCTCTGATTAGACAACGTCATGCTACAGTAACCAATCTTTAATGATGGATTAGTTAGATTTAATAGATTCATCTTGCGGTCCATTCGTGTATTTATTTTGTAACTAGTCTACGTTCAATACTCCTAATAGATCTTACTAGTAAGAATGCACCTGCAACACGCACGTGCTATATCCATACAGTCAATAAAGTGAAGAGTGGATTATACATTCATTTGCTTGACACGGTGGTGAGTAGAAGGCGTTTATGGAATTTTGACTTTTGAAATATTAGACTATATGTAACTATATCCTCTATTTTTCACCACAAAGGAATATTTTAGTAAATTTTAAAACTTTTTACTTTCTACTAAATGACATTACTGAGACTGTGAAAGGACCTTGTGATGCCTAGAGGGGGGTGAATAGGATCACTTCGAATTTCTAAAACAAATGCAGCGGTTAAAAGACAGGTCGGTACTACCAACGTTGTGTCGGCACTACCGAGGGTCTCGGTACTACCGGCACAGGAGCGGTACTACCGACTAGCCAGAGATCACTAAGACGAAATTCAAAAACTAAATCGATTCTAGCAATTTTACTTGAATCAAGAGTTGAGTTTAAATGCTAAGAACCTCCTGCAACCAAAGATACGAGTTGGAACACAACAAATATATAGATCGGGCCAAACCACACTTCTAGGGTTAGAGAAATTAGAAGAACTCAAACAAGCAATTGACAAGAGGTTTAATCCGAAGTTCACTTCCACAAAGGAAGCTACGTCTCCGTTGAGGATCCCACAAAGGGAGGGCTATCACCAAGAGCCTCTTGCCTCACCCAATCCCCACAAAGGAAGATTGGTGCTCACTAAGAATTCTCCACCAAGGAGGGGTAATACAAACGATCTCAGGTGCTCCACACGAAGAGGGCACTCAGCGGGCGACGCCTAACCGTCTAGAAGCAAGCTTCAAGAGTAACAAACGCGAATCGATGCCCGGAGATGCTTCGAGTGCTCTTGTGATGAAGGAGATGGATGGGTCACTCAAAGCTTCTCAATCTCACACCAAGATCTCTTCCTCACTCAATCCCTAGCTCATAGGATCAAAGGATTGGCTCTAGGGAGGAGTGGAGAAGGGGAGTGAATGCTCTTGGGTGTGTTTGTCTTGGGTTAGGTCAGCAGCGAATGAAGGGGGTGAGGAGGGGGTATAAATACCCACCCTCCAAAACTAGCCATTACTATGCTGAAATGAGTTTTATCGGTACTACCGACCTCAGGTCGGTACTACCGAGGGGCTCCGAAAAAAGAAAACAGAACAGCTTTCTCGGTAGTATCGACCTGGGGTGGGATCTACCGAGGGGCCCCCTGAGAAGAACCAAAACACCTTTCTCGGTAGTACCAGCATGGGGTCGGTACTACTGAGGGGTTCAAGAAAACCAGACAGAAACCCTTTATCGGTACTACCGACCCAGGGCCGGTACTACCGACAAAGGGCAGAACAGGGAGGAAACAAAGGTATGTGTACGTGTAGGCTTTGTGTTTCTCTTGGTTTTCTTGAATCACCTTCCTAAGCACTTTTAGCATCTCTAGACGGTCAATTCGCATCCCTCTTAATAGTATGGTGTTTCCTATACTCAATTTCAAAATATAAACCAATTTAAACCTCCAATTGAGCTTCAACACCGAATAGAAGGTATGAGGGGCTTCTTTTGATTAAATACGAATTTTATCCTTTTAATCCCTGCACACATCTCATTGAAAGTATTAAATCATCCAAATTGTATTGTCATTATCACCAAAATAATTAGGAGCCTAGATGCACTTTCAATCTCCCCCTATTTGGTGATTGATGACAACACAACTTGGTTATATAAAAGAGATGTGTGTATGCAATGAGTTAGGTAAAGACTCCCCCTAAATATGTGCAATGTCAACTATGAGAGGCCTCAAATGCCTTTTGCACAAAATTTAGCAAGAGCTCCCCCTAAATCTTTGCATTCAACACATGGTGCATAAGTGTGAAAAACAAAATCCCGTGATGCATATGACAAGTTATATCACAACAATAAAGAGAGAAAAAACATCCAACACACATCCATAGCATCACACATAGATAAATAGGTTCTTACATCACACTAGCATTCATAAGTCTTACAAATTTAAATAGGTTCACTTGGCACATCATCATCCATCACACCACACAAATAAGTTCATACATGTCCATAAGCCTAAGATAGATAGATAGGATACATCACATCTCACATGAACCATAAGTGAGCTCACTCCCCCTTTGGCATCAAGCGCCAAAAAGAGGAGGCCCTTCAATCGTTGTCGTCATGTGGAGAGTGGATAGCCAGAGGAGAGTCTTCTTCTTCATCGGTCTCGCCGCCACCAAAGTCCTCATCATCAATATCAGCCGGAGGCTCTCCATACATCATAGAGGCCTCACCATACGCCTCCCAAGGATTGTAGAAGACCGGTGGAGGAGGAAAGTCCATGGGCTCATGAACGGGAGAGTGCTCAATGTCAGCTCGAGCAAGCAAGGCCTCCTGATGGGTTTCTAACTTAATGAGCTGCTTCTCTGTATGCTGTCTGTGGGCACGGATCTCCTGAGCATTGTGCCTTCCCACATTGAAGCAAGCAAAGAGTCCCTGAGATAGAAAGTTGAGAATGCTCTTCTTCTTGCTACCGGATGGAGGAATACCCTTGGAGCTAGAAGGCCCCTAAGAAGATGATGGTGCATCATAGGAGGATGGGCCAGCTGAGGAGGGTCCTGCAGAGGAGTGTGGCCTCGGAGGGGCATGCTTGCCCACCTTGAGTAGACGCTCAATGTTGCCCTTATTTGGCCTATAGAAGGTGTGAACCTTGTCTGCCATAATATCCACTCCAGTGACCTCACATATCATCTTGAAAATCCAAGGAGCATACTTGCAAGACATGTTGGCGGACACAGAGTTCACAATGATCTCCTCCCATATGCAATCAAACACACTGAAAGGCTCTTGACCAGGAGCCATCTTCACTAGCATGTTCTTGGAGATGTTGGAGATGTTGTAGTTGTCACCCATCTTAGGACTCAAAGTATAGCGGAAGAATTGGTTCAACATCCTATAGAGGGGTTTCATTCCATGAGTAGTCCCAAACTTAATGTTGCCATAAGCAGTGTCATACATGAAGGCCATCTCACTGTCAAGAGAAATATCACCACCATGAATTTTCCCATAACCAAGATCCTGTGGGCTAAAGCCAAGTATCTCCGCAAACCTCTCATAGGTGACAGAGAGGGCTTTCCCTGAATAGTCCAATAAAAGGTCTTGGTCTCACGTTTGACATAGAGATTGGCATAGAATTGAGCGACCACCTCCTCATTCCAATCAAGATTCCTAGCCATGATGTGATCCATACCCTTAGCAAAGCAAACATCAATAGCCTCATTCACCACCGGTATCCTAAGTGATCTCAAATGATCCCAATGAATGGACTTCATATCAACTGTGAGATTTGCCTTAGATAGGATGACCGACTCATACCAATCCGCATGAAACTTAAGCCAAAAGCGAATGTCTATGGTATACTCCTTTTGGTATTGAGCGGGGTCATCGTACCTTTCCATGTAAACATCATGAGTGCCCTTGGTGTAGTCCACCATACGCACAATCCCTGCGTGAGGAGGTTTGCAAGGCCTCAAGGTGAATCCCTCTAGAGAGTCCAAAGATATGTCCTCATAATCATCATAATGATCATCCGGTTCATGCGCACGCTTGGTGCGGGCTCGATGACCTTGGTCGGTGGAGCGACGAGGAGCTGTGGGAGGATTAGTGCGACCACGACCACGAGGGCGTTGAGAGCCCTTTGCAACCTTCCTCTTCCTTTGAGCAATGGGGATGTCATCATCGGATTGCTCTTCTGCCACTTGCTTGCCTTCACGCGCCATCTGTGAGATAAAGATTACTGGAATGAGATGACATGAAAGGTTGGTTGAAACTGAGATGGGAGATATGTCTTGAATCGAGTCACTGCTGTGGCAGTTGTTGGTACTTCTGGACCAGGGTCGGTAGTACCGAGGGGGTCGGTACTTCTGAGACCGGGCCAGTAGTTGAAGAGTATCCTGGCCCCCTAAGTGGGTTTTGGTGATTTAATGACGGACCATTAAGCTACTAATGATGTATTGAGTATATGAGCAGGTACTAAAATTCTAAGATGGCATCTAAGCGTTTCATTGCTATTTAAAAAGGAAGTGATGCTAAAAGAAGGATTCCTTGGAGGTTTATTTATCTTATATTTTGAATTTGAGTCCTAGGAATGCCGTACTATTAAGAGGGACATGAATTGTATCTTCCAAGAGTTGAAAAGGTGCTCTAGATGACTAACCAAAATCCTATGAGAGACACCTTGCACTGCACGATCACCGAGATATCCATAAGTGTGCTGACTCTGGAAGGCCAGACAATCCGGGTTTTATCCCGGACAATCCGGACTTCCCGGAGTGTCCGGGCCTAGTCCGGATACTCCGGGTCTTAGAGCTGTAACGACTCTTTTCTGGGTGAGGAGGTATTTATACCCCCTCAACCCTATCCTTTCTCTCTGTCTTGCCTCATTTCGTCCTGCAGCATTCTGAACACCTTCTCCCTCCTCTTTACTCCCCTTGGCACTTGGTTGTTGAGCTTTGGTGGGGATTAAAGGAGGAAGTCAAGGCTTGAGCAAGTGAGAGTGCTAGTGAGCTAATTTCCCATCTCTAGAGCACCTCGTTCTTCGCTTGGTTGGCAGTCTCATGTTTGTTACTCTTGGAGCTTTGAGCTCCTAGCCGGCTAGGCGTTGCCTTGGAGCATCCAAAGGATTGTGGCTGCCCAAGGAAGTTTGTATTACCCCGTGATTGAGTAAGTAATCCTAGCTCGATCTTTGTGATCGCTAGGGGGAGGAAAGTGACCTAGGTGTAAAGGTCCACCCTTTGTGGGTTCCTCAACGGAGACGTAGAGCTCAAGGTGTGAGCTTGAACTCCGGTAACAAATCCCTTGTGTCTCTTGTGCTTGTTGCTCTTGTTATATGCTTGAAATCCTCTTGAGTACATTTCTAGGGTTTGTGGCCGATCTACTTCGTGGTAAGGTTCCTACTATTTTCAAGTGGTGGAACAGGCTTATATCTCTTCTTTGCATAACCTATTTTCACAGATTTGAGTTTGGCCAAGTTTGGTTGCAGTTGTTTTCGTCGCCCCCTCAAAGGCCGGACAATCCGGACATTTTCCCGGATACTCCGGATTTCCCGGAGTATCCGGAAAAATATCCGGAGACTCCGGACCTTGGTCTGATAAGTTGTTTTAAGTTGTGATTTTTCAGGAGCGACTATTCACCCCCCCTCTAGTCGACCTCTAGATCCTTTCAATTGGTATCAGAGCCGGTTGCTCCGTTTGAAGCTTAACCGCTTGGAGAAAAGAGATGTTGACCCCAACTAATCAAGCAACGCCGCCCGAAGGTGACTTGACCAACCCCGATGGGAATCAACCACCCGTGAACACACTCGAGGGTCCTACGGGTGCAGCGGGTGGTGCCGGTGGAGCTAGCACAAGTCATCATCCAAGAAATGACGATGGTGGATCATCCTCCTCAAGCGATGATGACTTCGATGATGCAAGGTCCAACCGCTCCACTCGTCGGCCTTCGGGAAGGGAGTTTTCTTGAATCCCTTACGATTACTCCAATTTAATCTTTGATAAACCATCGAGTTCCCACCACATTGGAAAGATACCCCAATTTGATGGAACCGGCTATTCCAAGTGGAAGAACTCGATGGAGGAGTATTTGATGGCGGTAAACCCCGCACTTTGGAGTGTTGTGAACAGGGGAATCACTTTTCCTAGTGGAGATGCTACTTTGACACAAGCTCAAGCGAATGAAATTCAACGTAACTATCAAGCAATCCGCATCATCAAGAGCTCTCTCACCGTCGAAGAATATGACAAGGTTGATGGCTTGAAGTCTGCCAAAGATGTGTGGGACACTCTCTTCATCAACCATGAAGGAACAAGGCAAGTTAGAGAAGGAAGAATTCGAGCTCTTGAGAGTGAGCTCAACCGCTTCGTCATCAAAGAAGATGAATCTCCACAAGACATGTACAACTGCTTGAACAAGATCATCAATAAGATCAAGTCTCTTGGAAGCACAAGATGGGGAAGAAAGAAAGTAGTTGATAAGATCCTCTCCGCTTATATGGCTAGGGATGTTCAACTCACTACACTTATATGGCTTCAAGAAGTTCACTCCGGCGGATGTGATTGGTAGAATTGAAGAACATCTCATCACCGTCAAGGAGTCAAAGCTCTCTCAAGAAATGTCAAAGATGCATGAACAAATTGAAAAGAACAAGGGAGTAGCTCTCAAAGCTTCAAGCAAGGACAAAGAGAAGAGGGCAAGCTCATCATCCTCCAAGACCGTGGTCAAGGAAGATAGTGATGAAGATAGTGATGACACCTTGACTCCCGAGCAAATGGCTCTATTTGTGAAGAGGTTCACCAAGGTGATGAAGAAGGGTGGCTTCTTCAACAAGAACAAAGACAAGGACAAGATCAAGACCAAGAGAACATCCAAGAGGTCATGCTTTGGGTGTGGCAAGGAGGGTCATTTCATTGCGGAATGCCCCAACATCAAAGTGAGAAGAAGAGACACCAACAAGTATGACAAGAACAAGAAGAAGGAAGTTGGTGAAGCTCATTTGGGTGAAGAATGGGATTCAAATGATGATAGCTCCGACTCCGATGATGAAGCGGGGCTTGCCACAATATCTATTGCTCAACCCATTGACAAGCCATCACTCTTTGGGGATATCACCGATGATGAAGATGACTTCACCCACACATGCCTCATGGCTAGGGGCACTAAGGTAGACACTAAACCTTCTCCCCTAGATGATGATGATGATGTTGATAGTGATGATGAATTTGAAAGAATGATCACTAGTTTTGGCAAGAAAGCAACCAAACGAATCATGAACTTTCTAAATGAAATCAAGAATAGAGATGAGACTCTTGAGGTGCAAGAAGAGCTCTTTAGACTTGAGCGAGAGAAAACTATTACCCTTGAGGATGCCCTGGTTTCAAGGTGCAAGAGGGCTTGCTCAAAGAAAAAGAGGAAGAAATTCTTAGCCTCAAGAACTCCCAAGCTAAAGAGGCCGTTATAGTAGATGAATTAACTAGGAAGTCCTTCCTAGCTAAGGATGCTTGCTCTAGACTTGAGAGTGAAAAGGTTGAACTTCAAGAGAGCTTAAAACGCTTGAAAGCTAGTCACATTGCAATTGAAGTTCAACTTGACAATCTTAAGAATAGTGCTAAAACAACCTCTAATGATGCTACCTCTAACTCAAATGCTTCTACAAGTAATAGTTGTTCTAGATGCTATAACCTTGATATAAATGCTTATGCCACTAACATTGCCGAGATGAATGCAATGAAGAAAGAGATTGCTCGGTTATCAAACTCTCTTGTTGAGGAAAAGAAGAAGGAACCTAAGAGAGGAGAGTTTGAGAACCATACCAAGGGCTTTGGTTCCAACTACATGAAGAAGTTTGGCTTTGAGAATGGGAAGGGACTAGGTAAGAATGAGCAAGGCTCCAAGGACTCTATCCCATTCATCAAGAACAACCACACAAGAGGTGTGGGAACAAGAAATGTGGTGCATGGGATGAAGCAATTGGGTGCCAAGGTTGAAGGTAAACAACCTAGGCTCAACACTCCCATCAAGTTCAAGAGCTCCAATGGCACATCCCATGAACCACAAGTCAAGACCAAAGTGGTACAAGCCAAGCAAACCAAGAAGCCCAAGGCACATGCTTCACAAGACAACTTCTATGCCGATTATGTGTTGACTTGGAACCACAAGGGTAAAGTGGTGGCCAAGTATGTGGGACCCCGCACACAAGGTTCTATGATTAAAAGGAATGTGTGGGTGCCCAAAGTTCTTGTGACTAACGTAAAATGACCCAACTCTCATTGGGTACCTAAAAACCAAGCCTAATTTGTTTTGTAGGCATACTCCTCCGGTGGAGCCAAACGGCTGATTGATAGTGGATGCACTAATCATATGACCGGGGAGAAGAAGATGTTAATGTCTTGTGAAATGATTGAAAATCCTACGGAAAAGATTGCCTTTGGAGGCAATGGTGGTGGAACGGTTGTTGGTCTAGGTAAAATTGCTATCTCAACCAATCATTCAATTTCTGATGTTTATTTGGTTGAATCTCTGGACTACAATTTGTTGTCCGTGTCACAACTTTGTGAAATGGGCTACAATTGTTTGTTCAACAATGAGGGTGTGACCGTCTTTAGAAGAGGCGATGACTCTGTTGCTTTTAAGGGTGAACTCAAGGGAAGGCTTTATTTGGTGGATTTTACATCGGAGAAAGCCCAACTTGATACATGCTTAATGGCAAAGTCTAGCTTGGGTTGGCTTTGGCATCGCCGGCTAGCCCATGTTGGGATGAATAATCTCAACAAACTTCTAAAGGGGGAACACATCCTAGGACTAACAAAAGTTCAGTTTGAGAAAGATAGAATTTGTAGTGCTTGTCAAGCCGGAAAGCAAGTTGGTGCTTCTCACCCCTCCAAGAATGTACTCACTACTACAAGAGCATTGGAATTACTTCACATGGATATCTTTGGTCCCGTGGCCTATGTTAGTATTGGAGGGAGCAAGTATGGATTTGTCATTGTTGATGATTACTCTCGGTATACATGGGTTTTCTTTTTGCGTGACAAGAGCAAGGTACATGATGTATTTAAGAAGTTTGCAACTAGAGCCCAAAATGAGTTTGATGTGAAGATCAAGAGAGTAAGAAGTGACAATGGCTCCGAGTTCAAGAACACCAACATTGAAGAGTATCTTGATGATGAAGGCATTGGTCATGAATTCTCCGTCCCATATACTCCTCAACAAAATGGGATTGTGGAGAGGAAGAATAGGACTCTCATAGAAGCCGCAAGAACTATGCTTGATGAGTACAAGACTTCAGATAGTTTTTGAGCGGAAGCGGTCAACACGGCTTGTCATGCTATCAACCGTTTGTATCTTCACAAGCTTCGACACAAGACCGCCTATGAGCTCCTAACCGGTAAGAAGCCTAATGTGTCTTACTTTAGAGTTTTTGGTTGTAAGTGCTTCATTCTCAACAAGAAGCCCAAGAACTCTAAGTTTGCACCTAAAGTTGATGATGGTATTTTTCTTGGTTACGCCTCAAATGCTCACGGCTATCACGTTCTCAACAAGACCACCGGTAGTGTTGATATAGTGTGTGACGTGACATTTGATGAATCTAATGGCTGTCAAGTAGAGCAAGTTGATGAAGTGTGTGTAGGCAAGGAAAAGACCTCTACAAATGACATCAAGAAGATGACCATTGGTGAAATCAAGCCTCAAGAAGAAGATGAAGTCATTGAAGCATGACCAAACCTCACTGCCGCTGCGAAACCCGGACACTCCAGAGAAAAGTCCGGAGAATCCGGAAATCCCGGAGACTCCAGACCTAACCCCGGAGAGTCCGGGCCCTCTGAAATCGATGCTCAAGACATTCAAGAAAATGAGGATTTGATTCAACAAGAAGCTTCTGAGCCACATCCAAGAGTTCGTCAGAATGTTCAAAGAGACCACCCCGTTGACAACATTCTTGGAAGCATAAGAAGAGGAGTTACCACAAGATCAAGATTGGCAAACTTTTGTGGGCACTACTCTTTCGTGTCCATGATTGAACCTCTCTCCGTGGAAGAAGCATTACAAGACGCTGATTGGGTGATAGCCATGCAAGAAGAGTTGAACAACTTCACTCGGAATGAAGTCTGGTCCCTAGTGGAACACCCTAAACAAAATGTGATTGGAACCAAGTGGGTGTACCGCAACAAACAAGATGAGGATGGGGTAGTGACCAAGAACAAGTCAAGGTTGGTTGGCAAGGGATATACTCAAGTTGAAGGCTTGGACTTTGGAGAGACCTATGCACCGGTGGCAAGACTTGAAGCAATTCGTATCTTATTGACCTTTGCTACTCATCATGATTTCAAACTCTTTCAAATGGATGTCAAGAGTGTATTCTTGAATGGCCCAATCTCCGAAGAAGTATATGTTGAGCAACCACCGGGCTTTGAAGACCCTCAATTCCCCAACCACGTCTACAAGCTCCATAAGGCGCTCTATGGTCTTAAGCAAGCACCTAGAGCATGGTATGAATGCCTTAAGGAATTTCTCTTAAGGAAAGGCTTTGAAATAGGCAAAGCCGATCCTACTCTTTTCACTCGCAAAGAAGGGAATGATTTATTTGTATGCCAAATATATGTCGATGACATCATATTTGGTTCTACTAACAAAGCTTGGGCGGATGAATTTAGTAGGATTATGACTAAAAGATTAGAGATGTCCATGATGGGAGAGTTGAAGTTCTTTCTTGGATTTCAAATCAAGCAACTCAAGGAAGGCACGTTCATAAGTCAAACAAAGTACACTCATGACATGCTCAAGAAGTTTGACATGGACAAGGCCAAACCCATCAAGACCCCAATGCCATCCAATGGACATCTTGATCTAAATGAAGATGAAAAAAGCGTTGATCAAAAGGTATATCGCTCCATGATTGGATCTTTGCTTTACCTTTGTGCATCTAGGCTCGACATTATGCTTAGTGTGTGCATGTGTGCAAGGTTTCAAGCCAATCCTAAGGAATGTCATCTCATGGCTGTTAAGAGAATCTTTAGGTATTTAGTACACACTCCTAACCTTGGTTTATGGTACCCAAAGGGCTCCACTTTCAATCTACTTGGCTATTCCGATTCGGACTATGCCGGTTCCAAGGTAGATAGAAAGAGTACATCCGGGACTTTCCAATTCCTTGGAAGGTCCTTGGTGTCTTGGAGTTCCAAGAAACAAAATTCCGTTGCCTTATCCACCGCCGAGGCCGAGTATGTTGCAGCAGGCGCTTGTTGTGCTCAACTACTTTGGATGAGGTTCACTTTGAGGGACTTTGGTTGTACGTTTAGCAAGGTGCCACTCTTGTGTGACAATGAGAGTGCCATCAAGCTAGCGAACAACCCCGTAAACCACTCAAGAACAAAGCACATAGACATAAGACACCATTTCTTGAGAGACCACGAAGCCAAAGGAGATATCGCTTTAAGTCATGTGAGCACCGAAAAGCAACTAGCTGATATCTTCACAAAGCCTCTTGATGAACTAAGGTTTTATGCTTTAAGGAGTGAATTGAATATCTTGGATTCTCGTAACTTGGCTTGAGATCATGCACATGTTTGATTGACTTAGGCTAGATCTTTACAAAAGAAAAGAATTTGGAAAATTGGTATGGATTTGCTTTGAAAAATATTTGGATCTTTCTCTAGATACAACACTTGAACTATTGTTCTCATTGTATGTTTGTGGCTAGTATCAAGTGTTGGAACCTCTTTAGCTCACATTAGTTTCACTCATAATCATCTTTATCCATATCTATCTCAATTCCTTGAAAATCAGCTGCTCAGTCTCAGGGGGAGCCGGAGACTCCGGGCTTTTCCCTGGATACTCCGGATTTCCCGGAGAGTCCGGGTTCAGCCCAGATACTCCGGACCTTAACTCCTATAAAAACGTTTTTACCGCAGTCAAAACCCTAATCTTCACCTTTTCACTGCGTGGACCATTTTTACTCCGTCTTCCCGTGCTCCCCCGCGCCTCTCTCCTTCTTCCCTTGGTTCCTCCATAGAACCTAGGGTTCCACCCTCCAAATCTTGAGAAAGTGAGAGATTGAAGGCTCCAAGGTGTGGAAAGCAAGGTGCAGCCATTGGTTTGGAGATTTGAAGGAGTTTCCCCTCGGTTCCCTCTCTTCCCTATGGTATTCAAAGGCCCCTTTGCCCGATCTCTCTTTCTAGACCATATCTTGCGAAACCTCTTGGATAGGATTGTTTCTTAGACTCTAGAAGTAGTGGATCTACAATATCTCAAGTTTCTCGTGGTGGATTTGTGAGGCATTGTGACTTAGGGTTTCGCCAGGAAAACCCGAAGACTCCGGACTTTTTCCGGACACTCCGGACTTTCCGGACTGTCCGGGAATTTTCCCGGAGACTCCGGATTTTCTTGCTGAAACTCCAAATCACCGTGTCACACACCTTTTCCATAGATGAATTATGTACTCCTTGCTACTCATCTCCAGATTATGAGGAAGAAGTACAAGCAAAACGAGCTGGCCACCCAAAGAAGGACAAAGGCTAGGCACGACCCTCAAACCTTGGGGGTTGTGCAAGAGACTTTGGGACTTGGCTCCTCTCAGAGATCCACTCGTGCTCGTGCCCCTGTTTACACCGAGCAAGAGATAGAAGAAGAGGAAGAACAACAAGTTGTTGGTGAGGAAGAAGAGGAAGAGGAGGAAGAAGATGCTGATCAGTATAGAGTTGCTCCTAGGCGTCACGGGAAAGGTCCAGCTCAGCCATCAAGGAAATCCCGTGAGGCCCCCTACATCTCTCGTTCTAGGCCTGTACCTCGTCCATCCATGCCAAAGAACCTTCCTACTCCCTACTCCCAAATCTGTCCCAGAACTCCACCCCATCTCACTATGTCTTTTCCATCAAATGTGAGGGTGGTGACTACTCCTGTCAATCTAAGGGACCCCGGGGCTGTGCAAGGGTTTGCCCAACAAATGGTGAGAGACTATACTAGAAATGCCCTTGCAGTCAGAGAACAAAGGGAGGAGGATGTCTACATGTATATCTCTAGTGAGGCACTTGAGTCGAGGTTTTGGTGTGACTTCCATAGGGACTTCTATCAGACAGTGATAAGAAGCCCACAGATGAAGGCAAAGAACAAGTCACCCATCGTGGAGATGAAGTACATTGAGTGGGCATACTATAAGAAGTTGGAGAATCCCACCTTTGATGCCGTCATTGATAGGTGCAAGGAACTTGGACTATATGAGATCATGGGTTTTAGATATGGATGGAATAGAGAGATTCTTGCTCAATTCCATTGCTCTTACTTCTATAACTCTCATCAAAACACTATCTCTTGGACCACTCAAGGCGAGAAGTACACCATTGACTACATGACCTTCTCTCGCTTACTTGGTCTTGGCTCAAAGGATGAAGCTCGCACTCCAATTCACAATGAAGACAAGTATAAACCCAAGGACATGGCATATATGTTCCCCTCTGCCTTCCTAGCTCATGAGGGAAAAGCTGACAATCTCATTCCTTACTACTATTACTTCAATCAGTTTTTCCGTGCCACCATTGATCCAAAGATGGGAGATAACACTGCTCTTAGGCACTATGCCGTCAATCTCCTCAATCGTGTGGCCCCTGAAGAAGAAGGCTTTTGCATCTTTGACTTCATTTGGAATGAGCTCCGCCGTGCTATGTGTGACCCCATGAAGCATCTCCCATATGCTCCTTACATCATGTATATGATTGAGAGGGTCACCAATACCCAATTTCCAAAGGATGTCACTCATGAGCCCCTTAGGCATCTTCGTGCTAGAGACAAAAGAGCCCCCATGAAGAAGAGCACAAGATTTGCCGGATCCTCTAGTGCTGCCCCTCGCCATGATGATGAGCCCCTTCCTCGCCCTTCACACTCATCTAAATCTTCTCGCAAGGTTAAGGGCTCCATGGTCAAGAGGGCTTTCAAGAGCATCTTCTCCATGTGCAAGCGCATTGTCACAGAGACTAATGAGAACCGCCGCGACATCATTGAGATCAAGTCTCATCTTGGGCTTCCTACAGACACCTATCATGAGCTCCCCGAGTTTGATGACCCGTTTGCGGAGTGGGATGCCCATGATGCCGCTGCTGCTGCACAAGAAGAAGAAGAAGAGCACGAGGAAGAAGGACAAGAAGAAGAAGAAGAAGAGGAGGAGGAGGACAACAATGAAGAAGAAGAAGAAGAAGACGACGACGACGACGAGTGATCACTACTGCTACTACTGCTCCTACACTTCCTTTTTGGTGCTTGATGCCAAAGGGGGAGTGAGTATCTTAGTTTTCGTTTCATGTTTGAGACTTGGAGAATTTGAGAACTGTGGTCTGTAATAACTCTTTTATGTGTGAGACTATGTGATGTGAGCTTGAGACTATTTGATTGTGTGCTTGTGATGCTAGTTATCTAGGTTGCAGTTTATTTTTCTAAGGATGCGTTTGATAGTTTGAAAATTTTCTGTGATGATTTGATTTCTGCTGAGTCTTCAAAGTCCGGACACTCCGGATATTTCTCCGGACTCTCCGGGTTTCCCGGATTCTCCGGGTTGGATCCGGACACTCCGGGCTTTGAAACTACAACCCCTTTTATCCTTGATTGAGTGTATAAACTGTCATATGCATCACATATATCTTGTTTGCACAAACACAAGCACCCCACTGTTGATCATCTTGTCACACTCTCATGCTTCTCTCTCTTGTGCAAAAATTTGGTGCTTAAAGCACCTTTGAGATTCAAACTCAATATGCACAAATTAAGGGGGAGTATTGCAAGATAGATCAAAAGCTCTTTACTGAATTTCTTTATCTCTCTTGTAAAAGCTTAAAGGTGTTGTCATCAATCACCAAAAAGGGGGAGATTGAATAGTATCCTGGCCCCCTAAGTGGGTTTTGGTGATTTAATGACGGGCCATTAAGCTACTAATGATGTATTGAGTATATGAGCAGGTACTAAAATTCTAAGATGGCATCTAAGCGTTTCATTGCTATTTAAAAAGGAAGTGATGCTAAAAGAAGGATTCCTTGGAGGTTTATTTATCTTATATTTTGAATTTGAGTCCTAGGAATGCCATACTATTAAGAGGGACATGAATTGTATCTTCCAAGAGTTGAAAAGGTACTCTAGATGACTAACCAAAATCCTATGAGAGACACCTTGCACTGCACGATCACCGAGATATCCTTAAGTGTGCTGACTCTGGAAGGTCGGACAATCCGGGTTTTATCCCGGACAGTCCAGACTTCCCGGAGTGTCCGGGCCTAGTCCGGATACTCCGGGTCTTAGAACTGTAACGACTCTTTTCTGGGTGAGGAGGTATTTATACCCCCTCAACCCTATCCTTTCTCTCTCTCTTGCCTCATTTCGTCCTGCAGCGTTCTGAACACCTTCTCCCTCCTCTTTACTCTCCTTGGCACTTGGTTGTTGAGCTTTGGTGGGGATTAAAGGAGGAATTCAAGGCTTGAGCAAGTGAGAGTGCTAGTGAGCTGATTTCCCATCTCTAGAGCACCTCGTTCTTCGCTTGGTTGGCAATCTCGTGTTTGTTACTCTTGGAGCTTTGAGCTCCTAGTTGGCTAGGCGTTGCCTTGGAGCATTCAAAGGATTGTGGCTGCCCAAGGATGTTTGTATTACCCCGTGATTGAGTAAGTAACCCTAGCTCGATCTTTGTGGTCGCTAGGGGGAGGAAAGTGACCTAGGTGTAAAGGTCCACCCTTTGTGGGTTCCTCAACGGAAACGTAGTGCTCAAGGTGTGAGCTTGAACTCCAGTAACAAATCCCTTGTGTCTCTTGTGCTTGTTGCTCTTGTTATATGCTTGAAATCCTCTTGAGTACATTTCTAGGGTTTGTGGCTGATCTACTCCGTGGTAAGGTTCCTACTGTTTCCAAGTGGTGGAACAGGCTTATATCTCTTCTTTGCATAACCTATTTTCACAGATTTGAGTTTGGCCAAGTTTGGTTGCAGTTGTTTTAGTTGCCCCCTCAAAGGCCGGACAATCCGGACATTTTCCCGGATACTCCGGATTTCCCAGAGTATCCGGAAAAATATTCGGAGACTCCGGACCTTGGTCTGATAAGTTGTTTTAAGTTGTGATTTTTTAGGAGCGACTATTCACCCCCCTCTAGTCGACCTCTAGATCCTTTCAGTAGTACCGATAACTACCGTGCTGTGACAAAAATCCAAGAAACAAGAGATTCCTCCAACTAAAGTTTCTAAGATCATAGGCATGAGTTCTAGGACTAGTATGGAGATGATTCCCTAAAGCATTGGTCCTAGAAACAACGGCATTGAGAGATCGGGATTTGAGATTTTGAATCAATACCTTGAGTTCTTCCCGCGCAAGATCAAAGAAAAGTTGGGGAGGAAATGAATCCCCACGTGATGGAGAATCCAAATATCCCCAAGGCTTCAAGATTCCATGGAGAGAACTTGAGATACCCTCGAACGGATTGAGTTGGGAGAGGATAGGGGGCGGCAACGGTTAGAAAGAAAGAGTTAGGGTTTGGCCTGGCCCGCGGGGGTATTTATACCCGTTGGTCAATTATCGGTAGTACCGGACCTAGATCGGTACTACCGAGCCCCAGAAGAAATTAGACAGAAGAGTCTTATCGGTAGTACCGACATGGGCTCGGTACTACCGAGGGGTTGGTAAAATCCTGCCAGTGAGCCTTTATCGGTAGTACCGGCCTTGTGTCGGTACTACCGTCGGTTTTCGAAAATCCAACAGTAAGGCTTTCTCGGTAGTTCCGGCCTTGTGCCGGTACTACTGACGGTCTTGTATGATTCGAGAGAGATTTAGAGTTTTGAGTGTGAGCTGAAGGAGATAGAGTGAAAAGGCTATAGACATGTAGAACAACCATAGTATTTGGTGATTAGGCACAATCAATCAAACAAAGCAATAATCACCAAAAACTATGGGAAGAACCAATTTTGTAAGACTCACACAAAATTAAGAAAATAAATCATTTTTCTCTCTATCTAGGCAACAAACAATTGTGTGCAACAAGTCAAGCCAAGTTACGAGAATCCAAGATATTTAGCTCACTCCTCAAAGCACAAAACCTTTGGTCATCTAGAGGCTTAGTGAAGATATCGGCAAGTTGCCTCTCTGTGCTTACATGACGTAAAGCAATATCTCCCTTAGCCTCATGATCCCTTAAGAAATGATGTCGAATATCTATGTGCTTTGTTCTAGAGTGTTGCACCGGATTGTTTGCTAGTTTGATGGCACTCTCATTGTCACACAAGAGTGGAATCTTACTAAACATACAACCGTAATCACTCAATGTTTGCTTCATCCACAAAAGTTGTGCACAACAAGCACCGGCCGCAACATACTCGGCTTCAGCCGTGGATAAAGCAACCGAATTTTGTTTCTTAGAACTCCATGACACCAAAGACATACAAAGAAATTGGCAAGTCCCCGTTGTGCTCTTTCAATCTACTTTGCAGCCGGCATAGTCCGAATCGGAATAGCCAAGTAAATCAAAAGTAGAGCCCTTGGGATACCATAAGCCTAGGTTAGGAGTGTGAACCAAATATCTAAAGATTCTCTTAACAGCCATTAGGTGGCACTCCCTAGGATTAGCTTGAAATCTTGCACACATGCACACACTAAGCATTATATCGGGCCTAGATGCACAAAGGTAAAGGAGGGAGCCAATCATGGAGCGAAATACCTTTTGGTCGACCGACTTCCCTTCTTCATTGAGATCAAGATGCCCATTTAATGCTATGGGAGTCTTGATGGGCTTCAAATCGGCCATGTCAAACCTCTTGAGTATATCCTTCACATACTTGGTTTGACACAAGAAAGTCCCTTCCTTCAATTGCTTGATTTGAAACCCAAGGAAGAACTTCAATTCACCCATCATAGACATCTCGAATCTCTTGGTCATGATCCTACTAAACTCTTCATAAAACTTGTCATTAGTAGACCCAAAGATAATGTCATCAACATAAATTTGACAAACAAAGATATCTTTTCCCGTTCTTTGAATGAAGAGAGTAGAATCGGCTTTGCCTATTTCAAAGCCGTTCTTGAGAAGAAAATCCTTAAGGCATTCATACCATGCTCTAGGAGCTTGCTTGAGCCCATAGAGCGCCTTATGGAGCTTGTACACTTGGTTGGGGAAGTTTGGATCTTCAAATCCCGGTGGTTGATCAACACAAACTTCTTCTTGGAGAGGTCCATTCAAGAAAGTGCTCTTCACATCCATTTGATGAAGCTTGAAGTCATGATGGGTAGCATAGGCCAAGAGTATACAAATTGACTCAAGCCTTACTACCGGAGCATAAGTCTCTCCAAAGTCCAAGCCTTCAACTTGAGTATAGCCTTTGCCCACGAGCCTTGCCTTGTTCTTTGTGACAACACCAAATTCATCTTGCTTGTTCCTAAAAACCCATTTGGTCCCGATCACATTTTGCTTGGGTCTTGGCACCAACTCCCAAACTTCATTCCTCTTGAAGTTGTTCAACTCTTCCTCCATAGCAATAATCTAATCCGGGTCCTCAAGAGCTTGTTCCACACTAAGAGGTTCCAAAGAGGAAACAAACGAGTAAAACGCACAAAAGTTTGACAATCTTGAGCGAGTTGTTACCCCTCTTTGGATGCTCCCAAGGATGTTGTCAACGGGATGATCCCGTTGAACCATTTGATGAACTCTTGGATGTGGTGCTTGAGATTGACGTTAAACAGGTCCATCATCATCATCTTGATCTTGAGGTGCTTGTTCATGAGCTTCACCACCTTATTCTTCCCTTTGATCAAAGCCACTTCCATGATCATCACCATGAGCTTGACTTTCATCTTGATGAACTTGAGAACTAGGTGGCTCAACTCTTGTTGATGATGGTGGATCTTGATTGCTTGTGTCAACCGGAGCTTGAGAGCCGTTGGATTCATCAAATTTCACGTCTACCGTGGTCTCAACACAACTGGTGGTCTTGTTGAAAACACGATAGGCATGTTCGTTAGTTCCATAACCAATGAGAAAACCTTCATCAACCTTGGATGCAAACTTTGAGGCTTTGGGTTTCTTGTTAAGTATGAAACACTTACACCCAAAGACCTTAAAGTAGTGCACACTAGGTTTCTTACCGGTGATGATCTCGTAGGGAGTCTTGTTCAAGTACTTGTGGAGGTAGAGGCGGTTGGTGGCATGGCACGCGGTGTTGATGGCATCCGCCCAAAATAAGTCCGGAGTCTTGTACTCATCAAGCATTGTTCTTACCGCTTCAATCAACGTACGGTTCTTCCTCTCAACAACACCATTTTGTTGAGGAGTGTATGGTGCGGAGAGTTCATGCTTGATGCCTTCTTCATCAAGGAATTCTTCAACTTGAGTGTTCCTAAACTCCTAGCCATTGTCACTTCTATGTTCTTGACCTTAAGCTCGAACTCATTTTGAACTCTTCTTATGAACTTCTTGACCACTCCCTTTGCTTCACTTTTATCTTGCAAAAAGAATACCCAAGTGAAATGGGAAAAGTCATCAACAATTACTAAACCATATTTGTTACCACCGATGCTTATGTAGGCAATTGGTCCAAACAAGTCCATGTGTAGTAGCTTCAACGGTCTTGATGTTGAAAGGATGTTCTTGGCGGGATGATGTGCTCCAACTTGCTTTCCCGCTTGACATGCACTACATAACCTATTTTTCTCAAAAACAACATTTGTTAGTCCTAGGATGTGCTCGTCCTTTTGAAGTTTGGCCAAGTTCCTCATGCCAACATGGGCTAGTCGGCGATGCCATAGCCAACCCATGTCGGATTTTGCCACTAAGCAAGCCTTAGGGTCCACCTTTACTTTTGTGAAATCCACATAGTAAAGCTTTCCCCTTAAGTGACCCGCAAAGACAATAGAGAAATCCTCACTTCTAGAGACGGTCACACCCTCTTTGGTAAAGAGACAATTGTAGCCTTTCTCACAAAGTTGTGAAACCGACAACAAGTTGTACCCCAAACCTTGAACATGGTAAACATCTTCAATAGAATTTGTTATTGAGATAGTAATTTTACCTAGACCAATCACATCTCCTTGACCATTATCTACATAGATGATAGTTTCCGTAGGGGTGCCATAATGCTCAAGGGATGCAAACAAGCCTTCATCTCTGGTCATATGATTTGTGGCTCCACTATCAATCAACCATGCGGTTCCACCGGAGGTGTAGGCCTACAAAACAAGTTTAAGCTTTTGGTTTAGGTACCCAAAATGATTTGGGTCCTTGGAGGTTAGAAGCATAAACTTTTGGAACCCACACACTCTTCCTCGTAGCCTTCTTGGCATAGGCTCCAACATACTTGACCACCATTTTACCATTGTGGTCCAAGGTCACAACATAGTCACACGTGTTGTTGGGAGAAGGCTTGCGTTCCACCACATTCTTCGGTGCCTTTGATGGAGAATTAACCCCACCATTTCCTTTTGTGATGTTCACAACATTTGGCTTCTCTTTTGTTGTGGTAGAGGTGGTTACTCCATATGCAATATCCATAATAGTGTTGAGGTAGCCACCCTTGTTCCACAAGGGGATCTCATGCCCTTTCACCACCCTTCTACCATTGATCTTGTTGTCCTTGTAGTGCCTAAGTCCTCTTGTGTCAATTGCCTTGGGAATGGACTTGGCACCCAATTTACCTTGGTTGATCAACATGTTCAACCGGGCAATCTCCTTATCCTTGCTCTTAGTTGTTTCTTCTAGCCTTGCAAGGTTAGTCTTAAGAGCATTTATATCAACATTAGAACATATGGAGCAACCTTTGCTAGTGGAGGCATTAGAGTCAAAGTTTGCTTTAGGGTCGGCCTTGGTGCCTTCCCAAAGAACACTATAGTTTGCTTCAAGATTTTTGTATTTATTCGTCAAGCATGAGAAGCTTGTTTGAAGCTCACTATGAGTGGCCTTTAGGGAAGCTAAAGATTCATTTGCCAAAGAGTAGTCCTTTAGCATCCTCTTGTTAGATTCATTAGCCAAGGACAAGCCTATGGTCAACTTCTCCACCTTAGCTTTCTCCTCGACAAGGGTTTTCTCTAGTGCAAGGTTTCTTTCCTTTTCACGGATAAGCAAGTCTTCTTGATCATGGAGAATCTCCTTCTTTTCCTCTAATTTGTCCAAAAGCTTTTTAATTTCTTTATGGCTTTTTTTACCAAATTACTTTATCATGTTTGCCTCCATTTCTTTTTCCTCATCTAGGTTGTCTATGTCATTACTAGGTGTGGATGGTGATGAGGTGAGAGAGGATGAGGTGGTTGACTCTTGTACCTTCCTTCCTCTTGCCATGAGGCAAAAGTGAGAGTTGTCCTCATCATTGGAGAAGTTGTTGAAGAGGCGTGGTGAAGATGCTCCTTGTGCCATGGCAAGTGTTGCCATGCCTTTCTTCTTTGGTTCTTCATCTTCATCACTTGAGTCCCATTGTTGACCCACGTGAGCACGCCCTTGCTACTTGTGCTTGTACTCTTTGCTCTTCTCCTTGTACTTCTTCTCTTCCTCATTCTGTCCTTGTTCTTGTTCTTGGGACACTCGGCAATGAAGTGTCCATACTCTCCACACTCATAGCATTTTCTTTGTGACTTCTTTTTTCTATCATCACCACCTTTCCTTGATGCCTTGAACTTCAAGAACTTCTTGTATTTCTTTATGGCAAAGGTGGTTTCTTCATCCGTGCTTCCTTCTTCACTTGAATCTTCATTCTTGGTCTTGGAAGTCTTGGGCTTTACTTCCACCACTTCGCTAGAGCTAGCGTTGAGGGCTAGACTCTTGTTCACCTTCAAGCTAAGAGACTTCTCCACGTCTTGATCAACTAGCTCTTGATGCAAGATTTCACCAAGAAGTTGATTGGGAGTCAAGTTGTAGTAATTTGGGTCTCTCCTTATCATGATTGCTAGGTTTGGGTTCTTCGGTGTGAAGGCTCTTAGCAACTTCTTTGTAACCTTTTCATCTTCCCAATCATTGCTTCCTAGTACTCTAATGTCCGAGACAAGGAGCATTAGGTGATCATACATTTGCCTCACGGTTTCTCCATCCTTCATGATGAATAACTCAAGCTCTCCGTGGATCAAGTCAATCTTGCCTCTTCTCACATGATCGGTACCCTCATGTGCCTCCTTGAGTGTGTCCCAAATCACCTTGGCAATTTGGATGTTCCAGACTTTGTTGAACTCTTGAGCACACAAGGATCCCGTGATGACTCTTGTTGCTTGAACATTGCGGTGGAGGTCTTGTTCATGCTCGATTGTCATAGCTTCACCTTCGGCGGGAATTGTCACACCTACACACACAATCTTCCAAAGAGAAGGGTGAAGCCCGTAAAGGTGCATTTGCATATCATAAGCCCATTTGGGATAGTCTTTCCCATCGAAGTGGGGAGGCTTTCCCAAATGTACGGAATAGAATTTTTCGTTAGGATTATTGCCCGAAATGTGTCCGTAGTGGAAGGGCATTTCATAGTAGCCGGAGTGGGAGTGCTTTGCTTGCTCCTTCTTGATCATCTTCTTGAGGAGCTTCTTGGCCATCTTCTTTGCCTTCTTCTTCTTGGCTTTCCTTCTTTTCTTCGCCGCTTTCTTTGCATCATTGTCACCATCCTTGACGTCTTCATCACTTGAATCAGAGTCCGAGTCGGAGTCGGAGGAGGAATCGTCAGAGCTTGCGACGTTGGATGGTGTACGGCTTGGGGCCTTCCCCATTGCCTCTATAGCTGCCGCTTGATCTTGAGCGGCCTTGAGCTCTCTCTCTTGAGCTTTCTTGGCGGCGAGTTCTTGAGTGGAGGGGTTAACACCACTCCCCGACATCTTGATCCCTTAGCGGTTAAGACTAAATCAAGGGATTAGGCTCTGATATTAATTGAAAGGACCTTGTGATGCCTAGAGGGGGGGTGAATAGGATCACTTCGAATTTCTCAAACAAATACAGCGGTTAAAACACAGGTCGGTACTACCGGCACAGGGGCAGTACTACCGACCAGCCAGAGATCACTAAGATGAAATTCGAAAACTAAATCGATTCTAGCAATTCTACTTGAATCAAGAGTTGAGTTTAGATGCTAAGAACCTCCTGCAACCAAAGATACGAGTTGGAACACAACAAATATATAGATCGGGCCAAATCACACTTCTAGGGTTAGAGAAATTAGAAGAACTCAAACAAGCAATTGACAAGAGGTTTAATCCGAAGTTCACTTCCACAAAGGAAGCTACGTCTCCGTTGAGGATCCCACAAAGGGAGGGCTATCACCAAGAGCCTCTTGCCTCACCTAATCCCCACAAAGGAAGATTGGTGCTCACTAAGAATTATCCACCAAGGAGGGGTAATACAAACGATCCCGGGTGCTCCACACGAAGAGGGCACTCAACGGGCGATGCCTAACCGTCTAGAAGCAAGCTTCAAGAGTAACAAACACGAATCGATGCCCGAAGATGCTTCAAGTGCTCTTGAGATGAAGGAGATGGATGGGTCACTCAAAGCTTCTCAATCTCACACCAAGAATCTCTTCCTCACTCAATCCCTTGCTCATAGGATCAAAGGATTGGATCTAGGGAGGAGTGGAGAAGGGGAGTGAATGCTCTTGGGGGTGTTTGTCTCGGGTTAGGTCAGCAGCGAATGAAGGGGGTGAAGAGGGGGTATAAATACCCACCCTCCAAAACTAGCTGTTACTATGCTGAAACGAGTTTTATCGGTACCGAGGGGCTCCGAAAAAAGAAACATAACAACTTTCTCGGTAGTACCGACCTGGGGTCGGAACTACCGAGGGGCCCCCTGAGAAGAACCAAAACACCTTTCTCGGTAGTACCGGCATGGGGTCGGTACTACCGAGGGGTTCGAGAAAACCAGACAGAAACCCTTTATTGGTACTACCGACCCAGGGCCGGTACTACCAACAAAGGGCAGAACAGGGAGGAAACAAAGGTATGTGTACGTGTAGGCTTTGTGTCTCTCTTGGTTTTCTTGAATCACCTTCCTAAGCACTTTTAGCATCTCTAGACGGTCAATTCGCATCCCTCTTAATAGTACGGTGTTTCCTATACTCAATTTCGAATTATAAACCAATTTAAACCTCCAATTGAGCTTCAACACCGAATAGAAGGTACGAGGGACTTCTTTTGATTAAATACGAATTTTATCCTTTTAATCCCTGCACACATCTCATTGAAAGCATTAAATCATCCAAATTGTATTGTCATTATCACCAAAATAATTAGGAGCCTAGATGCACTTTCAAACTATACCCTCTATATTTCATTTGAAAATAAATATTTCAATCTTTCGTTCTTATGCATCCACCACGCACACACTCAGCCACCACCGCCGGCCCCTGCCGTAGGCCGACGTTCACCACCGAGCTAGCGGCAACTCATCTTCATGTTCCCCCTCCTCTGATTTTTTCCCCACCGAGCAAACTGCAAGGAGCACCTTGCTCTCTCCCATCTCTGCATCCTGCCTTTCAAAAAATAGCAGCACGTAGATCCCTTCTTCTCTTCTCCTATCGGCATCCTGAGGAGTGAGTTGGCCACCGTCGGGATGCAAGCCGCGCTGATGTTGTTGCTGCCTGCTGGAGAGCTCTACCAACAGTTAGAGCACGTTTGTGAAGGGAAGAAGCCTACTGGATCGAACCTCCTAGGGCACGGCCTAGACGATGCCAATGCGGAGGAATCTTCGTTCTACAAAGACGTTGGGACTCCTCAACGGTGACGACGCACCTCGCCATCTACAAGGTGTACATACACGTGCAGCCGCAGCATCATGGACACCATCGTCGGCCTGGACGCCGCTGTCCAGCGTAGAAGTGGTCGAGAACTCCAGCGTGGTGCCCGTCTGCATGGCCTGCCCCGCGAGCGAGACGATGGTCGCCATGGACGTCGTCGTGGGGTGCCCGACGCGGCCGTCTTCTGGTACGCACGCTCCAGCAGCGTGTAGGGGTAGACGTACGTGCCCGACGGTGCGGTCATGGCCTCCTCGTGGGCGCTGCGCATGAGCCCATGTACGAACGCCAAGGCGTCCAAGCCCCTGTCACGGTACTAGCCGGCGCCGTCTGCCACGACGATGACACAGGTCTCGCCGTGCCTGAAGTGGGCGTCCTCGTCATGGTGCTTGAGGTAGCAGGACATGAACTCCATCCTCAGGCCCCACCGTGGCACATCCTCGCCGTCATCCCACTGGGTGGGGGCGTCACCGTTGTGTTCTCCATGCGCGTGCTGTGAAAGCTAGACGACGACGAAGTTGGCGATCTCGTCGGGCTCGCCGGCGGTGGGCGCGAGCGATGCACAGTAGCGCACGCCGAACGCGAGCCAGAGGGCGTCGGGGAACCGGTCGTCAATCTCGCGTAGGGTTTCTTGGCTGATCTTGTTATGCATTGTTGGCTCCATGGGTTCTTTTCTTGGAAGGTGAAAGGATGCCATGACTCTTCCTATACGGGCCACAACAATACAACTTCGAAAGAAATTCAATCTCGTTTTATGTGTCGTGTGAGGTGTTGGCGGCGCGGTAGGGGGCTGCGGTGTCGTGCGGCGCAGGTGGTGCTGGTGTTGGACGTGGGTACGATTGGTGGGTGGGGGCGTCGATGAGGAAAAATCAGAATAGGTGGGTATAGGGGTGGGTAGAACAACGCCGGGTGAGAAAAGAATTAAGATTTTGGCAGAAATGCTCTCCAAATTGCGATTTTTTTGTCCTTCCACCCTATCCACTTCCCAAAACATATGACGGGCAGGTCCGTCGTGACGGGTACGGTGAACCCGATTTGGGTGAGAATTGTTTTCAATTATTTTCGCTCCTTATAGTATAGAAAAGAAGACCTAAAAGTTTCACCTCACGAACTAAAAGGAGCCTCAGCAAGTTTAGGGGCTATTTGGATATACTAAATCCTCGTGTAGGGGATTTAGGGGAAGGAAATCTTGAATTGTAAATTTGACGACTTAAAGCGTATCATTAAAAAGACATTGGCTGCAGATCGCTTACTATCTCGTCAAAAATACTCTCTTCGTATCGAAATATTTATCGCTATTGATTTTTTTAATGATATTTGCATATACTAATAGAGTATTTTTGACAAGATAGTAAGCCATCTATTACGTAGTACTATTTATTTTTGTTTGCTACATACTTTATTATTATAGATATTTTAAGTTTGACTTATACTTTTACATATTTGTAATAACTTTTTGAATAAGACGGATGATTAAAGTTGTAAGAAAAAAAGTCAACAGCGTCAATATTTCGATATGGAGGGAATATATTTGCATATACTGATATTGTATTAAAAATACTCTATTGCTGCTATCTGGCCATGCTGGTTAGTATGAAAGGAGAGAAGTTGACCTCTTTCTGATTCCCACTTACTAGGAGAAGTTTAGCACATAAAAATTATGCGAGAGGTTACATCGTGGTAACGCAACAAATTTTGCGTATAGGCGAGGAAATTTTCAATAAACAATTCTCTATATACTACTAAAAAATTTAGAAAGGAGAACTTATGGTGGTCGAACTTTCCACGCGGTGTACGTACGTACCACAGCCTTGCGCCCCCCCTCCCCACCTCGCGTTCTCCTCTCCCTCGCACACTTCACCCCGCACGTGTGTCCCCACCGTCCAGCGCGTTCTCCTCTCCCTCGCGGCCTCCACCCCGCACGCGCGCATCCCTTCGTAGTCTCCAAACCCTAGCGAGCACCCGCCTCCGGCAACCGGTCGCCGCCGTCGCCGTTCACACCGAAGGCCCCGGCGTCCCGTCCAGATCACCGCGCACGACACCCGCGGCGCCCAGGTCGTCTGCCTCCCAAAAAAACGGATCGGGTGATCAACGACGCGATCGTGGTTGTCGCAAAAATGGATCGCCGGTAAGCGGCTGCCGTGGCTGTCGTCGCCGTGCGATCGTGGTTGTCACAAAAAGGGATCGCCGGTAACCGGCCGCCGTGACTGTCGCCCCCGTCTGTAACCGGTCGCCGTCGCCGTTCTCCTTGCTTGCCGATCCTGTGCGACGCGGGTACGTACCCCCTGGACACAGGCCAGGCCGCTACATCAGGCTGTCATAACCTCTGCGATGCATCTTACTCACTCGGATCCCTGTTGTGCAGCTCGTGGTTTGGACGATCATCTTCATCTCACACCCTGGTGACATCTGACATCTCTGTGAAGGTACGTACCCCTTATTGGCTTGCAAGATGCATGCATGTGGTGCAAGCTTGATGACATTAGTCGATCTGCATAAATTCTTAATAATTATGCCTTGTACTATGTGTGTGTCTATTTGGTTAGTTACTTTCTTTACAGATCTGAACCACTACTGTAGAATTGATAATCCCAGCGTTTCTTAGAAGAACAGTGCATGCCTGAACATTTGTACCTTTTGGCGGTCACAACATAATGAACAATGCATGTTTTGACATATGCATAATGGCATTTTGGTAGACTTGTCATAGTGACTAAGTCAGTTTACCTATCAAACACCAAGGCCTGCGCTCAATTTCAATTCGGTTTTATAATTTATGGTCGTATAAGGGGTTCTTCCTTCTCAATTTGGATTTTTTTATTAGATCATGCTTTGTTCATGGTTCTTGATAGTGAATTTTCTGATCCAGTTCTGTTGTGATTACATTATTCCAACCATTCCATGGCAGGTGACCATGATTTCGTGAAAAACGTGACAGAGATTTCATGGCGGACCAGTCGCATTCTAGCCGGGCTAGGGTTCCTCTTGGCGACCTCACAAACACATATGAAACAGGTGATATTCCTTAGCTCCAACATCTCGGTACACACACGTGCTTTACCAAGGATGTAACCCCAACGTGGCAGGTGATGTTGTACCACATGCTGAGTGGCAAGAAGAAGAGAATTCTAAAGCACGTAAGAGTCAGATGGATCGAGGACGTTATGCAACAAGGGAGAAGATGGATGAAAGGAACAGGAAGGACCGTCAGAGGCGGATGAAGAAGAAGGGGCTGGCAATTGGTAAGCACCTAAACCAACTGTATTGTCTTGTTGAATAATCCACATGCATCGATGGATGATTTAATGAAATCCATGATCTAATTCTGACCAGATATTAGTGCATCAATGGGTGAAAATGAAGATAATGGAGGGCTACATGGGGCACAATTGATTCAAATGAATAACCTGCCAGGTATATGTCTGATGTCTGAACTATACCTGATCATGGGCTGCCCGATCCGATAAACCCGACCCGACCCGACCGTGCGACGGGTCGGGCACGTGCCGAAATTTTCACCCGAACTCATAAAAAAACCCGACCCAACCCGACGCAACCCGAAAATTATAACTAAAAACCCGAAACCCCACCAAACCCGACCCGACCCGACCCGGCCCACACGTGTGACGGGCCGGGCGCGGGCCATGAATTTCGACCCAACAACCCGACATGACCCGACCCGAACCTGACACGACCCGACTCGTGATCAGGTATAGTCTGAACCAATAATCTGTAGCATATGTGTCTAACTGATGTGATGCACATTGTGTGTATGTATGATGTTCATATATATCATGCATGGCAATATTATTCTCTTAGCTCCAATGTCACATTGCACATCCTGTTATTTACCAATGGTGTAACCCCTACATGTGACAGTTGATATAGTACCATGTGTTGAACCGCAAGAAAAAGAAGATGCTAAAGCTCGTAACAGTGAGGTGGATCGAGAACGTTATGAAACAAGGGAGAAGAAGGATACAAGAAACAAGAAGGACCGTGAGAGGCGGATGAAGACAAAAGCGTTGGCAATTGGTAAGCAGCTACGCCAACTCCATTTTATTGTTGGATAATCTATATGCATCGATGGATGATGCGTGAAACACGTGATCTAATTCTGACCAGATATTAGTGCATCAATGGATGAAAATGAATATAATTCAGGTCTACATGGGTCACATTTGAATCAAAACACTGAACTCCCAGGTTTGTCTGAACCATTTAATCATCTAATTTTCTGATGGATCACATGTGTATGTGGTTTGGGTATGTGCTTAGTATATATCCGATGTCAGCAACGAATGAAGATAATGACTGGCTCCATATAGGTGTGCGAATAACACCATGTTTGTATACATGCATTATTGAGTGCTTGTTTTGTAGACGATGGCAAGGTATTAATCATCGCACAGACGGTTGAGGATTGCATACATCACAACCCCATTGATAGTATTATTGCTGAAGAAGGTAAATAATAATTAATCTGCTAAAAATAGTTGGTGTTCAAGTTGCTATTGGCTATTTGACTAATAATTTTGATGAGTCTATATGTGATCGATAAAATCAAGAATCTCTTAAAAATGGGTGTGCAAAAAGACACTGTGTTTGTTTACATGCATTAGTTCTTGTTGGAAAATGGACGTCTACCCAAATGTTGGCAGGTTACTTGGTAGAATTGTTGTTATTCAGTTTGTTATCATTTAATCTAACTAGGTCTTAGTGTACCAATGGATGAAGACGAAGATACCGACTGGCTCCATAGGGGATATTTGACTCAAAACAATGACTTGCCATGTTTGTCTGAACCAATAATATGATGCATAATTTGTTACTTATGGGTGTGGAAATAACACTATGTTTGTTTACATGCATTATTGAGTGGTGGTTTTGTAGACGGGGGCGAGGTATTAATCAGCGCACAGACGGTCGGGGATTGCATACATCACACTTCCATTGATAGTACTTATGCTGAACAAGGTAACTATTAATTAATCTGCTAAAAAGGGAGATGGTGATCAGGTTACTGTTGGCTATTTGTCATTAAAAATTTTGATGAGTCTATATGTGATCGATAAAATCAACAATCTCTTAAAAATGGGTGTGCAAAAAGGCACCGTGTTTGCTTAGATGCATTAGTTCTTGTTGGAAAATGGCTGTCTACCCAAATATTGGTGGGTTATTACTTGGTAGAATTCTTATTCAGTTTGTTACTGGTTATCTAATAATGTGTCAATAGTAACAATTTTGTGCTTCAATTCGAGAAATCATTTATTACAAGCTAAATCAGTCAACCTTTAACACTAAACATCAAATGGATCTGAATTGTTAATACAACCTAATCATCGTGGTTTTAGGTGCGGTTGATGAAACAGCCGCCGTCGACGACCAAAACATCTCTCCTGATGACCTAAGGCGTAGGAAGAATAGAGCACGTTATGCGGCAGTGTCTCCTCTTCAGAAGGAAGCACTAAATAAGAGAAGGCGTGATGCGAGAGCTGCAAAGAGGCTATTTAAGACACCGAAGTTTAAGACGCCACAAGAGAAGAAGGAGAATGCAAGGCAGTCCAAGCGTAACTACAAAAAGATGATTAAGGACCAACGAGTAAACAACTTGCATCCTGACTCCATTGCCATGGCAAACCCTCAATGGAAACCAGAGTTTATCGTCCCTCCTGGTGATAAACCTACCTCGAGGATATCAGAACAGATGGAAATCCCCGATTTTGGTGGCACACCTGTTTACGTCGAGGCAATTGTTCCAGAACCCCCTCATCAAGGAGATACCCTAGAGGCTTTTCTATCCAACACTATTCATACATCCCACCTGACTCTAGGATTGAGACATTCTCGACGAAACCTTCGTAATCGGGTGTTTGAAGCAACCATTGGGAGGAACACCAAAGGGACCACTTGTGAAAATGATGATTTTGAGAGTCATCCGACACACTCGTGTGTCGTTGAAAATGGTAAACTAATGTCCAACCTATATAATATGACTATTATTAAGTTAATCCATGCTTAACCATAATGTGTTTTTAATAATATATATAGGTGTCACGCAGACATACCCTCCGGGATCCCAACCTGTGATGACATCTAATGCTTTTGGAGCGGGTAAATACAATTACTTGTTTCAAGGTCAGCACTCTCTCGCAGGGACTTCTGGACCAACACCTCATAATGAAAGGTGTACTCAGACACAACCAACCGTTCTTGACGAGCCCAATTCTATGCCACCACGCGGTCTGCACACAGCAACGTGTGAAGGTACATTGATGGATGCTCAATGTTTGTGAGACATGCATTTTATTCCTCACCATATTGTACATATTTAGCTATGTTCATGTGTTGCATCAGATGGTGATGAGAACATCGTATTTGATGAGGACGAGGAAGAGGATGAGAAGTATCTTTTTGCGGGACAAGGTACACCTCACCGCAAATATCTCAAGTTCAATTAGCATTTTATATTATATGAGATAACATAATATAACACTCTTGACCTATGCTAAAAATTAAAAGAGGACGATGATGATGCCGACGTGGAAGTCGACCTCCCGATGGATGATGAAGATATTGACGAGCAAGATGTACCGGATCCATTCGGTGCGGTTTATGCCAATGTCAAGGATGAGACCCACGTGCTAAAGCCAGTGGATAAATGTGAATTCTGCAATGCGAAGAAGTTTGAGTCTGAACTGAAAGGATTCTGCTGCTGTGGTGGAGATATTCATGTGTCCACCCCGACCCGCCCCCAGATGAACTCGTGCGATTATGGACGGCCTCAGACGCTGATGCCAGGCATTTTTGTCAGCACATCAGACATTTCAATGGGTACTTCTCATTCACTTCTCTGTACTGTAATCTTGATAGTGCGACCACCGACACACGGAAGTGTCCCATCTACACATTCCGTGTGCATGGCGCTCTTTACCATAATGTTAAAAACTTTAGCAAAGAAGAGAAGTATGAACCTACTCACCTCGAGCTTTATTTCTACGATGATGATCCAGATCTTGATTATAGGCTCAGCAAGTGCCGTGAGAAGACTGAACAACAAGATAGAGAGGTCATTCGTATGCTGGTTGGCATCTTCAATAGTGGCATTAATCCCTACTCGGATCACCTTCGCCCTATGGGACAAGTAGAGGATTTCTCAGCTGTCCTTATCGAGTTCAACCTTGATCAACAGCTGGACCAAAGAGTATATAACAAGCCTTTAACATCAGAGGTTGCTGCCGTTTGGATCGAGGGGAGTGAGCATCGGGGTCCATTTGAGAATAGTGTCCTCCTCCACGGGAAGGATAGATCATGGAAAGGCATCTGGTCGTATCATGGGTGCTACGACCCGTTATTCTTTCCAAGAGGAGAGTTCGGGTGGCACAACTGCATTCCCAAAGTTGGTGTGACCGAGGAGGAGGTGAACAGTGCCCGAGCGATCCGCAAGGCGCGTGCTCAGGGTGGTGGCGATGATGATGCGAGTAATTGCATATTCCTATTAACAAATATGATACGATCTATGTGGAACACGATACTTAACTGAAAACCTTTCTGTTTGTAGGTTCTGCCGGGAATAAATGTGTTTCCGTGCGTGATTACTATTGCTACAGGTTGCAGATGCGGCCTGGGATTTTCAATCCTACACTATACAGCAAGCGTCTGTTCCAGCAGTTTGACGTCGACACGTACGTGAAGATAGAAAGCTCACGTCTTGACTACTACCGCAACAATCAGGGTACTGTGAGGGCAGACCTGTACCAGGGTTTGGTCGACAGCTATCGTATAGGCGTGCAAGACGCGACAGAGGTTGGGAAGCGTACAATGCTATCACCGTTGTTCATTGGTGGCCCCCGTGATATGCGGCGTCGGTACATGGACGCGATGGCTCTGGTGCGAAAGTTTGGCAAACCGGATGTCTTTCTCACCATGACGTGCAATCCGAATTGGGATGAGATAAAGAATGAGCTATATCCAGGACAAGAGGCCCAGGACCGTCCAGATCTTGTGGCTCGAGTGTTCAGAGCGAAGTTGGAGGAGCTGAGGAGGCGGTTGTTGCACAACAACATACTTGGCAAGGTACGTGCCTACGTATATGTCGTTGAGTTCCAGAAGAGGGGCTTGCTGCATGCACACTGGTTGCTGATAATGCAAAGCAAGTACAAAATCACATGCCCTGAGCAGTATGACATGCTTATCTGTGCGGAGCTACCAAACAAGAAGAAGTTCCCTGAGCTCTACAAGATGGTGACGAAGCATATGATGCATGGACCGTGCGGGGTGTTGAATCCAAAATGCCCATGCACAAAGGACCGTCCATCGTGCAAGAATCGTTACCCATGACCATTTTGTGATTCAACATCCCAAGGCAAGGATTCGTACCCTATCTATAGGAGACGTGATGATGGTCGTAAGGAAATGATTCGAGGTCACATGCTGGACAACCGATGGGTTGTTCTGTACAATCCGTACTTGATATGTACTTTCAACTGCCACATAAATGTTGAGGCATGTAGCAGCATTAAGTTCGTGAAATATCTATTCAAATATATCTACAAGGGTCATGACAGAACCTCCGTGGCAGTTAGAGAAAATGGAAAAAAAAGATGCCAACGGAAACGTTGATGAGATCACAGATTACAGAGAGGCCCGGTGGGTGGGGCCTCCAGAAGCGATGTGGAGGATCTACGGCTTTGACTTACACCAGTGTCACCCACTGGTGCAGCCGCTGTAATGTCATCTTCCCAACATGCATATGGTTTCATTTCATAAACGGGACAAGGTTGAACGAGTTCTAAAGCGTCCTCGTATCGAGGAGTCAATGCTCACAGAATGGTTTAACTTCAACTATCATCATCCTGAAGCTCGAGGAATCTTGTACCGTGACTTTCCACAGTATTATAGGTGGAACGCGACAGACAAAATTTGGCAACCAAGGAAAAACTCAGTATACCAGGTCGGGAGACTCGTATCTGCGAATCCGGCAGAGGGCAAACGCTATTTTCTTTAGGTTCTCCTAAACCTTGTCCCTGGAGCGACGTCGTGGAGGGACCTCAGGACTGTTGATGGTGTGCATTACCCAGATTTCCGTGAGGCTGCGATGAGGTGAGGCCTAATCGAAGAAGACAAATCGCTCGATGAATGTCTTACTGAAAACAGTATGTTCCAAATGCCATCCTCACTACGTAGGTTGTTCGCTACAATACTGGTATTCTGCGATCCAAAGGATGTGGCCGGTTTATGGACAAAACACTTCAATGCAATGGTAGAAGACTACAATCGCAACAATCCAAACCCGAGAGCAGTGGAACAACTTGTTTTGATTGACATCAGGAACATACTGCAATCAATGGGTAAGGACATAAGGTCATTCCCTCTTCCACAAATCGATGATGCATTTGACGATGCTAGCGGGGTCCCTCGTGAGATCTTTGAGGAGGCGAGCATTGAGCCGAATCTGGATGTGAGACTAGCTGATATGCTAAACGAGGAGCAGAAGGCTGCTTATGATGACATATTGTCAACTATCGACACCGAAGGGGGTGGCTTATTCTTTGTTGATGGACCTGGCAGCACAGGAAAGACTTTTTTGTACAGAGCACTTCTCGGAACTGTTCGCAGTCAGAATAAGATTGCTATTGCTACAGCTACATCTGGTGTCGCAGCATCTATAATGCCTGGTGGGAGGATGGCACACTCACGTTTCAAGATTCCTCTTACGCTTGATGACTCATGTTGTTGTAGCTTCACGAAACAGAGTGGTACCGCCAAGCTGCTGCAGTCCGCGTCTCCCATCATTTGGGACGAGGCGTCTATGACAAAGAGGCAGGCTGTTGAGGCGCTAGACTATTGCATGCGTGATATAATGGGACGACAAGATCTCGCGTTTGGTGGGGAGACTGTTGTGTTTGGTGGAGATTTTAGGCAGGTCCTCCCTGTTGTACAGAAAGGATCCAGGGCTCAGATTGTCGGTGCTTCCTTACGAAGGTCGTATCTTTGGGATGACATGCGACATCTTAAGCTCGTGCACAACATGAGGGCCCAGAATGACCGTTTGTTTGTGGATTATCTGTTGCGCATTGGTGATGGCACAGAGGAGGTTAGCAAGGATGGTGATGTACGCCTTCCTGACGATATATGTGTTCCGTACTCGGGGGATTCCAAGAAAGACCTTAACACGTTGATCGATAGAATTTTTCCAAACCTCAATGCAAACATGACAAACAAGGACTACATCACATCTAGAGCCATCTTATCCACACGTAATGATTGGGTGGATGACATTAATTTGAAGATGATCAACAAGTTCCATGGTGGGGAAATGTTGTACCATAGTTTCGATGAAGCAGTGGATGATCCACACAACTACTATCCTGAGGAGTTTCTTAACACATTGACTCCCAACGGGCTACCTCCACATGTCCTAAAGCTCAAGATCGGTTGCCCGGTAATATTGCTTAGAAATTTAGACCCTGCAAACGGACTCTGCAATGGGACGAGGCTGGTGGTCAGAGGGTGCCAAAGAAACTCAATAGATGCTGAAATTGTTTTGGGGCAACATGCCGGGAAGAGGGTCTTCCTTCCTCGGATACCCTTGTGCCCCTCTGATGATGAGATGTTCCCATTTCAATTCAAGAGGAAGCAGTTCCCTATTAGGCTCAGCTTCACCATGACGGTCAAAAAGTCACAGGGCCAGACAATACCAAATGTAGGAGTGTACTTGCCCAAACCTGTGTTCTCCCATGGTCAGCTGTATGTCGCTATGTCTAGAGCCACATCCAGAACGAACATAAAGATCCTCGCTCTCCCGCCTAACGCAGCGACAGAGGAGGAAGAGGCTAGAAGGCAGGAAAAGAAAGATGCAAATAAAAAAGCAAAAGGCAAGGGCAAAAAAAATGGTGTGGTCAAAAAACAAAAAAGAGTACTACGTGTGAATGGCACGTATACGAAGAATATTGTATACAAGGTGGTTTTGACATTGTAGGCTAGGTAATATGATATTTATTATTCATGCATACTTACAGATTAATATGCATATTTCGAATATAATGATGTAATTTAATGTTTCTTGCTTTCTCTTTAGGTAAAATTAAATGCTCTATGATACTGTTCATAGCAATATGGTGTTTCAACTCGATATGGTTTGTGTCAATTCAATCATTCAAGTAAACAAAAGTCCATTTTATATTATGGTATTTACTGTGATTTTCTTCTACAGAGCTATGATTTTCTTTGGATTATCTTACATGACGAAATATGGTTGCGGATGTGCAAATAGAGTCATGTTATGTTTCGATGCACAATAGTTTTCTTGGGTATTTTTTATCAAAGAAATGCTAGACTAGCCAAGAATTCTAATTGACAATAGATACTTTTTAAATGTTGTATTGAGTGGCGCAAATGAAAAGATCAAGAAAGTTTTGTTTTTATTTCAGCAGGTGCTATTGCTATGTGGAGGCTCTGGATGACAAGTGCTGATCAAGTAAGAACCGCAAGTTGTTCTAGGGACTCTTTTTGAAAGATGCAACAAGAAAGACCCGTAATTTTTACTAAAAAATAACAAGTGCTATTGTCTTTTGATATATTAGTTTGCTGGCTCCACTTTATTGTTTTTGTTGTTTTGTTATTATATGGCGAATGTACATTGAAGGTGACCTTTTTTAATTTCACCATCATACATAATCAGGGATTTTTTTTTGTTATGGTGATGGATTATCTGGATGCGTGACTCACGTTTTGAATTCCCTTTCAATCAATTTCCCATGATTGGTTTGATCCATATTTATGAAAACAATAAAATTTCATTTTGTCACGCATTGTTTTTACTAGAGATTTATTATTTTTGGACAAATGATGCAGAAAATAGCTTCTATTTATTTTATGTAAGAACTTAATTGCAGAAAATACTTGTGATTTTCTGCATGTTGTAGTGGTGGTGAATGTCAAATATTGTTTGGAAATTGGTCATGTTGTTATGCTTTTGCAAGTTGGTTGAGATAAAGAACATTAAAAGATCGTGCTTAATTATTATTATAAAACTCATTACAATGTCATTTGTCTTGCACATTGGGTACATGACTCATGTTGTCACTCATTCCAAGATTAGGTCATTTGAGTTTACATAGTTCAAGTAAATATATCACACCATTAAAATATTTATGCTAATACACCAAGATTGTATTGCTCGTAGCAACACACGGGCACTTTCCTAGTAAACAATCAAAAGGTTAACATGACCTAATGATGACATGCCTTTTACACTGGTGAAAAAATTGGTTATTATATTACTTGCAATCTTACACATGAAATTGAGATTATTTGGATTTTTACTGTGTGTATAATATCACATATATTATATGTGGTATTCTAGAGAACTAGTTCCGTTACATGAAAACTCAATTGGGAAGAGAGAAAGAAGAATTCCTTGACTAGTTTAGTTAGACTTGAGGCTGCCATAGGCTGCAAGCGAAAAATGACAACTGAAACTCATCATCCCATTGATCTTTCAAAAAAAACTTATTGTCCCATCAAGGATATGATCAATGTTGTCCTAAACGCTAAACAGTAGTCGTTCGTTCGACCCTCGTTTAGTGTTTAGGCCGTGTAAATGCTGTGTACACGGGTTACACAGTTTTGTACGGATGAGAGAAAATAGCATTCTACAGGCTATAGTATAGTTGATAGTTCTCCGTTCTCAAACAACATCGGCACATCACTGAATATTGAATACATGAGTTCAGATACTCACTAATTCACACTAACTAGAAGCCCTCAAAAAAAATCACTAACTAGAACAGGCGGCGCACGTTGCGCGCCCTATCGTGCCAACAGTCAAATATAAGCAAACAGAAGAGCAACAATCACTTGTTCCAAGCTCAAATGAAGAAGCATATGCACCCTATGGAATGAACATAAATTTTCATCATGTGATAAAATGACAATCATGTTCATATAGTTGTCAACAAAAAACATATATTTTTACAAAACTATCATTCCAAAGCTTTTATCTAACAGATAATCATTAGACCAAGAAGTGAAGATTATTCTAATTCTACACACAACTTCATATATTTCACAGAAGAATTATGCACTACCATCCTTCTTCAGAACCTGTTGTGCTATCCAACACCTACAACCCTACAACAAAAAAAAGAATATATTAAGCACAAATGAGATTATTGTAGTGACATAAGAGAAATGTACCTTACAATTCGAATATACTCATGAAAATCTAATCATTGAAAATGCACTTTGCATAACTGCACTCAACAAGTTAAGCTTGCGTACCAGCCTCATGAAGACATCCTGATAAGCCACAGTCAAGAGGTGCCAAGCTTCCTTGACCCATTCGAAAGCAGGTCGCACATCTGGGGAATCGGTGAGCTGAGGCAACCTGTGCAAACAACATGTAACAATAGTTAAATAAATGTGCATGAACACATATATGCTTCTTAGATGTTGAGCTTTCCACCTGCAGCTATAAAAGCTTGAGCCGGGAAAAAGGATAGTTGATTATAAGTTCAGAGTTTACAGAAATCTATTAATCTTAACAATTACTTCTCTATGTTTGGTGAGCTTTTCCCTATCCATTTTTAACAATGAAGACAATAATCCTCTGCTGCCTAGTATGCTTGGTCATCTACAGAATAAATCTAACTGGTTTAACTGCACATGAGGCACTCATCTACAGCACTGATATCTTTTCCTATATCTATGTCGTGAAATTTTGAAACTAACTGAAAATTTACTGCATCTGCAACTTTAACAGATAAAAAAACCACACCACTGCAAGCATCTACCAGACATTCGATTTGGTGTTTCATGCAAAATAACACTACTAAGGGGAGAGCACCACGAAAGAAGAAGCTACATGGATCAGAGAGAGGGGTGAAGCCTCACCATCCATGCGCGCTCACCCTTCTCCTCGACGACGCCATCCTTGAGCACCCTCTCCATCTGCGCAGACACAAGCATGAGCTGAAGTGAGCAAACATATCCAATAAATACATGGAATTCAAAACTACAAATAGATCTAGGCTTTTAGACGAATTTGGAGGCAGATTCAGAAGTTAAATGGTAAATGCTCATTGATTAGGGAAATGTTTTCTAGTTGGACATGCGTTGGCAAAAGCTCCTCATACAGCTTAGCTTATGAACAATTGGTCATGGTTATGCAGAGCAAGCAAGGCATCATAATAAGTTTCCGTTTCTACCATTTCCTCACTAACGAAGGGCAACTGCAAACACATGGAAAGGAACATTGGAGCGACAAACTCACCTTCAGGTGATGCTGTCCAAACCCAAGAAGCCTGCTGCAACCATAAGGAAAAAAACACAAGATGTAATCACTATGTCCTTTCAAAGCTGAAAGGCACAATAGGCAGTGAACACAAACAATTGAATAGGTCCAGATTAAAGGAATACATGAATTCAAGAGAATAGTATATTCATATACCTTCCGCTTTTTATGCTATGCCATCCTGCGTGATACTATTAGCATTGCTTTGACAGTTGTAGTAGTTGATCTTGCAAGCACCTTAGCATCTCGATTGATGCTCTATATGAATGTGTCTGATATTCCACAGGGCAGCAAAGCTGAGGTTACACACCAAGCATAATCTTCTATGTGTTTGGCTAATGGTTGAAGCGTACGTATATGCCAGAATTATTAATGCAAATGGTTTTGGTTCTAGTTTCCAACAGCCCCACTGCCCATAGGTGAGGTTGCCTCTTTAGTCTAGAAAATCAAATTTAGCCAATAAATTTGACCAAAACAAAGGAATCATCCTGAACAGAAAACACAACTTTCTTCTATTATGTGAAACTACAAAAAATGCAATTAGAAAGTAATGAGAAATGAAATAATGGAACATTGTAAATGATAACTTAATAGCAAAAGCATTAGGCATTCATGACCGCAAAGCAAGCCAATGGTTTTCAGAGGACAACAAAGTAAATTTGTTCATGCCACTTGAAAATGTTGAAAGTAAGTCAATGCAGATCTGTTCATCTGTTCATCTGTTCAGCACAACTTTGGTTTATCAAAAGAAATAAGTTTACATAACAGATAGTACGTGGAGCAGATAAAAAAGAGAGGAAAGGAAGAGCAGATAGTACCTGGAAGTGGAGAAATGGGTCGAGAGCGGTGCCGCAAGCCTAGTTCGCCGCCGCTAAGGGATTGCGGATAGCCCCTCTGCCATGCCAAGTCACCAGCTCACCTCCATACCTTAGTGGCCGGATCTGAAAGAGAAAAGTGAGGATGATAATCAAATCAGAGAGATTAGTGAAAGAGAGGGGGAAGAGGGGAGGGAGAGAGGCCAATGCGGTGACCTGGAAGCGTTGCTGCCATCCGAGGGCGCGCGAGGGAGGAGAGGGCACTGGAGCCCGACGGGAGATGCAGTTCAGCGACGGCGACTATGGATCCGGCCTGTAGAGGCCTAGCGCTCACCGTGTGGTGCCGTGGCCAGCCGTGGGCGCTCGCCTGCGCTGCCCCTACCCGCCGCTCCGGGGCTGCCTAGGTCGGATCGGTACCTCCGCGTGGCATCGTGGCCGACCGGGAGATCTCACTTGCAGAACGCTCCCCGCGTGTGGCCGTGGTCGACCGGGAGTGCTTGCCCGCTCCGCTTCTGCCCGCCGCTCCAGGGACCCTCGGCCAGATCCGCACCTCGCGTGGCCATGGAGACACCCCGAGAGGGTGGGCCGCGGGAGCGGCGAAGGAGGAGGAGGAGAGCGGGTGGCGGCATAGGAGGAGGAGAGCGGGTGGCAGCGGGAATGCCGGGGAGGAGGAGAGTAGAGGGCGAGAGGGGGGGACTGAGTTAGGGTTCGGCCCGTCGGCCGTTCGGGGGCGGGCGGGAGGGGGTATTAGGTGGAGGGTAGGGTGGTGGGAGGGGGTGTCCGTAAAATGACTTAGGGGTTATTTGTAAAAATGCAATTTCCTCTTCTTCTCTTGGAAATAAAGTTTAGCTCGAGGCCTTTTGTGACAAATATATGAATGCTTTCACTGTTTGTTGTGGATGTGGTGGACCGATCCATGATTTAGAGAAAACTGGAGGGCTTTTTCGCAAAAACGCCAAACTCACGGCTGCTCGCCACGTCAGCCCTGAAACGCGGAGAGGAGAGGAGAGGGGGTGAGCTTTTAAGAAAGGTGATGTCTAATGCCCTGCTGATTACAAGTCACATAGACACAGAATACATGACCAATCGGTGAAATACAATAAGAGACATAGTTCACAAGTCACATGATAGTAACAAAAAGTGAAAAAGTTCATAAGATGGATAAAAGCATTGATCTACAACCAACAACCAATCAACAATCACTGATCATCCTCTTGCCCATCACCAAAACGGTCCATTACACGGCCTACACGTCGAGTAAAACTATGTTTTGCTGTTTTTTTGTAAGCGTTTAGATCGTGTTTGACTGAGTTTGACCGTGTACACGGGTTAACTGTGTAATGAACCGTTTAGACCCTAAACTGCACAGAAGTCTGCCGAGTAGCGTTTACACAGCGTGTTCACGGGCAACACGACCATTTACGGCAACACTGGATATGATACAAAAGTTCAAGCAGTTCCAAAACAGCCTCATGTTTTTTTCAAATATTAGAGTACCATTAAAAAATGGAACTGAGGCAGCCGGAGGAGATAACGCAACAACACAATCCCTCCAAGGAACAACACCCACGCGCAAGACGCCATACACGATACTCCAAACAGGACGTAGGGTTCACTACTCTAGCGGCCCAAACCTGTATAAATCTGTGTCTTGTGTCCTCGTTTTAACCTTCGGATTCCAGGGCTGGCGATCCCCCACCACACAATCTACTACCTCAGGCACCCCCTTGGTAGGTTTGCCGGGTTAAAACACCGACACCGTGTGCTAGCTTAGTGGGAAGGGGAGACACAACGTCCACAATTTTTTATTGGAGAAAGTCCAAATTACTACTCTCAAGTATTTGGTTCCAAACCACCCCCACCACTTAGCTATTTGGTTCAACTTACTCCATAAAGCAATTTGTCATTTTAATTTGAGACTTTTCAAGATGGTAGTGGACATCATAATATATATTAGAAAAAATATTATATGATTTTTTCATCATTAGTTTTATATAATTTTGTGTCTCAACGATAAATTTTATTATTAAATATTCTACCCTATCAAAATAGTGATGAAAAATTCATGATATATGTTTTTAACATGCCTTATGTTTTATGCTATCATCTTGCCAAATTTTAACTTAAAACTCCACTTGTGCACGGAGAAACAAAAAAAGTAAATTATGTTAAAGGTAAATTGCACGAAATGGTATAGTTTAGAGGTGAACTGAACCAAGATATATACTTTAGGGGGTTATCCAAACTTTTTTTTTGAGAATGATTATCCAAACTTTAGTTATACTTGAGGGGAGTAATTTGGACTTTTTATTTTTTTTATTTGTCACTTATAGGCTTATAGCTGTATAGGAGAAGTAGTACATGGAAATCATGAGAGGAACTTTACATAGTGGAAATGCCTTAAATTATGCAAATAGAGGAGGACATTGTTAATAAATCCTCACAAAATTTGCACAATATAGAAGAGGCCATTCCTTTTACATGCTGCCGTGTTTAGTTCATGAAGTGAACAATTTGAGAGTCACTTTCAAGGTTTATTAGGGGTAATAAACGTAGGCTACTTACAAAACTAATTATATGGATGGACGGGAATTCCCGAGACGAATCTATTAAGCCTAATTAATCCATCATTAGAGATTGGTTACTGTAGCATGACGTTGTCTAATCATAACAAAATTAGGCTCGTTAGATTCGTCTCGAAAATTAAGGTAGGAGTTGTGAAATAGATTTTGTCATTAATCTACATTTAATACTCCTAATTAGTGTCTGAAGATTGATATGACAGATAGTTGGTGAAATATTTGGAAACTAAACAGGCCCTAAGCAGAAGCAAAGATCAAATTAAATCCCATTTTACAGATCATGAGATAGAGAGGAAAAAAATATGTATAGTAAACAAGGTGGACCACCTTTCTCTAAGCTAGTCCTTTTCTTATGTCCCAAACACGGTTAAGTATGATCTTGAGGGAAAGGATAATTAGCATGTGCCCACCATAAATATACAACACACTTCCTCCGTTTCGAATTGTAGATCGTTAACTTTTCTAGGTGTATAATTCTTATTACGAACTTAGATACAGTATATGTCTAGAACTTTAGATGCTTAATAATATGTATGAACTAAAAAAAGCCAAAACGAGATACGATTTCAAACCGATGGAGTATTTCACATGATAGCAACAAGATTATGGTGAGGGTCCAGGTGGTGGGCATTCAACGTTAGGATCAGCTGAGCGGCATGAAGTTCCGTGGCCACCCAAAGCTCTCCTTCCGGATAAAAAAAAAGTCATACTCTCTGTCTGAAAATATTTGCACCATTTGACTTCTACAAATCGCGTTTGACTATTCATTTTATTCAAAAAATTTGTGAAAATATAAAAATAATTATGATATACTTAAAATATATATGATGATAAACATGTCATAGCAAAATAAATAACATTTTCACAATTTTTTTTGAATAAGACGAATGATCAAACGTGAAGCGCAGAAGTCAAAAAGTGCAAATATTTTATAACAGAGGTAGTACATACTATCGTAAATGTCAAATTTAGGGGGTGTTTGTCAGCACTCCAGAGCTGCAAAAACAGCTCCACTCCACGTGCTCCACAATTTCTCTGCCAAACACGTCCACCTCCACCGGCTCCAGCTCTAGAAAAAAGGTAGAGCTAAGGGTCAGATCCACCTTTTTTATGGAGTACCTCAAGAGGTACTTCAAAAACACCTGTTTCAAACTTCCTCATGAAGTTATGGGGTAATTAACCACCATGCCACTAGTTACAACATACCTGCTCCGCCTCCGCCTTGCCTCGCGCCGCATCTGAGGTGAGGAAGTAGGGCTGGATCGTGAGCCAGAAACTCGTGAGCTGGCTCAACTCGTTCATAGCTCGGCTTGACTCGGCTCGGCTCGATTAATTTTTTAACGAGCCGAGAAACTATTTTTTGCTCATTTTGTTAACGAGCTGGCTCGAGCCAGCTCGCAAGCTGCTCGCGAGCCAAACGAGCTAGAAAATTCTAATTTCAATATAGAAAACTGAGCTATCAAAGTTGAGCTGAGCCATTGAAGCTATACCAAACCTTTCTAAGTGCTACATTTGTGACTAATTTTATCATTTACAACTTTATAATTATTATTTTTAAAAACTTTACATATGCTCAGAGGTTAATTTCAAATTTACATACAGCTCGCAAGCCTAACGAGCTGGCTCGAGCTACTAACGAGCCAAGCCGAGCCAACCTTTTTGCTCGTTTTGTTAACGAGCCAAGCCGAGCTGGCTTGTTACCTTAACGAGCCAGACCGAGCCGAGCCGAGCCGAGCCAAGCCGAGTTGGCTCGGCGTCCAGCCCTATGAGGAAGGGAGCGGTGCACCCGCGGGTGGATGGGGCGGCGCGCCGGCGAAGTGAAGGAGGGGGGGTGCCGCGACGGTTGCGGTGAAGGATGCGGGCAGAGTTCAGGAGGGAAGGGGGAGAGAGAGGGTGGGAGGGGAGAGAGGCCGGCGCAAAGTCAATTCCACACGCGAGCGCTAGCAACAAACGATTCTAGCGACCGGCCTCCCACTTGCTGCTCTATGTGGGACCCAACATCATTTATAACCGTCTAGCTTTTCACGTTTCCACCCTGACGCATCACCTTCTCCTCTTTCCCTTTCCTTTCTCTCCCTCCCAGATCTTAAGGCGATTTGCCATGGGGATGGGGCAGTGCGCCGCCGGCAAGGCTAGAGCTGGCAGAAGCAGCATCAACGCGAGGGGAGGGGGGGCGACAGCATGTTTTTTTTTCATTTTCTTTTTCCTTCATTCAACTTCATTCAACAAAATTTTCTTTCTGTATAAGTTCGGTGTATAACTCGTCGTTGCAGAAAAAATTATACGTAAAACTTGTCGTTTACAGAAAAACTTGTGCGAACAACTCGTTGTTAGAGAAAAAATTATACACATAAGTTATTCTTCAAACATTTGTGCATACAAGTTGTACGCATAAGGTCTGCGCGCCATCAAATTTATGCATAAAAATTATCTAACAAAAATTTATATTCGTAGTTATGCGTTGAAGTTGTGTGTATAAGTTCAAAAAATTAAAAAATACAATTGATGTTCAAAAAAAGTTACGTGTATAAGTTATTTTTAAAAAAATTGTGCATACAAATTGTATGCATAAGTTTAGACCTGAGCATTCCACGGGCCGGGCCGGGTTCGGGCCGGGCCGAAAAAAAACTCGGGTTTTTCGGGCCGAGAAAATCCTGCCCATGACCGTCCCATGAGACGTGTCGGGCCTCAGTTTTCGGGCCGGGCCCGGGCTTGGGCGGGCCGCCCGCGCATTTTATAGTGTAAAGTAACTAAAAACAGCATTTCGGGCCGGGCTCGGGCCAAAAATTTTTTCGCGGGCTTCAAGATCTCTGCCCACGCCCGTCCAGTAAGGTCCGTGGGCGGGCCTGGCGCGGGCCGGGCCCGGGCCGGGCCAGCGGGCCGGGTCGGGCCGGGCCAAAAATGCTCAGGTATACATAAGTTATGCACGCGTAGCTAGTGTTAAAATTGTGCTTAAAATTTATCTGATAAAATTTATATCTCGAAGTTATGCATCAAAGTTATGTATATAAGTTATGATATTTCCAAAAATAGAAAGTTGCGAATTTTTCGTCTTTCCTAAAAAGGAAAGCGACGGGGTGAGAGAAAGTTGTCCGAGAACTGTTCGTTCAGAACGACCGACCGCTAATTAGTAACCCCCGAGAGGCCGGCGGGGATAAAAAAAGTCTGACAAGTGGGTCCCGCCGCTGATAGTTGGTATGAAGTATGAGATATAGAAGTTGACGGGTGCGAGAAAATTAATACTAAACTGAAAAATTTTGATGCCCAAGCAGAAATATACATTTTAGATGTTGAATATAGAGGTTGACGGGTGCGGACAGCCTAATCCTTCCCACGCACGGCGCCGCCCCTAGCCCCGTCTTGCCTCGTCGCCTGGCCACGGCCGCGACCCCGCTGCCCAACCCGTCGAGCCTTGACGGCCAAACCGCACCCTCCTTTAGGCCCGCCGCTGTTTCCCTCGGGAAGCCAGGCCCGCGCTGTCACCCGCGTCATCTGCTCCCTCGGCAGCACTACGACGATGCAGGCCAAGCCGCTGCTCCACACCGGGGCTGTTGGGCGCTCCAATTCCAGGTCGAGGAGCGGATGCGCACCGTCAAAAAGGCACTGCCAACGATTCGGTCGCTTCTTCTTCCGCTTCCCCGAGGATGAATGCACTCAGATTGGATTCGTGCGTCACCAATCTAAGCAAAAGCATCAAATCTACAACCACTAGCTGATCTGGCATTAGAAGCCCCTGTAAATCCAATCCACTTGTGTGGGTGGCCAGCAGCCGGCGCTGCCACTGCCTCGCTGGAGCGTCGGGGATGCGTCGCGAGAGCTGGGGTTCGCTGGGCTGCAGGGGCAGCGCGTCGCACCGTGCCGAAAAAGGGGGCGCGAAGGAACTGTGCGGTACCTGCGGGTCTAGCGGCATCATGCTCACGGACGCGGCTGTAACGACCCCACCGCCGCTGCCCCGCGTCGTGGCCCCGTCGCCGTTGAGTGCCTCTCAGGAGGCTCGTCGTGAGCGAGCAGAGGAAGAGAGAGTACAGGAGAGGATGACATGCGAGTCTAGTTATAATGGACAAAATTAGACTTTTCACAGTAATGTTTCATGTTTCTGAAGCTGGAGCACTCAGCCAAACATGTAAATGGGCTCCATATTTTTCTAAAGTTGGGGGAGTGGAGCACCAAAAGTATGAAGCTCGTGGAGTGAAGCTATTATTTTGAAGGTGGAGTGCTGCCAAACATCCCTTACTTGCTTTCAAATTTGATTAAGTATATACTCCATATGTCAATTTAAGTGCACAAGCCGAAAGGTTCTTCCAGTTTTTGTGAGTGTTTGTTTCCGAGGAATTTAAAATAAGTCCCGTCACATCAAATGCGACTAAGTTATTTAGAAGGACTAAACATAATTTAATTATAAAACTAATTACATAAGTACTCGGTTTTTTTGCTAACGAATCTAATGAGTCTAATTAATTCATGATTAGCACATATTTACTATAGCACATATTCATCGATATCCAACCTCTTCTCCCTCTATGTCTGCTGCTTTTCGCATTCTCATCGCCTGCACCGCGCGCACGGTACTGGCGAGAGCAGAGCCTCCAGAACCTCGACCACCGCAAGAAGATCCTGCATGGGATAGGCGAGCGATAAGGTTTTGTACAGCTACACCGATTGAGGTTCTCCTACGATTAGTCAAATGACTAATCCAGAGAACAACGGCGCATTGGTGACTTCGTCAACCGCCCCGCTTTTGGGTACAATCTGAACTTCCTCTATTTGTTCATGTTTAATTGTTGTTTAATCATGAACATGTTTATGTTTAATAATGGTTTAAACATGAACACTTGCACATGCTTTGCTTCACTCACGATAATCATATTTCTGAAATAACTTTTTAATTTTGGAATTAAAATATACCGAAATATCACCTATTATCTAACAATCCAAAAACCTTATGTTGTTGATAGGATGATTCCGGTAGCTAGCTTTTCTCAGGCCCTCAAGCCTAAAACTTTTGATGGTTCCAACTACAAAAGGTGGTGCGAGATGGTCACTTTGTGGCTGACAGCCATGAACGTGATGTACGTCACCACCGGAGCTCCTCCTGAGGGTGTCTCGGCGGAGGAATTTGCTACAGCTGATAGCTTTTTCCGGGGTGCCATCGTCAGCGTTCTGGCTGAGAACTTGATCGACACCTATCTCCGTATGAAGTCGGGGAAGGAGATTTGGGAAGCTCTTGAGGCTCAATTCGGATTTACTGACGCCGGTAGTGAGTTGTACATAATGGAACAGTTCCTAGACTACAAGATGGGTGAACACCATCCTGTGGCGGAACAGGCCCATGAGGTACAGGCGCTGGCTAAAGATCTCAAGGACTGCAGCAAAGAGACTCCATGTGGGCTTCCCGACAAGTCTGTGGCCGGAGCTATTATCTCCAAGTTACTACACTCTTGGAGGGACTTTGCTATGACTCTAAAACACAAGAGAAAGGAATTCACTTTTGATGACCCTGTCGCAACTCTTGATGTTGAGGAGAAGGCGAGAGCAAAGGACACACAGGGAAAGGCAGTGACCGGGCTCTCAAGCACCAACTTTGTGCAGAGAGGCAATCCCAAACATCAAAACAAGAGGAAGAAGACTCCACAAAACTCACCCAAGGCTAAGCAAGCCGACATGAAGAAAGGAGGACAAGGGGCCTGCTATGTGTGCAGGAGTACGGAACACTTTGTTGGAAAGTGTCCAGACCGTAAGGTTCCCAAGTCGGCAAACATGGTCATTAGCGAGGGTGGATGAGCATCGGGGTACGGTAATTCTTTACCTACAGTTCTTTCATTTTGTCTCTCACCAGAGTGGTGGATTGACATAGGTGCTAATATTTATGTATGTGCTGACATTTCCATATTTTCTTCTTACCAGGTCGGGGGCTGGCTCCTTGCTGATGGGGAACAGTGCCCATGCGTGTGTTCTTAGTGTTGGTACAGTCACTCTGAAGTTTACTTCGGGAAAGATGGTGTAGCTGAAGAACGTGCAGCATGTCCCCACCATCAAGAAGAACTTAGTCAGCGGATCTCTACTGTGTAGAGATAGGTATAAGTTAGTCTTTGAATTGAATAAATGTATTATTTCTAAATTTGGTACTTTTGTTGGAAAATACTATGATAGCGGAGGCTTGTTCCACTTTTCTTTATCAGATGATAATTGTAATAAAGTTGTGAACCATGTGTTTAACAATGATGAATCAAATGTTTGGCATTCGAGGCTTTGTCATGTTAATTTTGGCTGTATGATGCGCTTAGCTAGTTTGAGTTTAATTCCAAAGTTTACCTCTGTCAAAAATTCTAAGTGCCACGTATGTGTTGAATCAAAACAAACTCGCAAGCCACACAAAAAAACTCGACCTGCGGGGAGTAGACCACCCCCACGGTATTGTATTAAGAAGAAGAACCTTCTCACACAGGTCGAGAAAATCTCCGAACCCCTACTCCACCCATACACAGCGGCACCGCAGTACATGTGAGATGAGGCTGGCCTTAGACCTGTGCTTTGGCGTGGGACAAATGAGGAATTTTTTTACAACACGCACCAAGAGCGCTCACAAGCCACACAAGGATGCTGAGGCGAGTAACTTGGAACCACTAGAATAGTTCATTTCGATTTGAATGAAATGAATGGCGTGTAGACAAAAAGCGGTAAACAGTAAACTATGTGTTTAACAATGATGAATCAAATGTTTGGCATTCAAGGCTTTGTCACGTTAATTTTGGTTGTGTGATGCGCTTAGCTAGTTTGAGTTTAATTCCAAGTTTTACCTCTGTCAAAAATTCTAAGTGCCACGTATGTGTTGAATCAAAACAAACTCGCAAGCCATGCAAGACTGCTGAGGTAAGGAACTTGGCACCACTAGAATTAGTTCATTCCGATTTGAGCAAAATGAATGGTGTGTTGACAAAAGGCGGTAGACAATAGCACTAGATTTTGTTACATCTATATGTTGAAGTCAAAAGATGAAGCGTTACATTACTTTAAAATCTATAAAGATGAAGTAGAAAACCAACTGGAGAGAAAGATAAAACATCTGAGGTCTGGTCATGGTGGCGAATACTTCTCAAATGCTTTTGACTTATTCTGTGAAGAACACAATATTGTTCATGAGAGGACACCGCCTTATTCATCTCAATCCAATGGGATTGCCGAAAGAAAGAACCGCATACTCACTGACTTGGTGAATGCCATGTTAGAAACCACGGGACTTTCCAAGGAATGGTGGGGTGAGGCGATACTGACATCATGTCATGTCCTAAACCGTGTACCTATGAAGAATAAGGAAGTAACTCCATTCGAGGAATGGGAGAAGAAGGGGTTAACTCTTTCATACTTATGTACCGGGGTTGCTTGGCCAAGGTCAGTGTGCTAATCACCAAGAAACGTAAGCTTGGACCAAAGACTATTGATTATGTCTTTCTAGGTTATGCTTTTCATAGCGTTGGATATAGATTCTTAGTAGTGAAATCTAGAGTACGTGACTTGCTTATCGGTACAATTATGGAGTCCAGAGATGCTATATTTTTTGAGAACATATTCCCAATGAGAGATGAAACAAGATCATTTAGGCAAGAGTCTATCGAGCATGATAACTCTACCAAGTCGATAGTACGCAATGTACCCACACTCATTGAACACCATGAGGAGGATAACGATGAAGCTCCTAGGAGGAGCATGAGACAGAGGACTGAGAAGTCCTAATTTGGTGATGATTTCATCATATACCTCGTGGATGACAATCCTAAGACCATTAAAGAGGCCTACTCCTCTCCTGATGCTGACTATTGGAAGGAAGCAGTCAGAAGTGAGATGGACTCTATCATGTCGAATGGTACTTGGGAGGTCGTTGAACGTCCCTATGGGTGCAAACTTGTAGGATGCAAGTGGGTTTTCAAGAAGAAGCTTAGGCTTGATGGTACTATTGAGAAGTACAAGGCGAGGCTTGTGGCTAAGGGTTACACCCAGAAACAAGGTGAAGACTTCTTTTATACTTACTCAATAGTCACTCGACTAACCACCATACAAGTGCTACTTGCTCTGGCAGCCTCTCATGGTCTTCTCGTTCATCAAATGGACGTTAAGATAACTTTCCTAAATGGAGAGCTGGAAGAGGAGATCTATATGGATCAGCCAGATGGATTTGTAGCAAAGGGTCAAGAAGGCATGTTGTGTAAGCTGGTGAAGTCTCTTTACAGCCTCAAGCAAGCTCCTAAACAGTGGCATGACAAGTTCGACAGAACTTTGACATCTGTCGGGTTTGTTGCGAATGAAGCTGACAAGTGTGTGTACTATCGCTTTGGTGGGGGCGAAGGAGTGATTTTGTGTTTGTATGTAGATGACATACTCATCTTTGGCACAAACCTTAGTGTGATTAAGGAAGTCAAAGACTTTCTATCTCAGAGCTTTGAGATGAAAGATTTGGGAGAACCTGATGTTATCCTTAACATTAAGCTGATAAAGGGAGAAAATGGTGGGGTGACCCTTTCACAGACTCACTACGTGAAGAAGATTCTGAGCCGGTTTGGCTATAGTAATTCTAAACCCGCCTTAACTCCTTATGATGCCAGCTTGGTTCTGAAAAAGAAAAAAGAATAATGGTAGATCAGTTGAGATACTCCCAAATCTTTGGTTCATTAATGTATCTAGCTAGCGCCACAAGACCTGATATTACGCGCAGTTAGTAAACTGAGCCAGTTTGTTGCAAACCTAGGAAGTGAACACTGGCATACTCTTGAAAGGGTGTTGCGCTATCTGGTGGGGACAATGAGCTTTGGAATTCACTATTCTGGAGATCCCAAAGTATTAGAGGGATATAGTGATGCAAATTGGGTCTCTGATGCTGACAAGTTAAAGGCCACAAGTGGATATGTGTTCACACTTGGAGGTGGAGCTGTTTCCTGGAAGTCTTGCAAGCAGACCATTCTAACAAGGTCAACGATGGAAGTAGAACTCACAACATTAGACACTACCACTGTTGAGGCCGAGTGGCTTCGTGAACTCCTAATGGACTTGCCGAAAGTTGAAAAACTGATACCGGTAATCCTAATGAACTGTGATAATCAAACTGTGATTGTCAAGGTGAACAGTTCAAAGGACAACATGAAGTCATCGAGGCACGTCAAGAGGCAGTTAAAATCTGTCAATAAATTGAAAAACACTAGTGTTATAGTTTTAGATTATATCAACACAGCTAAAAACCTGGCATATTAATTTACAAAGGGTCTTTCATGAAATGTGATAGACAATGCATCTATGGAACTAGGCTTGAGACCCACGTGAGTCTCTCCATAGTGGTAACATGTCCTATGTGATCGGAAACCAGTGAATTAGGAAGGCGAAATAAGCTATGGTTGGACTGAGAGAAGAGAACCTTTGAATAGGCTCGTTCCATGAAAAGATGCATTTCTCTTCAAATATGTATGAAGGGATGGTGCATACCTTAATGTGTTCCAAGTGGCTTCAGTGAAACAAAAGAAGTTGTTTCTATGAAGCAAAGACATAGTCCTACAGTATGTCTTTAAGGAGCACACATATATGAGTCTGACTACTGGTCATAGTCTATGAGATCTGGGTGATCTCTAGAAAACTCATGAAGAAGCACGGAGTGTGACCTATAAGCTCCAACACGCGGAGATGCTTCGCAGCCAAGTATTAGTAATGGGCTTTGGCCAAGCTTGTTTACACAAGACTGACAATTCAAGGCATAGTCCATTGTTCAGTTGTGAATAAGTGTAACCTTAGTTCCTGGTGAATGTTCAACTTAACAGTCTCCACCATAGTGCTGGTATATCAAAACACAAGTGGATAATGAGAGTATTTCCAATGGGTCCTATAATTCTCTGGATTATCAATCCAGGTTCGCTGAACCGCGCCCCAGATCTGGATCTGGGCGCCTCCCACTGCTCCCCCTTGGCCTATATAAGGGTGCCCCTCCTCCTCTCCAACTATCCCATTCACGCTCAGATACTCTTGTTTAGGAGATCTCTCCCTTCTCCCTCTCTGTCTGCTGCTTTTCACATTCCCATGCCTGCACTGCGTGCACGGTACCGTCGAGAGCAAAGCCTCCGGAACCTTGACCGCCGCAAGAAGATCATGCACAAGATAGGCGGGCGATAAGGTTTTTTGGGAGCGTCTGACGCGACTGCTCAGTCCCTGTACGACTACATCAACTACTTATAGGAGACCGTTCGAGGGACTGCATTGCGTACCTCTACCTGGATCGACTTTGTGCGACTACACCGACTGAGGTTCTCCTACGATTAGTCAAATGACTATTCTAGATAACAACAGCGCCTCAGGTGACTCCGTCACCCGCCTGTCTTTAGGTACAATCTGAACTTCCTCTATTTGTTCATGTTTAATTGTTGTTTAATCGTGAACATGTTTATGTTTAATAATGGTTTAAACATGAACACTTGCACATGCTTTGCTTCACTCATGATAATCATATTTCTGAAATACCTTTTTAATTGTGGAATTAAAATATAGTGGAATGTCACCTATTATCTAACACTAAGTTCCAGCGAAATCGTGGTCATGACGCAACTCATAAGAATTGCTAGTATAATCACCAAAAGAACAGAGCGAATAGTCATCTTTGCCATGCTCACGGTCACTTTTTTTCTTCATGCGGTAGTATCTTCACCTTATCCCCTTTGGCTAGGTGACTCTACATAATGCTTTCATGGCCTTATATCAACCATCCAAACTCTCGTTGACAAGATGCATGTGGTCACGGAGAAACCTCTTACAAACTCTCGTTGTCAAGTGGGTCCTCATTATGTTTTTGAGCATGGATTGAAAAGTTGACAAAAGAATCAAACTATGTGTTGTAAGCTAGGATGAGGTTCGCTAACATCTCATGAAAATACTGCCTCTATCCTTGCATACAAGGATTTCTAGAGTTTGAATTTTGTCCTGATATTTTAAGATTGAGTTAAATACACCAGCGATGCTTAAACTTGTCTTGATATGTCATTTAGGTACACAAACTTGCAAAATCGAGATCTAGCACCCCAAACTTGTTAAGTTGTGCCACTTAGGTCCATACCCTTTCGGTGACCTTGAAGATCTAATGTGCCACATTGACATGGTGCCAAATAGTTGTATATATGCAAAAAGGCCCTTGATTTCTATTGTCTTTTCGGTCCACATCCTCCTCCCTATCTTTCTCTCTCCTCTCTCTCCAAGCGATTGCATCGCATGTTGACCATGTGGTAGCTGATGGCAGTGGGTGCGTGGACGTTGCTGGGGAACAACCTGGAGCCGTGGCATCCGTTGCCAAGGGCTGCCAGCACGCGCCCTCCGTCTCCTACCTAACACTGCTCTCGCAGCCGCACATACGCCGCCACTGGCGGACACAGACGCCAGGCGTACCGTTCATCTCCTCATCATCAGTGGAGCTGAGATATGACCATAGTAAACCATGGCCCCATGAACATTGTAATTTGCACTGGATAAACAGTAATTTAACACTATTTTGGATTTTTTGCTGATTTCCACAACCTGCCCCCCTTTGCTCCCTTCTTGATCAAGCTCCGCCATTGTTCCTCATTGTCCTCATCGTCGGCGTCGCAGGGCAGCGACAACTAGCGGAAGCTCTGCCTACTTCACGTCCATATGATGAGACCTCGCGCCATGCCGCCATGCTGTCAGCTGCAGGGGTGGCATGACGCGTGCTCCTTGGTGAGCCTTGACGATGGGCCAAAAGTCTAAGGGAGGACGGCGACCCTGTGAGGAAGGGACGACAATGGCTCGGTCCTAGAGCGCATGGCAGCGGCCCAGCAAAGGGGAGAGTGGTGGCCCTGTGCGGGAGGCACAGCTTTGAAAGCACCAGAGGAGGGCACGACGGAGGCTCAGCATGGAGTGCACTGCAGGGGCCTAGGGGAGGACGGTAGCCCGGTGTAGGAGGGACAGTGGCGACAACACAAGAAGAGGGCACAAGATGGCTCGACATGGAGCATACGATAATGGCCCATTGTAGGGAGGGTGGCGGCCTCGTGTGGGAGGGATGACGATGGCTCGATGTGGGAGCACACGACGGTAGGTCAGTGCAGTTGAGGGTGGCGGCCTTCTACGGGAACCAGTAAGGTCGACGACGGAGGCGTAGGAGGATCGTTCGGGGAGAGGAGGAGATGAAGTGGAGGATGTGGACCGAGAAGATGATAAAAAGCAAGGCATTTTTTTGCGTATAGGCATCTGTGTGACACCACGTAGGAGAGCCACATCAGTTCTATAAGCTCATCAAAGGACTATGGACCTAAGTGGCACGACTTAACAAGCTTAGATGCCACATTTTGATTTTGCAAGTTTGTGGACCTAAGTGACATCTCGAGATAAGTTCAAAGACCAGTGGTGTATTTAACTCTTTAACATTTTTAGTATTCAATCAAGTAGGTTAATCAGGAGTTGCCCTGTGTTGACGGCTGTTAAGTGCTACTTTTACACCATTAATACCTACATAAAATAAATGTAGAAGGATCATCAACACTAGAATAGGAGCTTAAACTAATACTTTCCACCAGTGTCGATGTCTATTTGAATGCAGGTATTTATCCCACTCCAATCCAAGGTACTCAGGTTCTGTCTAATGAGGGGCTGTCACATGGATTCCTCTGGATCCATGATGTCACCAATCCATGTGAAGAGCTTTCAACGAATCACACGCTGCCACGTCAGCATCACATGGATCCATGGGCCCACTTGCTAACCAAATCACCATGAAACTTGGCATGCACGGAGGATAAGCATAAGGGCCCACATGGAAGCCACCCTGAGAAAGCACAGGCCAGGCGGCCTCCCGAGGGGGCCGGCCGACCCTAGGTTCGGCCGAATCGACCTAGGGTCGGTTGATCCTGGCCTTCCACGTGTCACCTCCCTATTGGTCCTTGACTGCATCCCGGGGTGTTTTGGAGCACTTTGAGCCTCAGAGCAAGCCACCCCCTTGCCTATAAATAGAAGGGGAGGGGCCTCATTTCCAACACATCCCAACCTCCCTCTCCTCTCATTCTCTCTTGGAGAGGTGAGTTCTCACCTCTCCCAAGATGTAGTGTGTGTGTTAGAGTGCTAGGTAGAGTAGGGTGAGGAGTGAGTTGATGTCCTCATGGATGCTTGTTCTTCATTTAGAGCAAAGTGAGTATTTCAACATTTCTTATTTAGACTATAGTGGACTTCATGCATGAATGATATGTTCTTGTGTTCTTGGCTCGTTCGTAGTTTAGAGGATTGTGTTCTTCGTGACACAAGGCTTCGATCCTTTAGAGCTAATACATTAGTTCAAGTATTTGTTTGCATGTTTAGATCTTGTTTAGCTGAGTAAGAATGTTGTATCTAGTTCGCATCCAAACCTTCCTGTTGCTCCATGATTCGATGATGTGCTAAGGACTGAGTCGTTCTCTCCCTAGTTCGTAGTCCTGTATTTATACGGGTTGCTATAGTGTTGTTAGCGGGTCGACAGACGTAACTGTGCTATTGTAGAAATCGGTAGTGTAGACGTGGTGTCTGGACTCTGGTTATCCTACGAATATCAAGTGCATTCGCGTAATGATAGAGGTAGGCCGTAGTGGTGACAGCCTATTGGACCCTTCGAAACTCTCCGCGCTTGTGTACCGAGTAGGGCCCCGTTGCCAGAACATTCCTTGTCCCTAAAAAGCTAGGGTGGGTTGGCGCCCCACGGGGAGGACTACATGGCGACCATTGTTAGAAAATTAAGCAATTTCCACATTATTTTAATCCAGATAAATGACGGCTTAAATATGATGACATATATAAAATTAATCATGATGAAAAGAACAATTTCCATGCATGTATAAAAAGGAAGCAGACAAGAAAAACAGGAAGAACACATAAATAAAGATGAGCAACAGAAGTAGATACCAAGCATTTCCAGTAACGTTGGAGGGACCAGAATTAACCATGGTGTCGTCGTTGTTGATGCAGGCAGTCACACGAACGCTCCCCAAAAACCAAATCGTCGTACACCCCGAGCAGAGTTCACGATCGGCGTCGGTTCCGGAGGCACCTGCCCTCCAGCGATCCGTGCGCGCAGGAGCACCGGACGGAGATTCCCAAGAAGCAGCAGAGTTGTGATGTGTTTGTTCAACCGGGGTAGATGAGATAGAGTTTCCAGCTATTTATAGAGTCGAGCCAGGGAGGTGAAAGATCATGCACGCAGGCATGCGAAAGGACGGAAGTTGTCATCAAATTCAACTTTCATTCAACCAGTAACTCCAGCACTAGCACTTATGGATTACATTCAACCAGTAACTCCACCACTAGCACTTATGGGTTACAATCAACCAGTAACTCTAGCACTAGCACTTATGGGGTAACTCCACCACTAGCACTTATGAGTAGTGACTGACAAAATGAAGAGTCGTCCATCCGTTCGTTCGCCGCCAGCCTGCACGCACCGCTCAGCTCAGCCACAGCTCGGCCGGCCGGCGGCGGCGCGCGTGCGTGTGTGGCACCCTAGCACTCTTTCTCAGCTTCTCAAATTAGTTAGAATAAATCCAACTATTTAAGCTGAGTAAGAGTCTCTTGGAATTCTCATCTGGTATTAGTGTTATTCCCATGCAAATATTATGTATCATAGAGTTTAATTAAATTTAAATGTGCCAGGCCCAAATAAATTCCAACAATCCCCACCAAACTCTAGGGTCAGTAATAAAGCATGACAAAACTACAACTCTTTGATATACCAGTGTTTCGATGGAGACTGTTAAGTTGAACATCCATCTAGAACCTGAATTTTACTCAATCACAACTATACAATGGACTAAGCCTTGAATTGACAGTTTTGTGTGAAATGAGGTCCATTCAAGTCCTTTACTGGTACTAGGCTGCAAAAAGGCATCCCCTCTGTTTGAAGCATATAAGTCACACTTCTGTACCTTTTCATGAGAATTTAGAGATTACCCAAGTCTCATAGACTGTGACTAGCAGTCTGCCTCATATAGGTGTATTTCTCAACATATGTTCTATAGGACAACATCTCATTTGAAATACATTAAGATAAAAATCATCCTGCCTTACAGAAAGGAAAGATGTACACCAAAGATGAGTTAAGAAGGGATCTTTCCTCACAATCTACTACTAGCTTGTTTCACCATCCTAATTCACGAGATCTCCGATCACATAGGACAAGTTACCACTAAAGTAGAATTCAAATGGGTCTCATACCCATCTCTCTCGATGCACTTTCTATCACATTACGTGATAAGCCCTTGGTGAATTGATCTACCAGATTTTTCGACGTATGAACATAGTCTAACGCTATAACTCCGGAGTTTCTTAACTTCCTGACAGATTTAAGTCGTCTCTTAACATGCCTTGAAGACTTCATGTTATCCTTGGAACTGTTAACCTTTATAATCACGGTTTGGTTATCACGGTTCATGGAAATAGCCGGAATTGTCTTTTCAACCACCGGTAAATCCAAATGGAGTTCATGAAGCCACTCAGCCTCGGTCCCAGCAGTGTCCAAAGCAGTGAGCTCAGCTTTCATTGTAGACTTCGTTAAGATAGTCTGCTTGCAACACTTCCAGGAAATAGCGCCACCTCCAAACAGAAACACATATCCGCTTGTGGCATAAAGCTCATCAGCATCAGAGATCCAGTTGGCATCATTGTATCCCTCTAACACTTTTGGGTGTCCTGAATAATGAATACCATAACTCATGGTACCCTTTAAGTAGCGCATCACTCTCTCGAGAGCAACCCAATGCACATCTCCAGGGTTTTTCACAAACCAGCTCAGCTTACTCACAGCAAAGGAGATATCAGGTTGTGTAGCATTTGCAAGATACATGAGAGAACCAATGATCTGGGAGTACCTCAATTGATCCCTTGCAATTCTGCGGTTCTTTCTCAAAGGAACACTTGGATCATAAGGTGTGGGAGAAGGAATACAGTCACTATATCCAAAGCGACTTAAAACCTTTTCCACATAGTGAGATTGTAACAAAGTTACCCCGCCATCACTATCTCTTGACAGTTTGATATTAAGAATAACATCAGCTTCTCCCAAATCTTTCATCTCAAAATTATTTGACAAGAATTGCTTCACTTCCTCAACAACTTTGAGATTAGATCCGAAGATCAATATGTCATCAACATATAAACACAATATGACACTTTCACCCCCACCATGTCGATAGTATACACATTTGTCAGCTTCATTGACAATAAAGCCCGCAGACGTCAATGTGTTATCGAATTTCTCATGCCATTGCTTAGGGGCTTGTTTAAGGCCATATAACAACTTCAATAACTTACACACCTTGTTCTCTTGACCATTTGCAACAAATCCATCAGGCTGATCCATATAGATCTCCTCCAACTCTCCATTTAGGAAAGCGGTCTTAACATCTATTTGATGGACTATAAGACCATATGAGGCTGCCACGGAAAGCAGAGTCCGAATGGTCGTCAGTCGAGCAATAGGTGAATAAGTATCAAAGAAGTCTTCACCCTCCTTTTGAGTGTAACCCTTAGCCACAAGCCTTGCCTTGTACCTCTCAATTGTACCATCAGGCCTAAGCTTTTTCTTGAACACCCATTTACATCCAATAGGTTTGCACCCATAGGGACGATCAACAACCTCCCAAGTTCCATTAGACATTATTGATTCCATCTCACTCCTAATTGCTTCCTTCCACAAGTCAGCATCAGGAGAGGAAAATGCCTCTTCAATAGTTGTTGGAGTATTATCCACAAGATACACAATGTAGTCATCACCAAAGGATTTTGCAACCTTTTGTCTCTTACTCTTTCGAGTTACTACAGTGTTATTCTCCTCTGGATTTTGCACATGGGTTTCCTCAAATTGTTCATCTGAAATGAGATTATCATGCTCATGTGAACTTATAGATTCATGATTAGAACTACTATGTGTTGATTTCATTGGAAAACCATTTTCAAAAAATGCAGCGTTTCTTGATTCCATTATTGTACCAACATGCATGTCAGGTACCTCAGATTTCATAATCAAGAACCGATATCCCACACTGTGAAAAGCATAACCAAGGAACACACAGTCAACGGTTTGAGGTCCCAGTTTGCGCTTCTTATTGATTGGCACATTCACTTTAGCCAAACAACCCCAAGTGCGCAAATAAGAAAGATTTATTCTTTTCCCATTCCTCGAATGGTGTGATTTCTTTGTCTTTCATAGGAACTTTGTTCAGAACATGACAAGCTATCAAAATCGCCTCGCCCCACCATTCCTTAGGTAATCCCGTAGTGTCTAACAAGGCATTCACCAACTCTGTTAGAGTGCGGTTTTTCCTCTCGGCAATCCCATTGGATTGTGGTGAGTATGGCGGTGTTCTCTCATGAACAATCCCATGTTCAATGCAGAATTCATCAAAAAGCATTAGAGAAATATTCTCCACCTCTATCAGACCTTAAACGTTTAATTTTCCTCTCAAGTTGGTTTTCTGCTTCAGCTTTATAGGCCTTGAAAAAATTCAACGCTTCATCTTTAGTTTTCAAGAGATGCACATAGCAGAATCTAGTACAATCATCTATAAAAGTCATAAAGTATCTTTTTCCGCCTTTTGTCAAAACGCCATTCATCTCACAAAGATCGGAATGAACTAACTCTAGAGGTGTCAAATTTCTTGGCTCGGCAACCTTGTGAGGCTTGCGAGTTTGTTTAGATTGCACACATGCATGACACTTAGAGCCTTTGACATGATTAAATTTCGGGATTAAACTCATATTAGCTAGCCGCGTCAAACATCCATAATTAACATGTCATAAACGTGAATGCCATAAATCTGTCTCTGTCTCTTCACAAGCACTAACAGAGTTCACGACATTATTACATACATCCAGCAAAGACAAGTGGAACAAACCTCCACAATCATAACCCTTACCAACAAATGTTCCATGTCTCGACACGATACACTTATTGGACTCAAAAACAACTTTATAGCCCTCACGACACATCAAAGAAACGCTAACAAGATTCTTCTTTATTGAGGGGACATGCTGCACGTGCTTCAATAACACCATCTTTCCCGAAGTGAACTTCAGATTGACGGAACCAACAACATGAACATGCACACATGATCTGTTCCCCATCAGCAAGGCTCCAGTCCTGCCGACCTGAAAAGATGCAAACAAAGAGATATCAGCACACACATGGATGTTAGCTCCACTATCCATCCACCATTCTGGTGAATTACAAACTGAAAGAACATAGGGTAAAGAATTACCATACCCAGATGTTCCTTCTCCAGTCTCATTAATCACCATGTTAGCTGATTTCTTCTCCTTGCCAAATTTGCGGTCAGGGCATTGACTAGCCTAGTGCTCATCACTCCCGCAAACAAAGCATCCTTCATTCTTTTTCTTGTTATTTTTCTTCTTGAACTCAGTGGTGTGCTTAGGCTTAGGGTTGTGATCTTGTTTTCCCTTGGGCTTCTTTTTGAAATTACGAGATGCATGAAAATTCTTTTTCTGTACCATGTTGGCAGTAGAGGACTCAGGATCTTTTCCATAGTTGTCTTTTCCCATTGCCCTCTCCTCCACATCAAGAGTACCAATGAGATCAGCCACATTGAACTCTTGTCTCTTGTGTTTTAGGGAGGTGGCAAAATCCTTCCAAGAAGGTGGTAACTTGGCGATGATACTGCCAGCCACAAACTTGTCAGGAAGAACACATGGAAAATGTTCAAGTTCTTTAGCCAAAACCTGAATCTCATGAGCTTGCTCTACAACAGAACGGTTCTCAACCATTTTGTACTCATAGAGTTGCTCCATGAGATAGAGCTCACTTCTGGCATCAGAAACTCCAAATTTGTCATTCAGTGCATCCCATAATTGTTCGCCAGATGTGTAAGATATGTAGTTTTTCTCATACTTGGTATGAAGTGCACAAATCACAGCGCCTCTGAAGAGGTTATCAGCAGCCCGAAATTTAGCTTCCTCATCGGCAGGCAAGTTATCGGGCTTTCCCTCCGCGACATGATAGCAATTCATAGCAGTCAACCACAACTCCATCTTAGCACGCCAAGTCATGAAATTCTTTCCATCAAAAGCAGTACGCTTCAACACGGCAGCAAAACCAGTAACGGAAAATTGCCTAGAATTTGGTTTTTGGATTGTTAGAAAATTAAGCAATTTCCACATTATTTTAATCCAGATAAATGATGGCTTAAATTTGATGACATATATAAAATTAATCATGATGAAAAGAACAATTTCCATGCATGTATATAAAAAGGAAGCAGACAAGAAAAACAGGAAGAACACATAAATAAAGATGAGCAACAGAAGTAGATATCCAGCATTTCTAGTAACGTTGGAGGGACCAGAATCAACCATGGTGTTGTCATCGTCGTAGCAGAGAAGTCACTGCAGGCAATCTGGAGTTGTCGTTGTTGATGCAGGCAATCACACGAACGCTCCCCAAAAACCAAATCGCCGTACACCCCGAGCAGAGTTCACGATCGGTGTCGGTTCCGGAGGCACCTGCCCTCCAGCGATCCCGTGCGCGCAGGAGCACCAGATGGAGATTCCCGAGAAGCAGCAGAGTTGTGATGTGTTTGTTCAACCGGGGCAGATGAGATAGAGTTTCCAGCTATTTATAGAGTCGAGCCAGGGAGGTGAAAGATCATGCACGCAGGCATGCGAAAGGACGAAGTTGTCATCAAATTCAACTTACATTCAACCAGTAACTCCAGCACTAGCACTTATGGGTTACAATCAACCAGTAACTCTAGCACTAGCACTTATGGGGTAACTCCACCACTAGCACTTATGAGTAGTGACTGACAAAATGAAGAGTCATCCATCCGTTCGCTCGCCACCAGCCTGCACGCACCGCTCAGCTCGGCCGGCCGGCGGCGGCGCGCGTGCATGTGTGACACCCTAGCACTCTTTCTCAACTTCTCAAATTAATTAGAATAAATCCAACTATTTAAGCTGAGTAAGAGTCTCTTGGAATTCTCATCTGGTATTAGTGTTATTCCCATGCAAATATTACGTATCATAGAGTTTAATTAAATTTAAATGGGCCAGGCCCAAATAAATTCCAACAACCATATCCTTGCCTAGACTCAAGACCCTCAAGAAGTGCTTCTCAACCCTTATGTATCGTAGCCGGAGTTTGGTGTCCTTGGACCATCTATACTAGAGTAGAAGATAGTGCACATCGTTCCTTGGATTTGATACCCTTGGAATACTCTCCTTCTGAGGTGAAGTGCTACAACGGTGTATCCATGCGCTTGTGGATTCGTTCGCACTCATCAGTGTACCTGGGAGTTCCTTACACATTCACGCTAACCGGTGCCATAGTGGTGATGTTAAGAAATGCCAACATGCATTTTTGGTGCCGTTGCCGGGGAATGGTTGTTGTATCTATCTTCGAACCTAGTGGTCCTCGTATTTATCTTTTTTCATTTTCTTCTACCTTCACCCCCGTTACCCTTCGAGATACCTTTTTCATTTTGTTTACTTCTACCTTTACCCCCGTTATCCATGGAAGGTTATCCTTGTAAACACCTTCCACCTTCGAGTAGTGAACCTTCAGAACCATCTTTGTCAGAACCTACTCTTTCATCTGGCTGTCGGATTCACCCATCTCTCATTAAGCTAATTCAGGATCTTTCCTTCTCGGGGTCATTCATGAGAACCCCTTCGATCATGTGAGAGACTACGAGTATCTGGTTGAAACTCCAGGTAAAATCAGAGAATCACCGGATGCTCAGAAAAGGGAATTTTTCCCGCTATCCCTCTCTGGGAAAGCACGGGCTTGACACCGTTGTTTTGGTAGAGACTACCTCATTTGGGAAAGTTTGAGAGCACCTCTCTGCTCCCGAATCTTCCCGATACGACGTGTCATCTCGGTGAGGATAAGGATTCTCAGCCTCAAGCAAGGTGAGGAGGAATTGCTAGGAATGGCATGGAATCACTTCGCCTTCTCGGCGGAAGATTGCCCAGTCCTGCACGTTCCCGATTGGATGTTGCTTTAGCACTTCTGGTATGGGTTGCGAAAGGACAAATGCCATGCGACTTAATGCTCTCTCTAGAGGCTCTTTTGTGCGCTTGGACGCTGCTGAGGGAAAAGAGATCGTGAAAAAACTCCGGGATTTCAGCTCCCCCTTTGCATCCTGGTTGATGAGGCGCCCGTCAGAGGAAATGTTGAGCCCCCTAGATCCATCATTGTTGACGGCTGTAAAGTGCCATTTTTATGGCCGTCAACTCCTGCAAATTGAAGCTTGAATTGCACATCCACACTAGAATAGGGGCTTAAACTAATACTTTCCACCAGTGTTGATGTCTATTCGAATGCAGGTATTTAGCATAAGAAATGAGAGGAATCCATGCACATTCACTCCACTCCAATCCAAGGCACTCAAATGCTGGCCAATTAGGGGCTGCCACATGGATTCTCCTGGATCCATGATGTCACCAATCCATGTGAAGAACTCTCAACGAATCATACGCTGCCACGTCTGCATCACATGGATCCATGGGCCCACTTTGCTAACCAAACCGCCAGGAAACGTGCCATGCATGGAGGAGGAGCATCAGGGCCCACATGGAAGCGAGCCAGAGGAAGAACGGACCAGGGGACCATTCGAGGGGGCCGGCCGAACCGACCCTAGGTCGGTTCATCCTGGCCCTCCACTTGGCTCTCTCCCATTGGCTGTTGGCTGCATCTCGGGGTGTTTTGGAGCACTTGGAGCCCCGGAGCAAGCCACTCCCTTGCCTATAAATAGAGGGGGAGGAGCCTCATTTCACACACACCACCAAGCTCTCAAGTTCCACTTCTCTCTTGTGTAGCTCTCTCTCCCTCTCTCTAATTTTGCCCATGTGAGGTGATTCTCACCTCTATGTGGTAGAATGGTGATGAGAAGAGATCTAGACTAGGATTAGTTGAGAGGTAGAGTAGGGGTGAGGAGTGAGTTGATGTCCTCGTGGATGGTCGTTCTTCATTTAGATCAAAGTGAGTATTTCAACATTTCTTATTTGGACTATAGTGAACATCATGCATGCTTGATTTGTTCTTGTGTTCTTAGCTCGTTCATAAGTTAGAGGCTTGTGTTCTTCGTGACACAAGGCTTCGATCCTTTAGAGATAGCTCAGTAGTTCATATACCTGTTTGCGTGCTCTGATCCTGTTTAGCTAAGCAAGTCTATTGTATCTCGTTTGTCTGCATCCATAGTGTTGACACTCAAAATTGGCAGCTAAGCCAGATCAGGCTGAACTAGGCGGTCAGACCGTGATACCAGGCGGTCTGACCGTGGTCCCTATAGCCGGTCTGGCAACAGGAGGTCAGACCTCGTCCCTAGGGCGGTTAGACCGCCCTGGTCAAAGTCCTCAAAAGGCAATTTGGACTTCACCATTGGATAGGTCTCGTCGAGTATATCAAGATTCATATATTGAACGTCCAAATCGGAGTCCGGATGAGAGAGTTATGGCTTCTGGAAGATCTGCACGTCACACAGGCGGTTAGACCGCCCCACCTAGGAGGTTAGACCGCCTATCCCTGTAGCCGGTCCGGAAAAGGACCCAGGCGGTCTAACCGCGTGCCCCAGGCGGTTAGACCGCCCTCCCTTGAGTCTGACTGAAATTGAGGAGTCCTAGTAGATTTCGTGTTGTAAAGGATTTCCTTGCGGGGCAAGACCTCCCCACCCTATATTATGAAGGGCCACGGCCGATTGAGAATCTATCACCCAATCGATCAAATATTTATCTACTTTTTATCTCTAAACCCTACTTTTCCAACCCCTTTGCTTCCTTCTTCGTCTCTACAGCGATTTAGGGCGTTCTAAGTGGCCTGCCGACCTTAGAACAACCCTAGGCGCACTACTCCCGACGGGGTCCCTCCCGGAGCAGCGATCTTAGGTTTTCGTCGGCGTTCCCTGACCAAGGCGGTCTAACCGCACCCCCTACGCGGTCTAATCGCCAGTGACAGGAAACCCCGACGAGGAGCAATTTCGACTACCACGCGATCCAGCGCGCTCGTGTGTTAGACCGGAAAAAGCGTCAACACATAGCTTTCTTTCTGCTCCGTAGCTCGAAGACTAGTATGATTTGATTCTGTTCTCTCTCTAGTTCGTGGTTCCGTATTTATACGGGTTGCTATAGTGTTGTTAGCGGGTAGACAGACGTAACCGCACTATAGTAGTTATCTGGGGTGCAGACGTTGTGTCTGGGCTCTGGTTATCCTACGAAGACCGCATGCGTTTCGCGTAATGATAGAGGTAGGCCGCAGTGGTGACAGCCTGTTGGACCCTTTGGAACCCTCCGCGCCTACGTACCGGATCGGGCCCCGTTGCCAGCACATTGGCCTCTCCCTAAAAAGTTAGGATGGGCTAGCGCCCCACGGGGAGGACTAATAGCGGACGGATCTATCTCGAGAGCTAAGTCCCTTAAGAACGTGCTTCTCATATCCCTACCTATCCCAGCGGAAGCTGGTGTCCTTGGATAGACCCTCTCTGGTTACTCTCCGTCCTAGGAACGAAACCCGACGGGAATACTCATTCTCCTAGGGAGAAGTGCTACAACGGTGTATCCGTGCGCTTGCGGATTTGTTCACACTCGTCAGTGTACCTGGGAGTTTCTTACATGCTCACGCTATTACGGCGCCTAGTGTTGAGGTTAAGAAACACCAACAAGCATTTCTGGCGCCGTTGCCGGGGACGGCTGTTGTTAACCTTCGAGCCCGTCTATCCTCGTATTTATCTTTTTCCTTTTTCTTCTACCTTCACCCCCGTTACCCTTTGAGATATTTTTTTGTTTTCTTTACTTCTACCTCTACCCCCGCTACCCATGGAAGGTTATCCTTGTAAACACCTTCCGCCTTCGAGGAGTGAACCCTCAGAGCCACCTTTGTCAAGACTCGTTCTTACACCTGGCTGCCAGCTTCACCCCTCTCTCATGAAGCTAATTCAGGACATATCCTTCTCGGGGTTAAGCCATGAGAACCCCTTTGATCATGTGAGAGACTACGATTGAAACTCGGGGTAAAACCGGAGAATCACCGGATGCTCGGAAAAGAGAGTTTTTCCCGCTATCCCTCTCCGGGAAAGTATGGGATTAGCACTGTTATTTTGGTAGAGACTACCTTACTTGGGAAGGTTTGAGAGCGGCTTTCTGCTCCCGATTCTTCCCGATACGACGTGTCATATCGCTAAGGATCAAGATTCTCAGTTTCGAGCAATGTGAGGAGGAATCACTAGGAATGGCATGGCATCGTTTTGCCTCTACGGTGGAAGATTGCCCAGTCCTCCACATTCCCTATTGGATATTGCTCCAACACTTCTGGTTTGGGTTGCGGAAGGACGATGCCATGAGGCTTAATACTCTCTCCGGAGGATCCTTTGTGCACTTGGATGCTGTCGAGGGAAAAGAGATCGTGGAGAATCTCCGGGATTTCAGCTCCCCTTGCATCCTAGTCGATGAGGTACCCACTAGAGGAAATGTTGAGCCACCTAGATCCATCATCAGCCGAGCCCGAGATTTCATATCCACTCTTTCTGAGCTCTGGCTGAAGATGTCATTCCTGAATAGCAGGGGTCTAAGGGAGAGATTTCGTGGCACGAGATCTACCCTTGGGTTCCCCTCTCATGCATCTTCTTAGACCTTCTCCCCGAGACATTATCTCGTGGGAGGATGGAGAGAGTGGTTTGGAAAGAACAATCATTCCCGGCCAGGATGGCCTGTTCGATCCTAAACTACTATCTCCTAAGGAGAGTATGAGAGGTTTATCGTGTTCCTACATTGAGTTTTGAGCTGAAGTGCCTTGCACTGAAGTTTCGTATAAACCAAGACATCGGTCTCTGCTTTATAATCCATTGGATTCATTCATCAGACCGAAGGAGCACGATTATTTACCGATCGAATGGAATGTATTCACTTCTTATCTTTAGCCCATCAATCGATGCCGATCAATCAGGAGAAGCTTAAACTTTGTACCTTAAGCCTGACTTGATAGATGCCCAATGGGAGTTGCACTTTCCAGCTTATCCATAACCTCCCATTGGAAGCTTAGGCCAGACCTCGGGATGTTTCCATCGCTCTAATGAGAACATCGGACCCTCTGCCTAAGGCAAGAGCGAGTAAATCTCATTCTTCATCCGAACTCTGGTTCCTGTTCGTACAACGGCCTTTGGAAGTTCATGCTCTATCCTCTTTGAAGGCCGAGTGTCTTTCCGGGCTTGAGTTCACTCGGAGACCATACCTGTTATTGGAGCACTAGCCTCAGTGCTCGATCTTTTCATCTCTGAGTTCCGCGACCCTAGTGCTATAGTTCTCGAGTCCCGTGACCACCTCGGGGATGCCTCGGCCTCTCTGGGATGATCATGCTTGCTTTCAGCTTAGATATATCTTTTGGGCTCGAGTTCGTATATACACTAACCTTGCAGATCAGAGCTTATCATCACATTATCTGCAAGGGAGATGGTCATGAGTTGAGATAGGAGATCGCAAGACACCCCCACTCTGAGTACTCTTGGGACTCATCTCGTTTCCCTAAGAAGAATTATCCTTCGGGTATCTTGTGAACACTGACTATGCAGGAGAAAGAAATTGCCAAGATAAAAAGGAGTAAAGCAAAGGACCACAGGAAGGCAACACCATCGTGGTGACACAGTGAACGCTTCATGATCCCCATCAGAAGTTCTTACACTTTTGACGGACCAGGTATGTTGTCAAGGTGAGCTCCCCCAGATTTTCTATGGTTATATTATGGCTTGGCCAAAGTTATTATATAGTACAGGTTGATTATTCAACCCCAACCTCGTCTAGCTTTAGCCTAAGTCAACCTTTCCATCTCGGGGAATTCACCTGGGCCTTTGGTCCTGAGGCCTGCTTGAGCCCACACGAGAAGGGGGAAGGCCAGAGGGGCCCACCTAGGGTCGACCGAACCCAGGTTCGGCTGAAGCCCTGGTGACGCCGCCTCCCTTCTTCTTTCGTGTGTGCATCTCGTTCTCCTCCAGAAATCTTCTCCCTGCCGCCCGATGAGTTTTTGCGTCGCGAATCCATCTCCTCCAACTCACCTCCCTCAACCCAGCGCATCCATGGCCAGCTACGGTTTTGCTTGGCTCCGTAGGGCGGCTTCGCCCCTCACTTTAGGGGCATGTAGCCCCTCTCATCCCGTCGACCTCGACGACCTGGATGAGATGATGGGGTCGCCGGAGGCCATGACTCCCGAGCGAGGCAGGAGTGTAGAGAGCACTCGAAGGGTACGCACCGACTCCTCGGTGCAGTCGTCCCGTCGAGGCTCCTCCTCCCCGCTTTCCTTCCCGGTCAGGCTGGCCACAATGGGAAACAAGACCGCTACGTGCAAGCGTGTCCTGTTTGATGATCCTCCTAGGCCACCTCTGAAGCCGGGATAGTGCTACGTTGGCTCCGACTTCAATAGTTACGGAGAGGCCTTCTGCCACACGTATGAGCAGGACGTGTGGGATGAGTTTCCACTCCCGCGGACCCAGTGCAAGATCTTTGGAGTGAAGACCGCCACTGGAGGCTATGGTACGCCCTACCATAAGCCACCACAGTGGGAGCGAGACATCATCAAGATCCTCACCGACATTCGGAGGAATGGCGCCAAGAAGACCCCTGCCTTAGCAAAGCTTGCAAACAAATTAGCTGATCTGTTCGTAGAGCATGAAAAGCTAGTTGAAGGGCTGGCTAAGCAGAGGGATGAGTACTGTGAGCTCAAGCATGAGTATCGCCAGCTGGAGGAGGACATGACCCAGAAGCTGCAGAGGCTGGCAGTTGCTGAGGGAAAGGAGCAGATCCTCTCCGAGTAGTGGGGATTAGCCCAAACTTTAGTTTATTAGGCGCTAGTCTAGGTCTAGGTTTATTTCCCTTTATTTATTTCCCTTCATTTCATTTATTTCTTTCCATGTGTGTAAGCGCCTAATCATTTTATTTCTAGAACATTTGGATTTGAATAAAGTGGCTCACCGGTCATGTAACCCGGTTTAGCCACCTTTGTGTCATTACTTTGGTCTTTTGATTTAGAGGACATCTAGGTTCGAGACAGTGTGGGGGAAGAGCCACGACTCTCCCAATGCAGGCATGACATTTTCGCACGTGCCCACTGTGAGCACTCAGCGCTAGCCGATCGACCACCTACAGAGAACCTAACGGGACCCACACAAGTTCACTCCTGTGGAGAGCCTCTCAAGGTTCAACTCCCATGCATAGCACCGGTTTGCATCTCGACAACTCACTCTCTTTCATTCCCGAGTTTTATAAGCTATATCTGTCTATTTCTAAACTAAAACTCGAATAATGATGCTAAAGATCACCCAGCTTGCTTGATGCCTGAGTAGACTCACATATGTTTTATTCCTTGTTACCTACCTGATGCTTGTGAACCATAACCGTCTTAAGGACAAGTATGTTTACCTAAGTAATTGGTGAGTATGATATGGCTGGATGATATGAACTGTTGCTCTGATGACTAACTCTCTTGGGTTATTTATTTTGAAAAACTCAAAACCTCTTGGAAAGGCTCCTCTTTGATATGCCTCTGTCCCATTAGAGCCATATGATCTTCGTAGTTGAAAACCTTAGACTCATATGTTGCTGGTTATTGCATTGAGCCTTGTCAAATTCTGTGACTCTTGTGAGAATTCTTTTCATTACTTTCATGATCAAGATTCATATGCACCCCACCTATTTCCCCTTACTATGCTTCTACACTGGAAGTTAGCATTGTATCATTCATCCATTCCATAAAAATAAAGCTCCATATGTGTGTGACCTCTCTCTCTGAAAGTATCCTTCAAAAAGAGACATGGGCTATATTAAAAAAAATGAAAAAAATGAAGACACATGCCCAAGGCATGTTGATGGAAAAAAAGAGAAAGAAAGGATAGCCCATGTCCAAAATAAAGGAGGAAAAGAGAGATGGTCATGCAAAAAGGAGTTCCATAATCTTGATGGTAATAACTAGTGTCCATTCCGGGGCTAGTGTCCACCTTACCATCAACTCATAGTTCTCATCATATATGTAAGGTAATATCTAGCACCCATTCCGGGCCTAGTATCCACCTTACCATACCCACCATAGCCATACAGGTGCACATCTTGATCTGATGGTATGATTTAATTTTCTCTGTGGATCCAGTTTTTGACTTTGCAATATATGTGATGCAAGTACGCTTTCTCTTTATCCTACCCTGAGCTCCACATATAGCCATCCTTAGAAGTAGGATGAAGAAAGGCAAATGCCTTGATGATGACATATACACATTGAGCGATCTGAGATAATCAAATGAGGAAGCCACTAAGAGTTTTGTTTACGAAAAACTTTGCAAAACCCCAAGGTGTTTATCATCAGGTGCATAAGTGACTTGATTCACAGCTATTCTACTTTTCAATCACCCAAGGAGACATGATAGCCACTCCACAAGGGTTCACAGGAGCAAGGTATGACTAGGAATATCTCTTATGTTTGTCTTACTCTTTGGTATTCATGACCCACTTGGCTTTGTTTCCCCTTCACTCGGGACGAGCAAAGGTCAAGTGTGAGGGTGTTGTTGACGGCTGTTAAGTGTCATTTTTATGGCCATCAACTCCTGCGAATTGAAGCTTGAATTGCACATCCACACTAGAATAGGGGCTTAAACTAATACTTTCCACCAGTGTCGATGTCTATTCGAATGCAGGTATTTAGCATAAGAAATGAGAGGAATCCATGCACATTCACTCCACTCCAATCCAAGGCACTCAAATACTGGCCAATCAGGGGCTGCCACATGGATTCTCCTAGATCCATGATGTCACCAATCCATGTGAAGAACTCTCGACGAATCATACGCTGCCACGTCAGCATCACATGGATCCATGGGCCCACTTTGCTATTCAAACTGCCAGGAAACGTGCCATGCACGGAGGAGGAGCATCAGGGCCCACATGGAAGTGAGCCAGAGGAAGCACGGGCCAGGGGGCCACCCGAGGGGGCCGGCCGACCCTAGGTTCGGCCGAACCGACCTAGGGTCGGTTCATCCTGGCCCTCCACTTGGCTCTCTCCCATTGGCTGTTGGCTGCATCTCGGGGTGTTTTGGAGCCCCAGAGCAAGCCACTCCCTTGCCTATAAATAGAGGGGGAGGGGCCTCATTTCACACACACCACCAAGCTCTCAAGTTCCACTTCTCTCTTGTGTAGCTCTCTCTCCCTCTCTAATTCTACCCATGTGAGGTGATTCTCACCTCTATGTGGTAGAATGGTGATGAGAAGAGATCTAGACTAGGATTAGTTGAGAGGTAGAGTAGGGGTGAGGAGTGAGTTGATGTCCTCGTGGATGCTCGTTCTTCATTTAGATCAAAGTGAGTATTTCAGCATTTCTTATTTAGACTATAGTGAACATCATGCATGCTTGATTTGTTCTTAGCTCGTTCATAAGTTAGAGGCTTGTGTTCTTCGTGACACAAGGCTTCGATCCTTTAGAGCTAGCTCAGTAGTTCATATACCTGTTTGCGTGCTCTGATCCTGTTTAGCTAAGTAAGTCTGCTGTATCTCGTTTGTCTGCATCCATAGCTTTCTTTCTGCTCCGTAGCTCGATGACTAGTATGATTTGATTTCGTTCTCTCTCTAGTTCGTGGTTCCGTATTTATACGGGTTGCTATAGTGTTGTTAGAGGGTCGACAGACGTAACCGCACTATAGTAGTTATCTAGGGTGCAGACGTGGTGTCTGGGCTCTGGTTATCATACGAAGACCGCATGCGTTTCGCGTAACGATAGAGGTAGGCCGCAGTGGTGATAGCCTGTTGGACCCTTTGGAACCCTCCGCGCCTGCGTACCGGATCGAGCCCTGTTGCCAGCACATTGGCCTCTCCCTAAAAAGTTAGAATGGGCTGGCACCCCACAGGGAGGACTAATAGCGGACAGATCCATCTCGAGAGCTAAGTCCCTTAAGAAAGTGCTTCTCATATCCCTACCTATCCCAGCGGAAGCTGGTGTCCTTGGATAGACCCTCTCTGGTTACTCTTCGTCCTAGGAACGAAACCTGACGGGAATACTCATTCTCCTAGGGAGAAGTGCTACAACAGTGTATCCGTGCGCTTGCGGATTCGTTCGCACTTGTCAGTGTACCCGGGAGTTTCTTACACGCTCACGCTATTACGGCACCTAGTGTTGAGGTTAAGAAACGCCAACAATCATCAGCCGAGCTTGAGGCTTTAAGCTCTGGCTGAAGATACCATTCCTGATTAGCAGGAATCTAAGGGAAAGATTGCTTAGCGCAGAGTCTTACCCTTGGGTTCCCTTCTCATATCTTTTCTTAGACCTTCTCCCCAAGGCTTTATCTCATGGGAGGATGGAGAGAGTAATTAGGAAAGAACGAATCATTTCCGGGTGGGATGAGGTGTTCGATCCTAGTTATGATCTCCTAAGGAGAGTATGAGAGTCTCTCAAAAAAAGGAGAGTATGAGAGGCTTATCATGCTCCTACGTCTCGGTTCGAGCTGAAGTGCCTTGCACTAAAGTTACGTATGGGCTGAGGCATCGGTCTCTGCTCTAATAATTCATGAGGATTCATCTATCTGACCGAAGGAGCATGATCACATACCGATCGAATCATGTGCATTCACTTATGATGCCTAGATCATCGATCGATGTCGATCAGTCAAGAGAAGCTTTACATCTTATCTTATGCTTGACTTGATCGATGCCCAATGGGAGTTGATCTTCCCAGCTTATCCATAACCTCCCATTGGAAGCTTAGGCTAGACTTCGAGATGTTTCGTCTGTTTGACGAGAACATCGGTCCCTCTACCATAGGGAAGGTTGAGCTAAACCTCACCCTTCACCCGAACTCTAGCTCCTGAACGTACGCCGGCCGTTTGAGTTTCTACTCTATCCTCTTTTGGAGGCCGAGTGTTTTTCTGAGCTGAGTTCAGTCGGAGATCTGTAGCGACAGTGCTAGCCTCAGTGCTCAACCTTGCATCTCCGAGGTCCACCATATGAGTGCTATAGCTTCTCGAGTCCCGTGATCACCCCAGGAGCTGTCTCAGCCTCCCTGGAATGATCATGTCTGCTTTCAGTGTTGTCATCCTTTGGACTCGTGTTCGTATATATGGCACTAACCTTGCAACTAGAGCTTCACTGATTCATCGATGATTGGCGGTGAGATGGGAAGGACACCACCAATGATGGCTGCAAGAGAAATCTCCCATGGTCGAGCTTATGACCGTAATAAACAAAGCACTACCAGGAGATAGCCTGGATTGGTATAGGTTTTATTTCCCTTCTTCGAATAAAAGTAAGAACATGTTTTTAGGATAAGTTGTCCTTCGGGTATTTTTGGTCACTAACCTTTCAGGTGGAGAATGAAAAGAAAGATGGAGAGGTGATGCCTATGAACATGTGAGCCACATCAGCTACAACACCTAGATAAGCTTGGGTGAGGGAACATTTACAAAAGGAAGTTTGATCACCACACACTTGAGTTTTGCTGCCTAGCAATGCAAACCTCAAGTGTGGGGGAGGTATGTGAGCATCCTGAGTAAAGTTCATCTTCTACCAAATCTTATCCTGGTGTGGAGATGATGTTAGCTCTTGCATCTTGCCCACTAGCTAGGTAAGTCCTGCTTTTGACATTATACAAAGCCCTTCCGTGAGGTTGCTCGAAGTTCACCGTCTTATGCTCATGTTTATGTCCCTTTTGAAAATAGCTTGAACATGTTTTCATGCCTCCTTTATCTTTGTTCATATGCTCTGGGTTGAGTGTTTCTGTATACACGCATTCATAGGCTGTTTTAGATTAAGCATGGTGCTTAGGTTAAAACTGTCTTGTTTTGTCATATTACAGTCCAAGCATGATCTTCAGTCAAAATAAGACATGGTGTCGGGTTTTGATTGATGAACCTTAAAGTTATATTTTCATAAATCTTGGTTGCATTCTTGAAAAATTAGTTTTGATTAGTTAGTTAGTTATCAAAAATCACATTTGGTAAAAAAATATTACTTATTTGGTGTTCTGTTTTGAGAAAACACAACACAGACCGTGTTTCTGTAAAACCTACTATTTCGTGTTTATAGGAAACCGGTTATCGCTATCCTCGTTTTGTGGGCACCTAAAAAACTAATGTGGCTTAGCCTCGAAGTCTCCTCCCCTCTCTCAGTTCCCTCCACTGCTACTCCTCGGGCCCCTCCCTTCCTCCCCGCCGGCGATGAGAGGGAAGGCAGCGCCCCGCCCCCCCAAATGGTAGATCTAGTATCGTAGCTCCCTAGTAGTAGTAGTTAGTATCTTGTGCCTCTGTGCTTAGCTTCATGGCTCTGCCCTGCTTCGCCGTCGCCATCGTCGTCGATGGAATCGCCGATGCGGTTCTTGCCACCGTCACCGTCGACACCCAGGTTTGTGGTAATTAAATAAATATCCCCCACATCTCGCAGATCCCTCTCCTCTATCTCCGCCGCCACTCCATCTCGCAACTGCTGGGATCTGCTCCATCATCGCCTCCGCTTCGCCCTCGGTTCAAGCAGCCACAGGAACTGCAGATCTAGACTACAAGCGGCACTCCTACATCAGGCGCTGCACCGACGACCTCGTGCTCCCCCTAGATCTCGACTCGGAGTTCCTCCTTCAACCTCCTACGACTGCAATACAAGCATCTTTCGGTTGGCTGGTGTACGCCTCCTCGAAGACTCTGCTGATCCACTACAACCGTTGCTTTGCACGGCCTTCCTTCCGGCAGTAGCTTCTACTGCCTTTCGCCGGCGAGGTCGCCGTCGTCCGCCTCTCTGTAGTAGATGTTGTTCTTATCCGGTCATTGGACCAAGTTGTAATTATGTCCTCTTTGGAGGACTTCCCTGTAAACTGACTGCTTAATATAATATATTGCAGTTGTAAAAAAACAACTAATTTTTTTTGGCGGTTAGCACAAAAGGTAATCTAATGAAAACTTTTTTTTTTTTGCCTAAAACCAACTACCCAAACAACCCCGAAGTGTATATGCTAATATGCATGTAGCACCATTAAACTGCAGCGATAGACAAGTACGAGCAAATAATAAGAGGCATCAACCCACACTAGCCCCCATGTTTACCAAAGTAATGTAGAGCATTTGGTTTAAAATCATTTGTGAGCACCTCCCGTAAAGGTATTACTAGGAGAAATTGATTTTTGTTGAGAAAAGGAACATTTGGATTGTGTCTAAAAGTAGGAAGTTTAAGAATGCATTTAATTACTCGCACCATCAAAAGACATCAATCGGCCCTTCGCATACATCCTTTATCGTAGTGATATACATGAACTTGTGATCAATCCACCGTTCATCAAACGTCAAGATTCTAAAAAATGTAAGCAAAGCAAAACAGACATATTGCATCACAATTTTGTGAGGTGCCAAGACATGCACAGTTCCCATGCCTTTCAATTAAACTATAACTTACTAGCACCAGGTATGGCATAAGAAATCCTCTTTATGTATTGAAAGGGAAATGACCCCAACTCTGGAGGCCCGACTTGTGCACAGCTTACACCGTACAGGGCCATAAACTGCACACAAAACAGTTGAATCTTGCATTTATACAAAACATTACAATAATCAATGGTGTAATGAGTCACCCTTGCTTTGGTGACAACTGTAACCCAACTAAGTGTTGAGGTTCTTGAAGAGTTCAGGCAGATGGGCATTAGTGAGCTTGGTCCGTTTTGTGATCTCTTTTTGCTTCTTCTTGGCCTTAGGCTTGGGTTTCACCCCATCGATCTGGGCAGCTGCTCGCCGTTTCGCAGTGTTGGTCATGGGCTTGAAGCCGTTCTTCTGAAGCTCCTTTTCCACATCCACCATGTCACGTGGTAACTCAATCTCCCGGAAGAGCTGTTTCAAATCGTCATCAACCTTGATCTTGGCTTTAGGATCATTAGGGTACACAATGTCCTCCTGAGAGTCCATGTTTGACAACAGCCAAACTTCACCTGCTGCCTTGAGAGCCTAAAATGCAGCAGTAACTCAATATAAACCCGCATACTCAAATATAAATAACAGAATATTTAGCTAGGTTGTTTGTAGTATGCTAATGAAATCACATAAGCAAGCCAATTACATCCACAAACTCGTTAAGACAATGCAATACCTACATGGAAAGGAAATATATGAGCTCACAAACAACTAATCTCCATATTGCTGGGTACCTTTGTGCTTATAAAACATGTAGAGCTAACTTGGACGCATTCTTTAAGTATTAACTAGCTAGGTACCTTCACAACAGTGTATGCATCAGAGCATGGTTAACACAACACCTTAGTGGCTTAAGGTATCAGACAATGAGAATTAAGATCACCTGAAGATCTTCCATTACAGTCGGGTATGCATCCTTGACTTCCACTACAGCAAGACCCTCTGCAAACTTTCTTATCAAAACAAGTAGTTGATCTTTTCCCTTAAGATCATGCTTGGACTGTAATATGACAACAATCAATTAACATGTAAGACCTCAGAAATCAGAATAGCTAAACTGAAAAGATGAGAAAACTTTGAGACTGTTAGAGGAAACAACTATTGTAACTATATCAGGAATCCTTATCGACTTTCGCTCTTTAACAGCATTCCCGTGCATTTCATTCATTAAAGGATTGGCCATAAACAGTTTAGTTTATCACAGCATGATTTATAACTATAATAGAAGCATAGTTTCAAAGGCCTCGCCTAGGCATCCAGGCGGTCCCTGCTCGCCTTGGAAAACCGGCCGCTTTGTCGCCTAGGCGATAAGGTGTGCCCAGATTTTCAAGGATACCTTATCGCCTTTGTCACGACCCTTGGCCGTGGCGGATAATAAGATGCCGGCGAGATGCCGAACAGCAGGGGATGAGATTGTAGAGAAACTAGATGAGATAATGGAGAAGCTAGATGAGAAACTAGATTTGTTTGTATATTGCTTGCTTTGATTGATACACATCCTCTACTTAAATAGAGAGTTCCTTGACCCCTAAGTATGGACTTAACACTAAACCTAACCCTAATGGGCCTGCCAAGCCGACCCATAAGTCCTCTATAGCTGCCGCCCATGACAGCCTTTGAAACCATGATTAGAAGGACCATCATCCAATGTCAACTAAGTAAACTGAGTTGAGATGAAGATGACTGAAACAAGGAATGAAAATATGCCATATTATACAAGCTATATTAGTATTTCGAGTTTACTGTGGACAACCAGAAAGTACTAATTCCTTTACCTTGTACGAGAAACGCCTCCCATCGTAGTGTACTTTGAGGTTGTTCCTCAAACTGTCAAAGACAGCCTTGTTGCCATGAATATCAACATAAGTTGCTTCATTTATTTGCTCTGCAGTAAAAGCTTGTCTTGTCTGAAGATGCAGAAGACAAGGTAATATCAATTAATGTACTAGATGCAGAATTGTTTATGTGATACTTATTGCAACATCCCTTGTGAAGATACTTGAACTTCTACAGTCATTGCTACAATGCAAGTAAGTGGACCAGAACAGGGAATCATCACAGGACTGTTTCTTTTTTTTTGAAGGAACTATTTAAATATTTTTAGAGTATCTAATTCTACTCAGTGAAATGGAGCATATACTAATTTCAATAATTAATATGCAGGGTGCGTGCAAATGTAAGGTACTGCTCCACACATGACAACTCAGAATAGCCAATACATCATTTTTTTCCTTGCCAATTATCAACATAGTGTACCACCCCAGCTTTACCTATCCTGAAAATTCTGATTAGCATGGGGCAAACACATAATAAGCAGCAAAGGTACTATTAATGGTAAATAGCACATTCTGATAACAGGAGCATCTTACATGCGAGGGGAGACATACAGACAGTACAGAAAGATGGGGCAAAAAAAAGGGAGGGCATCTATAAGGCTTCAACAAGTAGAAAACCACAAATATAAACTCCACCAAACCAGGGCATCTATAAACTAAAATAGTGCAATGACAATTAATTCTACCTGAATAATTAGAGTGCTGATTTGCTGAATCAGGACTTTATGACGCCAGGAAGTGATGAAACATTCCCTGGTGTACTTACACTTGTACAAAAAGGAAATGAAAGATGGTTGTAGCTTAGAAAGTATACCTTGTAGAGCAGTTCGATGACAAGTTTCATCTGTGCTCCAACAGGGGATTTCCTAATCGAATTAACGTGCTGAAGCCTTTCAGTATCATTTGAAAACTTAATAGGTTGTGATGGTCTTGCTGGAACAGATGGAGCATTTATCGGTTGGACCCTGTGCTTTGGCTTTGATGTCAAAGCTATGCTAGCCAAAGATGACTGGCACCTCTCCTGCTGTTGCTTGAATCTCGAAAGGCTATCCTTGAGATCCATCTAGAAAAAGAACATTCTTGTAAGTGATTGGTTACATAAACAAAAAATTGAACAGAAACAGCTAAACAACTGGGAAAAGAACCGTTGCGGCAGTGTACTATGGTCTTCTGAATGAAGCCAGCAGTGCCAAAAACTGAATGCAATTGTATTATACACAGGGAAACAATCGAGTTTATACTTTATCGGAATGAGATGGATCAGTCAGAATCTGAGATATAAGAGAGATCAATCATGTCAAATATTATAGCTGCTGTAGAAACGATTGTTCGATCCAATTCAATATTATACAAAGGTGAAGAAAAGCCCCAGGCAGCTGAAATATCTAAAAGCTCAACAGTTTAAATCAAATGCAAGCGTGGTCCGCTCTGTTGTCAGACATGGTAAGTGTTTAGACATGCAAAATTTGTTCGTCTTAGCAGTAGCAGGTAATGCACACACAAAAGGCATTCTATCAAGCAGGTATCAAAGAGATGAGCCCTCCAATTTTTCTCATCTGAACACGTTAAACTGCTCCCCAAAAGGGCCAATCCGTTTAGTACCACGCAAAATCAAGCCCCAACCACTGAAATGTAGCATTATCAGGCGATCAAAACGGTACAGGTGCAAAGCCGCCTGCATCGCATCGAACATCAGATCGCACGGACCAATGGCTCAATCAATTACGTGCTCAGGCCAGATCGGATCCAAAGGCACCCGGCTAATCGCGCGAGCTCGTAACCCTACATCCGCCACCCCACCCGTCTACTGATCCCCGGCGCAAGGGGGGATCGGTGCCGGCGGCCTTCTCAGCGGAAAATAAGGTGCGCGCCGCCGGTGCCGGAGGTGGCGGTGAACCGGCGTGGACGATCGCCTAGCGCGTGCGCCTGGCTTGCCCCAAATCCAAATTGATCGGGCCGCCCGACCCCCAACTCCCACCAGATCGCACACGTAACCGCAATCGAACTCACCGGATCGTAGCCGGCGTCTCGCCCGACTCCCTCCGGCTATAGTCCGATCGAGGGGGAATCCCTGCGTGCGCGGTGGAGGCGCGTTCTCGTGGAAAGGGAAGGGGTCCGGGTATGGGGGCTACAGAGTTGGGCGGCCTCGGCAGATATGAGGAGCTCTCGCCTTGGGCGTGCGGCAGCGGTGGGGGCAAAGTGAGCTGTGATGTGGATCCTATATGTTTTTTTTTTTTTTTGCATGGAGGATCCTACGTATATGTTAGTGAGGCTACTTTATGCGTTTTACGGGAGGACAAGTCAAAACGACTTGTTGTAAAAAAAAAGTCAAAACGACTTGTTGTAAAAAAAAAGTCAAAACGACTCTTAACGCAGATTTCATCCTAGAGTTTAAATTTATTAATTACTCTCTCATTTATAATTTTTTCGATGTGATGTTGTATTTATCGAAGAAAGAGAGGAAAAATATAAAAAACTAAATCTACTCCCTCCGTCCCAAAAAGAATGTCATTCTAGGAATTTTAGAACAGATTATTAAGGAGGTCAAATGACCTCGATTACCCCTATTTATTTGCCATATTAGGTGCTAATGGATTGTTGCATGCCTACATGCACATGCACATATGTCAAATTAAGTAAAACGTCAATCTTTTTGGGACAAATTTTGAATCCTAAAACGTCATTCTTTTTAAGACGGAGGGAGTAACTATCTTTTCGGCTGATCTCGGCTCAGCTTATTCCCTCTCACACAACATTATTCAATTTACCAGCCGAACACTATTTAATCTACCAGCCGAACGACTCTAAGATAGAAAATTGCATTGTTAAAAAGAATTTCTTAACACAATATTCTAGAGTATAGAAACTATGATAGTTTTAGCATTTTGAGTCAAAATTAAGGACCAAGTGTCATTTTAATGTGATTTAAATCGTTGCAGGGTCAATTCTTTTAGTATGAAATCTATATAACCACGTATAAGGTTATGGTGTAACGAAACAATTAATTTATTTATTTAGAAAAATAAAATAACTTATATTTTGGAATAGATGGAGTGTTGATTTAGGACAACATTTGGTTCACTGGAATGTAAGACTATCTCCAGCAGATTACTCATCTGCACAACCATACTCAAAATGAAAGCGAAAACGACACTGTAGCACCTCCAACAGACCTCTCACCTTCATCTGCAAAATGAGCACGGCGGCCTCCAAGCGCTCAACCTCGGGGGATCTCTCGCCTCCCCCATCTTTTTTTATTCCAACTACCACCGCCCTGGTGCCTTCTCCCTCCTCTCCGTCAACAGCTCCACAGTGCGGATCCCTCAAGGCGCGCCGACGAGGCGGTGTCCCCCGCCGCCCCCGCGCGACCGCCGGCGAGGCGTGGCCCCTGGCCGCGTCCGCTCGTCTCCCCGAGGTCCCCCGCCGCCCGCTCGTCCGCCGTCGAGTCCGGGGTCAGGGCGGGGACGCGAGGATGGAGACGGCGGTGACCTCCCCGGAGAGTGCCTGTAGCGAGGGGAGCTCCCTCGATCCGCGCCGGCGAGGCTGTGCGGTGGCGGAGGATCCGGCGAGCGGTGCAGGGGCACGACCGCCGACGAGATGTTGTTCGATTTGGCGCGTCGACGAGGGAACGCGGGCGCAGATCTGACCGAGGGCGACCTCCCTCTCCGGTTCCCAAGCCCGGAAGGTGGCGACCCAACCAGATGCTCGTCAAGGTCGTCGGCGACCCGCAGGTGCTGCACCGTCCCGTCTCCTCTTCCTCGTCCTCCTCTGGGGCCGGCGGCGGGAGCTATGGCGTCGTGTTCGCCTCGCAGCCGGAGGACGACGGGGAGGTCGCCAAGAGCGCGCGCCTCCTCCTCGACGACGATGGCCGACTCCCTTCCTTCCATCTCCTCCAGCGACCTCGGGGAGGAACTGGCCGCCGGCCAGTCGCGGCCCTCTCCCTCTCCCTCCTGGCGGGAGTCAACTACCACCGGGATGAGCGTGTTGCTGGAGGACGGACTGTTTTGGGTGCTGGGTTGTTTCTCTGTGTTGCGCTCAAAGGCTCTCTTTGCCTATGCGGGTGCGTGCCCTTGCTGTGGATAGTCTAACGCAGTGCTTTACATCTCTACCCCTGAAAAGACCGTAAGGGCAAACATCGCCATCCCGTGCTTCTGCCCCCGGCGTTCTGCCGGCAGAACCACGACCTCGCGCGACGACAGGTGAGCCCCACCCCCTTCTTCTCCCCCACGCTCCCGCGACGTCGTTGGAGACCGCCCCGCTGGCTGGCCTCCCCTCGCTGCGCCCGCCCGCCGGTGGCGGTGGAAGAGGCCGGCCTCCCCTCGCGCGCAGCGGAGCAGGGGAAGGGGCGGCGGTCCCACGGCTCTCCCGGCGGGGAGGGGTCGGCTTGCCGGTGGAGCGAGGAGGCCACGCCGGAGGCAGACGCTCCCCCCATCGGATCCGCCGTCGGGATCAGCGACCGCCGCCCGAGATCCACGCACGAGAGGCTGGAGGAGATGGGCCCTCGCCGCGTGCCTGCACCTGCTCCGGTGAAGAAGAGAAGAAGGGGGGAGCGAGGCCAGGACGTGGATGTGATGTGGAGCGGAGGCGGAGAGGGGAGGAAGGGACGGCACGGCGGAGGAGCTCGAGGCCCTTCCTCGTCACCGGCGCGGCAGAGGAGCTCGAGGCCGCCGTCCCGCCTCCGCCCGCCGCGCAGGGCCCCTGATTCGCTCGCAAGCAGGGGAAGAGGCTGGACCTTCGCCGCCGCGCGCCCTGCTCCTCGGTGCCGCCGCGCGCCTGCTCTGCTCGCGCCGGCCGGATCCCGTCCGCCGCCACCGAGGAGAGCAGGGGGTGAGGCAGGTGGAGCCGCATCCATGCTCTGCGCCGGTGGCACACTTGAATCACCGCTCCTTGAATCCCCCTGCAGGCGAGCGATGCCAAGCGCCCAGAAGGTTCTCGAGGAATTGCCTCCAAGGTAATATGGTCACTGACTGCTCCATCTGTTAGTTTTTTCAGTTTTAGCAAGTAGCAACTTACTGCTCCGTCTGTTTTCTACTCACAGCAAAGATCCTTCATGAATCCAGGAGTGGCACCTGGATTGCACGGGTGTGCTGCGCCACCACGTATAGAAACAAAAGCAATTCGTTTGAGGTTCGTTTGTGTTGTTGCCAGAGAAGCAGGTACAAAATTCATTTCGGGTACTTTATGATTATCAGATTGAAAAGTGTTGTCAATATCCTGTGTTATGTCCTTGCTGCTACTGGATGCATGTTCTTCAGCTATGGCTCGAGATGATGCAATAATCTCCACTCCATGATGCTCATTGTTCTCAACTGTCGTCCTGAAAAATCAACAACCAAGCTATATTTTAAGGCCAGTACATAGTTTTAAAAACAGAGGTAATGCTCGCCTACTGCTACTGGCTTTTGCCTGCTTATCACCATACAAAGTCATTATATTGAGAAGGCCAGCATTATGTCTGAAATTATGTGTGTAATACAAATGGTCAAGGTAGTACTGATTATCAACAAAGTGCTAAATGATTTTTTTTGGCTTGGCACATTAAGAATTGAAGGCAAACAGGAATAATATGCTTTGCCTGACAAGTGCTGAAGCATTTTTTTCTAAGATCGTTAACAGCCTCATGTGACTTCTTCCATTGTTGAACAACAGTGCAAGCGCTGGGTATATCAAAGTGCGAAACATTGTTCAGATAGTCCAATTTTTGAATGGATGAAAGAATGAACAAAAATGTCCATGTGATTGTTCAGACATACCACTCCTGCAGCATGGTTTCCATGCGACAATGCTTAGCTGCGGAAGAGCTGGAGCCTAATTATTTAATTTCCTTTTTAAGAACTGTTTGGACCACCTTGTATTTAGATGCTTTCTTATTTGTGCTTGTCTTCATAATTATTGTACATCTTGAAATATAATTATTTTGTTGCCTGTAGAAACGCATGGGCATGTTCCTATGTATCTCTGAAGTTCAAATTAGATGTTTGAATTCATGGCACATTGCTTATTGTAGGATGCTGGTGCAACAATTTCCTATGTAGTACTATGATCCTGATGAGGTGTAAAAAGGTTTGTATACATATCCTAACATCCTATTCATTTTCCTAGCCTCGTGACAATTAATGTCTGAAGATTGTAGAGAAATTTGCTTGGTTCTTGATAACTGAATGCTTATCTTGGTCAGTAGAAACCTTGAGATTGCTTAGTCTAATGATGTGCAAATGAAACAACTCTTTTCAATCACCTGTGTTGCTATAGCCCATATGAAAATGACTCAGTTTAGTATACAATAAAGACTTAACTACGTACCCTTCTAACAGTTTGTTATAGAGTCAGGACTGCCAAAATGGTCCTGCTTAGTTAGACTTTGAAAAAAGTCACAGCGACCATCCATTGACAATAGTAATTTGTAAACTGCAGGCTTCGTGAAACCCTCTTCAGTGCAAGAACTGCAATTCTAGCTACTGATAATATATTTAGTTTTGTAGTGTTGATCAAGGACGAGCTATGTTCTTGTCAACCTGATGGAATTCCATTAACATCAAAAGGAAAGCTTGCTCTTGGTGATTTGTCTGTATTTGAATTCATGATAAACGCGCATATATGGCTGTCTTGTCTGTGTGCTGAACATTTGATATTCTGACTTGCTAAATTTTTTTTTCATTGTACTATAGGGCCCGTTTACTTCCCAAAATTTTCACCAACAACCCGTCACATCAATCTTCTTTCCACTAATTCGGAGTATTAAATGTAGATTAATGACAAAACCCATTCCACGACCCCTACCCTAATTTTCGAGATGAATCTAACGAGCCTAATTATGTTATGATTAGACAACGTTGTGCTACAGTAAACAATCTCTAATGACGGATTAATTAGACTTAATGGATTCGTCTCGCAATTTCCAGTCCATTCATGTAATTAGTTTTGTAAATAGTCTACGTTTAATACACCTAATAGATTTTGAAAAGGGACCCAAAATTTTCCGTTCGTGAACTAAACGGGCCCATAGTTGTACGTAAATTGAGCCAAGTGAAATGGATGTGCTTGTTGCCAACAACTTTGATCTTCAAATGGTTCATTTTTAAGCTTTGAATTCACGGTGTGCTCCAATGGTTCATTTTAAGCTATTTTTTCATATTATTATTGTCATGTTAAATGTTATACATAGGCGCCACTATAAATGTTGTGCGTAGCAACGCACGAGCACGATCTTAGTACAGTAGCAAATTACAGTACAACTGTTTGTTTCGTATCATCTGTAAACAATTAACGCGTAGTTATATCATAGGTCCATACAAATTCATTACCTCATTCTCTCATTCCCTACCGTAATCATAATACTCCACCACACTGATACGAGCAGGACCACCCAAGATCCAAACCATGGTTGTGTAGCCACCGGCACTATCGTTGCCCGTAGTCGGCTGTTGTGGCTGCACTGTCACCACCATCACAACATCAGCTCCCACGGTTGTGCCGCCACCGCCGCGCACTGCAAACTACTCCTGCCCCACCTTCTGTGACTCACTACCGTTGCAGTCCCATCTCTCGTCTTCATGGCCTTTCCTCACATAAGATTGGGGATGATTTTAATTTTGGTGTTTCAAGGTTCATCGTGTTCGTGTATGTATGAATTTATCAGAGATTAGCTTTATCTCCAACTATATGTCACTGAAATCTTGGAACGAATTGGACCTGCTTAATTTTGTAGCCCCCATAAAACTTTTAGTCCCGTTTTCAAACACCAATCGACCAGGACTAAGGGTCACCTTTAGTCCGGACTTGTAACACAAACCCGGGTAAAGCTGACAAGTTGAAATTGCTTCAATGCATCCTTTTAGACATCTTTCGGTTGTGTTCAGCTTTTTGAAAAATTAAAGGAGACCTTGGCATTACTGTGCTGCAACCAAACACAAAGTAATCATCCATTCCACCATCGATTGCACAATGATATTAATCCCTTTGCATTTATGTTATCATTTTGTTGTACCCTGCAATTTTTGGATTTTAAGATGTGATTAGAAAGAACAATTGAACAATGAGTTTTTCGTAATTTTAAACTCTTTTCAATATTTATTTTCTTGATAGGAAATTTAGTGTTAAAATTTTTCAGGTTGTTTTGAATTAAATAAAGTGGTTTTGTGTGTGTTGAATTCATGATAATGCAAATGACGTAGAAATTTTAAAATTCACTTACGCGAATATTAGGTTTTTCGAGAATTTTCCAACTTCTCTGGAATTTATTCTCATTTCCTAGAGCTAACTCTATTTATAACAAGGCTATGTAATCCTTTTCACGAGCTCCAAATATTTTATTTGGACTAATCATGGTACAATCTATCTCTAGAATTTTTCCTCCGGTGACATGGAAGACACTACTTGTGGGTAAAAATGTGAAATATCTGCAGAGTGTTTAAAATTAATTGATCAACCATGCTCATAGTTAAAAGCGGCCTAGACCCTCACATGATTAATATATAAGAAGTTGAATTAAATTGTTGCGAGTTATTGTTGTTATCTTCATTTATGTTCATGCTTAATCATGGATTGGGATATACTTATACCTTAGTATATAGGTGCTAATAAAAATTGATCAACTACAAGTACTTAATGCAATTAATCGGTTAGACTTTGCTTCTTAAGCCTTGCATTTATATTTTTTCCACACTTGCTGAGAAAGACATGTGATCATCCTTGCTATAACCAATGTTAAGAAGGAGCCGCTATCAAGTTTGTTGAAGATGGTGCTAAGTTCTAGACGTATGCAAACTGCGGTCAATTGCCTATGCCAAGTTTGGAGCCTCCATTTCAAGGATTAAATGTATATCTCAGATAGTCTCTTTTAGTTAACTTTGTGATATTATTGTTGTTATCCACTTATGATGTATACAATGAGATTAGATCCTGACATACATGTAGGTAGCACTTGATTTTGTTTTAACTGGGTGTGACACGTGGTATGAACCAAACACTATCTCCAAATATAGACTCTAGCGACTTATTTAACACACGTAATTTGTACTCGTTCTAGATTCCATAGGGCTAAAGAAAGATAAGGACATTTGATAGACAATTAAGGTTGATATTGTGTTTCATAGATTTTTCTTTTTACTTTGGACAATTAATTTTTGGGCTGTAATCTAACAATTATTAACAGAATACTTGCAAATGTTTTTCTTTTGATTAAATATGTGCTAAGGCACGGTCGCTAAAGAAAGTACTCGCAATTGTAGACTCTAGTGAGTTATTTAGCACACATAATTTGCATTCATTATAGATTCCATCGAGCTATCGAAAAATAAGGACACAGACAGAAAATTAAGGTCAATATTGTGTTTCATGGATTTTGCTTTTTAATTTGGACAGTTAGTTTTTGGGATGTGATATAACAATTGTTAACGGAGTATGTACTCGCAAATGAAAAAAAGAGCATTGTGTATTCAAAACGTACAATTCACCATTTTTATGTGCAACTTGCTTTATATTCAATGCCCATGAAAACTTAGTCGTTGGATGGCATTTAAGAGTTTCGAATACGTTAAATTGCAATTGAAACTTCAACAGGGTCGCGTTTTAAGTAAGATGTGCGATGTGTTCAGTATTTACCATGAAATGGTTTATATTCAAGCTAATTTTCTTTGTTGGACAACATAGAAATTGCAGCGACAGACATGGTCATGTCCATTGTTCCAGTAGTCCTACCTCTTGTTATGTTAGGTTCAATTCTTTGTTTATTCAGAAAGGATTTTGTCAGGGACGGTCATAAGAGATTCCCTAACTAAGGGCATAATCACCACCGTTAAACGCAAATCACGTACGGACAAATCCCTACTAACCCAAAAGAGGAACAGGGCACGTGTCAAGCCCACGGCCTGCTACGGCCCAACGGCGGCCCAGGGCTCCTCGTCGAGGGGGTCCGCTCGCACGCCCCATCTTCCGCCTCGCTCGAGGGTTCCGACCCCCTCGAGCAGGTTTCCACCTCGCTCGAGGGGTCCGCCCCCCTCCCCCTCGACCGGGTATCCAGCTCCGCCTCGCTCGAGGCCATCCCTCGACAAACAGCGCCCCGCCCCCGCTGCTCCGCCTAACAAGGGCATTTAATGACTGGATCCGCGGCGGGGCACCAAAGTCAAGAACAGATCTCTCCCCACGCCGCACGGCTGACACGGTCTGGGCACCTAACACCGTCACTATGCTGCCGAACCTGGTACTGTGCGGCCATCCCCGACCCTGTGCAGGTGATGTGCGGCCCTGTGCGGACAGGCCGGCGTCACTCCGTAGCACTGTGCCGCCTGCTCCCGTCCTCCCCCGCAACGAGGCCCTCGAACGGGTATGGGGGCACCCTCGAAAGGTGTACGGGCGACGAGCGGGCGTACACACTGACCAGCACCACCGTACGAGCGACGTACGCGGCGTCTTATCCGCCAACTCTGGCGCTGCGCGGCCATCCCCGGCACTGTGCGGCCATCCCCGGCACCGCGTGACCATTCCCGGTGATGTGCGGCCCTGTGCGGACGGGCCGGTGTCATTCCGCGGTCCTGTGCTGCCAACTCCCGTCCTCTCCCCCGCGACAGGACCCTCGAACGGGCAGGAACGCACCCTCGAAGTCGCACCTAGACAAGCACAGGAGCCGCCACGCCGCCCGCGGAAGCCGGAGCTCGCCACCAACTTGCGCCAGGAGCAAGGACCTGCAAGGACAAGATCCCTGGTGCCACGTCCGCCAGTACACGACCACTGTACAGATCACTGTGCGACCCCCCTGTAACTGCCCTTCCTTGACCTATAAAAGGAAGAGGCAGATGCCCCTTTGCGGGCACGCATGCTCTCGACGCCCACTCGCACCCACATACGCACTCGCTCACTCCGCACTCCACCGTTCCCGATATTGGCACTTGCCTCAATCATCCTAGCAGGGACCTAGAGGGCTCGCCTCCTCTCCCGCCTCGCTTGTAGCCCCCCTCTATGAGCACCACCGGTGCGAACTAATACAGTGCACGAGCACACCTTGCTGGACGTACAGCCCCGTGGTCGGAACCAGGATAAACCTGTGTCCCTGTGTTAGTATTAGCACCGACCATTGAGAGACAGATCGCAGCGTGATTCACTAGTTAGTGCCGAAGCTAATCCGGACACCGACAATTTGCGCGTCAGGTAGGGGGAAACGCGCAGCGTTCACCCACCAGTTCTCTCGATGGTGATCGTCACTGAGTTGACTTTGGAGAGGTTTGCCTGGGGTTGCTCTGACCCATTCCCAGCCGGATACGAGATCCGGTTCGGGAGCATCGAGTTCCAGGCGACCGACAACAGTTACCTCATGCGTATCCTCAACAGGGACGCAATCATGGCGGCTCCGGCGCTAGCAGTGGCGCCAGCCCCACTGCCACCCCGACACCGTAGGCGTTCGGACAAGCGCTTACGACGAGCGCGCGCAGAGCGACGTAGGGCGGCGCGCGCCGGCTCCACTCAGTGGGCGGAAGCCGGCGAGCTCCCGCCTGATGTTGCGGCAGAAGGAGACGCACCTCCACCAGCCAACCCAGCGGCGCGTCCCGTCGGGGAAGTCGCGGCCGCGCGGCCGTAGTTTCCCTACGGGTTGCGCACTGCATCCATGGCGTACTCCTCATCGGTCAGCACTGATCTGGACGCGTACGAGGATCTTCCGGGTCACCACTTCATGTCGATCCGGAACCTCATCGCTACCTCGCCTGGCGAGTCCTACTGCGACTCCGACAGCGAGGAACGTGAGCGTGGTCACGGGGAGCCGGAGTGGGATTATTCCGGGCTCTGGGAACCCGACGCTCTCAGGCAGTTTTAGGCCGCGGCGGACTACTGCCTCACTTGCTTGGACGACTCTAGCGAGAGGGATTATGATCCCTCACGTGAGTGCTTTGTCGTCGTCGTCGGAGAAGACGAAGACGGAGGAGACAGAGCGGGCGACGCGGCGGCTCGCAACAACCCGGCGGCGAACCGGCAGGCGGGGACACCGCCGGACAATGCAGCGCTCGCTGCGCGGTTGGTCCAGGTCCGTGAGCTGGAGGCGAAGCTCACGGCGGAGCGCCAGCAAGTGCGGCAGCTGCAAGCCACACTCGAGAGGGCCGGACCCTCATCACATGGCGGACGCGCCCGAGACGCAGGACGGGTCGCCCGCGAACGCATTGAAGCTGATGCCGACGTGGACGGCCTGCCGAACCTGGCGAGAGCCAGCCAGAAGCTCGTTGCTGCAGCGACTTTGATTCGGGCCATGCCTGAACCATCGACGCCCGAGGGACGCAACTTGCGCCGCGAGGCGCAGGCCCTCATCGAGCAAGCCGCGGTGCAACAAGCCGAGAGCTCCGCGTCCCGCATGCGCCACCAGTCCAGTGTAAAAACTGGCAGAGGCGGCCGGGACCAGGAGGCTTCGGTCCACACCCCGCACCGGGCACCCACTGTCCACGAAGGCAACCAGAGAAAGCCCGCTAAGGAGCGGCTTCAGGACACGCGTGGCAAAGTCAATGATGGTGACGCCCGCAATGTCCTGAACATGAAGCAGCAGGACGCCCTGGTACCACACGGCTACCACCCACGACGTGGTGGCCAATACGACAACCGGGAGGATAGGAGCCCCACGCCGAAGCCCTCGGGAACCCGTGTGTTCGGCCGGGCGATCCGCACGGCACCGATCCCCCTGCGCTTCCGGCAACCCGCTACCGTGACCAAGTACTCGGGGGAGACGGACCCCCGGGTGTTGCTCAACGATTACCACCTGGCCTGTCAGCTGGGCGGCACCACTGACAATACCGAACAAGAAGGGCAAAGTCTTCACCAACACTTGGAACATTCAACAGCTACGTCGCTTTTATCCTTGAAATTCCAAGTCGTTTTGTATATATCTGATGTCTCAATCAGTTGTAAATAAAGTAAGGTCGTAAATAAAGTTAGGGAGACTCGGCTTTCTCTTGAAAACTGAGTCCCCCTCGGAGGCTACAACGGGGGGCACCCCCCTAAACGGTCCCCTTTTTTCACAAAAAACCTTTTCTTTCGAAAATGTTAACGTGTTAGGCATCGAACGCTTAGGAAAACAGAAGCAGGGCGTGAAATGACTAAGGCTAGGGCCAGCTGAGCCTGGGACTGCTTACGCCTCCAGCAGGATACTGCATCCCTCTCACTACCTTACGCTTAAGTTACTCACGAATGCGACTTTCCCGACTGAAATTTCTCTAAGACACGAGGAGAACACAATAGCATATATGAACAAATTGTGTACAAGTTCGTACACTTAGCTAACGATTTGTTCGATTACAAAAGCCACTTGGCTGAAATCCTACTTACAATCTATGGGCTTCCATGCCCAGCCTCTTTCAGGGCACACGAGGGCCCGCGGTGGTGGCGTCCCCGCCCTCAGCAGCGGTAGGGAATAGGTCATCCTCGGACATGTCGGCGAGCTCGGCAGCAGGAGCAGCGGCAGTGACGTCAGCTTGATCGATGGCGGCGTTCATCCCGTCGTCATCAAGACCATCAGCGACGATGTAGCCCGTCGCCAAAGCCTCGAAGTCGACGATGTAGTGTGTCGATACCACGCCCAGGGTCTTCTGGACGCCAAGTCGAAGGGCGCCCTTCACGCGCTCAATGACGCAGCCACCCAAAGCCCTCAGGCGGCTCGCCAGCGAGCTCCCCGACGGACCCGTGACCCCCTCGATCTCCTTGCAAACATCGAGGGCCGCACCCTCCAAGGCCTCAAGCTCCTCCTGAGCTTTCGTGTAGGCGACCTGGAGGGTCTCTGCCTGCGTCGACGATTCCGCCAGGGCCTTCCGCAGTCCTGAAACACCAAAAAGTGCATCAAGAGCGGATCTTGGCAAACTCAAAACAATCAAGGGCCCGGGGGCTATGACTTACCCACGGTCCGCCGCTTCTCTCTCTCGAGCTCTGCCTGCACGGCCCCGGCCTCCTGCTGTAGCTGCAGAATCGAGCCGTCCTTCTCCTCGAGGCGGCCCGCAGGGTTTCGACGGTGCTGCTCTCCTGAGCTAGAGCCCGGGCGAGCAACTCAGCTGCCAGTTGCCGGACTTGGAGCTGGGTGTTCGCCGCCGCCACCTCCGCATCCTGTTGCTGGAGCGTGGACCTAACCTCCTCAAGCGCTGTGCGCTCCTGCTAGAGCTGGGTCTGCGCCTCCTCACGCGCGGCACGCTCTTGCTGAATTTGGCTCTCCTGGAGAGCAGCGCCCAGCCGTTCGACCTCCTGGGTCTTCTGCTCGGCCTGGGCCTGTGTTGGCGTTTCTTAGCATCGTCACTTTAAGAACAGGTTTGGAATCCATCCTCAGTGATAACACCAGAAATGCATGTTGGCATTTCTTAATGTCACAACTAACGACGCCGAGTTAGCGTGAACATCAAGACTTGCCAAAGGTAAATCTAAACGATCATGAACGAATCCGCAAGCGCACAAATAAACCATTGTAGCATTTACCCAAGGAAGGAGAATATTCCAAGGGTATCGTATCCGTGGAATGCAATGGCGGATATCATAGACTTATGCTTTTGCACTGAATGTAAACTAAGAGATAGATATAGGAAACAACAAACTCAAAGGTAGGGGTAAGATAAAGATATGAAGGGTAGTGTGACACACACTCAGATCTACCTCTACTCTAGTACTCTACGGCATAGGGGGAACATATGAGTTAGCTCTAGGTTCTAATGTACTAAACATACAAAGCTAGAAGATAAAGGAGATAGGCATGAGTATTGCATGAGAGGGTAAGGTTCAGCACCCAGGTACAAACAGGGAGCTAGCCCGCGACGACCAGCACTCTGCAAAACTAGACTTTAGACTCCTACAGCAAGTACCCCAACGTGGAGGGTTCCAAAGGGTCCAACAGCTGTAACCACTGCGGCCTACCTCTATCGTTACGAGGGGTATGCTCATAACTAACGTAGCCACACAACCCAGGAACCATGCCTGCGTTGCTGCTAGACTTCACCCGGCCCGGGCTATTGTGACCCAGGGTGAGAGCCACAAGAAGACTGGTCAACTTAGACCGAGTACCGTAGCTTGAACACAAACCTCATGCAACACTCTCATGCCATCTAACAAGATTGTTGGCGGTCGATTTCCGTCAATCTAGCCACTTATTTACCTTCTATGTTGGTATTGATTTGATATTCACACTAACGATCCTAACCCCCATTATATGCTATGTTCGCACACGTGCACGGTTTTTGGAGTTTGTTGTCTACACAGGAATCAAGAGCTCAAATGAGGACTTCCGGGTAAAGTTCATCGAGTGATTTACAAGGTGATCATGGACCCCGGGACAAGTCAAGATACAAGATGAACATGACTCCAAACAAGCCAAGGACTAAAGCGTGAAGCCGAGAAGTGCGGAGGACCTAGACGGAAGATGCGGGAGTTCATTCGCAAAGCCCCCTCATCTAAACCGTACGAAAAATGACGTCAAGGGCCCACATGCAACTCGGCAAAAACTCAAGAAGTCGCAAGAAGCATCCAGAAGAAAGGCGGCACCGAACTGGGCCAGGATGGGCCCAGGCTGGCCGACCCAGCCCATTTTGGGCCCTGTTCGCTGCCCCCTTTGACCTAGCTGATCCTCGGGCTATTTATAGCCCCGGTACCCCGAGCCACGTATCAAGCAATTCGTCATCCGCCGCCGAGGAGCAGAGGAGCTTGAGGGACACCATCTCGGAGAGGAGGGTCGGGATAGTCATCTAGGGTTGACCTAGCTGGCGTGGGAACCTTGCATGGAAGACCATGTCGGAGTTCCAGAGGCTTGAATCAAGATCAAGGTAGGATCCCGGTTGGATCTTGTTCATGTATAAACTTATGATGGAGTTTCTTTGAATCCAATATCTAGCAATCGAGTGTTTCCCCTTCGATTTTTTCTTCTCTTGGTTTTGCTTTTTCCTCGATCTATACTTAAGATAGATCGCCTAGGGTGCTCTTGTAGCCGCGGTGGCTAGAGGTGCATACCCGACCTACCAAGTGTTTTCAACACGTTCGTTATGAGCGTGCTCTTAGGTTCACCTACACAAGAAGCGGGGCATCGTGACAGGATGTCGATCACGCGTACGGTAGGTGCCCTTTGAGGATTGGACCGGAAGCCATATGCTTTTTATTAGATTCTTATTGCTATCTTCATCTCTTGCTTGGAACTACGACAAAGGCACGATCTAGACTCTCTAGATCGGTTACCTCTTGCTTTCTCTCGCTACCTCTCATGTTTTAGTAGATTAGATGCGTTTGACACCTCTCTTAAACAAAGTGCTTTCTCGCTTTATTGGATCCATCTTGCGTTGCATATTGTTCCACGGATTCGATACCTTGGGATCACCACTCAAGGGAAGAAGGGTTCCTTAACTACAACGAGGGATTTGTCCGCTTGCAAGTCCAAACGAACTTTGCAACGATAATCGAACGTCAACAAAGATCAACTAAGGCTAGACATACGAACAGATACGAACTCTCTTATGTCTAGTCAACAAGATCAAAGGGTCGTGTTCGTGAAGAACATGAGCCTCTAACTTATGAACAAACACATAAGGAATGAGTTTATCACCCTTCAAGTGGATCAAAAGGTAGTGTTCATGAAGAACACAAGCCTCTAAATGATGAACGAATGATGAACTCAAGAACATATCAATCATATGATCTACCATGACTTTATATGAAATAGCTGAATAACTGAAGTAGATCAAAGTCATACAATGAAATAAAGATAAAAGAGAACTCATACCTAGACTCCAAAGAAGACTTGGAACCTGAAGAAGAGCTACTCTAGCCTACCCCTAGCCTTGGAAACTAAAAGTGAGAGGAGAATGAGAGGTGGTGTGTGAGAAATGGGAGCCCCTCCCCTTCTATTTATAGGCAAGGAGGAGGCTTGCTTCGGGGCTCAAACTCCACCAAAACACCCGGGAGTGAGGTAAGTGACCAATGAGGAAGCGACACGTGCAAGGCCGAGATGAACCGACCCTAGGTCGGTTCGGCCGAACCCCTAGGGCGGCCATCTCGGCTGTGCTTCCTCCAGGTGGCTGACTAGTGGGCCCTTTGATCCTTCCTCGGTGTATGGCTTGATTTGGTATCCGAGGTGGGCCCCTTGATCCATGTGAAGTCCATGTGGCGCTCTCTGATTCGTCGGTAAGTGCCTCCCTTGGATCAATGACGTGGAATGCCATGTGTTTCCTTGGTGGCAGCCACCTCCTCAACTGAGTTGGCATGGTTCTTCCATAGAAGGTGGGTTTCCATCTCTTTTAATGGGTATTTCACCTACATACAAATCATCTCCAAGGACAAGTGGAACTACATTATTTAAACCAAAATGCAAGTAAATAATGCATATGCCTCCATTTATGTGAGAATATTGAGGGCTGAAAGTAGTACTTAACAGCCGTCAACAAACTCCCCCAAGCTAACCTCTTGCTCGTCTCGAAGCAAGACATTAGGGACTTAGGTTGGTTGATCAGGAGTTGCTATGATGTTGTATTCTCAACTTATGGCAAACATACAGCAAAGTACTCTACCAAGAGTTGAACAAGTTGGCAATGTTCTTACCTTTCACCTGATGACGTGGGGCATATAGCTTCACCTGCTTTAAGCGGTTGATAGACATAATGGTTATATAGCAAATGCATAATCACTCATACCTTGATCAGCTATCAATCCGGAGGTTTTGCAAATTTTTCAAAAGAAAATCAGAGTTCCTCAAATGATACTCTTGGATCGCTCAAAGTGTATGGTTCCTCACCAAGGCATCAATGCTGCCTTTCTTCACATCCTACTCCTAATAGGCTTATGTGGAGCTGTAAGTAGGGAAGAAATGTGGCATACTTGTCTCTCATATTTTGCTAAGTCAAAAACCGGATCCTTGGAAGAAGCAAACATACATCCTGATCAAGATGTGCAAATGTGTGTGATAGATATGAGCATGGTAAGGTGGATACTAGGCCCGGAAATGGGTGCTAGATATTACCATGCTTTATATGAGGAAATGAGGGATTGATGGTAAGGTGGACACTAGCCCCGGAGTAGGTACTAGTTATTACCATCTATATGGTGAAACTCTTTCTCTTGCACATATCAATCCTTTTTTCTCCTTTTGAAATTTTCGAGACTTGGGCTAGCTCTCTTTATTTATTTTTGTCATGCTTTTGAGCATGCTTTTCTTTTTTTAGCTAGCCCTTTGTCTCTACTAGAGATATTGGAGAGGGATGAATGATGCAAAGATGCATAGAGTTTTATTTTGCGGAAGAATGCATAAGCAAAATGGAACAAATGATGAATGCTAACTTCCAGTGTAGAAGTTTAGCATGAATGTGTACGTGATCTTGATCTGGGGAGTATGAGTTCTAACAAGGGTCACAACAAATTGACAAAGCTCAATGAGAGAACAAGCTGCATATGTGGAGGCTAAGAGCTAGAATCTACATATGGCCTTGGATAGGAAATTCTCATCATTGAGGAATTCATCATGTTTTGATTTTTCAAAAAGGAAAACTCCGGATGTCAAGCATCACTAAGCACAAGATCATAGCACTCTATTCTACCATAGCACGTCTCACAATAACTTAGGCAAGGATCATGCTTTTTGCTACCCATAGTTTTCAAGCTAAGGTTTGAACATGCAAGCCAACAAACTCAAAACTTAGGTAGGATACAAAGTTGTAAGCAAGACATACGAGAAGAATAAGCAGAGCAACTATTTATCATTTCAACCATAGAGGCAAAGCATTCTTACTATGCATATCAAAGCAAACTAAGCAAACGATGATGATGAAAGCAAATAAATATTTTTGGTCTTTTTATTTTTGCAGATTTTTTTGGGTTTTCATTATAAGATATTCTGAAAACAAAGGAAGATACAAGTTACCTCATGATGGGTGTCAGGGGGTGAGACTTGGACAGATCCGCTAGGGGGTTGCCCTAGAGGTTTGTAGGTTAATGGAGGATCGGGACCTAAGAGCGTAGGTGGTTATGCACGGGATGCACACGGAGCTAGGCGAGTATGGCGGCGAGGAACAAGGAGACAAGGGTTTATACTGGTTCGGGCCTCCAGAGAGTAATACCCTACGTCCAGTTGTGGTGGATTATGCGGGAGGTTGAAGATGAGTTGTCCCTGTGCATGGAACCCTAGGCCGCCTTATATGGGGAGACGGGCTAGGGTTTGCATGCGCAGGTCGGTTGACCCGTGTCGGGGTCGGTTACAATTGTGGGAAGCTTATCTCCCGGATTACAAAAGAGTATCCCGTGATACCCGGAGCTACAGGCGGCGGCGCGCCAGGTCGCCGTGACTTGACTTGCACGCCAAGGCTTCGCAGATCTTCCGGGATCCTGATCAGGTCGCCCGCGGTCTTCAGAGGCGCGGATAAGGTCGCTGGGCCCACTTGTAAGGTCGGCGGGTCTTCTGGAAGGTCGGGTCCACTTGTCGGGGGCCCCTGGGACCCTGGCCGGTGGGGACCCATGGGTACCCATGTCTCTCAAGCCCCTGATCGACGTGTAGGCGTAGCGGCCGAGGCGGGGTTGTGTCGAAGAGTAGCAAGACGCGGCACCGTCGAGGTCGTGAAGGGTGCACGGGGATCCAAAAAAGAAAAACCCCTCCGATGCGCACACGAAGTTGAACGTCGAGCTTCTGGGTCGAAGGTCCATGAGGTCAAAGTGAAGACGAGGCATAGATCTTGCAGAACTGCCGACCTGACCTGAGTCAGGCATGTTGTAGTAGCAGTCACGACCTTCAGAAAGGTCAACAAGCCTACCAAGGGTAGGTCGAGCAGAGAAGTGATGGAAGCGGGCTTCCATTAGGTCTAGGTGACCTGAAGAAAATAGGGCATCAAAGACGCACAAGTGTAGTAGCCCCCGAGCAGTAAAGCGACCAAGATGGCCGGTTTGATGCTCCAAAGAAGAAGAGAAAAATAATCCGAGCCTACGACCTTCTGCTTAGGAAATAGATGCTCTTGTAGTGTCGACGCTAGAGGACAAGAGCTCCAGAATCTTGCAGAGGACAGCAAGCGACAGGTCTGGTGCAACCAGAGTCATGCGTGCACTGTACGGTCACGGGCCAGCTTGCAGGCATAGCACAAGTCGCTGTTGGCCGCTGAAGACAAAGGCACTCCCGGATGCGGTAAGGTAGGGGATAGACGCGCCGATGTCCCTCACGGGCGAACAGTGACCTCGTGTTCCATGAGTGTGCAGTGACCTTGAGGATGCAGATGCCACGCAAGTGTGCTTGCGGATAAGACTGAATGGCAGGTGCTTGATGGTATAAATAGATACCCCAGGCTTGAAGCAAATCGTACCAATCTTCAAAGGTGATTCAAGATGATCCAGTGTAGTAATATTGCCCTGCCATGGGTGTGTGTCCGCCCTCCAGAGTGTAGGGTTGATGTAGTTCTTGCTTGGAGCTAGAAGAATGCTTGCGAGGCTCGAAGAACTCGATTGGCCTCTTCTCCCAGTCCCGCTGAGGAACCCAGGAGGAGTATGAAGCAGCAGCTGCATCGTCGGCCCTGACACTTTCAGGCCTGAGGTGATGCAGGTGGGTGCGGCGCTCCACCCGGCGAGGTTGGTGTTAAAGCTCAGACCTTCTGCAATCTTGCGGCCAAGCTCAGACTTGATGCTGAGCGCTGCAGGAGACCGGTTGGTGCGCGAGTAGAGGTGGATGTGTGGCAGCTGCCTCACCAGTAGCAGGAGAGGTCGTTGAGTAGGCCCTGAAGCTAGAAGAAAGCTTGTGACAAGCCTTATTAGTGTAGATTCAGTCGTAAGCACTTTGGAAGGTAATTCAGGACCTTTAATATCTTTGTATCTTGTAATTTGGCCAAGGGCCAAACTCCTTGTAGCTTATGAAGCTGTAAATATAGGTTTTCATGAGGAGTATCATGGTTTTGGTGATTGTAAGGGCGCCCAGGCCGCAATGGTACGGATACCAAGGGCCCGGCAGGGCTGTAATAGCACGCCGACCTTCGGGAGGCCTTTCGTAGAGACGAGGAACCCGTGTCGACCTGGGTCGGCACGGCCGTTGTGCAGTGACACAACGTAGGTAGTCAGCCTGGAAACTCTAGGTCTATAGGACCTAGAAGGCAGCGGGGCCTTAGCGACCTCGTCGAGGTGCTACTTGACCAAGAGGTCGCCAACGGGCAGTAGAGCCATTAAGCAGAGGGCCGATGGTATAGCTATTTAAGGCAATGTTAGGAGGTAGCAGGACCTTAGCAACCTCAGGGAGGTGCTACTTGACCCGCAGGTCGTGAATGAGTGTGTGAGCCCATGAGTGACATCTGAGGCGACCTACCAAGAGGTAGTGCCTATCGACCTTGAGAGGGTGTTATCATGGACCCGGAGGTCGCAGGAAGCCAAAAGACCTTGAAGGAATGACGGGGGAGGGGCTTGAAGTAGGGCATAATGAGTCCATGGACGCCGGTCTGTTGGGCAGAAGGCCGGCGAACATAGATTCACGTACGGCACAAGCCGTTACTGCCTAGGGTCGTTAGGCCGAAAGAGCCGTTAGGCGATGTTTCTGTTGGGTGATTTAGCCGTTGGGTCGCCGTGAATGTCACCGAATCCGAAGGGACATTTGGGGCGTCGCGGCCCGCCGAACTGGTGCGGCCCAGTTATAAAAGGCCGAGTGAGGGGTCGAGGACCCCACTCCCTTCCACTCCCCGCAGCAGCTAGGGTTTGCGATCCGCCGCCAAGAGCTTTAGTGCACAGTTCGCCGGCGCCGCCATGCTTAGATCCACCGCGCCCAGCGCCGTCGTATGCGCCAGAAGTCCCAGGTGGTATTTAGAACTAGATCAACGGGCTTCGACGAAGAAGAAATGGCCCCAGAGCTTGCGCTGCCGCCGGAGAAGGTTTGGGAGCACTCGACAGTGACGGAAGCGCAGCTGAAGAGTCTGGTGGAGCGCGGGCTACTAAAGCCCCGGGAGCAGGTGGGCTGGAGGCCAGCCGCCGGCGAAGCCTTCCCCTCCGAGGGGACTGGGGATACTGTCGCCTTCATTACGCACATCGAGCGCGGATTCGGAGTCCCAGCGGGTGACTTCTGCCGCGGGCTTCTCCACTTCTACCGCATCGACCTGGTACATCTCGTCCCCAACGCCATCACCACAGTTTCCTCGTTCATCCATTTGTGCGAGGCATACTTGGGGATACCGCCACACTTCGACCTATGGCGTTATTTCTTCGAGGTGAAGAAGACGGGGAAGAATGGCGTCGTCAGGGCCGTTGGCTTCATGCTACGCGGTCACATGAAGACGGTGTACATTGACATGGAGCTGCCGGACAACACCTAGGGGTTGGAGGCGAGGGTGGTTCTACATCGACAACCCGAAGCCAGCGCTAGCCACTAGGTCGGGGCTCGCACCGGTCCCGGTGCCGGAGTGGACCAACCAGCTACGCGGGAGATGGACACCATCAAGCCACTGCTGGAGGACCTCAAGACGCGGAAGGAAGAAGGGCTGACGGGTGGCGCGGTGGCCATCAGTTTCAGCCGGAGGCTGCTGCAACCGATCCAGGATCGGGTGCACCCGGCCTATGAGTACTGGGGCCAAACCGACCCAACCCGCGTACAGCAGCGCAAGGTCTCCAAGCAGGAGATGGTGGCGCGGGTGAGGGAGCTCTTCAACGGGGTGATCCGGAACCGGACGTGCCCCAAGGCATTCTCCCTCACGCGGCCCACTGACGTGGTATGTCGCTGATCGACCTTGATTCCTTTGTTGTTTTTGCATTCCCCTATTTCTGAGACGAAGGTCGCCTGTTGCAGGGTCGTGAAGGCTTGTTTTGGAGCCCGGCTCCCCTCGCAGACGAGGGCGAACGCAGCTTCAAGGTCCGGGCGGCGGAGGACGTGCAGGCTCCACCGCCGGAGTTATTGGAGAACTACCTCTCCGACTCATCGGTGGGGGTAGTGATGATGAGGATCCGCCCGTGGCGAGCTCCGCACCAACAACCCGGCAGACGCGGTCCGTCGCTGGCAAGACCCCGGCGCACAAAGGCGTCAAGATCATCTCTGCCACCATTGAGGCAAAGAAGAAGAAGAGGAAGAGGAAGGACACCACTGCATCGTCGGAGACGGCAACGACTAGCACCGAGGTCGTCTTCGAGGACCAGGACGATGCACGGTCGCACGATGTTGCCGGAGGGTCGGGCGACGTAGCGGCCGCGGGGGGAGAGGACACCGCGCTCGGCGCTGTAGGCGAGCAGCAGCCGAAACCGAGCGCGGAAGGCGTGAGCGACCAAGGGTCGCAGAAGAAGCCAAGGCGGGTGCCACCCAGGCCGATGTCGATGAAGTTGAAGCCCGACAGCGGGTATGTTGCCGCGCTTGATTTTATGCCGTGCTTCAGCTTTACAACTTGTTGAGTACGTCTGTACCGACGAATTCGTGCACCTTGGGCAGGGGGATTCCTGCTGCGTGGGGCAGCAGCAAGAACGCCTCAGGCCAAGAGGCCTTTGGGCGGAAGATTGAAAAGGTGTCGGTGGGGCAGTCGCCGGCAACCTCGGGCGGGGACGTCACCAGCAAGGTCCCCGAGACCGTGGGGGCAACATCATCGGCGGCAGTCAAGGTCGCTGCTGAGAGCGCTCAGCAGGAGGAAGGCCTGTGCCAGCGAGACCCGCCCGGGTCAAGCCTGCCGGAGACGAGGTTGGCGGAGACCGGAGGTGGAAGCGAGGAGGACAAGCGGCATCGGTGCCTCTACACCGACACTCCGTGGGAGGATGACGTCATCGCCGACGCCAAGGACCTTGCCGACTTCAAGACGACGCAGGCGACCATCACGGAGGCGGCGAAGATGATCGGCAGGACACTCATGGTGAGTCAATATTATCTTTGGGGCTAGGCCTTCAATTCACTTAAGCGCGTTGACATGACGATGTTGTATAACGTGTGGATACAGACCCTGGACGAGCGGGCGCAGGGTAGGGTGGCTCTGCTGACAGAGGGCGCCAAGCTTCACGCGGAGCTGGCCGCAACGCGGGAGGCCGTGCTCCAGGCCAGGATTGAGGCCGCGAAAGATGTACAGCGCCTCAAGGACGAGGCGACCTCGAAGGACAAGGCGATGGAGGCCTTGAAGCAAGAGCTGGAGGCTGCCAAGCTGAAGGCGAAGAAGGCGAAGGACGAACTGAAGGTCGCCACCGCAGGTACGTCGTAGGACGCCCTTGGTCTTTATGTTTCTGCACCACGGTGAACCCATCCTAACCTTGACTTTTGCAGATGACAAGAAGAGGGAGACCACCTTGAAGATGGACCTCAAGGACTCCAAAGAGCAGGTGAAGATCCTCAAGGAGAAGCACAAGGTGGTCGTCGCCAGTGAGTCTTACTCAACTCGTAAAGCTGCATATGAATTTGGCGTGCACAGGGATCTAGAGATCGACCTCGGCCGGGCGATGCAAACCCTTATTGATCATCAAGAGATGACTGCAGATCTTGAGAAGGAGCTGGACGACCTCAAGGAGGCCGCCGAGTACCTTGTGGACGTGTACGCCCCGAAGGTCGAGGGCGGTCCACAGGAGCTCGTCGCGCGGCTGGAGGACGCGGAAGGTCGCATAAAGACCTTGCTGATAGACAACGGCAAGCTCGCCACTGCTACGGCGCTGGCCACGATGAAGCACCATGAGCCGTCGTTCGACCTTGAGAAGGTCAAGGAGGAGCTCGCCTTGTCGCAGCTGGTGGGCAGCGAAGATATCCAGGGCGCTGCAGATGAAATCATGAAGAAGATAGACCGACTACACGGCTCGGTGGAGGCTTACGTGCAGCTGACGTGTGGAAGGGGGTCAGGGACACAAGGTCGAGCAACCCCATGACCTAGGAATGCTTATAAGGCGTACAAAAAGTTGTGGTAAGGGAACACTGATAAAAAGAAGAGAGGTAGAAACCCCATGTCGAACGACCTTTAGGTTGGCGAAGCCAAGCCCCCGAGCGTGAAGGGCCGAGCTTAAAGCCAAGCCCCCGAGCGCGTCAAAGGGAAGGGGTGAACAGAAGAACAAGCAGATCGAAAGAGGGAACTTTATATATATATTGAATTACAAAGGATAGAGTACATAGCTTTGTTGTGATACAAGACTCCTAAGGATAGAAGCGATGTAAATGCTCGATGTTCCAAGGGTTAGGAACACCCTGGCCATCGGCCCATTGGAGGCGATAGGTCACCGGTCCAATGACCTCCTTAACTATGAAGGGGCCTTCCCAAGGCGCAGAGAGCTTGTGCATGTCCTTGGTGTTCTGGATGCGCCGTAAGACTAGGTCGCCAACGTTGAAGGAACGTTCCCGCACGTTGCGGTCGTGGTAACGATGTAGCTGCTGCTCGTGGCGGGTGTGGCGCATGAGCGCGGCCACACGATGTTCCTCGACACTGTCGAGGTCGTGCCGACGTGTTTGCTCTACTTCTCCTTCGTCGAAGTTCTGGATGCGAGGAGCACCGAAGGCCACATCCGTGGGGAGGATGGGTGAGTACCCTGTAGCCGAGCTGACTGGGGTCCTGAGACCCTAGAGGACGTGAGGAAGCTCTGAAAGCCACCTGGTTGCGTAAGGCGCTGAGCCGTCGAAGATGCGATCTTTGATGGCCTGTAGGACCATGCCGTTGGCCCGTTCGACTTGGCCATTGCACCGTGGGTGCACCACCGAGGAGTAGTATACGTCGATCAGGCTGTCTTGGCAGAAGCCCCAGAACTCAGCTCCTGTGAAGGCCGTGCCAAGGTCGGTGATGATCCTATTTGGCACCCCAAAGCGATGGGTGATCTCCTCGATGAATTTGGCCGCCTCTTTGGATGTGACGCTGGATACGGGATGGACCTCGATCCACTTGGTGAACTTATCCATCGCCACGATGATGTGCTTGTTGCCGCCAGGGACGGTTTTGAAGGGACCCACAGAGTCGAGACCCCAAACTACGAAGGGCCAGGACGGAGGGATGGTCCTCAGGGCCTGAGCCGGGACATGTTGCTGTTTAGTGAAGAACTGACACCCCTTGCAGTGATGTACAAGTTCCTAGGCATCAGCCATGGCCGTGGGCCAGTAGAAGCCAGACCTGAAGGCCTTGCCCACCAGGTTGGAAGAGGTGGCATGATTGCCGCATTCACCACCGTGGATCTCGTCTAAGAGCTTAAGGCCCTCAGATCGTAGGATGCACTTCGTTAGTACTCCAGTGGAGGCGGACCTCCGGTAGAGTTCCTTGCGGATGACGACGTAGTTAGCACTATGCCTCGTGATCTTTTCTCGCTCTGCCTTATCCTCAGGTACTCGATGCTCAAGGAGGAAGGCGATGAAGTCGAGGCGCCAGTCATCTTCTGCGTCGATCATGAGGATCTCGCGACCCGCAGGCGAGGTCACCTCGTCGTCAGCCGACTCTGGGTCGGGGATGAGCTTGATGGACGGCTTGCGTAGGTCCTGGACAAACACACCAGCCGGAACCAGTGCGCGCTTGGAGCCGAGCTTGGAGAGGACATCGGCCGCGACATTGTAGTTGCGGCAGACGTGGTGGAACTCGAGGCCTTCGAAGTGACGCTCGAGCTTGCGCACCTTGGCATAGTAGGCGTCCATTGTGTCCTTCCTGGCTTCGGAGTCCATGCTGACTTGGTCGATGACGACCTTGGAATCGCCGTAGGCCATGAGGTGCTTGATTCCGAGGGAGACAGCGATGTGTAGCCCGTGGATGAGGGCCTCGTACTCGACGTCGTTGTTGGACGCCTTGTAGTGGATCTGCAGGATGTACTTGAGGTAGTCGCCCTGAGGGGAGATGAATAGGACACCTACACCGGCTCCTTCAAGGTTCAGGGAACCATCAAAGTACATTTTCCAGTGCTCAGGTCGCTCCAACGGTGGGGGCTGCTGGATCTCTGTCCACTCCGAGACGAAGTTTGTGATGACTTGGGACTTGATGGTTTGCCTGGGGCAAAACTCTAGGTCGAACTCCCCTAGCTCGATGGACCACTTGACGATGCGCCCAGTAGTGTCACGGCTCTGTAGGATCTCGCCAAGGGGAAAGGCCGAGATGACCTTGATCTTGTGGGATTGGAAGTAATGCCGGAGCTTGCGGGAGGTCATGAGTAGCGCGTAGAGCATCTTCTGGGGCTGGCTGTACCTGGTCTTGCTATCAGACAGGACCTCGCTGACGTAGTATATAGGTCGCTGGACGGGGTAAGGTTGCCCTTCTTCAGGTCGCTCAGCCACCAAGACGGTGCTGACCACAAGGGTGGTCGCCGAGATGTAGAGCAGTAAAGGCTCCTTAGGCGCCGGGGGCACCATCACCGGGGGTGTCGTTAGGAAGGTCTTAAGTTGTTCAAGAGCTTGGTCCGCCTCCTCGGTCCAGACGAACTTGTCCGCCTTTTTTAGCAGCTTGAAGAAGGGCAGGCCTTTCTCTCCGAGCTTGCTAATGAATCGGCCTAAGGCCGCCATCATGCCGGTGAGCTTCATGACGTCCTTCTTGCCAGTAGGTCGCTTCATCTTGAGGATGGCGTCCACCTTGGTGGGGTTGGCCTCGATGCCTCGGTTGCTGACCATGAAGCCCAGGAGCTTGCCAGACGGAACACCGAAGACGCACTTCTCTGGATTATGTTTCCAGCGGTAGGTGCGGAGGTTGGCGAAGGTCTCCACGAGGTCAGCTATGAGCTTGTCCTCGTGGATGGTCTTGACGACCACGTCGTCGACGTAGGCTTCCACGTTCTTACTAATCTGGCTAGCAAGGCACTTCTGGATGGCCTTTTGATAGGTCGCATCCGCATTTTTTAGGCCGAAGGTCATGGCCGTGTAGCAGTAGATGCCGTGGGGCGTTATGAATGCCGTCTTGTCTTGGTCAGAGACCTTCAGGGCTATCTGGTGATACCCTGAGTAGCAGTCGAGAAAGCAGAGGAGGACGCTTCCGGCCGTGGAGTCCACAACCTGATTGATGCGCGGAAGAGGGAAGGGTCTTTAGGGCAGTGCCTGTTGAGGTCGGTGTAATCGATACACATTCTCCATTGACCGGTTTTCTTTGGTACAAGAACCAGGTTGGCGAGCCAAACCGGGTTTTTACACTCTCGGATAAATCCGGCAGCTAGGAGCTTTATTAGCTCTACCCTGATGACGTTCTTGCGATCTTTCGCAAAGCGGCGAAGCTTCTACTTGACAGGCTTGGCCGTCTTTCTTACATCCAAGGCGTGCTCAGCCAGCTCCCTGGGGACACCCGGCATATCCGATGGACTCCAAGCGAATATATCGGCGTTATCCCGGAGGAAGCTGATGAGCGCGAGTTCCTATTTGGGGTCGAGCCCGTCGTCGATCACCACCGTCTTCTCTGGGTCGGCAAGGCCGAGGCAGACCTTCTTCGTCGAGGGAGCCGCGTCGAGGGCGGTGTCGGTGCGCTTCTGTTCTGGGACAGACTAGTCCACAGGGTCGACCTGGTTGGCCTCGGCGACCAAGACTGCAGAGGCGTCGGCAGCAACGGAGGTCGCGGCGAGGTCAAGGGCCTCCGTGTTGCACCGAAAGGAAACGATGAGGTCCCCCTTAACGGAGAGGACCCCATGTGGAGCCGGCATCTTCAACACCAGATAGGTGTAGTGCGGGGTGGCCATGAACCTGGCCAACATCGGGCGACCTAGGATCGCGTGGTAGGAGGATTTGAAGTTGGCGACCTCGAAGTTGAGGTACTCCGTGCGAAAGTTCGCCTCCGTGCCGAAGGTAACAGGGAGGGAGACCCGACCTAGAGGGTAGGCCGCCTTCCCGAGGACGATGCCGTAGAAGGGCTCATCGCACTCCATCATCTTGTCGAAGTCGAAACCCATCTTCTTGAGGGTCTCAACAAAGATGATGTTGAGCCCGCTGCCTCCGTCGATCAGGGTCTGGGAGAGTAGGGCTCCGTCCACCGTGGGCTCGACAACGAGCGGATAGGACCCGGGATCCGGGATGTGGACCCAGTGATCATCCCTGGAGAACGTAATCGCCTGCTCAGACCAACGTAGAGGTACAATTGGCTGAGTGTGGACGAGGTGGACGTCGTGCTTGTCCTTCCTGTAGTGCCTCCTACTGGTGCTGGACTTGATGCCACCGACGATCATGTTGATCGCGCGGGTTGCGGCCTGGAAAGGCCCATTGGGGTTGCCTGACGTCGGAGGAGGAGGCAGGTTCGTCTCGTCGCGGGAAGCCGCTGGAGGAGGGTCGCTGCGAGGTGGCTCGCGGCGATCGTCGTATCGCTCCTCGCGGCGGTCATCACGCCGATCGTCACGGCGGTAGTTGTTGTTGTAGGGGCGGTTGTCGCGACGCCTGCCATCATTCCTGGGTTGCTTAGGGTCCGCGGGGGCGCGGAAGGCCCTCTTGAACTGGGAGCACTCGCGGAGAGTGTGGGTGGCCCCCTCATGGAACCCGCAGATGCTGTCGAGCGCCAGGTCGAACTCCTCCTGGTTGAAGGTCGAACCTCGGCGCCCATCGACCGCTAGGACCTCGGAAGGTCACTTGCGGAGCTTGTCTGCTGCAGTACCAGATCTACCAGCGTTATCAGCGTCGAACTGATTCTAGAGTGCATCCTCCGTGTCCATCAGCTTGTTGACGATGACCATGAGCTCCTTGACGTTGGTCGGGCCAGCCTCATGGATCTTCTCAAAGATCTTGCGATCTTTGATGCCCTTCTTGTAGCTGTCGACGATCTGGTCGTCCCTGACACCAACACACTCGTTTCGGTTCTTGAAGAACTGGGTGTTGTAGTCGCGGAGCCACTCCTTAGGCTTCTGCACGATCCGCCCCAGGCTGAAGGCGTTTCCAGGGCGGTCATAGGTCGCCTGGAAGTTCGACATGAAGGCCTGGGACAGATCGGCCCAGGTCTTGATGCTACCAGGCTCAAGGTTGTTGAGCCATAGTGAAGGGGCCTTGCCCATCACCAGTGGGAAGTAGGCCGTCATGTGGTCGAAGCTACCACCAGCCGCCTTGACAGCGACGTAGTAGGTCGACAGCCAGATGTTAAGGTCGGAGCGCCCATCATACGGCTTGATGTTGGGCTTGAAGTTGTCGGGGTACTGCACCCTCTTGAAGCGGGCATCCAGCGCCGGGAAGGTGTTGAGGGCTAGGTCGTCGCCGGAGCCTCTGGTCGGGGTGGCCTCTCTTGGTGCGGAGTGGACGCTACGCTCTGGGATGACCGCCTGGGATCGTGGCTGCCGATCCCGGTTGGTCTGGACGATGGCGGGGTCGCCGTGATTAGCATCGTACTTGGCACGTCGCCGATTCTCGATCTCATGTTGATCACGGAGCTCGCGCTCCATGATGCGGTGAACACCCCCGGGTGCGCCGTACTCGCGGTCGTAATCCAGGCGGCGATGGAGCTCGCACTCCTCGCGCTCTCGGTGACGTTGGTCGACGATGCCACGGGCATCGTGAGCACGCCTGTTGGCGTCGAGGTTGACGCGAAGGTCGTGGGTAGCAGCAGGCTGCTGGGCGGGTTGGTCAGGGTTGTGCTAGCGACCTCCTCCCGGATGGGGGAGAGATGGCTGCACGCAGGTCGATGAGATCGACTGCGTGAGTGGTGGGTTGACGAAGACACAGCGGACTTGGAGGCAGCGCTCTTCTCTTCCACCAGGGCGTTGGCGACCCGACGGTACGCGAGGGCCTGCTCAGCTTCAGGCGTCTGGACTTGCTGGAGTCGGGTAATGGCCGTACCCAGGTTGGCCTGGGGGCTGTTGAAGGTCGGGATCCCAGCTTCCTCGAACTCGAGACACAGGTCTCGAGCGCAGGGCAAGACGCGCCGCTGCTCTTCCGCACATCGCTCAGCGCGACGGGCGTTGGCTTGGATGCGGGCCACCTCCTCAGAGTTGGTTGCACCCGCGCGGGGTGGCTCATTCTCAGAGATCACCATCACCTGACGGAAGACGATCTCTGAGTCGTTGGGGGAGATGCGAACCCGGACCTTCTGGAACTCCCCGCAGTCCGGAGACTGGGTAGGTCGCTTAGCTCGGCGAGGGAGCTCATTGTCGATCTTCTTCCGCAGGCGGCACCTGCGGAGGGTATGCTTCGCACCCTTGTGATAGGTGCAGGGCACGTTGAGAGGGTCGCGCCTTGCGCGAGGTGCCGGCCTTGGGTCGCGAGAAGGTCGACGCCCAGATTGGATCTGGGGAGGCTTAAGCAGCTCGCTCAGGCGAAGGCTGGGCGCAGACTTCAGGCCGAAGGGGAACGCGTCGTGGCGTAGCGCGGTCTGCCCCGAGCGCTGGGCTCGTTTGCAGATCTCCAGGGTTTCCCTCATCGAGCCGATGACGCTTTCCATCCCCTGGACAAGGTCACAGGGTCTGGGTGGGTGGGTCTCCGATGCTATATTGGGGACAGAGATGGCGGTGGATGCTGTGACGACCTGCTCGGAGGTCGCCGGAGGAGTGGAGGCTGCCGGAGCAGGAGAAGTCGACGTGAAGGATCCGAAGCAGATCTCCACGGGGTCGGCGAGGAATGCCGCCATGCTCGCCGGGAAGACGACGCCAGATTGGGCCCCCATGCTGCACAGCGAGTTCCCAATCTCCCCTACTTGGCGCGCCAACTGTCAGGGGGTGAGATCTGGACAGATCCGGTAGGGGGTTGCCCTAGAGGTTTGCAGGTTAATGGAGGATCAGGACCTAAGAGCGTAGGTGGTTATGCACGGGATGCACATGGAGCTAGGCGAGTATGGCGGTGAGGAACAAGGAGACAAGGGTTTATACTGGTTCAGGCCTCCGGAGAGTAATACCCTACGTCTAGTTGTGGTGGATTATGCGGGAGGTTGAAGATGAGTTGTCCCTGTGCATGGAACCCTAGGCCGCCTTATATGGGGGGACAGGCTAGGGTTTGCATGCGCAGGTCGGTTGACCCGTGTCGGGGTCGGTTACAATTGTGGGAAGCTTATCTCCCATATTACAAAGGAGTATCCCGTGATACCCGGAGCTACAGGCGGCGGCGCGCCAGGTCGCCGTGTCTTGACTTGCACGCCAAGGCTTCGCAGATCTTCCAGGATTCTGATCAGGTCGCTCGCGGTCTTCGGAGGCGCAGATAAGGTCGCTGGGCCCACTTGTAAGGTCGGCGGGTCTTCTGGAAGGTCGGGTCCACTTGTCGGGGGCCCCTGGGACCCTGGCTGGTGGGGACCCATTGGTACCCATGTCTCTCAATGTGGGTCCTCCCCCAAACTAGCTTCAGGCTCACTGTGGAGGAGGGAAGAAGAATCCCTGACTCGCGTAGTAAGCCCTCTGCTCCTCCATGTATCACTGCTGGTTCTGTTGCATGGCTTCGATCCTTTCACCAGCCTGATGCTGCCACGCTGAGGTAGACTCGACGTGGGTGTTCAGCGTCTCCTCCAGTCCCGTGACCTGGACGGTGAGTTCTCCCATCTGCTGCGCGAGCTGAGCATCGCGTGCAGAGGCTGAGGAGTGCCGCCTGAAAGACGAAGACGGAGGTGGACCACCGGAGCTGGAACTAGCGGGTGTAGCCCACTGAGCACCGCTCACACTCGCCCAAGCTGTGCTGCTCGCACTCGGCTGGTAGGTGGGCTAATCCCAACCAGGTGCATATCCAGGGGTAACCCCGAACATGTACCCCATAGGGGCCCCTCCTGCCACCGGTGGTGTGGTAGGCTGTGGCTGTGGTTGTGGTGGTGGATGTGACTGCTGCTGCTGCTGCATGTGTGCTCTCTTTGCCGCGCTTCTAGTGGACCTACCTGAAACACTAGCACGACGGCTTTCCTCTTGTGTAACAAGGGGAATGGTTAGTGATTCCGAGCTATACAATCGAAACCCCAGGTTAGGTAACGGGATTTGATTTGCATAACCCGGAAAGAAGAAAGTCAAAGAATCATTAGGGTCTTTCTTAAGTATATGCCCCTGGATCAAGTATGCCTCATCAATGAGAACTCGGGGCATCCCAACGAAGGGTACGGGATTCCCGCTAAGAACCCCGAGTCTGAGAGCAATACAAGTCACCAAAGACGTACACTCAATAGGACCTATCATCTTGAAATTCATCATCCACTGCCGAATCATAGCTTTAACAGGAGAGACCTTGATCTGGTTAACAGCGGCGTATAATAGCATCATCTCGTCGCTGCGCACGGGCCGAACATCCTCTCGTGGAAAGAGAGTAATTGCGAGCCACTTGTGCCACAAACGGAGAGTGGGATGCACAATATCATTGCACCGAGGTACAAACTTGCCACTATAACAAGACCAGAGATGTCTGCCCAAAAAGAGTCTCGAACAAAACCCGCACAAGCCTTCTTCAAAGAGACAGCACAACGAGAATTAAAACCAGGGAGACGACTAAGTTCCTTCCAACAAACACGATAATTGGTCCCAAAAAGACGAAACTCAATGCCTGGTAAGAGAGCAAAGAAACTAGATGGTGAGGAGCCGAGAGCCAAGCTCTGTAACCGGCGCAAACTCCTCCCAACCAAGAGCATGCCAAATGGAAACGAACTCGAGATTCATACCTGTTTTCTCCATGAGAGCCGGGTCGAAGCCCCGAGTGTGGGTGAAGACTCGATCCTTCAGGAGAGCGTAGGCTTGCTCCTCTCAAGCGCCCCGCAAGATGAGGTAGGGGGTGTCGTCGACGACCTCCTCCGCGGCTTGTGGCTCGGCTTGCTCTTCCTGCTCTTCTTCATAATCCATCGTCGATGGGCTCGGCGTCGGCTCGGCGGGGACGGGTGAACTCGCGCTTGCCTGCGAACGGGAGCGTGTCACCCTCCGGAGAGTGTTCGCCGCCCAATTCATGCTAGCACAACAACAAAGGGACAACAAGAGCAACTCGGTGATAGGTTAGTGAGATCGAATGAAATTCTTACCGAGCATGCTCCACCAATAGCAATACTTTCAACAACACAGTAGAGAGAATACTTGATGATCCAGTCTTGAGCAAGAAATCCAAGAAAACCAAGAGAGCAAGGAGTAGAGAGAGAGGTGTGAGTAAATGGGTGAAGAACACCCCCTCTCGAGTCCAATTTATAGAGCAAAGGGGCAGCACACCGCGGACTAGCCGTTGCACAACGGCTAGGAGCGTTGGCCAAAGCTGGGCCCGGCTGTGGGCCCGGGGCTGGCCCCCTTTGGCAGGCGTGCCACCAACGACTATATAAAGATATACCCAGGTGCACCAGCCAAAGTTTTCTCCAGAAATTGCCCAAATGATTTTCTAAAGTTTTCAAACTCAGAAATTATTTTCAGAAATTTTTATTTTAAAAGGGAAAAGGGCTAGATAAATCCAGCATGCAGATGCATGGTTTTGAAAAATCAAATATGTAATTTTGGAAATAAAATTTTGGAAAGGGAAATATGAGATAAATACCAGCTTTAACCTTTTTGGTAGAAAGGACCCATCATTTTTAGTCCGACGAGTTGGACTCTTCTCAGCGATCAATTCCACTCAGCACCCCACTCCTGAGAAGTAGATGGTGATGCCTTCTCAATCTTCCACCACTCTTTATGAATTTTCTTTTGCTTCTTTGACAGAGATTTCTTCTTTGGGGGTAAAGGCTCCGTCCTTCCCCCAAGCTGCTCAACACTATCTTGCACCAAATAGCATTGCTCTTCCTTGTCCTGAAACTTGAACTTCAAGTTCCTCTTCCCAATGCGGAAATGTATTACTCCGGCCCCCACATTGATTCTAGCTCGGACATCACTGAGAAATGGTCGCCCAAGGATGAGCGGCATTCCTCCCTCGTCATCCATATCAAGGACTACGAAATCCGCGAAGACATAAGAGTTCTTGACCTTGACCAATAAGCTCTCAACAATTCCTTCTGGATATCGTATCATTGAATCGGCGAGTTGGATAGTCCGTGCTGTTGGATAGAGAGCTGGATATCCCAGTTGCTCGAACAAGGCCTTGGACATGAGATTAACACTTGCACCAAGGTCACAAAGGGCATGCCTGATCGTCTTGTAATAGATTGTGCAAGTGATAGTTGGATAGCCTGGATCTTTCTTGTGCACAACTGCTGATTCCTCCCATGGATCTAGAATTTGTTGTATGGGCTTTCCTGCATAGTTAGAAGCATGTGTCTTCCTAGGTGGCTTACCCCACTTAGTTGACACTACACTAACATTTTCACAAGAGAACACAGGTTGCCCCGGGATCCTCCCGTTATCAGCAGATGGAACCAAAACAGCTAGCTGAGCCAACTGGGTTTCTAACATTTTGTTGAAACTCAGCTAGCTCTTCTGAGCAGAAGAAAAACTATCAAGCTTAACGTTGAGACTTTTCAAAGTTTTATCAAGGGCAGCTAGCTTTTTGTTAACACCTTCATTAATTTTAGCTTGCCCAAAAACAAGATCTCTCAAGGAAGGTTGGTTAGGATTGTAAGAATTACCTTGGTTACCTCCTTGATAATAAGGGCATTGTTGATTCCACGATTGGCCTCCTTGTTGAGGTGGACGATAACCATTGTTGTTGTCATTCATGTACATCACTTCCTCCTGAGTCTCTGGACAATAATTTCCTGAGTGCCTAGTGTTGCCACAGACTTCACAATTCATATGAGAATCCATAGGCAGAGTAGTGGTGGCCATGGCAGCCTTCTCGCTGGTTTAGTCATCCAATCTCTTCATAAGAAGATCCAACTTGGCAGTAATCATGTCTGCTTCCTTGACAGTATGAGTACCCCTCGGTCGTGGTTGGAGTCGTTCATCACTCCACCCTTGGTTGGAAACCATCTTCTCAATGAGTAATTTAGCATTATCAACCGTGAGTGAGAAGAATGCTCCTTGAGCAGCAGCATCAATATGGCCTCGGGTTGTCGGAGTCAACCCATTATAAAAGCTTTGAAGAATAAGCCAATCTTCCATCCCATGGTGAGGACAGGCCAGGACATACTCCTGAACCCTTTCCCAAGCCTCTGGAATAGATTCACTTGCTGCTTGCTGAAAACCAGAAATTCTTCCACGAAGAGCACTGGTTTTTCCCAATGGGAAGAAGTTCTTGAGGAATGCCTCTGAACACTTATCCAAAGTGTTAATAGCATCACGATCCGCATAGAACCATTGCTTAGCTTTCCCCAGGAGAGAGAATGGAAACAGTCGTAGATGAACAGCATCCATATTTGCACCCCTGATGATGAAAGTGATGCATAGCTCTAGGAATTGCTGCAGATGGGCATTGGCATCCTCATTTGGCTTGCCACAGATTGGGCTAGCCTGTACCATCGTAATTAGACCCGTCTTGATCTCAAAATTTTTAGTCCCCATCGCCACCTCAGGGCCTTGCAGCACCTGGTCAGCAGAAGGAGCTGAGTACTCACGAAGTGTCTTCTGGGCCATAGCGTTTGATGTGGATGGTACAAAGGAAGTTGGTTCGCCTTCCAGACGAGTACGACGAGGTGAGTCGAAATGAATTCGAGCTTTCCTCACTAGTGACTCGGGATCTTCAGTGAAATTCTCTAGTAAGTCAAAACCAGTCATACACTACCTGTCTTCATCATCCAAAGATAAAAGAAGACCATCAAGATTATCCTGCATTGAGAGTTGTCCTAACCTACTCATGATTTATAAACAGATGCAAAGTATAGTCATGATAATCCTGTGCCTTCCCCGGTAACGGTGCCAGAAATGCTTGTTGACATTTCTTAACGCGGTCACTTTAAGAACAGATTTGGAATCCATCCTTAGCGACCTCGCTAGAAATGCGTGTTGGCATTCCTCAACGTCACTACTAACGATGCCGAGATAGCGTGAACATGAAGTCTTTCCAAAGGTAAATCTAAAGGATCAAGAACGAATCCGCAAGCGCATAGATAAACCATTGTAGCATTTCCCCAAGGAAGGAGAATATTCCAAGGGTATCGTATCCGTGGAAGGCAATGGCGGATATCATAGACTTATGCTTTTGCACTGAATGTAAACCAAGAGATAGATATAGGAAACAACAACTCAAAGGCAGGGGTAAGATAAAAGATATGATAGGGTAGTGTGACACAAACTCAGATCTACCTCTACTCTAGTACTCTACGGTATAGGGGGAACATACGAGTTAGCTCTAGGTTCTAATGTACTAAACATACAAAGCTAGAAGATACAAGAGATAGGCATGAGTATTGCATGAGAGGGTAAGGTTCAGCACCTAGGTACAAA